>CM016625.1:43994411-44594411 GCA_005393395.2 Gossypium australe | reverse complement strand
GGAGTGGTAAGATAGACACGGGAGAAAGTGCCAAAAGATCAGCCCCAATAAACAAGGAAAATGAAGTGAGTACCTTAAGCAGGCATCCCAAATCAGTCATCGTAAGCCAGTCGAAGGCTATAGCCACTAGCTATCAAGGCTCTTCAAAGTAAGAGTCTAACTCGAGGCCAAATACAGAAAAGCTCCAGTTCACACCCATCTCAATGACATATAATGAGCTATATCAGAATCTTTTTTATGTGCATGTAGTGTCTCCGTCCTACTCAGAACCCGTTCGACCTCCGTTCCCAAAATGGTATAATGTGAATGCCCAATGCGAGTACCACGCAGGAATAACGGGTCACTCAATTGAAAAATGTACTACGTTTAAAAAGTTAGTCGAAAGGTTCATTAAAATGGGAATTGTGAAGATCGACGTTTCATCAGAACCTGATCTTTGACGAGGTAGTAAATGCGATAACTGAAGGAGGAGACAAGAAAGTTGTGACTCTTTGAAGAAGTCAAAATCGAAGAAGGAATCAAGGAACGAAGTTTCTAAGCCCTTGCATACTTGGGAGTGTTTTGAATAATGGGACTGTGGAAGAGATCCCTGTATTTTTTAGAGCTAATCTAGAGTAATATTCAAAACACGCTTGTTGCTTTAAGCCTAGAGGCAATAAGAATCCTTTTGTGAAATAGGCTCGTGTTCGAAATTTTTATTTCAATAAAATGCATCTTTTTGAACAAAATTCTTTTATTCTTCCCATAAATAGATTCTTTTATTTTTGGACTTTCTTTCAAGTATTCTTCATTCATGACCATACAAATAATCATTCTATGAATCATTTATCTTCCTTCCAACCTACAATAGGTCTCCGGATATCAACGATGTGAGCAACGCTATTACTGACTCAGAGTCTCCTTTCGAGTAAGATATGTGTCTAGAGGGATCTCAAGACTTTGAAAATGTTAGGGATTGTAGCCTATCTTCTGATTTGTTAATAATGGTAGAACAAGATGAAAAACAGACGTTACTCTACAAAAGGTCAGTAGACATTATGAGAGGTGAAGTTTGTAGCCTAGCTCACCACAGAGATAAGGCAAGACATCATTGAGTTATTTTCAAAAAAATTCAAAGATGTTTTTGCACGACCATATCAAGACACACTTGGGAAAATCTTAAAAGAGGTCCATAAGGGTGTTTAGAGAACATGCTAATGGTTTTATAATAGTCAAGCTAATCGTGAGGTTTGGGTACTGTTATTCTACATAGAAGGGGATGGTATCAGCTATGCCGTATTTAAGGAGACAAGTTTCATGTGCTTTCTCTAGTTCTTCACAAATTTTCCAAATGTGGGGCATGGATGTGATGGGGCCAATCTCATCAAAAGCTTTTAGTCAATATCGATTCATCGTCGTGGTCGTCATTTACTTCACTAATAGGGTAGAAGTAGCTTCATATGCCAATGTTACAAGGTCAAAGTCATTAATTTTTTTTCAAAAAAAAAACAAAAACAGGGATTGTAGAAAAAATGACCGAGACTTGCATAAAGAAGTTACTATTTATCTTTTATGACTATCGAACGTTGGCCAGGACCTTTGCCGGGGCAACATCTTACCTATTGGTTTATGGAATGGAAGCATTTTTTGCCAATTGAACCTAATCGAAGAAAAGGTTAAAAGTTATCCATCATGGTCAGATGATGCAAGCTTACGAAAATGAGGTTCATCCTAGGGAATTCCACAAGGAGAACCTGGTATTGAGGAAGATCCTTCTTATACAAAAGGATTTCAGAGGAAAGAAGATGCCAAATTGGGAAGGACCTTATGCAGGGCTTGTTCTAGAGGAGCATTGATGGCGAAGACTTACCCAATTCGACGAATTCAGGTTCAGACAAGAAGTATTTTACCTGAAAGGCCAAGGTGAAAACTCGCAAAGGACGCCTTGAGATCAAATTCTAAAAAAAAAAAGAAAAAAAAAGGAGAGGCCAAGGCGAAAACCCGCAAAGGGCGCTTTGAGACCAAAGGGGTTTTGAGCCGAAAACCCAAAAAGGGCGGCTCAAATTTTGATCAAAGATAGGGCATATGGTAGTCTTGCTATGCCTGGATTAATAATGAGGAAATACGCTACGTCTTGGGGCATTGACAAAGTACTCCGGATCCTTTAAACACGTATTGAGCTCAAAATGGTCCTCAAGAAGTTTGTACAGAGAAGTTCAGGCTGCGATATCTGGGGCACCTAGCTTCTATCTTACCCATTTTTAATTTGCTATCTTTGATTACTTTATTCTTTTTAAGATACACCCCAATCAATTTTCTTTTATGGCCTTGGCTATCTTTGATTACTTTATTCTTTTCAAGATACACCCCAATAAATTTTCTTTTATTGCCTTGATTATCTTTGATTAACTTATTTGTTTCGAGCTATGCTCCTGATTAATTTCTTTCTCACCCATTGTTGTGATCTTTTTCAAGCATTTTATATTGAAATAACGATTAATAGACTAATAATTCCCTCAATAAAAGGAGTTTCATATATTACTCTGGAAGCTTCTAAATAATATGAGAATCTGAAACTGGACTACTGTTTAGAACTCACCAAGCCTAAGGGTTGGAAATATTGAAAGATGCTTATCTCTTCGGATTTTTATTGGATAAGACATTTCGTCGGTAATACCATTTCGACCAATGACGAGCAATGTCAACCAAAGTGTAAAAGGGGATCATTCTCAGGAAAAGAAAAATGATACCCTACATTCATACATCTAGTCATTACACCCAGGGAATGGTGTAACAGATCAAATTGATTGAAGATTATACAAATTCCATACCTCTGTGTAGTAACAGGATGGATGGAAGAAATCAAATGTTATTCCCCTTAAGTTGCAGTGGGAGGTACAAACTTTATGTCCCAGAAGGTACAGTGGAAGGGACTCTGAAATTACAGCGGGGCAAGCTTGCTGAGCCAGAATATGGTTGTTTCTTTGGGTTTTCTGTCAAACATACCGGCTGAATGAGAAAGCATGGAAATGCATCAGTGACAGAACCTTGATGAACTATGAGCAATGACAACCCAAACATTAAATAGGGATCATTCTCACACTTCTAATTAGGAGCATTTGATTCATTCCGATCATTGTACAAAAAAAAAAAAGAAGAGAAAAAGAAGGAAATCATTCTCATGACATTCTGCATTCATAATACATTTAGTTAGGAGCATTAGATTCATTTCGATCATTGCATCCTAATCATTACACATTTAAAAAATATGATCATTCTTATGACATTCTACATTCATGCAAATGTCGTCCATAATACATTTAGTTAGGAGCATTAGATTCATTCCGATTATAGCATCCTAATCATTTGGCATAAACATAAGTCTACAGGATATGTCCCCCAGAGGACGGTGTAGCAACATCGGTGAATTCACCAGTTCTATCTCCCTGATCAGTAGTGGAATAGGTCGAAGATTGTAAATCTTGTCACCCTAAGCAGTAGTGGGACGAGTTCGAACGATAAATCTTATCTTCTTGAAGTTGCGGTGAAGCAGATTGAAGCTACCAACCTTATCTCCCTGAAGTTACAGTGGAGCGGGTTGAAGTCACAAGTCTTATCTCCATGTATTGGCAATGGAGCAGACTGAAGAAATGAGATCTTATCTCCACTGAGCAGGAGTGGAGCAGATCGAATTTGAGCGAGTCTTATCTCCATGTATTGGCAATGGAGCAGGCTGAAGAAATCAGGTCTTATCTCCATTAAGTAGGAGTGGAGCAGATCGAATTTGAGCAAGTCTTATCTCCATGTATTGGAAATGGAGCAGACTGAAGAAATCAGATCTTATCTCCACTGAGTAGGAGTAGAGCAGATCGAATTTGAGCAAGTCTTATCTCCATGTATCAGCAATGGAGCAGACTGAAGATAACAGATCTTATCTCCACTAAGCAGGAGTGGGGCAGGTCGAAGATAGCAAGTCTTATCTCCATGTATCGACAATGGAACAGACTGAAAACAATAGATCTTATCTCCGCTGAGTAGGAGTGGGGCAGATCGAAGACAACAAGTCTTATCTCCATGTATCGGCAATGGAGCAGTCTGAAGGAATCAGATCTTATCTCCACTAAGCAGGAGTGGAGCAGATCGAATTTGAGCAAGTCTTATCTCCATGTATTGGCAATGTAGGAGACTGAAGAAATCAGATCTTATCTCCACTGAGTAGGAGTGGAGTAGATCGAATTTGAGCAAGCCTTATCTCCATGTATCAGCAATGGAGGAGACTGAAGATAACAGATCTTATCTCCACTGAGTAGGAGTGGGGCAGATCGAAGACAGCAAGTCTTATCTCCATGTATCGTCAATGGAGCAAACTGAAAATAACAGATCTTATCTCCACTGAGCAGGAGTGGGGCAGATCAAAGACAGCAAGTCTTATCTCCATGTATCGACAATGGAGCAGACTGAAGATTTTAGATCTTATCTCCATGTATCGGCAATGGAGCAGACTGAAGATATTAGATCTTATCTCCATTGAGCAGGAGCAAAGCAGATTGAAGATATTAGCCTATCTCCCCGAAGATATAGCCATTTTACAAGACCGAACAAAATGGGTCTTTTTATCATCTTTGCTCTATTCCCGTTACACGACAACGAGCAAAGAGGGGTAGTTGTAAAAGCCCATTTATGCCCGGGCCCATACCAATCAAAAACAAAAAATAATAAAACGTCCATTGTCCATTTACATAGCCCAAATACCTTACCTATCCACTAAAGCCCAAACCCGAAACCCAATTACAGCCCAAATTAAATTAGAAACCAAGGGTTTCTGAAACCCTAGGGTTAACTGCAGCTGCCAAGACCTGCATGCGCGACGTAGCCGCCTTCATCGTCGGAAATCACGCCCCTATCGCCGTTGACCTGCAAAAAAGAAGGGAAAGACGACAGAAGCCAAAAAACCAGCAAAGTAATCAATGTACCTAAGCTATAAAAAGCCGAAAACAGTAAATGTAAAGGGGATATACACGAGAATATATGCAAATATACAGAGAGTACAAAAGAAAATAGATCGGAGGTTGATTTTCTGTTATTATTTTCTTTCTATTTATTTCTTTCATTTTTTTTTCTGAAACTTTTTGCATATATTTGTAAATATTTTTTTTTAAAAAAAACTACTCATATTAAAAAATATATTAAAAATAGAAGAAAAACTCAATTTTTTTATCTCAGGCCGTCGCGCACGGTGGCACCGACGGCTGCGAACGGGTGGAATTGCGCCAGAAAACCTCGCCGGCTTGCCAAAAATCGTCTGGGCAGGAGAGAAGAGAGAGCTCTTCTCTGTTTTTTGTTTTACAATGAGAAATAATGATTTTTTTTTAAGAATTTCAACTTATATACCCCCTTAAACAGTGTCGTTTTTGGGTTGAATTTAATAGCCCAAAACGGCGCCGTTTCGCTTAAGACCCGCGTGTTGACCCGACCCGCTCCAAGGATTCGTGCGTTTTCTTGCAAAATGGGTTATTTGCTGCTTTAGCCCTTCCGCATTTTCATTTATTTTAAATCAAGTTTTTTTTAATTCTAAATTTGCCCTCGGTGGTTTTCTTGCTAGTCCATTTTAGTCCCTGGATAAAACGCAACACATAACGCCCCGGGAATATTTCTCTTTTCACCCCTTCATATTTTTAGCGCATTATAATTGAGTCCGTTCTTTTTTTTATTTATAATTTAACCCGACAATTTTGTTTTAACCCCAATTTAATCCTTTTATTTATTTATTTATTTTTTAACCCTTTTATTTTTATTTTTTTATTTTTAAATTATTTGCACATTATATCTAATTATATCATTTTTATTAAGATTCTATATTTTTTCTATTTTTTTTAAATTTGTATAATGTATATTATTTAAATTAAATTATTAATAATATAAAGTTTTTTTAATTATTTTAATACGTACTATTAAATTATTACTATGTAATATTCATACTAGGTTATTTTATTTAGTTTAATGTTATTTATATATATATATATTACATATTATTTTATAACTTATATATATTTATATTATATATTTTTAAAATTTTGTATATTACATAGTATTATATTTATATTATTTTTAAAATTTTATTTTGTATAAAATTTATTTGTATATTAACATATATTATTATTATTTTTATTTTTTAATATACTTTTATTTTACTACTACTGTTATTTTTATATTATTATTACTATTAATTTCAATATTATTACTATTATTTTATTATTAATACTATTTTTATTTTTAATATTGCTTTTGTTATTATTTTCATTTATTATTTATTATTATTACTATTATCACTAATTTAGTATTATTTTACTATTATAATTATTGTTTTGATATTACTACTACTATTGTAACACCCCAAACCCGGCCCATTCGCTATGACCGAATTTGAAATGCCACTGCGGAAAACGTTTGAAAAACTTTTGACTTAGAGTTAAAAACATAAAATTTTGGTGTCTTTACTAAAACATTGTGTAATTAAAATTTCAAGTAAAATTAAGTTGTTACAAATTTAAACATTTTCAAATAACAATATATTCAACAAACCAACTTAAAACATAATAATAATCAAATATTGGTTAAATGGCCCTTATTACAACCAATACTTAAAACAAAATACTCAATATTAAAATGCTTAAAATAATTAAAATATCTTCTTCTGCATGGGCCACCTTGTATCCACTCCAAACCCGGTCCAACGCTTACGCATCACCTGAAATGGTTGAGAAAAATTGGGTGAGTCAAACAAACTCAGTGCATAGTTATTTCACATGTCTCCACGTATGGGCTTGGCCCATATCCACACATCAATCACATATCAGATGATAAGGCATTATATCCACATAATTCCACATGTTGGGCTTGGCCTATATCCACATTGATCCACATAATTAGTCATGCACAATGCATAAATATGCAACATGAAGCCCAACCCAACCTAGAGTCCATCCGTTACTCCTACCTTAGCAGACTCCCTGCTCAAGGCCGTGGCTAATCCACCGATCACATAGTGATCCACATATCTTACCTTGGCAGACTTGCTGCCCAAGGCCGTGGCTAAGCCACCGATCACATAGTGATCCACATATCTGTATCCACGAGGTGACTCGAGGTCATCCTCAATCTACGGTGATGCACACAGCTATCATCCGCCGAGATGGGCACCTAGCCAACACCTCCGTTGATGAAGCACATAGCCACCATCAAGCGCCAATGTAGCACAAGGCTAACATCAGACCACGTACATAATGTACACCCTTTCCTTCGATAGTCACATCCCAAGTCCCATGCATATATGTGTATCATGGCAACATATCACTTGAAACAAATATACATTACATGTCATCACATTTCATATATTTATCAATAATCATTTAATAACGTAAATCACTGACCTGAGTATTCGATCACCCACCACGGGTATTCACAATCTTAGCCCTTAATTCGGCTACCATTAACATCATATCACATATACATAAATATAACACATACACACAATCAAGAGACAGTGCGATAACTACGCACCTTTTTGGCACAGTCGGCTAAATCCCGAAGACCCGATCTACCACACTAGATTCTTGTCCTACAATCGGCCATATCACAATATTTTAATGAAAACCATTCGACCAACAACATATCTTAATCCAAATAACCTTAGGCTTCCTCAACCAACTTTAAGAGTATAGAATCCTTACCACTTGACTTACCAACTCCGGTTTGCTAAAGGAATGGCTTAAATCGATTGCTTCCAAAATCCAATGAGCCTAATTGAATAATCGAATCCTAAAAACGTATAGAACCTTGCAAACCAATGCCCAAAGATTCGGCTTTTGTCCACAAGAAATAACATAGAGTCGAGAAAAGAATTGAAGGAGAACCGGCCAAGAACACTTACACTTTTCCAAAATCAATTGAAGAAAAACAAAGAGAGTTTCCCCTTGAATAATCGGCCAAAAATAACACTAAAAGGAAATATAAAAAATTCGGCTATGGTGAAGTGAAAAAGAAAAGAGAAATAGAATGGTAATGGATGTTTAAACTTTGAGTGAATGAAAAGAAAAAATAATGGAATTTGAGATGGGTAAAGATTCGGCCAAGAGAGGATGAAAGAAAATGTGATTGAACAAAAGTCAAATGAAGAAAAGAGATATGTGAGAGAGAGAGATTCGGCCAAACACTATTTTGCCAAAGAAGAAAAATGCACAAAAGTTTCAATGTTGCTTTGGTTTCAAGAGGACAAATGAAAGAAGAGAAATGGTATTTGGTTCACAAAAATAAGGTAAAAACCAAAAGAAAAATTGCACCAAAATGCATAATGACATTCGGCCAAAGAGAGTGTTCTTGGAGAGGGAAAACAAAAATGCAAAAAGATGTTCAAAAGGCAAAATTGATCAACTGTTCCCCCCCAAGCTACTTACAAAATTCGGCCACCCCCTAGACACCCATGCCGTCCACATACATCCACTAAAGGCATAAGAATTGTTTCCAAAACATTTTCCACAAGCCAAGCCTTTTGTCCCCTCAATATACCATAACTTTAAGATATCCTTCCATAACCTTAAAAATATTATCCCATAACTTAAGCTTTCCTTAAACAAAAATTCAACTTACCAAAAGTTATTAGTCCACCTATCATAAATAAGTTTGACCGGCCATCAATGCTAATACACAAAAATAAACCTTCAAAATGCTAAACATACCACTCGAACCTCTAACCTCAAGCTACCTTTCAAGCTCCTTAACGAACTTGCCACTTACTCCTCTTGTGCTATAAATGAACACTTAAATTAACTTAAGTGCTAAGCTCACCTAATCCACTTCATTAAATAAGCCATACTAAAATTTATTCTAACTTCCTAATTAAAATCAAGCCTTCACAAGACTATACTAAGCCCACAATAAAAATTATACCCGAGCTAACACAAGTAACAAAATGATATTCAAATTTTCCTAAAGCCCAATTCCCAATCGGCCCAATCCTACTAAGCCCAATTTTGGGATGTTACAACTATTATTTTATTTATAACTAATTCTATTATTATTATTATTACATTTATTATTATTTTATTATTAACATTATTATTGCTATTATTGTTATTATTATTATTTTTATTATTACTAATATTATTTTATTATTTATTTATTTATTATTTTTCGTTTACTAATATATTTTATTATTATTTTTGTTACTATTATTATTATTATTATTATTATTATTATTATTATTATTATTATTATTCTATATATATATATATATTTTCTTCCTTTTGCTTTATTTTCTGCCTTTATTGTTATTATATTTTATCGTCATCATGTCGTTACACAAGCTAGCATTGTAAATCGATTTACATTTTATTTTGATTTCATTTTCCATTTTATTATAGCCACTACATTTTATTCGTTTTGAAATAAGCAAACACTCCGCGTTCTAAGATTTGAAAGAAATCGTACCCTAACTTACTGGGTTTCGATTTTTCTCATCAAGTCTTAAGAACCAATTATTTTTAAATCAAACCTCCAAGTTAAATAAAATACTTATTCTCGAGAATTCAAAAGTGTTGTGACCTAACTCACTGGATATGACATTTTGTTATCTCGAGGTAAGGACTTCCAATAATAAAGACGATATTCGGTATTTGGGAATTTCGAGAAATTGTGCCTTAACTTACTGGGTTCCAATTTTTCATTCAACTCAAATAACCGAATATCCTTTTTAAGTTTAAATGTACGAATATTAAATAAAGACAAGCTTAGTTTCGAGGATTCGAAATGTTGTATCCTAACTCACTGGTTATGATATTTTATTCCTTTGAAATAAGTGGGTCTCGGCATCGAGTTTAATTCATTCAAGTTTTCAAAAACAAAGAGGATCGTATTTTAAAATTTTCGACATTAGGACAATAACTAATCAATTCGGTACCAATTTTGGGCGTTACGAGGGTGCTAATCCTTCCTCGTACGTAACCGACTCCCGAACCCGTTTTCTTGAATTTCGTAGGCCAAAATCAATATTTTGAAATAAAATGTTTTATAAGGTGATCCAATCACACCTAAGCAAAAAGGGATTGGTGGCGACTCCATTTTCGTTTTAAAGTCGATCCCCTTTTTTTAATCAACTTAAAAAATGGTTTCGACATGTCCTATTTCTTCTTCATTTATTAAAAAGGCCTACTAACTGAAGTCATTGTTCCCTAAGGCTAAAACCAAAATTTTTCCTTTACCCTTACTTGATCCCAGGACATCTCCAACACCCCTAGACACTCCAAATTCATTAATCCTCAAAGCCCACATGCCAATTGTCATTTTTCTCGCTCACTTAAAAAAAATTTCTAAAATCCAAAGCCCAAAGCCCAATAGGCCCAATCTTTCTAGGCCCAAATTCGGGGCGTTACAGGCTTAATGGGCTATATGAACGTGAAATGGGCTTAATGGGCCTTATGGGGTCTTAGGAATGTATGCTAGGGTTTTAATGGACTCTAGGCCTAGTCTGATAAATTCTTCAATCGCATAAGACTTAATCTAATAATTAAACATGTCCGAGGACAAGTTGCGGGGTTAGAGTGTGGCAATGGACATATGCATGTCTAGGATTAGATCTAGGGAGAGCTTGGTACTTAAGCGGTCCTAGTGGCCCACCTCCTCTTCTCTAGGATCCTACCTGGTGCATAGTGTCTGCTCACTTTAGCCGTAAGGACTTGTTAATGGGCCAAAGTTCATAACTAAAACCCGAGGTTTATAAAATTACTAAAATACCCTTGATTTGTAAAATTACTAAAACTACCCCTGATTTGCAAAATTACCAACATGCCCCTGATTTGCGAAATTACCAAAATACCCCTCATTGCAGAATTACCAAAATACCTCATATTTGGAAAATTACGAAAATACCCTTGTAGGGTAGAATTACTAAAATACCCCTGGATAGTGAAATGACTATAATACCCCTAAGTGCTTAATGTGTGAAAATGCGTGTTGCGTTCATGAAATATATGTTGCACTTGGGTGGGTTTGATGATATGAAGGAAGATTTGAGGATTGCATAGTCGCTTGATGACGTGGATCCACGGGTGGCTTTAAGCCCATTATAGCAGTTTTGCTGCAACGTTTGAGTAGTGCCGCTGTTGGTGCTACCTTTGGAGTGTAGGGATAGGTGGGTTGATATTTATATCCCCATAGGAGTGTAGGGTTGGAAGGGAAATGGAGTGCAGGGTTGGATTCGGGATGGGTGCATTGCATTCATGTGATATTGTTTTGATATAAGGTCAATGTGGGCTAAGGCCCAAGACCATCGATTTTGATAGGGCTTAGGCCCAATGTGATATTTGCATGTTGATTGGATTACCAAGGGTCGTACACACTGAGTTTCGAAACTCACACCCTTTTTATTAAATGTTTCAGGTGATCCTCAGTAGACGGCTCGACGTGGAAGAGGATTCGGAGATGGCCACACTACAAGATACTTAGGAGTTTTGTTTATTTGTTTCAAAAGATATGATTTAATTACTTTATTTTCATTGGTTGTGTTTTGTACTCCGATTTGACTTTAGATTTTGTGTTTTGTTGTCATTGTTCAACTGTTTACGTAATTATCAAACTTAAACAAATTTTCTTAAGTTTCAACATGGTTTTCAAAATACCTAAAAACATGGGCTTTTATCATTCCTTAACAAGATTCAAGGATTTTGGGCTTTTAGGCCTTAAATTTTAACTTAGCAAAAATCTTTTTGGATTATGCCTTTGATGTGACATTCCTGGATTCGGCCATAACGTCTGGGCTGGGTCTGGGGGTGTTACAGTGAAGCTAAACAAGCTTTCTTTCAGATGATGAGTGAGTGGTTCACTCAGTTTGTTAGAAATAACTCGACTGTTTCACAACCTCCGTGTAACACCCCTATTGTAACACCCCAAACCCGGCCTAGAAGTTAAGCCCGAATCTGGCATGTCACAAAAAAAACTCGTTTGAAAATTACAACCTCTTTGTTAAAACCAAAACACTTAAGCAATTGTGTCTACGTGAAAACATAATTATCTTTAATAAACCCTTTTCGGTTGCGAAAGCATATTTGAAATAAACAATTTATGAAAATGTGACGTTTGAAATAGAGTTGCAAAAGCATTTTGAAACATTGCGGAAACGTAGATAAAATATAAGTATTTTTGAGAGATTGGTCGATGAATCACAATCAAGCAATTGACTTTTAAATCCGTGACTTTTGAAAATGTTGTTAATAATTTGAAAGAAAGTTCGAGTTAAATCATATTTGTAAAAGTTTATTTTGAAATCCATTTGTTAATTAATTTCGGAAAACCTTTATTTACGTTTTTAGAAAAATTCTCGTTTTAAACAATTTAAGAAAAATAATAAAAACATCCCAACCATAAAGCAAAAATAAAAATAGTTTAGAGGCCTTATTACAACTTAAACCAAAATAGCAAAATAATAAAATAAACGGAAATAGAAATTTAAAATTCAATAAAACCATTTCTGAAGTATGGCCTCCACCAAGTCATCCATGGCCCAAGTCCACCTCACGGAGCATCACCTACAGGGATTAAGAAAAGAAGCGGGTGAGTTACAAGAACTCAATGTATAATCCCCTTACCATCATCCACTGGGTCGGAACACACATAACAATATTCTGGGCCTAAGCCCATTACAATCATAGCATAATATCATATATATAACATGTATGTGTTATGCAATTTCCCAACCAAACCTAGTTTTCCATCCGCTACACACCACCCGTACCAACCAACACACCTGTGGGGAGCTTTAGTCACCCACCCCGCCAACACACCAAACTGGGCATTAAACCATATATTAACTGGGCATGAAGCCATACATGAAGCCACATATCAATTTGTGGACAAGCCACCAGAATTTTGTAGCAAAGCTACCAGAACTTCTCTTCGTCAAATATCCCATCCCATGCAAAACATGTATATGATGCATAACAATTTACAACATTGTATTCAGATATTTCTTACAAATTTTATGGTCCATTATAACAATTTATCAAAATTGGCCCATTAAGCAAATATCAATCGGCCCACATAATCATATATCAATTTGGCCCACATAGCAAATATATCGATTTGGCCTACATAGCAAAATATATCGATTTGGCCCACATAGAAAAATATCACATTGGCCCATTATCAATATGTCCATTCGGCCCATAAGCAATTTCGTATTTTGGCCCCTTAGGGGCATTTCCATAATTCGGCCCGTAAGGGCAATATAACAAATCAGCCCATTAACACTTTGCAATTTGGCCCTAATAGAACAATCTTATCAAATCGGCCCATAGGGGCATTTTCGTAATTTAGCCTATTAGGGGCATTTTCGTAACTCGGCCCGTAAGGGCATTTTCATAATTCGGTAATCGTACCCACTAAGGGTAATTCGGTAATCTCACAACCCAGGGGTATTTCGGTAATTTACCCTCTAAGGGTATTATGGTAATTTCGTAACCTAGGCTTAATTACTAATTTGGGGCATAAAATCAAAACTGTCCATTTGCGTCGTACTGACTAAACTGACTATAACTTGAGTTAGGAAACTCGAAATCTAAATCCATAAATTTTTCTCAAAACTAGACTCATATATCTTTCTCTTATAAGTTTTCCAGAATTTTTAGCTTAACCATTTAGTACAGTTTATTCCTTGAAGTTTCCCTTGTTTCACTGTCCAATGATTCTGACCTCTCTTAACTTAATCTCAAATATCTTACTATACGCTTTTCATATACTGCTCCCACTTGTTTCTATTGAAAATAGGTGCACTAAGGAATCCATACATATCAATTATAACTCTTAATTCACTTTGTACAATTTTATACGATTTTTCCAAGACAGAACAGAATACCCCGAAGTCATTCAAAACCAGTCTCACTAAAATTTACATATCTCAGAATATAAAATTCCGTTTCCTTCTCCGTTTCTTTCATATTAAAATAGACACATTAAGCTTTAATCTAATATCTTACTAACTTTTTAATTCCTTTTATCCAATTTTTTGTGATTTTTCAAATACATGTCACTGTTTCTGACTAAAACTGTTTTATTACAAAACATGATTACCACTACGAGCATACGCACGTCCGAGTGATCACGGATGCCGGTTATCGGTTTTCTTTGGTATTTCTACCGAATCACTGAATATTTCATGTAAAATTTTAGAGAGATGGGAGATTTACTCACCATTTAAAACATATATTCAGAAGGGTACGGGATTACATACCTTATTCGGAATCCGTAATACGATACTCTCCGCGACACCTAAAGGTACAATCGGTCAACTATTAGTCCAAAACCCAATTTACAACTTCAACCAAATATTGCGATTGATTAAAAATCTATCACTTACCAACAATCCGAGTCTCTTATTACGAGGGATAGGTGTTCGATTGGCCCTCCGATAAAGTACTTCGAGTCCTTAGAAGTGATTAACACAAAAATAATGTTAGCCACACCTTATTCGGCTTGAGAAAGAATCACCACAATACACCCCCTTCACCTATATACGGCTTGGTAGAAAAAGAAAAAGAAATGAAAAGGGGAATATACGATCACTTACCGATTTGATTAATAAGAGATTGTCCAACACGAAAGGAAAAAAAATGGTGAAGAAGTAGGGTGGTAATAGGTTCGGCTATGGAGAGAATCGAACAATGATATTCGGCTACCAAGGAAGGTGGAAAGAAAATGAGTATGTGACCAAACAAAAGAGAAAAGCAATGCACTATTGTGCTAATATGTTTCGGCAAGGAGGGTTGCAAAATTGGGAGAAATGACACAAAGTTGCCAAAGGGGATTTTTGCCAAAACACTATTAAGTCTTAACCAAATGCCAAAATAAAAAAAATTCAGCTACCTATTCTCCCCAAAACCGTCCACATGCATCCCCCCAGATAAGAGTTTGGCCACCCAAGCTTTCCAAAACATCACCCACGAAAAAAGCCTCATGTCCCCCTTTCTTTCCTATTTCTCTTAATTCCTTTCCCCAACTTCCACCTTGCCTTATTTCTTTAGCCCCCATTCCAAAAATAAAGAAGTCAAACTTGCCATAAGTACTCCTTGACCGACACTATAAGGAAGGGAAGCAAAAATAAAAGCCAAAATGCACACAAAGGGATTCGATCTCCTTCCCTCAAGGTCCCTCACTTGATGTCATAACCTCTTTACTAATTGCTCATTTATGCAAGCTATTTACTCATAAATTTCCATATGTCTTGAAGCTACTTACCATCTCTCCTTAAAGTGCTAAAATACCAATTTTTTCCTAAGGCCCAATTAAACCCGAGACTTCATAGAAAGCTCGTAACCTTCTAATTTCACTTAACTAATAAGTCCAATTTGCAATAACACCATTCGCATATTCTCGAAGATTTTAAACACTCCTAAGCCCAAGGCCCAATGGGCCCAATCCTACTAGGCCCAATTTCGGGATGTTACAATTTTACCCTCCTTAAAGAAATTTTGTCCTCGAAATTTCCAACCAACTACTAAACGCACCATTCAAAACACACCAATATGCTTTCGCTGCGCACTCTGATCTTAATAACACTAATGTACTTTTTAACATAATCTTGAATCCTTTTTCACACAACCAAACATCTAACCACAGAAGCAAGCAATTTCGGGATGTTACACCTATCCCGTATCCGTCGCCGGATTAGGGTTAAGGGCATTATCTGACAGATCGGATACTTTTATAAACATTTACAGAAATTTCATACAACCTTCATTAACAATAATCATAATGTCCCTTAAATCAGTCATCGAGACTTAAGCATGCTTACCATTTAAGTCGGGACTAAATCGAACCACATAAAGAATTGTCAGAAAATTTAAAACTTTACTAAACTATAGGGGAGGCATGCCCGTGGGAGGAGACCGCGTGCCCTCCATGGCTTCTAGACACCCCCGTGTATCCATCCGTGTCTATATACTGACTATACCAACATGGTCATTAGGCACGCCCGTGTGCCATGGCCGTGTACTACAAGGTCATATACTGACTTCCCCACCACGGCCACCAAGCACGCCTGTGTATTTGGCCGTGTACTTTTTAGTTAGCTACTGACTTGCACACCACGGCCAGATGACACACCCGTGTCGAGACCGTGTGATGCTAAACTGCATCCTACAATTCACCCACGGTCTTTAGGCACGCCAGTGTGCCACAACCGTGTGACATTATAGGCCATTTACAAGGCCAAATTGCCACCCACTTAGGGTCAAACCTACAACCAACACATACCAAAACATATAATGCACATAAGGCAGCCAAAAACTTTCCAAAATGACCATTCAATCAAAGCATTTAATACCAATTCCAACCATGGCAAAACTTATCTCATCACAAGCATAATACCTTCAATACCAAACATCATTCCTTCTAAATTTCACTAATTTATGCTAGCATTTGATCAACACAAAGTTACCATTCAATAATCAATTTCTC
Organism: Gossypium australe; assembly: GCA_005393395.2. Taxonomy (NCBI): domain Eukaryota; kingdom Viridiplantae; phylum Streptophyta; class Magnoliopsida; order Malvales; family Malvaceae; genus Gossypium; species Gossypium australe. The sequence continues at coordinate 44,577,929 of CM016625.1, read as the reverse complement.
AACCCACAAACCATACCAAAAGATGCATCACATATACCAAGTTCATTCATGTTAAAGCTAGCACATATCTAGCCACATCTCATGGCTACTTACGAACATTAAACATGAATCAAATGACCAGCCTATACATGCCATATTTTAACTAGGTACATTATTCCAAAATACCCCAAAATAGATTGCCGATAGTGTGACTGAAAAGCTGACGATCCCCTGATCCGAGCTAGCTTTACTGACACTGCAAAGCAGAGAAACAAATCACACAGTAAGCTTTATAAAGCTTAGTAAGTTCATAACATAATACATAATACCAACATGGCATCACATAGAATAATGTTTACTACCACAAATATAATACCATTCACAACCAATATGTTCAATAAACTCATCCACACCCACATTCATAGTTTCACCAATCACATAGATTCCGAGCGTACCTTAGCCAACACTTAGTTGTCAAATACTTTTGCTAATCAATAATCACGATTCATTTCGATCCACACTCGTTTCTTCCTCGATTCATTCGCACACTTAGTGCATAATTAATTAGCCGGAGCTTAATTAGCATCGTACACTTAGTACATCCATCCCAAACCGATTTTAAATCGACATCGCACACACAGTACCAACCTCCAAGCCAAAGCTTATATTACTCCGCACACACAGTGCTATAATTTCCGATCACATTTTCGAATACGCACACTTAGTGCCATTTAACTCAATCTATCACATAGAATTCATTTTGTAATAATATCAGACCATTTATTTCATAGCATTAAACATAGCTAGACACAGGTATTATGTCCGAACTTACCTCGGATGTCAAAATACCGAAATGGTCGATTAATCAAGCACTTTCTCTTTGCCTCGATCTCGATCCGAACCTCTCCTTTCTTGGCCTATACATATTCAAATTCAATCTATTTAATCCCTATTTCATTCAATTTAATCCAAACACACATATTTAGGGCATTTTACACATTAGCCCTCACATTTTCACATTTAGACACTTTAGTCCCTATTTCACAAAATCATCAAATACACAAAATTCCAATATACATGTGATTGGCCGAATTCTCCCCATGCTTATACAAGCCCACACATTTCTTTTATTTCACATTTTAACCCTTCAATTTGCTATTTTCACAGTTTAGCCCTAATTAGCTAAATTCACCAAAAATTCAAAAACAACACATGTTAATCCAACACCAAGTTCTCATATTAACTACCAACTAGCACATAGCTCAAATGTTCATCAATGGCTCATCATAAAAACATCATCAATTCACAAAATTTCAACATGGGTTAGCTAGAGCACAAAGCAACAATTACGAAAACGTTGAAATTATCAAAAAACCGAACATAAAACACTTACTAATTGAAGCTTAAAGTGGCCGAATGTTTCAAAGCCTTAAACCCTTTATTTTCTTTCTTTTGCAAACGGTGGAAGAAGATGAACACATCCACTTACTCTTGATTTTTGTTTTATTATAACATATATATTATTATTATGCCATTTACTAAATTAACCTTTTAATCAATAAATAAAACATTTAAACATCAAGGTCACACTTGTCCATTGCCATCCATTATCATACTTATGGCATAATTGCCTCATAAGGCCTCCGCCTTTAAAAGCCAACAACAATTAAGCACTTATAAATCAGCACATAGCTTTTACTCTTTACGCGATTTAGTCCTTTCTCTTAATTCGACACATAAGCGATTAAATTATCATACAGAATTTTCACGTAGACTATATCATATAATATTCACACAAAAAATAATATGAAAATATTTTTTAACGACCTCGGGTTTGTGATCTCGAACCACTGTTCTGACTAGGGTCTAAACCGGGATGTTAGAACTCTCCCCCCTTAGGGATTTTCGTCCCCGAAAATCTTACCAGTGAATAAGTGCGGATATTGCTCTCTCATAACATTCTCAGATTCCCACGTAGCCTCTTCAATCCCGTGTTTGTGCCATAACACCTTCACTAAGGAAATTCTTTTGTTTCTCAACTCTTTAATCTCTTCCGCCAAAATCCGGATCGGTTCTTCACTATACGACAAGTCTGACTAAATTTCAACCTCAGTAGGAGCAATCACATGAGACGGGTCTGCTCTGTACCGTCGAAGCATTTACACATGAAACACATTATGAATCTTTTCTAACACAGATGGCAATCTCAATCTATAAGCAACAGGTCTAACTCGTTCAATAATCTCGTACGGCCCGATGAACCTCGGACTCAGCTTTCCCTTTCGGCCAAATCGAAGTATTTTCTTCCACGGAGACACTTTCAAAAACACTTTATCACCAACCTCAAACTTGATATCTTTTCGTTTCAGAGCTGCATAAGATCTCTGACGATCTGAAGCTGCTTTCAAACTGTCACGAATCACTTTCACTTTCTGTTCAGTCTCTTTTATTATATCAACCCCGTGAATCTTATTCTCACTCATCTCAGTCCAATATAATGGAGTTCGACACCTTCGACCGTAGAGAGCCTCATATGGTGCCATTTTAATGCTAGATTGGAAACTGTTGTTGTAAGCAAACTCAATCAGTGATATGTGCTTTTCCCACGTATTGTTGAATTCAAGTATGCAACATCTCAGCATATCTTCAAGAATCTGAATGATGCGCTCTGATTGACCATCCGTTTGCGGATGAAAAGAAGTACTAAAATGCAATTTTGTGCCTAAAGCATCTTGCAATATCTTCCAAAATCACGAGGTAAATCTCGGATCTCTGTCAGACACTATCGATAATGGTATTCTGTGCAATCTCACAATTTCAGCAATATACAATTCAGCTAACTTATCTAAAGAGTAGTCAGTTCTCACCGGAACAAAATAAGCTGATTTCGCCAGTCTGTCTACTATCACCCAAATTGCATCTTTCTTACTCGGAGATAAGGGCAAACTTGGCACAAAGTCCATTGTAATTCGCTCTCATTTCCACTCAGGAATCATAATCGGTTGTAACAAACCATACGGAACTTGATGTTCAGCCTTAACTTGCTGAAAAACTAAACACTTTGACACAAAGTCAGAAATATCTCTTTTCATGCCATGCCACCAATAGAGCTGTTTCAAATCATTATACATTTTCGTACTCCCCGGATGTACAGTCAAATGACTATGGTAAGCTTCATTCAAAATCATTTGAATCAACTCTGAATTTCTTGGACACAAATCCGATCTCTGAATCTCAAACAATCATCATTATCGATCCAAAATTCCGATATGGCATCCGACTCACACTGAACTCTTTTTGCTAACAACTCATTGTCACTCTTCTGAACTTCACAAATATGTTGTAAGAACAATGGTTTTACTTTCAATTCACTACCATTGTATTATCATCACACAGATCTATCTGATTACTCAAAGCTCGCAAAGCATATAAAGGCATCAGCTACAACATTAGCTTTACCCGGGTGGTAATCTATCACAAGTTCATAATCTTTCAACAAGTCTAACCATCTTCTCTGTCGCAAATTCAAATCTTTCTGAGTCATCAAATACTTTAAACTCTTATGGTCAGTAAAAATGTGACATTTTTCCCCAAACAGATAGTGATGCCACATCTTCAATGCGAATACAATCGCAGCCAGTTCAAGATCATGTGTTGGGTAGTTCTTTTCATGCGGCTTTAACTGTCTCGAAGCATATGCAATGACTTTCCCTTCTTGCATCAGCACAGAGCCCAAACCATTCAACGATGCATCACTGTAAACTATGAATTCTTTGCCTGACTCAGGTTGAATCAACACGGGTGCTTTTGTTAACAGCACTTTCAATTGCTCAAAACTCTGCTGGCACTTTTCTGACCACTCAAATCTAACATCTTTCTGTAACAACTTTGTCAACGGAGTCGCAATCATCTATAATATCCTGCCAGTCCCAGAAAACTACGAACTTCTGACACACTTCTTGGAGGCTTCCATTCCAAAATAGCAGAGATTTTATCTGGATCAACTCTTATTCTAGCAGCTGATACAGTATGTCCCAAAAACCTTTCACAAATCGTCTATAATATCCTGCTAGTCCCAGAGAACTACAGACTTCTGACACACTTCTTGGAGGCTTCCATTCCAAAATAGCAGAGATTTTACCCGGATCAACTCTTATTCCAGCAGCAGATACAGTATGTCCCAAAAACCCAACCTCTCGCAACCAAAATTCGCATTTGCTAAACTTTGCATACAACTGCTTCTCACGTAGTGTTTGTAGCACAGTTCTCAAATGTTCAGCATGCTGCGTCTCATCACATGAATAAATCAAAATATCCTCAATGAATACCACCACAAAGCGATCCAAATACGGTCTAAATATCCGATTCATCAAATCTATAAACACTACAGGTGCATTTGTTAGTCCAGAAGGCATCACTAAAAATTCATAATGTCCGTACCTCGTCCTAAAAGTAGTCTTCGGCACATCGAATTCTTTAACTCTCAACTGATAGTAGCCCGATCTCAAATCTATCTTTGAAAACACTATAGCTCCTCTCAGTTGGTCAAACAAATCATTGATACGAGGCAACAGATATTTGTTCTTTATCGTCACTTTATTCAATTGTTGGTAATCAATACACATTCTCATAGTTCCGTCTTTCTTTTTCACAAATAACGCAGGAGCTCCCCAGGGTAAGAAACTCGGTCGTGCAAATCCCCTGTCAGTCAACTCTTGCAACTGCGACTTTAACTCTTTCAATTCTGTTGGTGCCATTCTATATGGAGATATAGAAATAAGAGTGGTCTTCGGCACCAATTCAATACCAAATTCCACTTCCTGGATTGGAGGTAATCCCGGTAGTTCTTCAGGAAACACATTTGGAAATTCACATACCACAGGCACTGATTTAACTTTCTTTTCCGACACTTTTGTATCAATCATGTATGCCAAATAAGCTTCACACCCTTTTCTCACAAAATTCATAGCTTTCATCGCAGATACCACGGCTGGTAGTCTATTCATATCATTGGACTCAATTCGAACTAACTCACCATTCTGACTTTTCAACTCAATACTCTTTCCTTTACAATCCACGATGGCATTATGTAGAGTAAGCCAATCCATACCCAGAATTATGTCAAACTCATCAAAGGGAAGCAATATCAAATTGACCGGAAAACATATATCATGAAACATAATGGGCAATTCTTGCACACCTTATCCACCAAAACACACTTGCCTAAGGGGTTCGATACTCTAATTACGAATTCAGTAGACTCAATAGGTAAATTCTTATTTAATAGTAAATTCATACACACATAGGAATGAGTTGATCCTGGATCTATCAATGCAATGACATCAATATCAAATAAAGTGAAAGTACCGTGATGATGTCTGGAGATGATGCTTCCTCTCGCGCACGTATAGCATAGGCTCGAGCAGGAGCTCTCGGCTCCGATCTCACGACTGTATTAGTTGTCCCTCTCTGGCTATCATTCACATTTCTGATATTTCTAGGTGGTCTACTTCTAGCCGTCACATTACTCGGTATTTCATTCTGAACATTTTCCTCTTCGACCATTTTCGGGCAATCTCGAATAAAATGATCTCGGGATCCACACTTATAACAAACTCTATTGTTGTACTGGCCCCAGCACTCTGCCACATGTCGTCTTCCACACTGTCTGCACTCAGGCTTGTTACTCTTAAAACTGACAACACTTGATTCATTCGGAGCTTGAATTCGTGAACCAGTTGTCTGTCTCAAACGATCTCTACTTGGGTGTCCAAACGAAGCATTTGAACGATTACTTGCATCTCTATATCTCTTAGTAGAAGGTTTAGAAAATTTACTCATTGATCTCTTTTTTTCATCACGAGCTTTTGAATCAGCTTTCTTCTTTTCTTTACTGAGCTCTTCAGCTTTGCACGCTCTTTCAACTAACACAATAAATTCATTTATATCGAGTACCCCAACCAATAACTTGATGTCTTCATTTAATCCCTCTATAAAACGTTTGCAATAGTAGATTCAGTCGAGACACATTCTATCGTATATTGACTCAATCTTACAAATTCTCGCTCATATTCAGTAACAGACAACCGGCCTTGTTTCAATTCTAGAAACTCTTTACGTTTCCGATCAATAAAGCGTTGACTAATATACTTCTTTCTGAATTCAGTTTGAAAGAAGTCCCAAGTGATTCTCTCTCTCGGAACTACAGATATCAATGTTTTCCACCAGTTGTAAGCCGAGTCTCTCAACAAGGAAACTGCACACTTAATGCACTCATCAGGATTCAACGACATCTTATCAAATACTCTGATTGTATTCTTAAGCCAAAACTCGGCTCGCTCAGCATTGCCATCAGAAGTGGCTCTAAATTCTTCGGCCCCATACTTGCGAATCTTATCCACAGGAGGTTTATTCAATCTAATCGGATCTACAACTTGAGGCACAACAGGTACTTGCAGGGGTGGAGGTTGTGGAGCAACCGAATTTGTTCGAATGAACTCCGTAAACCACTCACTTATCATTCGGAAGAAGGCTTGCTTAGCCTCTCCTCCCTCACTACTATCATTCGGCCTAGAGGTAGCTGGCACTGTCCCTTGAGCGGGAGCAGGCGCATTACTTTCTACATCGTCAGCAACTGATCGATCGGGATCCATTACTATATAAAAACACATTTTCAAATGTCAGATTTCATCACACTATCGCAATTTCAAATATGGCATGTATAGCTAGACTCATTCACACTATGTTAGTCCGAGAATCGACTAAATCGTAGCTCTAATACCAACCAAATGTAACACCCCTATCCCGTATCCGTCACCGGATTAGGGTTAAGGGCATTACCTGACAGATCGGATACTTTTATAAACAGTTACAGAAATTTCATACAACCTTCATTAACAATAATCATAATGTCCCTTAAATTAGTCATCGAGACCTTAAGCATGCTTACCATTTAAGTCGGGACTAAATCGAACCACATAAAGAATTCTCGAAAAATTTAAAACTTTACTAAATTACAGGGGAGGCACGCCCGTGGGAGGAGACCGTGTGCCCTCCACGGCTTCTAGACACCCCCGTGTATCTATCCATGTCTATATACTGACTATACCAACACGGTCATTAGGCACGCTCGTGTGCCATGGCCGTGTACTACAAGGTCATATACTGACTTCCCCACCACGGCCACCAAGCACACCCGTGTATTTGGCCGTGTACTTTTTAGTTAGCTACTGACTTGCACACCACGGCAAGATGACACACCCGTGTCGAGGCCGTGTGATGCTAAACTGCATCCTACAATTCACCCACGGTCATTAGGCACGCCCGTGTGCCACAACCGTGTGACATTATAGGCCATTTACAAGGCCAAATTTCCACCCGCTTAGGGTCAAACCTACAACCAACACATACCAAAACATATCATGCACATAAGGCAGCCAAAAACTTTCCAAAATGACCATTCAATCAAAGCATTTAATACCAATTCCAACCATGGCAAAACTTATCTCATCACAAGCATAATACCTTCAATACCAAACATCATTCCTTCTAAATTTCACTAATTTATGCTAGCATTTGATCAACACAAAGTTACCATTCAATAATCAATTTCTCAACCCACAAAACCATACCAAAAGATGCATCACATATACCAAGTTCATTCATGTTAAAGCTAGCACATATCTAGCCATATCTCATGGCTACTTACAAACATTAAACATGAACCAAATGACCAGCCTATACATGCCATACTTTAACTAGGTACATCATTCCAAAATACCCCAAAATAGATTGCCGATAGTGTGACTGAGAAGCTGACGATCCCCTGATCCGAGCTAGCTTTACTGACACTGCAAAGCAGAGAAACAAATCACACAGTAAGCTTTATAAAGCTTAGTAAGTTCATAACATAATACATAATACCAACATGGCATCACATAGACTAATGTTTACTACCACAAATATAATACCATTCACAACCAATATGTTCAATAAACTCATCCACACCCACATTCATAGTTTCAACGATCACATAGATTCTGAGCGTACCTTAGCCAACACTTAGTTGTCAAATACTTTTGCTAATCAATAATCACGATTCATTTCGATCCACACTCGTTTCTTCCTCGATTCATTCGCACACTTAGTGCATAATTAATTAGCCGGAGCTTAATTAGCATCGTACACTTAGTACATCCATCCCAAACAGATTTTAAATCGACATCGCACACACAGTGCCAACCACCAAGCCGAAGCTTATATTACTCCGCACACAGTGCTATAATTTTTTATCACATTTTCGAATACGCACTCTTAGTGCCATTTAACTCAATCTATCACAGAGAATTCATTTTGTAATAATATCAGACCATTTATTTCATAGCATTAAACATAGCTAGACACAGGTATTATGTCCGAACTTACCTCGGATGTCAAAATACTGAAATGGTTGATTAATCGAGCACTTTCTCTTTGCCTCGATCTCGATCCGAACCTCTCCTTTCTTGGTGTATACATTTCAAATTCAATCCATTTAATCACTATTTCATTCAATTTAATCCAAGCACACATATTTAGGGCATTTTACACATTAGCCCTCACATTTTCACATTTAGACACTTTAGTCCCTATTTCACAAAATCATCAAATACACAAAATTCCAATATACATGTGATTGGCCGAATTCTCCCCATGCTTATACAAGCCCACACATTTCTTTTATTTCACATTTTAACCCTTCAATTTGCTATTTTCACAATTTAGCCCTAATTAGCTAAATTTACCAAAAATTCAAAAACAACACATGTTAATCCAACACCAAGTTCTCATATTAACTACCAACTAGCACATAGCTCAAATGTTCATCAATGGCTCATGACAAAAACATCATCAATTCACAAAATTTCAACATGGGTTAGCTAGAGCACAAAGCAACAATTACGAAAACATAGAAATTATCAAAAAACCAAATATAAAACACTTACTAATTGAAGCTTAAAGTGGTCGAATGTTTCAAAGCCTTAAGCCCTTTATTTTCTTTCTTTTGCAAACGGTGGAAGAAGATGAACACACCCACTTACTCTTGATTTTTGTTTTATTATAACATATATATTATTATTATGCCATTTACTAGATTAACCTTTTAATTAATAAATAAAACATTTAAACATCAAGGTCACACTTGTCCATTGCCATCCACTATCATACTTATGGCATAATTGCCTCATAAGGCCTCCACCTTTAAAAGCCAACAACAATTAAGCACTTATAAATCAGCATATAGCTTTTACTCTTTACGCGATTCAGTCCTTTCTCTTAATTCGACACAAACGATTAAATTATCACACAGAATTTTCACACAGACTATATCATATAATATTTGTAATCACCAAATTTTGCCCGCCCAATACAGACGAGGCCCATCAAAAAAAAAATCCAATAAAATGTCAAAAATCCAATAATAAAAAGTCCAATATAAACAGTTCATGTACAACCAGACCCAAATCAAACAAAAAGTAAATTAAAAAAGTCCAAAAATAGTCCTTTTAAACAACTAGTACAAGCCCAATGCATCAGGCCCAAAACCCTTTTTACAAACTGACCAGGCCTAAGTCCCAGGCCCGATTACAATGGCCTAAGCAGAGAACCCTAGGCTTCTCTTTGCCCCAGCGCCGCCAACCCTTGGCCTCCCGCGTGGACCCCACGCGCACCTCCCCAGCAGACACCACTCGCACCGCTTCAGATCCACGCGTGTCCCCCACGCGCGTCTACTCCACGCGCACATCGCTTCTCGAGTCTCGCACGCCCCATGCGCCTCGGCCTCCATCTCCACCAACGCGCACCCATGCCCTGCAGAACAGAGAACAACACGAGCGGCAGAAGAGCATGGAACAAATAGTATTAAAAGATTGTGTATTTGGACTATAAATGGATGAAAAATTGATGTAACAGGGGTTCGAAAAAAAAGGAGACCAGTATCAGAAATAATAGAAACCGAAATACAAGGTTATTTTAAAATCCTCTCTATTTTCTTTTAGCGTCTACGGCTTTACTGTTGTTATTGGGATTCATTATTAAAAAAGGGGACTTACCCGGGGTTCATAGGCGCGTCATCGACGTCCCTTCTCTACCGACGAGGTCGGATCGGGGCAGAAAAGGGCGAGTTCTCTCCTTCCCTTTCTCTGCTTCGCCGTTCAATCTTACGGGCGCGAAGGCTTAGCCCTTGAAGCGAGGGCCTCGAACGGAGTCGAAGGCCCACCCCCACCGAAAATGATGGCGAGCGATCGTCGGAGAACTCTACGCGTCGGAGAAGGCGGAATGAAGGGGAAGGAGAGAAAGTGTTTCGGCGGCTGGTTTAGAAAATTTTAGGTTTAGAAAACAATCTGATTTTTGAGGTAAAAACGGGGTGTATAAATCCTTAATAAAACGGCGTCGTTTGGTGCTTAGGGTGACAGCGCCTGTCGTTCAAAAGGGTTATTTGCGCATTCAGTCCCCTACTTGTTGCGGGGGTGGTCGATTAAGTCCCATTATGCTATTTCCTTTTCGTGATTTGGCATTGTTCTTTCCACTTCATTTCAATTCGGCCCGAATTTTGACTAGTGAAAACGCGGCACATTTGGCTACGGGTTATTCACCCATTTAGTCCTCGCTAATTCGTGCGTGTTATGACGTGGTCCCTGTCCCCTTTCGGCCTATTTACAATTTTGGCCCTCGTTGTTTGGATCCCGTTTCAATTTAGTCTCCCACTCGTTTAAAATGCTTACATTTCATTTATTTTCATTTATCATTATTATTATTAATATTGCTATATTTATGTTATATTACATATCTTGCATTATTAGCACTTGTGTTATTGCTGCTACTTTCATATTATCTTTATATATATATGTACATATCATTTTATTATTTAATGCTACATTAACCTGTCCATGTTATTTATTATTTACATATTAGTGTATTAAGGGTATAAATATATATGTATTTTTTAATTATTGTTCATTACTTTTATTTAGCTCAAAACCGTTGTCTTTAGATTTTCATACATTTTTTGTCTATTATATCATATTATATCGCATATTAGCTAGAATTTATTTATGTCATATAACGTACCTCTGTTTATGTTATTTTTGTATATGTAGTTTTGTATGGATTTATTCAAGATAACTATATATTATCTTATTTTATATATGGTTTGCATTGTTTATATCACATGAACGTCTCCTTCCATCATTTAAATTTGCATGGAATATAAGGCTTCCGAAATAAAGCGATATTCATCTCGGATCTGAGGATTTAAATTATTGTGTCCTAAAGTATTGGATGTGATTTTTATTCCTTCGGAGTGAGAAAGTTTTGGTATTCAATTCAAAATATCATAAGATGATCTTGGATTCGGGATTTAAATTATCGTGTTCTAAAGTATTGGATGCGATACTTTATTCCTTCGAAACGAGAACATCTTGATGTTTAATTTGAGAAAACCACGAGACGATCTTGGATTCAAGGATTTAAATTATCGTGTCCTAAAGTATTGGATGTGATATTTTATTCCTTAGGAATGAGAAAATCTTGATATTCTATTCGGAAAAATTCAAATATTTTTAAAGGGATCATATTTTTAAAAATCTTTTTACAACTTTCGACTTTCAACATAAGGACGTTAATTAATCAATTTGGTACCAATTTTGGGCATGACGAGGGTGCTCACCCTTCCTCGCATGTAACCGATTCCCGAACCTATTTTCTCAAATTTTCGTAGACCAAAAACATTGTTTTAGTAAATCAAAAATGTTTTATTAAAACAAAGGTGATCCGATCACACCTAATAAAAGATCGGTGGTGACTCCTGTTTCTTATTTTCAAAACCAAGTCGATCCCCGTTTTTCAAAAAAATGGTTTCGACAGCTTGGCGACTCCACTGGGGAGGAAAAGAGAGTCAGGCCTTAAATTGATTATTGTATGCCCTGTGTCGAAAGTTCGGAAATTTTGATTTGAAAAGTTATGATTTTTTTTATCACATTCGCTTCCGTCATATTATTTGATTGTGTGGTCGAGTCTCGCATAGTATTTTCCATCATGTTGCATGACCGTTGGGTCGCACCCGTTAAGTGGGAGTGAGAAGCTACTCTTTCGTGAGGTTTTCACCTCCGTGCAAGATAGTGGATCGCTTTCGGGATACATCTGTACCTATGTCTTCGTGAGATTTTCATCTCCGTGTAGCCATAGGGAAATGTATTCCCCTGAACCGAACTCGGTCCGTATGAGCCTATAATGGGTGAGGATTGAGGAATCTACTGGTTCAGGTACCTTTACTCTAGAACCGAACCCCATGTAACGAACCGTAAGGACCACCCTAGGTAGAGCCATGCCAAACCCTAGTGGTTACCCGGTTAGCTATTTCATTTGCTGCTTATTGTGTACAAAATAATGACTTGTTTCATTTTCATTTTTATGACGCATGCATCAAAAGGGTGTTGATTCCCGTTCGATTGCTGGATAGGTAACTTATCATGGAAAAGGGGTTTCTTGATAGAGTGGAAGACAATGCGGCCGTCCGGATATGGGCCGAGACAGTACAGCGAGAGAAGGGGGATAGCCTCACAGATGGATACATATCAGAGTTGTGGGATTACACACGCATCAGTGTAACCCAAAATAATCTTCAAGAGATGAGGGAAATCTGGAACCAGTGGGACGACAAGGTTAAGCAGCTATTCTACCATCATTATGGTGACTTGCCTTATTTACTCGACATCAAGGTAGACCAGCACCTGTTTCGAGCGATGGCCTAGTTTTGGAATCCTGCGTATGGTTGCTTCACTTTCGGGAAAGTGGATTTGGTCCCTACCATAGAGGAGTACACAGGCCTGATCCACTGCCCAAGGATTCAAACTGATAAAGCTTACTTGAGAGCCGTTAATGTACCCACATTCACAAAAAAGCTGATGAACATAACAGGGATGAGCGAGCGGTGGGTTACCGCCCGGGCAAAACAAAAGGGAGATTGCAAGTGCATACCTTGGAGAAACCTGAGGGACTTGATCATAGCATATCCTGAGGAAAAGAAGAGGGTCGATGTTTTAGCCTTGAGCATTTATGGATTGGTCATCTTCCCCAAGGCTCTAGGATATGTGGATAAGGCGGTGTCTGATCTGTTCGACAAGTTAGAAAGAGGGATCACACCTATTCCTGTGATCCTCGCTGAAACCTTTAGGTCCCTAAGCGCGTGCCAAAGAGCGGGCGAAGGGAGATTCATCGGTTGCGCCCAACTCTTACTAGCATGGTTTCACAGTCATTTTTGGAAAACGGGAAAAGTATCGTGTCTAATTTACACCGAGGACTATTCTCTGTTAAAAAACATGGTAGCTACGCCTAGACGAGATGATATCACGGAAGAAAGATGGATGATGATTTTACGGAACCTGCAAGAGAAAGATGTAGAGTGGAGAGCTCCTTGGATGATTCCCGATGAAATCTTATATAAGTGTGGAGACCTCGATTATGTCCCCATACTCGGAATATGGGGAGCGGCCGGGTACACCCCCCTCCTCGTGTTAAGACAGTACAGGTCGAGATAGTTTATACCACCAACACAAGGGTTAGCCCAGTGCGAGTTCGAATATAAAGGGGAGAATTACAAGAGGAGAGTTCGTGAGATATCGAATGCCTGGGGCCAACTTCATAGAATGAAAAGGTTCGACGCCAATCCCATGACGACCCCTGAGTATGACCAATGGCGAAGTCAAAGAATCAATGATAACCTCCCCACATCAGACCAAGAAGACACCCGATCACTAGAAGAGCACCTACGGGTGATCCCTTCCGAGCTTGAAATCATCAAACAAGACTTCGAAGAAAGGAACCGGGGATTAAGAAAAAGGATAGAACAACTTGAGGAAGAGAAGATGCAGCTAGGTTTGGATGTCGATATTCAGAAACTAGAAGCCGAGAAGTGGAGGAAAGGGAAAGCTAAAGCCGAAGAAGATTTGGATGATTTAAAGAACGACTACAAGAAGCTACGAAGGTCGATGAGAACTACGGGACTTAGGAAAACGTCGGAGCAATGGCGTCAAGAAGTTAAAGAAGAAAAGAACAGAGCGAGTCAGTGGGAAAAAGAACTCCGAGATACCTATGAGCGAGAAGGCGTCCTAAAACGGAATTTGATGGAAAGTCAAAATGAGAAGGAGAAATTAAAAATGCGGGTGTCAGAATTGGAAAGATCATTGTATCAGTATCGTAGCAGCAATTCCATAGCCAAACTAAAGGCTAGTCTGAGTAAAATTGAAGAAATGAGAGCAAGAATTGAAGAGCTAGAATCTACCTTACATAGCTATGAGCTGCGGGAAGAACTTTTCGAAGCCAATGAGGAGTGATGGAAGCAACAACTACATCACTCTCAGAGCCAAATCAGAAATCGGGATTACATTATGGGAGAAGCCGTGGCTCAAATACGAGGGATGGCGGATCATTTGCAAACTATGGTAGTTCCAGCTGATGTATTAGGTCTGATGTACGAGTTAAAGTCGGAGAGGGGTCGAGAGTTAGCTTGGCTTCTTGAGGAAGTCAAGGCATTAAGTATTAGGGCCAGGCCTTATATGTAATCCATCTTATGTGAAGAAACTTGTTTTCTAGGAAAAGCTATTCTAATGGAAATCGAATTGGAATCAATATCTTTTGCATACATCTCATACATCCGCATCGCATTGCATCATACACATCGAATTTCACGAAAGGACCCTAAAATTATGGCAGTTACCCTGGAACATCACTACGGTACGAGAGGAAAAACGAGAATAATGGATCAAAAGATGGAAAGACTAGAACAAATGCAAAAAGAAATCCAGGATCAAGTAAAAAAACAAGCGCAACTACAAGAGCAATTGGCCAAAACCCAGAAGGACATGATGGAGCGGATGCAAAAATCCTAGGACAATATGGTGAACCAACTAATGCAATTGCTGTCTAAAGAACGAGGCATTGCCACTAGCTCAGGGAACGACAGTGATAACCCCTCCCTTCCCCCGCTAGATGCCCAAACACCACAAGATACGTATCCCCAAAGGGCATCTATCACTATCAGGCCACAATATCAGGCTGATACCACAACATCGACGCACCTCCCGACGGGTTTGGGCATTAACCCAGGAGAAAATCTGGTCAATCCCAGCGTCCCAGATCTGGATGAGATGGCTGAAAAGGCAAAACAAGAACTGCCAAAATGGGTGGAGGAGAGATTCAAAGCTCTGGAAAATGCCGGTAAACGTTGGGGAGTAAAAGCCAATGACTTAAGCTTAGTCCCCGACTTGGTGCTCCCTTAAAATTTTAAGATGCCGGAGTTCGAAAGATACAATTGGACAAGCTGCCTAGAGGCCCACATCACTATGTTCTGTAGAAGGATGACGGGCTACACTAATAATGACCCGCTGCTGATCCATTGTTTCCAAGACAGCCTGATAGGAGCAGCAGCCAGATGGTACAATCAGTTGAGTCGTGCCAAAATTAGGTCATGGGATGATTTGGCTCAAGCATTCTTGGAGCAATATAGTCACGTAACGGACATGACCCCTGATAGGATCACTCTGCAGAACATGGAAAAGAAAGGGAACAAAAGCTTTAGGCAATATGCACAGAGATGGAGAGAGGTTGCCATCCAGGTCCAGCCACCGCTTATGGAGAAGGAAACCACAATGCTCTTTATCCGCACGTTGAAAGCCCCATTCCTCATGCATATGATAGGAAGCGCAACCCGGAGTTTCTCGGACATCGTAACTACTGGAGAAATGATCGAGAATATTATAAAAAGCGGAGGGATCGAGACGGGGGAGAGTGCCAAAAGTATGCCCCCAAGAAAGAGAGAAAGTGAGGTGAATAACGCGAGCATCGGACACCCGAGGTCAATCACCATAAATCAGCCAAAAGCAACGACCACGGGGCAACAGGGGTTACCCAAGAAAGAACCTGGCACCTCAAGACGAGATAATGAGAAGCCCCAATTCACACCGATTCTGATGACGTATAAGGAAATGTATCAAACCCTGTTCGATGCACATATTGTGTCCCCTTTTCATCTAAAACCAATATAGCCTCTGTATCCCAAGTGGTATGACCCGAACGCACAATGTGAATATCATGCGGGAATCACGGGGCACTCAATAGAGAATTGTCTTTCTTTTAAGAAATTGGTGGAAAAATTTATCAACATGGGTGTGGTGGAGTTAGATGACCTGCCAAACGCAACGAATCCTTTACCCGATCATGCTAACAACGGAGTCAACGCAGTTGGCAAACATTCAGAGAGGAAAGTCAAAGCAAGCGTCGCGGAGGTTAAAACTCCATTGAGAGGGGTCTGGAAAGAAATGGTTAAACATGGACTAATCATTGCAAAAGAAAGTCAAGGGGAACTGACAAACTATTGTGAGCACCATCGAGAGTTGGGGCATGAGATTCAGACCTGTGGAGAATTCAGAACTCTGGTGCAAAACTTAATGGACAATAAAGAAGTCGAATTTTATGAGGAAGGCACAAAAGATAGGAGCATATGCGCGTCAGAGCCAACAGTAAAAAGTTCGAAAGTTAATCTTCTGATGATCACTATTTCACGTCCCAAGAGTGATAAAACAGGGGCGCGGGTAGCACCGAGAGTGGTCATATGGAGGCCCGCTGCCGTTGAAGATAATAGGGAGGCTCCTCAGAATCATGGGTGTGAGGTAGTAGTCTCTGTAAAGGAGAGTTCTGCTAGCAATGAGATAGGAACACGGGTAACACCGAAGGTGATAATTCGGAAGCCCGCTGCATTCGCTTACAAAGATAGCAAGGAAGTTCCCTGGAACTACGAATGTAATGTAGAGGTCACAAAGAGCTCGACTAATGTGACGAAGGAGGATTCAAATGAAGGCTTCCATACTCGAAGCGGGAGACGCTACGACTTAATAAGGGGGAAAGCTCCAATGGCGGAACAGGAGAAGGGAAAGCCAGCTGAACCCGAGCCGAGGATCAAGGAGCCAGGGACTGAGGGAGAGGCTAAAGAGTTCCTGAAATTTCTAAAACATAGTGAGTATTGTGTGGTAGAACAGCTGCACAAACAGCCGGCACGCATATCCGTATTGGCTTTGCTCCAATGCTCTGAAGTGCACAGGAACGCGCTGATGAAAGCTTTAAACGAAACCTACGTCGCTAGTGACATCTCGGTTAACAAGTTGGATCGATTGATTGGCCATATAAGTGCGGACAACTTCATTCATTTTAATGATGATGAAATACCACCGGGTGGTAGAGGGTCCACCAAGGCTTTGCACATTACAGCTAGATGCAAAGGGCACACACTGCCAGGGGTCTTGATAGACAACGGGTCTGCATTAAATGTGTTGCCCTTATCCACCCTCAACAGACTACCGGTGGATGGTTCGAACATGAAGGAATGCCAGAGTGTGGTAAAGGCCTTTGACGGCACCCAAAGAAGGGTCATGGGGAGGATTGAGGTACCCTTACTGATTGGCCCAACCATTTACGAAATAGATTTTTTGGTTATGGACATCGAACCTTCCGACAACTGCCTGTTCATCTGAGGCAGTACCTTCGTCACTACATCAAAAGGTGAAGTTAATAGCGGATGGCCGACTGATAACGATAAAAGCTGAAGAGGACATTATTGCCACCGTGACCAGTGACATGCCTTACTTGGAGACAAACGACGAGGCAACAGAATGTTCGTTCCGATCTCTCGAGTTCGTGAACGCAACTTTTGTTATAGAAGGAAACAAGATCTTGAAGCCAAAAATCTCGAGGACCACGAGGATGGGTTTGAAAATGACTGTGGGAAAGGGCGCTTTACCGGGAAGAGGGCTTGGAAGACACCTTCAGGGGAGAATAGCGGCCCCAATACTGAGAGAGAAACAGGATCACTTTGGCCTGGGATTGAGATCGGATGCAAGGCAAAAGAAGGAGGAGTTAGAAAGGAGATGGGAAAGAAGACTCACCCGTTTGAGTGGGAAGGAAACCAGGTGGGAACCCATGATAATCCCGCACATATCCAAGACCTTTGTGTCGGGAGGGGTAATCCACTCAGAGCGGGGGACACCGAAGGGAGAGGACATCACGGCAATGTTAGGCAATGTCTATATTAGTGCCCTATTTGAGGAGGCGGTTGACGGAGGAGTCTTGCCAAATATCCAGCCTTATGAATCGGAAAACATCTTGAACAATTGGACTGCGGAAGAAATCCCTGTAGTATTTAGGGCTCCTTCAGAGTAATGTCCAGAACACACTTGTTGCTCCGAGCCTAAGAGCAACAAGATTTCTTTTGTGAAATAGGCGCATGTTCACGTATCGTTATATCAATAAAATGCATTTTCACCATCATTCGAAGCAAACATTTCCTTTCTTTGCTTTTCGGTCATTCTTTCAGCATTACCATAACATACAATTGTTCCCTTACAAATTCATTCATGCCACCCGTATTTTCTTAAACTGCAACAAGTCCCCGGATGTCAATGACTTGAGCAACGCCGCCTCGGATTTGAAATATCCTTTTGAGCAAGACATGTGCCTAGGAGAATTACAGGATTTTGAAGATGACACGGACGGTGACCTGTCTCCTGATTGGTTAAGAATGGTAGAGCAGGAGGAGAGACAGATTCGGCCCCATTAGGAGGCAGTCGAGACTGTGATGTTAGAGGAAGGGAAAGCAGTAAACATTGGAACATGTATAGCCGGGGAAACGAGGCAAAATCTCATCAAATTATTGCAGGAATTCAAGGATGTCTTCGCATGGTCTTATGAAGATATGCCCGGTTTAAGCACCGATATCGCAGTACATCGCTTACCCATAAGGAGGGATTGCAAGCCAGTCCAGCAGAAGCTCCGAAGGATGAGACTAGACATCGTGCTGAAAATAAAGGAAGAGGTCCAAAAGCAGTTCGACGCCGGATTCCTGCAAGAAATCAAATATTCAGAATGGGTAGCCAATATCGTGCCTGTCCCGAAAAAGGACGGAAAGGTACGGATGTGTGTGGATTATAGAGACCTAAACAAGGCTAGCCCAAAGGATAACTTTCCTTTGCCTCATATTGATACGCTAGTAGACAATACAGCAGGATTTTCACTATTTTCCTTCATGGGTGGCTTCTCCGGATACAATCAGATAAAAATGCACCCTGAAGATATGGGAAAGACCACCTTCATAACACTATGGGGCACATTCTGTTATAAGGTAATGCCTTTCGGGTTGAAAAATGCAGGAGCTACATATCAAAGGGCCATGGTGACCTTGTTCTACGATATGATGCATAAAGAGATTGAGGTTTATGTGGATGACATGATTGTGAAGTCTAGAATGGAGGAAGAACAAATCCAAGTTTTGCAGAAACTATTTCTGAGATTAAGGAAGATCCAATTGAAACTCAATCCTACGAAATGTACCTTTGGAGCTAGATCTGGCAAGCTGTTGGGCTTCATAGTCAGCGAGAAAGGGATCGAAATCGACTCAGACAAGGTCCGGGCCATACAAGAATTTCCTCCACGCACTCAAAAAGAAGTTCGAGGTTTCCTCGGTAGACTAAATTACATTGCTTGATTTATCTTACAATTAACTGAGAAATGCGACCCCATATTCCGTCTCTTGAAGAAACATAACCCAGGCGTATGGAATGACGAATGTCAGGAAGCTTTCGACAGGGTCAAACAGTACTTGTCAAACCCTCCAGTACTGTCACCTCCACGCCCTGATAGGCCATTAATCCTATATCTAACAGTGCTTGGTCACTCTATGGGATGTGTGCTAGGTCAACATGATGATACGGGGAGAAAAGAGAAGGCGATATACTATCTCAGTAAAAAATTCACTGAGTGTGAAATGAGATATTCACCGATTGAAAAACTGTGTTGTGCGCTGATTTGGACAACTCGGAGATTGAGACAATACATGCTGTATCACACGACCTGTCTAATCTCAAAGTTAGACCCCCTAAAATACATGATGGAGGCAACCGCTTTGAATGGGAGGATGGCTAGATGGCAAATCCTACTGTCTGAATTTGATATTGTATATGTGAGCCAGAAAACTATATAAGGAAGTGCGATAGCCGACTTCCTAGCCAGCAGAGCTTTAGAAGATTACGAGCCGTTGAACTTTGATTTCCCTAATGAGGACCTAATGTATGTAGCAGCTGCGGAAGAGGACATTGCGAAAGATTGCCTTTGGAAATTACATTTCGATGGAGCATCAAACGCCATTGGAAATGGGATTGGGGCGGTCTTGGTATCCCCAAAAGGAGATCACTACCCGTTCACAATCAGGCTGGATTTTGATTGTACAAACAATATGGCAGAATACGAGGCCTGTATCATGGGACTCCACGCTGCTATAGAACGTAGAGTTAAAACACTGGAAGTATATGGAGACTCTGCATTAGTGATCTACCAGCTAAGGGGCGAATAGGAAACAAGAGACCCCAAATTGATCAACTATCGAAGGATAGTCATGGGATTAATCGAGGAGTTCGACAATATCACCTTTAGTTATCTCCCACGAGAAGAAAACCAGATGGCAGATGCTTTGGCTACTTTAGCTTCCATGATTAAGACGAGTAAGCAAGAAGATGTAAAGCCTATTCAGATGAGTATTTACGAGGCCCCAGCTTATTGCTGCAACGTAGAAGAAGAAGAAAGGAATGATCACCCCTGGTACCAAGATATATTGCGATATGTGAAAAATCGTGAGTACCCAGATCATGCAACTGAGAATGAAAAAAGGACGCTCAGGAGATTGGCCCTCGAATATGTTTTGGATGGAGACATCCTGTACAAAAAAGGAAAAGATCAAGTACTGTTGAGATGCGTCGATGCCTTAGAAGCCAAGATGATCCTAGAGGAGGTCCATGAGGGCGTTTGTGGAACGCATGCTAACGGATTCACAATGGCCAGGCAAATAATGAGATTTGGATATTACTGGTCCACCATGGAAGGAGACTGTATCGACTATGCCAAGAGATGTCATAAATGCCAGATCTATGGAGATAAGATTCATGTGTCTCCGTCTCTCCTACACGTTATGACTTCCCCATGGCCCTTTTCCATGTGGGGCATGGATGTTATCGGACCGATCTCACCAAAAGCGTCAAACGGACACCGGTTTATCTTCGTAGTCATTGACTATTTCACGAAATGGGTAGAAGCGGCTTCATACGCTAACGTCACTAAATCGGCGGTTAGTTGGTTTTTAAAGAAGGAGATTATTTGTCGATATGGGATGCCCGAAAGGATTATATCAGATAATGCATTGAATTTGAACAACAGTACGATAGCAGATGTTTATCGTCAATTCAACATTAAACATCATAACTCATCCCCATACCGTCTAAAAATGAATGGGGCCGTGGAAGCAGCGAACAAGAACATCAAAAAGATAGTGGGAAAGATGACAGAGACTTACAAGGATTGGCATGAGAAATTACCGTTTGCTCTTTATGCTTATCGAACATCCGTCAGAACCTCTACTGGGGCAACACCCTTCTCACTGGTCTACTGGATGGAGACAGTCCTACCCATTGAGGTGGAAATACCTTCTCTTCGGGTTTTAACAGAAGTAAAGCTGGATGAAGCTGAGTGGATTCAGGCTCGATACGATCAATTGAACCTAATCGAAGAGAAGAGGCTAAAGGCTATTCGTCACGGTCAGATGTATCAAAAGCGCATGATGCGAGCCTACAACAAAAGGGTTCGCCCAAGAGAGTTTCACGAGGGAGACCTGGTACTGAAAAAGATCCTCCCCATACAAAAGGATTTCAGAGGGAAATGGATGCCGAATTGGGAAGGACTGTACGTGGTGAAAAAGGCTTTCTCCGGAGGCGCACTGATCCTAATTGAAATGGATGGGAAAAGCTTGTCCAACCCCGTGAACACAGATTCAGTCAAAAGATACTTCGCTTAAACAAGCTAAGACAAGAAACCACCAAGGACACCTTGATTCCCAAAAAAAAAAAAAGGGGAGAGGCCAAGGCGAAAACCCGCGAAGGGCGCTTTGAGACCAAAGGGGATTTGAGTCGAAAACCTGAAAAGGCGGCTTCAACTATGAAGAAAAATCTCGCTGCGCTGGAATGGACAAGGAGGGGGTATGCTGCGTCACGAGGCATCAACAAAATACTCAAGATCTCCTAAAGCACATATCAAACTCAAAATGGTCTTCCAAATGCTCAGGCGGAGAAGCCTAGGCTGCGATATCTGGGGCACCAAATTTCTATTCTGCCCATCTTTGTAATTTGTAATTATCTTATTTCAATGAACTCTTTCCTTGATTGCATTTGCCAGTTTGATTTGACCTGTTTTACTTCGGGCTATACTCCCAATCCCTCCTAGGCATTTTACATTGAAATGACGATTTCAGAACTAATAATACTTTCATAAGAGAAGTTTCACACATTACTCTGAAAGTATCTGAATAATACAAGGACCTAAAACATGACTATTGTTCAGAGCTCATTCAGTCTAAGGTTTGGAAATGTTGGGGAAAAAAGGGTCACCCTTTTGAACATTTTATTGGTTGGACAAAGACAAGAAATTTCATCAGTGATGCGACCTTAACATACGACAAGCAATGTCGACCCAGGTACACAATGAAATCATGGTACCATACCTCAGAGTCTAAGTAGGATGGTTGGAAGAAACCAAATGTTATTCTCCTGAAGTTGCAGTAGGAGGTATAAGCTTTATGTCCCAGCAGGGGACTCCAAAATTTCAGCGGGGCAAGCTTTCGGAGTAGAATATGGTCGCTTATTTGGGGTTCTTTTTGTCAAAATATACTGGCTGAACGAGAGAGCATCGTAATGCGTCGGTGATAGAACCTTGTTAAACTATGAGCAACGATAACCCGAGCCATAAAAAGGGCCTTTCTCATGCATTCATGCGCATCCAGTTAAGAACATGTGATTGCGATCATTACATCCTAGCCATTTTTACATCGTGAAAAGTCTTCATTCTCACGACATCCAGCATTCAGGTAAATATCATCCATAGCACATATAGTTAGGAGCATTTGATTCATCACGATCATCACATCCTAATCATTCATCATTCATAGCACATATCATAGCATCCTTATCATTCGCATGAGCATAAGCATAAGCATACTCCACAGGACATGTCCCTTAGAAGATAGTAAGGAGGCAAATTGAAAAGTTCAGATTTTGTTCCCTAGTGATGATAGTGGAGCAGACTGAAGATTGAAGTCTTCCTGAAGATAGTAAGGAAGCAAATTGGAAAGTTCAAATTTTGTTCCATGATAGAGGAGCAGACTGAAGATTGTAGTCTTCCTGAAGATAATAAGGAAGCAAATTGAAAAGTTCAGATTTTGTTCCCTAGTGATGATAGTGGAGTAGACTGAAGATAGTAAGGAAGCAAATTGAAAAGTTTAGATTTTGTTCCCTAGTGATGACAGTGGAGCAGACTGAAGATTGAAGTCTTCCTGAAGATAGTAAAGAAGCAAATTGAAAAGTTCAGATTTTGTTCCCTAGTGATGACAGTGGAGCAGACTGAAGATTGAAGTCTTCCTGAAGATAGTAAGGAAGCAAATTGAAAAGTTCAGATTTTGTTCCCTAGTGATGATAGTGGAGCAGACTGAAGATTGAAGTCTTCCTGAAGATAGTAAGGAAGCAAATTGAAAAGTTCAGATTTTGTTCCCAAGTGATGATAGTGGAGCAGACTGAAGATTGAAGTCTTCCTGAAGATAGTAAGGAAGCAAATTGAAAAGTTCAGATTTTGTGCCCTAGTGATGATAGTGGAGCAGACTGAAGATTGAAGTCTTCCTGAAGATAGTAAGGAAGCAAATTGAAAAGTTCAAATTTTGCTCCCTAGTGATGATAGTGGAGCAGACTGAAGATTGAAGTCTTCCTGAAGATAGTAAGGAAGCAAATTGAAAAGTTCAGATTTTGTTCACTAGTGATGATAGTGGAGCAGACGGAAGATTGAAGTCATTCCCGAAGTTACAGAGAAGCAAATCAAAGCCAGTCCAAGTTACAGTGAAGTTTGAAGCTGTTTGAAGAAGACGCGGATCAAGAAGTCAAGACTTAGCTAAGCCCGGGCAAAATTGGTTCTTTTATTGTCTTTGCTCTATTCTCGTTTCACGACAATGAGCAAAGAAGGGCAGCTGTAATCACCAAATTTTGCCCGGCCCAATACAGACGAGGCCCATCAAAAAACAAAGCCAATAAAATGTCAAAAATCCAATAATAAAAAGTCCAATATAAACAGTTCATGTACAACCAGACCCAAATCAAACAAAAAGTAAATTAAAAAAGTCCAAAAATAGTCCTTTTAAACAACTAGTACAAGCCCAATGCATCAGGCCCAAAACCCTTTTTACAAACTGACCAGGCCTAAGTCCCAGGCCCGATTACAATGGCCTAAGCGGAGAACCCTAGGCTTCTCTTTGTCCCAGCGCCGCCAACCCTTGGCCTCCCGCGTGGACCCCACGCGCACCTCCCCAGCAGACACCACTTGCGCCGCTTCAGATCCACGCGTCCCCCATGCGCGTCTACTCCACGCGCACATCGCTTCTCGAGTCTCGCACGCCCCATGCGCCTCGGCCTCTGTCTCCACCAACGCGCACCCATGCCCTGTAGAACAGAGAACAGCACGAGCGGCAGAAGAGCATGGAACAAATAGTAATAAAAGATTGTGTATTTGGACTATAAATGGATGAAAAATTGATGTAACAGGGGTTCGAAAAAAAAGGAGACCAGTATCAGAAATAATAGAAACCGAAATACAAGGTTATTTTAAAATCCTCGCTGTTTTCTTTTAGCGTCTACGGCTTTACTGTTGTTATTGGGATTCATTATTAAAAAAGGAGACTTACCCGGGGTTCATAGGCGCGTCATCGACGTCCCTTCTCCACCGACGAGGTCGGATCGGGGCAGAAAGGGGCGAGTTCTCTCCTTCCCTTTCTCTGCTTCACCGTTCAATCTTACGGGCGCCAAGGCTTAGCCCTTGAAGCGAGGGCCTCGAACGGAGTCGAAGGCCCGCCCCCACCGAAAATGATGGCGAGCGATCGTCGGAGAACTCTACGCGTCGGAGAAGGAGGAATGAAGGGGAAGGAGAGAAAGTGTTTCGGCGGCTGGTTTAGAAAATTTTAGGTTTAGAAAACAATCTCATTTTTGAGGTAAAAATGGGGTGTATAAATCCTTAATAAAACGGCGTCGTTTGGTGCTTAGGGTGACAGCGCCTGTCGTTCAAAAGGGTTATTTGCGCATCCAGTCCCCTACTTGTTGCGGGGGTGGTCGATTAAGTCCCATTATGCTATTTCCTTTTCGCGATTTGGCATTGTTCTTTCCACTTCATTTCAATTCGGCCCGAATTTTGACTAGTGAAAACGCGGCACATTTGGCTACGGGTTATTCACCCATTTAGTCCTCGCTAATTCGTGCGTGTTATGACGTGGTCCCTATCCCCTTTCGGCCTATTTACAATTTTGGCCCTCGTTGTTTGGATCCCGTTTCAATTTAGTCTCCCACTCGTTTAAAATGCTTACATTTCATTTATTTTCATTTATCATTATTATTATTAATATTGCTATATTTATGTTATATTACATATCTTGCATTATTAGCACTTGTGTTATTGCTGCTACTTTCATATTATCTTTATATATATATGTACATATCATTTTATTATTTAATGCTACATTAACCTGTCCATGTTATTTATTATTTACATATTAGAGTATTAAGGGTATAAATATATATGTATTTCTTAATTATTGTTCGTTACTTTTATTTAGCTCAAAACCGTTGTCTTTAGATTTTCATACATTTTTGTCTATTATATCATATTATATCGCATATTAGCTAGAATTTATTTATGTCATATAACGTACCTCTGTTTATGTTATTTTTGTATATGTAGTTTTGTATGGATTTATTCAAGATAACTATATATTATCTTATTTTATATATGGATTGCACTGTTTATATCACATGAACGTCTCCTTCCATCATTTAAATTTGCATGGAATATAAGGCTTCCGAAATAAAGCGATATTCATCTCAGATCTGAGGATTTAAATTATTGTGTCCTAAAGTATTGGATGTGATTTTTATTCCTTCGGAGTGAGAATGTTTTGGTATTCAATTCAAAATATCATGAGATGATCTTGGATTCGGGATTTAAATTATCGTGTTCTAAAGTATTGGATGCGATACTTTATTCCTTCGAAATGAGAACATCTTGATGTTTAATTTGAGAAAACCACGAGACGATCTTGGATTCAAGGATTTAAATTATCGTGTCCTAAAGTATTGGATGTGATATTTTATTCCTTCGGAACGAGAAAATCTTGATATTCTATTTGGAAAAATTCAAATATTTTTAAAGGGATCATATTTTTAAAAATCTTTTTACAACTTTCGACTTTCGACATAAGGACGTTAATTAATCAATTTGGTACCAATTTTGGGCATGACGAGGGTGCTCACCCTTCCTCGCATGTAACCGACTCCCGAACCTATTTTCTCAAATTTTCGTAGACCAAAAACATTGTTTTAGTAAATCAAAAATGTTTTATTAAAACAAAGGTGATCCGATCACACCTAATAAAAGATCGGTGGCGACTCCCATTTCTTATTTTCAAAACCAAGTCGATCCCCGTTTTTCAAAAAAATGGTTTCGACAATATTCACACAGAAAATAATATTAAAATATTTTTTTACGACCTCGGGTTTGTGGTCTCGAACCACTGTTCCGACTAGGGTCTAAACCGGGATGTTACACTCCGCCACCGCTTAATCCCCCTTAGACATCTACTATACCTCCGATTATGAAATTGAATCTATTAAACAAGCCTCCGGTAGACAAAATCCGTAAGTATGGGGCTGAAGAGTTCAGGGCTACCAGTGGTGACGATGCTGAAAAAGCTGAGTTCTAGTTAGAGAACACAATTAGAGTATTTGATGAGATGTAACTGAATTACGAGGAATGTATAAAATCTGTTGTATCCTTGTTACGAGATGCAGCCTATCAGTGGTGGAAAACCCTGATTTCTGTTGTTCTGAAAGAGCGAGTCACGTGGGACTTCTTTCAGATTGAGTTTCGAAAGAAATACATCAGTGAGAGGTTCATCGATCAGGAACGAAAGGAATTTCTGGACCTAAAATAGGGCCGTATGTCTGTCATTGAATACGAATGAGAGTTCGTGAGGTTAAGTTAGTATGCCCGAGAATGTGTATCATCGGAAGCCATAATGTGTAAGAGGTTTGAAGATGGTTTAAATGAATACATCCGCTTGCTAGTCGGGATTTTAGAGATAAAAGAGTTTGTGGTACTTGTTGACCGAGCGTGTAAAGCTGAGGAACTCGAGAAAGATAAAAGAAAAGCTGAGTCTGAAGCTAGAGATGTGAGAAAAAGATTTCCGAAAAAATTATTTCAGTCTGCTTCAAAGAAATTCAGAGATGAACAAAGTCGTTCCAGGACTAATGTGGGACATTTTAGTAGAGATCGAGCTAGATCACAGTTGAGCTCCAAAGCTCCGGCAACTTCAATAGCAAGTGATGGGCTCAAAACTAACTATTATTTCGACAAAGGCAAGCGCACCTGTCGAACAGTAGTATAGTTGTGGTGAGTTCAGAATATCGTATCCTCAAGGACCAAGAGAACTAGAATTAACTATCTTTTTATTATCTAGCCTAATAATTAACGAGATTTAATTTAATCTAAAATCAACTAACTAATTTAACTAATTATGAATGCGACAAAGAGTAAATTGGGAAAATACTTTTAGACAACTTATATGAGATAAGCAATATGATTGTGTCTATCGAGTCTTAAAATTTATAAAAAGAATGACCGAACCTAGAAACTAACTCTGACAATGATTTTTGAGGCAAGCGCACGTATCGAACAGTAGTATAGTTTAGGCAAGACCGGAATGTCGAACCCAAAGGAACCAAAAGTACAAATACTAACTCTCTTTCTATTATTTAGCCTAAGAATAAAGGGATTTATTTAACTAATCTAAATTAATTAACTACTAAACTAAAGATGCAAAGACAAAGAGAAAGAGTTTGGGAAAATAACTTAAGGAAAAACCAATTGATTAAGACGACACCCAAGGAATAATCCACCTAGACTTCACTTGTTATCTAACTCTGAACCAGACGATTTATTCACTTGACTTGATCCGTAAGATTCCCTAATGTATATTAAATCCTCTCTCGAAGCGAATAACATCTAACCCTAGGTTGATTAATTGAAATCTCTTTCTAATTAAAACCCCTAGAATTGCATTAACTCGATCTATGGACTCCCATATTAGGCTTCACCCTAATTCGGAAAAATCTCGTCACTCTATCTCTAGGCGCGCGATAAACTCCGCTTAATTATGCTAGATCTACTCTTAGGCAGGGACTTTTGCTCCTCCATCTAAGCACATCATGCTTGAATTAATATCCTGGAAATATCAACACAATAATTAAAAACACATAATTAAGAACAAGTCAAATATTTATCATATAGTTTAGCAAACGATAATAAGATTCATCTTAAGTTTCATCCCTTCAGGTATCTGAGGGTTTAGTTCATAATAATAATAGAAAACATCTCAGTAGAAAAGATAAAATAAAACATAAGAAATCCCTAAAACTCCTTAAATGAATTGAAGGAGAGATCCTCCGTCTTGAGTGGAATTCCAGCTTCTTTAGATGGATCAACTGGCTATCTTCGAGTGATTCTCTAGAAATTTGACCTTTCTGGCTCGACTCCTTAGCCTAGGTAACCGCCCCCTTCTAGGTTATACTTAGGGTGTTTATATAGGCTTTTGAGATAGGTTTCTTTGCCCTTAAGTATCTTTTTCTGAATGAAATTGCTCTTTTCCACGATAGGGACATGGCCATGGCACACGTCCGTGTGAGTCGTCTTTAGGCAGTGTTCGGACTTATAAGGAGGCACGGTCGCGTGGTCTTGGGCCCAGGCCGTGTCGATTTCTATTTTAGCTCAATTTGGTCCGTTTTAAGCCCGTTTCTCATTATTTTCATCCTTGGGTGCTTTCCTGAGTATAAAACATGAAAAGGAAGGATTAAGAGCAACTTTTTACATAATCAAAGGATAAATCATCCAAAAGCATGCTAAATGTGGGCTTAAAATGTGTTACTTTTACGGTTTATCAAATACCCCCAAACTTAATCTTTTGCTTGTCCCCAAGCAAAATTCTCAACTCACAATTAAAACGAACTTCCTCGATTCATAATATTTATCAATAGTGTTTCATCATAATTCATAGATAATTCATACATGGATAACTCAACTCAAAGAGTCCTAAAGATTCAAACAATCAAAGTCATAATCTTTATAGTATGAAAACATAGGTGTTTCCCTTTACCTGAATAATCACCTCTGATTCAAAATAGACAAGAATTGACATCCTCACTAAAGATTCACTCAAACCACTCGAAGTGTTTAAGGTTCAGAATTAAGCACTCAAAAGTCGAACATGAAAAGTTAATCCCATAGGATTGCATGAAAATCAAATCTCCACCACTAAAATATGAGATGATACACAAATCAAAAGGTCTTTACAGGGTTGTAACGAGGCTTAGGTTCAAGGGTATGGTTATAGGCTGAATTAGAGGGTTAGAATCGAGATTGACCTGACGAATTACCTAACTAGAAATATGACTACTCCTAAATAATTACATAAATTGAAACGAGCTTTTTCTTCAAGATTTGAAATTTAAACATGTAAGCTCACTTAATTATAGAACTAATAATGAATATACTTCAGAAATTTTTTTAAGAACAAGTCAAATATATAATAAAGGATAAATTCAACTAATTGAAATAAAGATCATAGTCAGGCAACTGATCAAATCAAATCTCGACATAAGGGTAGTTAAAAGGAATGGTGATAACAAATACAAAGGGTTTTGGGTTAATATTAGTGGGTGAGTCAATAAAAAGGGTTGTTAGGATTAAACGGGGTTCACTAGGGGTTAATTATAAAGGTAGGCTTTTAGTAGAGTAAGTGGGTCTCGACATGTATAATCGATGCAAGTTCTAGAATAACAAGTCAATGTTGACACACTCATAGTCAATAAAGTGAGCACGAAAAAGAATGTATGCTCTAAAAAGGCTCAAAAGCTCACAGAAAATTATGGGTTTTTGATATCAACCTTGTAAATTTCAAACTTCAAGGTAACATTCAGATTCAGGTAGACAACCTAAAAATTTTTAAAATTTGAAAAATAGACTTATCATGCTTGATTCTCTAGTATCCTTGAAATTTAATCATCAATGCATAATTATCAATGACTTAATCTAAAACATATCAATAAAAATCATAAATCAAAGGAATTTTCATTCTAATCATAATATGAGAAGCTCACTTTAGAACAAGGTATAATTCCAGGATTTTCAAATAATACTGTAGTTAACCCCCACACATACAGTAAGAAAATCAAAAGAGAGGGAGAGAAGTGAAACTTCTTGAATTATGGATGAAATTCTTGGAGTATGTTCCATGTATAATTGATGTTTTCGTTCCTTGAGTTGTATATTTAATCTATTTAATTTGCAAAGTTATCAATTAAAAGTTCAGGGAGAAATATTTAATGAGAGTTGTTATAGATACTCAAGGGTTAGACAGCCAGTGATAACATAATTAAAATAAAGGTTTAGAATATAAAAGGCAACAAGTTTAAATTAAGACGAAAAATAAAATGAAATAAAAATTAAAATGAAAACTAAAAACAAAAAACAAAAAAGAAAAGGGAATGTGAAGGTGCTGACATATCAGTTGGAGGGTGCTATCGATATGGTCGAAGCGCTGGAAGCATTGCTGTTCAAAACGTGTAAAGCGCTCGGATATGTCTGAATAAGATGCTGCCGCATGGGATGGTGGATGGCTCGGTGGTGGTGCCTCCTGTGATGGAGGGACATTGTCAGTAATGTCCTTAGGGTCGTCCTCATCAGTGGGGAGTGTGAGTCAGTATTATGGAGGGTCGGTCCCACGTCGATGCTGAATCATCCTCATATGTAGCATCGTCTGGATGCCCTGTGGGGCCATATGCCCTATCAATGTGAGTGAGGAGGTTTGTGCGTCGGTGTTGAGGAGCCCCGAAGTACCGAGTCAAGCGTGTGATGTAGGGACCCATAGATATGATCCCTCGTCAATGCTGCTCCGTCTGATGTTGAATAGCTCGGGCTATAATATATGCTAAGTCAATGACATGTCCGTTCGACATGCACCATAGATAGTAGGCGTCATGACTACTGACGACGCCGGTGCTCTCTCGTTGACCTGTCAAAGTATGAGCTAAAATTGCGTGTACGTACCTCAGAGACGGAGCCAGGGCCGTCGCTTTTGAGCGACTGGGGTCATAATTATGGTAGTGGGTAGCTATCTTGTGCCAACATTGGGTGGGGTTGAGATGTATATGGCGATGCAACTCCGAAAGGTTATTTTCTGCTACGAAGTCGTCCGTATAAAATCCTAAAGCAGCCCCAAATTGCGGCACGTTCAACTATCGTATAGTGCCATCGAGACGGAATTGTATCGTGCCTGGATCATCATAACGGCTCATCACTATTTGAAGTTGAAATGTTGAGTAGAGCTCCAAAGTGAGCTCTAGGTATGTGGGCTCGACAATGTTGAAGAATTGCTCCTACGGATCAGTGGTTAGGAGAGCCTGTATGTCAACGTCAAGATGGACCTGCTTTAAAGCGGCGGAATCAATGCATCTACTGGTACCGAGAGGTCGCACCAGTAGTGCCTTGTAACGGTCCTCTTGGGCGGCTTGAGGGAATTTGAGGAATCGGTGTTGCACTTCGGGTGTTGCGCTAGCAGAGGATGAGCCGGGTCCCTTTCGTCTTTTAGAATTGGTGGCTGCGGTTCGCTTTCCTCGTGATGACGACATTGTTCCTGAAAATAGTTGATATTCAAGTAATTTTCTACCAAAATAAAGCAAGTACTTTGATCAATTCCCAAAATATTCAAACTCTAAATAATAACATTTCAAGCATGAGCAACCATTTCGACAGTGATTAGTTCTATCTAGTTCTAATTAACTACCTAAACAATGACTAACATACTTAAGGTAGTAATCAAATTAGTTCTAAAATTCTAAACATTAATTTGATAAAAATAATAAAAAAATAATATTAGTAAAAAGAGACTAAACAAAATAAAGTGGCAATAATAAGTAAAAAGATGGGAATGAAATAGTGAAAGGTGACCAGTGGTGCTTTTGAGCATGGCGATGTGGATGGGCAGAGCACGGGCGTGTAACGGTGGACTTCTATACAAACAGAAAACAAAGAATAATCACCAGCATTTATAAAGAAATAAGAAAGAATATAATGGAGAATACTATTCCTAGACAACTCGACTGAATCTCTCTGTTCCCTCTTGTCTTGCACTTAGGTCTTCTCGTCAGAAGTTAGTTTGCATTTGGTTTTCACGTTGGCTCACCCATGAGAGGCTTAAGCTACCATGGCCGCAAGTTCATGATCGGAAGATGAATGCGACGATAAGGAAAAAAGAAGAGCCTCTTTTTTTACTTCTCACGTCCCTCTTTTATGTCATCCTCCGCAGTACAAGTGTCCTTTCCTCAAAATTATTCTGTCCCTGTACGTACAGGTTGGTTATACTAAACTGCATAGCTCAAACAAGTTTAATTCTTATCCGGACAGCTGTCAGGTGCGGCGACAATTTTGGACGCAACCTGGAATTCACTTATGCAGCGACATTAATGAAAAAAGATAGCAAAATTAAGGATAAAATAGGCTAGGATTCACTGAGTTATAAAATTCAATTTACTAAACTGAAAATGTTAAAATGTATATTAAGGATAACTAAATGGGAATAATTTAACCAACAAGTAAGGGGAAAAACCTATGTTCTTTCTAGTGCTATCACACCCCCAACTTGAGTTTTTACTGTAACACCCCAGACTCAGCCTAGACAGAATCAGATAACAGAATCAGATATGCAGGATCCTACCCCGTCCTCTACACATCATCTCTGACCATCCCAACACACCATGTGGGGTTAAAAACACCAACCCATCCCTACACACCATATTGTGTCATTACGACACGTATCAGTTAATATGCAGCCAAGCTGCCAGAATATAGGCGAGGGTCACCTTTCAGAACACTTCCTCCACATATACCAATCCTACCCCAAATATAGATACAAAATAAAGATACAGTATACAGATACAGAAATAACATACTCGCATACAAATATCAGATTAATATATATAGCAGAATAATCAGACATGCGTATCAATGTCCTACTCAGAGCAAACTATCAGAAGATCAGATCACGTAATCTAGGGTTTGCTTAGCCCTTATCGACCCTAAGGTAGGCCCACATTCAACCGAAGCGACTTGAGTGATCGTAGGGAAAATTTTAGAAAGTTGGGCTCACATGCCCGTGTGGATTACCCGTGTGGGGCTACATGCCCGTGTGCCCACACGCCCAGATTGGCCTTGCCAGTATAGCCCACACGACCTGGCCCAAACCCACACACCCAACTTGGCCTAGCTCGTGTGGCCCACATGGCCGTGTCATGTGCATGGCCATGCCTTCGTCGACCACACGTACGTGTCATGCACAGGCCAACCACACGGACAACCACAAGCCCGTGTGGCGTCGACAAAATAGATTTTTGACTTTTTTGAAGTTCGATTTTCTACATTTTGGGTACACACCTTGTTCGTTTAACATGCTACAGCAACCCCGAGCCCTCCAAACCCTAAGAAACACAAATCCAATGACCACTTAGCAAACAATTTACGAATCAACTCATAATCTCGAAATAATGCAAGAAACTTACCATCGACAAAGACAGATATCGACACAATTTAGACCATCAGAGCGAATTTCCTTCACCACTGCCTTCTCCTACACAAGAATTCTGCAGAAATCAAGCCCCTAACTACGCCAAAAACACACTACAGAAAGGGTATATCTAACAAGTCTGACTCTTTAACTCTCAATTGGTAGTAGCCAGACCTCAAATCAATCTTCGAGAACACTGTTGACCCTTTCAATTGATCAAACAAGTCATCAAATCTTGGCAAAATATACTTGTTCTTTATCGTTACCTTGTTGAGCTATCGATAATCGATACAAAGTCTCATAGATCCGTCTTTCTTCTTTACAAATAATACTGGTGCACCCTAAAGAGAAAAACTCGATCTTGCAAAACTCTGAGTAACACGGCGGTGGAGTGGGCGTGGGCTCCTGTTAAGACGGGTGTGGCTTCGTTTTTGAACGGGTATTTGAAAGTTTGGAAGATTTGGGGTGGGGAAAGGCAATAGTGAAGAAGTTTCTTGCCGGTGGCCGGATTTGGGGGAAGTTTTTGGGGGAAATGGCTAGGGTTGGGGTTTGGGGAAGAAAATTGGGAAAAAACGGGGCTATGTTTCTTTAAATAGGGAAGGCGACATGGGCAGCGGCCACGCCCATATGTCTGTTTATTCAGGCCGTGCTTTTCGCAATTTTCAAATTTGGGCACATTTGATATGTTCCCCACGCCCGTGTTCCCTGGGCGTGTGCTATTATGTTCACTTCTCCCACGCCCGTGCTATGTTTGCCACGTCCGTGTACTAGTAGTCAGTGTCGCACACGGTTGGTGGACACGGGCGTGGCTCGGGCCCTTGTTGGTTTACTCAGTATAGACCACGGTCACATCGCACGGTTGTGGTCTTTTTATCGCAACCTGTGTTGGGGATAAATTGTCTTCTTCTTCTCGCACGTCTACCTGCACGCCCGTTTTTCTTCCCATGGCGACGACATGGCCACGGGCACGCCCGTGTGTAAGGCCGTGTGGTAGGAAACCTGCCCTTTAATGAATCAGTTAGTTTGATTTAGGTGCTAAAAGGAAAAATAGAATTAAAATGTGAAAAATTAATGGGGTTAGTGAAGTTAGTGCTCGGGTTGCCTCCCGAGAAGCTCTTGTTTAAAGTATTAAGCTAGACTCACCCTGTTTTCATTCCTAAAAGAAGGTTCACGGAGCTTAAGCTCCTCTCTCAATTCCTTGAAATCTTCACCATTATAAAGTTTCAGTCGATGGCCATTTACCTTGAATGTTCCTTGAGTTGGATGGGTTACCTCGACTGTGCCGTAAGGAAAAATAGATTTTATCACGAATGGTCTTGACCATCTTGATTTTAGTTTTCCAGGAAATAGTTTGAGCCTTGAATTATACAGCAGGACTAAGTCTCCCACTTCAAATTGCTTTGATTGTTTTAAACGAGCATCATGGCATCGTTTGGTTGCCTCCTTATATAGCCGTGAATTCTCATAGGCCTTAGCTCACCATTCATCTAGTTCGTTTAACTGCATCATCCTCTTCTCACCTGCGATTTTAAGATCATAATTCAAGCATTTTATAGCCTAGTAGGCTTTGTGCTCTAACTCAAATGGTAGATGACAACTCTTTCCGTAAACAAGTTTGTACGGGGATGTCCCTAAAGGGATTTTAAATGCTGTTTTGTAGGCCCATAGAGCATCATCTACTTTTACTACCCAATCTTTCCTATTTGATTCAATCGTTTTCTCTAGGATTCGCTTAAGTTCACGATTTGCCATTTCCACCTACCCACTGGTTTGAGGATGATAAGGGGTAGTTGTTCTGTGGTGTACTCCATATTTTATTAAGACTTTTTCAAATTGAGTATTGCAAAAGTGAGTGCCCCTATCGCTGATGATTGCTCTAGGTGTTCCAAAACGAGAGAAAAGTTTCTTAAGAAACTTTACTACAGCTCTAGCATCGTTAGTAGGTAAAGCTTGGGCTTCCACCCATTTTGGCATGTAATTTACTTCTACTAAGATGTATTTATTTCTGAATGAACTAGGGAACGGACCCAAAAAGTCAATACCCCATACATCAAATATCTCACATGATAACATATATGTCTGAGGCATTTCATCGCGTTTAGAAATATTACCTATTCTTTGGCATTTATCACACGAAGCGGCATACCTGTTGGCATCATTGAAAAGAGTTGGCCAATAAAATCCTAATTCGAGCGTTTTGTGTGTTGTCTTAATCCCGCTGTAATGTCTTCCTGAAGGTCCTGAATGGCAATATTCTAAGATTTTACTTGATTCCACCTTTGTAACGCATCGCCGAATTACTTGATCTGCACATATGCGGAAAAGGAAAGGATCCTCCCAAAAATAGCTTTTCGCATCAACAAAGAATCGCGTCTTTTGATGATGTGTTAGTCTTTTTGGTAAGATGTTAGCAGCTAAATAATTCGCAATATCTACAAACCATGGTACCTCGGTGTTAGTTATAGAGAAGAGTTTTTCCTCGGGGAACGAGTCGTTTATCTCACTCTCGTCGAGCTCTTCGATATGTGGGTTCTCAAGTCTGGAGAGGTGATTTGCTGCAAGGTTTTTAGCTCCCTTCTTATCCTGTATTTCCAAATCAAATTCCTGTAAGAGTAAGATCCATCGTATGAGTCGAGGTTTTGCATCAGGTTTAGTTAAGAGGTAATGAAGAGCTGAATGATCAGTGTAAACGACAACTTTAGATAATATCAGATATTGTCTAAATTTGTCAAATGCAAAAACTACGGCTAGAAATTCTTTCTCTGTGGTGGTGTAATTTTCTTGTACCGGTGTTAATGTTCTGCTAGCATAATAAATTGGCTGAAAATGCTTGTTTCTTCGCTGTCCCAAAACTGCACCTACTGCAAAATCACTTGCATCAGACATTAGTTCAAAAGGTAGATTCCAGTCAGGTGCAATTATAATCGGAGTATTTATTAGTTTATCTTTGAGGATTTTAAATGCATCTAAACACTCCTGATCAAAATCGAAAGGAACATCTTTTTCTAGTGATCTCGTTAAAGGCTTAGCTATTTTAGAGAAATCTTTAATAAATCTTCTGCAAAACTCAGCATGTCCTAAAAAGCTTCTAATAGCCTTAACTAAACTAGGGGGAGGTAATTTTTCTATGGTTTCAGTCTTAGCTTTATCTACCTCAATCCCTTTACTAGAAATTTTATGTCCAAACACAATCCCCTCTTTAACCATAAAGTGATATTTTTCCCAATTCAAGACAAGATTTGTTTCCTCACATCTTATTAGAACTTGTTCTAAATTTTTAAGGCAAAGGTGGAAAGATGACCAACATAATGTCTTCCACAAGTTCATCAAAGATGACCAACATGCAGCGCTAAAATGTAGTAGGAGCATTACATAATCCAAAAGGCATTCTACGATAAGCAAACGTATCGTGTGGGCATGTGAATGTTGTCTTCTCTTGATCTTCAAGAGCTATTTGGATTTGGAAGTAGCCGGAGAGTCTGTCCAAGAAGCAGTAGTACATATGCCCAGACAATCTCTCTAACATCTGATCAATAAAGGGTAAAGGGAAGTGATCTTTTCTGGTGGCATCGTTCAGCTTCCTATAGTCAATACAGACTCTCCAACCTATGACTGTTATTGTAGGAATCAATTCATTCTTTTCATTGGCTACAACAGTTATGCTTCCTTTCTTTGGAACTACCTGCACAGGACTTACCCAGGTGCTGTCAAAAAGAGGATAATTTATCCCTGCATCTAGAAGTTTAATTACCTCTTCTTTGACAACTTCTTTCACATTGGGGTTCAAATGTCTCTGAGGTTGCACACAAGGTTTATACCCATCTTCCATTAAAATTTTGTGGGTGCAGAATGATGGGATTCTTCATTTAATGTTTGACATTTTCCATGCTATGGCCTTTTTGTGCTTCCTTAGTGCCCTTAGTAAATCTTCTTTCTCTTTGGGTCCTAGTTCTGAAGAGATGATTACTGGTAGCGTAGAATTATCCCCCAGGAATGCATATTCTAAATGCTTTGGTAATTGTTTTAGTTCTAACTTGGGCGGCTCATCGATAGAGGGTTTCCGTTTTAGTTCGTCATTGATCTCAATGTCTTCTATTTCCGTCTGCCTAGAGGATGATGCATTAGGATTCTCTTCATTGGTATCGTCATCTTTCCCCTCACCTTGTGAAAGACACAGTTCCATTGTGTCACTATGTATGATTTCCTGCAAAGATTCTTGAAAAATATGATCAGTGGCATCAACAAAGTAACAAGAATCATCTTTTTCTCTAGAATATCGCATGGCATCCGAAATTTGGAAAATAAATTCCTCATCTCCTATCCTTAGTGCAAGTTTACCATCACCAACATTAATGACAGCCCTAGCAGTAGCTAGAAAGGGTCGTCCCAAAATTAAAGGTACCTCTACATCCTCATTCATGTCAAGCACAACAAAATCAACGGGAAACATAAATTTATCTACTTTTACCATAACATCTTCAATAATTCCCCTAGGATACTTAACAGATCTGTCAGCTAACTGAATACTCATCCTAGTGGGTGTTGGTTCCTCGAGACCAAGTTGTTTAAACATTGTATAAGGCATTAGATTAATACTGGCACCTAAATCAGCTAATGCTTTTTCTATACTCAAACTACCAATTAAACAAGGAATAGTGAAAGTTCCTGGATCTTTCAATTTGTTTGGCAGCTTGTTTTGGATGATAGCTGAGCATTCTTCATTAAGTTCCACTGTTGAAATTTCCTCGAACTTCCTTTTATTTGTTAGAAGCTCCTTTAAAAATTTTGCATATGTTGGCATCTGCGAAATAGCTTCAACAAAAGGTAAGTTAATATGTAACTGTTTAAAAAGTTCAAGAAATTTACCATATTGTGCGTCTAAGCGGTCTTTCTTTAACTTTGCTCAATATGGAATTGTTGGTTTAATTTCCTCACGGGTTGGTGTTATCTTTGCCTTCTCGGTTTCATGTGGTGCCTCTTTCTTCGTTTCGATTAACTTCCTCCCGCTTCTTAGTGTCACTGCCTTTACCTGCTGTGTTTCCCTCGGTAAGCTTTCTGATCGTGTTTCAGAGATTAACTTAGTAAGTTGCCTGATTTGATCCTTGAACTCTTGTGACAATGCCTCAAGTTTTGTTTCTATCTTTTGGAAACATGTTTCTAAAGCTGCTATGAAGTTTGTCAGTACCTCTTCAAGGTTCAGCTTCTTTTTCTGTGGGTAAGGCTGTTGTTGGAAGTTTTGGGAAGGTTGTTGCATTTGATTTCTTTGACCGCCCTATGAGAAATTGGGGTGTTTCTTCTAACCTGGATTATAAGTATTACTATAAGGGTTATTGTTAGATTGAAAATTATTACCCATATAGTTCATTTGCTCGCTCTCCATGCCCTGTCCGTAGGGTGGGTACTCAGGGTTCGCCACTCATTCACTTGCGTCGCACTGCATTATTGGATGTGCCTGCGAAGAACCATAGAAACTATCAAATTTTTTATGTAGCAATTCTACCTGATTTGATAGCGCGGTTACTGCATCAATGTTGAAAACTCCAGCTGCTTTGGCTAGCCTTGTCCTTGTAACTTGCCACTGATAGTTATTCAGTGGCATCTCCTCTATAAACTCGTAGGCTGCTTCAGGAGTTTTGTTTTTCAGGGTTCCGTCGGCAGCTGAATCGATTATTTACCGTGTTGAAAGGTTCACACCATTGTAAAAAGTTTGGACCTGTAGCCACAAAGGTAATTCGTGATGTGGGCACCTCCTTAACAAATCTTTGTATCTCTCCCATGCATTATAAAGTGTCTCTGAATCCATCTGCACAAACGAAGAGATATCATTCCTCAACTTGGCCGTTTTGGCCGGTGGAAAATATTTTAATAAAAATTTCTCGGTCATTTGATCCCATGTAGTGATTGATCCTCGTGGAAGAGAGTGTAACCACTGTTTGGCTTTATTCCTAAAAGAAAAGGGAAATAACCAAAGACGGATGGCATCATTAGAAACGCCATTTATCTTGAAGGTATCACAGAATTCTAGAAAATTCGCTAAGTGTGTGTTAGGATCTTCATCCTGCAAACCATCAAACTGAACAAACTGTTGTATCATCTGTATAGTGTTAGGTTTCAGTTAAAATTTTTTTGCAGCAATAGTAGGCCTAACAATACTAGACTCAGTTACTGTTAAACAAGTTTAGCATAATCATACATAGTGCGTGGAGCATGATGTTCGGCCATCTCTGGAGGTGGCGGATTATTCTCTGCCATCTCTTCTGTAGTATTAATTTCGGCTTCTTGCTCTTCTTCTATGTAGTTTAAGCTTCGCCTTATCTCTCTGCGATTTTTGTGAACGGTACCTTCAATATCACTGTCATAAAGTAAGAGTCCTGTCGGGTTCCTTCTAGTCATAAACTTGAGGTACCTGAAAGGAGTGAAAGAAAGAAATTAGTAAAAATAAAAATAGACTAAAAAAAAAATAAAAGTAAATTGCAAAAAAATAAAAATGGCTAAAGTAATAAAAATTGAGCGTTTTTAATATTTTAGTTCCCCGGCAACGGTGCCAAAAACTTGATCGTGTCTGTCGAGTCTTAAAATTTATAAAAAGAATGATCGAACCTAGAAACTAACTCTGACAACGATTTTGAGGCAAGCGCACCTATCGAACAGTAGTATAGTTTAGGCAAGACCGGAATGTCGAACCCAAAGGAACCAAAAGTACCAATACTAACTCTCTTTCTATTATTTAGCCTAAGAATAAAGGGATTTATTTATCTAATCTAAATTAATTAACTACTAAACTAAAGATGCAAAGACAAAGAGAAAGAGTTTGGGAAAATAACTTAAGGAAAAACCAATTGATTAAGACTACACCCAAGGAAGAATCCACCTAGACTTCACTTGTTATCTAACTTTGAACCAGACGATTTATTCACTTGACTTGATCCGTAAGATTCCCTAATGTATATTAAATCCTCTATCGAACCGAATAACGTCTAACCCTAGGTTGATTAATTGAAATCTCTTTCTAATTAAAACCCCTAGAATTGCATTAACTCGATCTATGGACTCCCCTATTAGGTTTTACCCTAATCCAGCAAAATCTCGTCACCCTATCTCTAGGTGCGGGATTAACTCCGCTTAATTATGCTAGATCTACTCTTAGGAAGGGACTTTTACTCCTTCACCTAAGTACATCATGCTTGAATTAATATCCCGAAAATATCACCACAAGAATTAAAAACACATAATTACGAACAAGTCAAATATTATATAGTTCAGCAAACGATAACAAGATTCATCTTAGGTTTCATCCCCTCAGGTATCTGAGGGTTTAGTTCATAATAATAATAAAAAAACATCTCAGAAGAAAAGATAAAACAAAACATAAGAAATCGCTAAAACTCCCTGAAGGAATTGAAGGAGAGATCCTCCGTCTTGAGTGGAATTTCGGCTTCTTGAGATGGATCAACTGGCTATCTTCGAGTGATTCTCCAAAAATCTTACCTTTCTGGCTCTGTTCCTTAGCCTAGCTAACCGCCCTCTTCTAGGTTATACTTAGGGTGTTTATATAGGCTTTTGAGATAGGTTTTTTTGCCCCTAATTATCCTTTTCTGAGTGAAATTGCTCTTTTCCACGACAGGGACACTACCATGGCACATGCCCATATGAGTCGTCTTTAGGCCGTGTTCGGACTTTTAATGAGGCACGGCTATATGGTCTTGGGCCCAGGTCGTGTCGATTTCTATTTTGGCCCATTTGGTTCGTTTTAAGCCCGTTTCTCGTTCTTTTCATCCTCGGGTGCTTTCGTGAGTATAAAACATGAAAAGGAAGGATTAAGAGCACCTTTTTACATAAATCAAAGGATAACTCATCCGAAAGCATGCTAAATGTGGGCTTAAAATATGTTACTTTTACAGTTTATCACAATTCCTAAGGAAGAATCCACCTAGACTTCACTTATTACTTTTGATTCATGCGATTTATTCACTTGACTTAATCCGTAAAAATCCCTAAATTATATTAATACCTCTTTCGAGGCTACTAACAACTTACTCTAGGTTGGTTAATTGAAATCTCTTTCTAATTAAAACCGTTATTATCGCATTAACTCAATCTATGGATTCCCTTATTCGGTTTGACCCTAATCCGGTAGATTTTCGTCGCCCTATTTCTAGGGTTGCAATCAACTCCGCTTAATTGCATTGATCTACTCTTAAATAGGGACTTTTGCTCCACTAAATAAGCACATTCGATTTTGAGTCAATAACCTGAATTATCAAAACAAGAATAAGAACTCACAATTAAGAATAAGAACAAGTATTTATCTCATAAATCAAATAATAATAAGATTCGTCTTAGGTTTCATCCCCTCGGGTTTTTGAGGGATTTAGTTCATACTAATGAGGGGAAACATATTAGAATAGGGAAAACAACAAAACATAAGAAAACTCAAAAACTTCTAAAGAACTTGATGGGATATCCTCAGTCTTGATGGAGATCCTCCTCCTAAGCTGTTCCTGACGGCTGTCTTGGAGTATCTTCTGCCTTTTACTCGGCGTATATTCGACGTCCTGCCGAACCCCCTTTTAGGTTGCCCCCTAGGGTGTTTATATAGACTTTGAGATGCTTTACTTGGCCCACAAGTATCCTATTCCGAATAGAATTCATCCTGATTTCGGCAGGGACACGCCCGTGGTCGATAGTCCAGGCCGTGTTTGATCCTGCTTGTCACACACGGCCGTGTAGTTTGCCCATGTAGAGTGGTCTAGGCCGTGTAGGCCCATTTTGTCCCTTTTTTGGCCCATTTCTTGTCCTTTTTGACTTCATAAGCTCTCCTGAGTATAAAACATAAATTTAAGAGATTAGGAGCATCGAATTCATCAAATTCAATCAAAATTCATCCAAAAGTAAGCTAAGCATAAGATTAAAATATGTGTAAATTATGGTTTATCAACAAGTGTTGGAAATGTTCGATCCGAGAAACCTGAATGTAAACATTATGGGAAAAGACATCCGGGAAGTTGTAGATTGAATGACAGAGCTTGTTTTAGATGTGGATCACTAGATCATTTCATCCGTGATTGCCCAAAGTCTGTTGAGCCAGAGACTGCCCAGAATCCGAGATCTGAGAATGTTTCAGTGAGAGGTAGACTTTCTCGAAATGCAAGAAATGTTAGTTGTAGCCAGAGAACTACGAGAGAAAATGTTGCGAGATCCAAAGCTAGAGCACCTGCTAGAGCATATGCTATCCGAGCTAGGGAGGAAGCTTCATCTCCAGATGTTATAACGGGTACATTTACACTTTATGATACTTCTGTGATTGCATTGATAGACCCTAGTTCTACACATTCGTATATATGTATAAACTTAGTATCCAGTAAGACTTTGCCTGTAGAGTCTACCGAATTTGTTATAAAAGTATCGAACCCCTTAGATAAAAGTGTCCTGGTTGACAAAGTATGCAAGAACTGTCAGTTAATGTTTCGAGATATCTGCTTTCCTGCTGATCTGATGCTATTACCATTTGATGAGTTTGATATTATTATGGGTATGGATTGGTTAACATTGCATGATGCTATTGTGAATTGTAAAAGAGAGACTATTGATTTGAGATGTTCGAATGATGAAATAGTTCAGGTTGAGTCTAGTGATTTGAATGGTTTGCCTGCTATGATATATGTATTAAGCTCAGAGTTATATGAAAAAGGGGTATGAAGCCTACTTTGCTTATGTAATTGATTCGAAAGTGTCTGAAAAAAATTGAATCAGTGCCACTTGTTTTTGAGTTTTCTGATGTATTCCCTGAAGAATTGCCGGGGTTGCCTCCGATACGTGAAGTTGAATTTGGTATTGATCTATTGCCTGGTACAACACCTATTTCGATAGCTCTGTATAGAATGGAACCAACATAATTGAAAGAGTTAAAGTCACAGTTGCAAGAGTTGATTGATAGAAGGTTCGCTAGACCGAGTTTCTCACCTTGGGGTGCTCCTGTTCTGTTTGTGAAAAAGAAAGATGGCACGATGAGAATGTGCATAGATTATGATGAGAATGTGCATAGATTATCGTCAGTTGAACAAAGTGACCATAAAGAATAAATATCCGTTGCCTAGAATTGATGATTTATTTGATCAATTAAAAGGAGCCACCGTGTTTTCAAAGATAGATCTGAGTTCGAGATATTACCAGCTGCGAGTAAAAAATTCAAACATTTCAAAAACTGCTTTCAAAATGAGGTACGGACATTATGAATTCTTAGTGATGCCTTTTGGACTAACGGATGCTCCGGCAGTGTTTATGGATTTGATGAACATAATTTTCAGACCGTAACTAGATCGATTTGTTGTTGTATTCATTGACGACATTTTGATTTATTCACGGAATGAGACTGAGCATACCAAACATCTAAGGATTGTGTTGCAAACTTTGCAAGAAAAGTAATTGTATGCGAAATTCAGTAAATGTGAATTCTGGTTACGTGA
Source organism: Gossypium australe (assembly GCA_005393395.2). NCBI lineage: Eukaryota > Viridiplantae > Streptophyta > Magnoliopsida > Malvales > Malvaceae > Gossypium > Gossypium australe. The sequence continues at coordinate 44,533,661 of CM016625.1, read as the reverse complement.
AGTTAGTTTTCTGGGGCATATTGTGTCAGCATCAAGAATACGAGTTGATCCAAGCAAGATTCTGCTATTCTGGAATGGAAACCTCCGAAAAATGTATCAAAAGTCCGTAGTTTTCTGGGACTCGCTGGTTATTATCGTCGGTTTGTAAAAGGATTTTTTATTATAGCTATTCCGTTGACTAGATTGCTTCAGAAAGATGTGAGATTTGAATGGTCCGATAGATGTCAGAACAGTTTTGATCGATTGAAAATTCTGTTGATAGAAGCTCCGATTTTAGTACAGCCAGAATCGGGTAAAGAATTCGTGATATATAGTGATGCTTCGTTAATTGGCCTAGGATGTGTTCTAATGTAAGAAGGCAAAGTTGTAGCCTATGCCTCGAGACAACTAAAGCCGCATGAAAAGAATTATCCGACACTCGACCTTGAGCTAGCTGCGATTGTATTCGCATTAAAAATTTGGCGACATTATCTGTTTGGTGAAAAATGTCATATATTTTCGGATCATAAAAGTCTGAAATACTTGATGACCCAGAAAGACTTGAATCTGCGTCAGAGAAGATGGTTAAAGCTGTTGAAAGATTATGAGCTTGTTATAGATTATCATCCGAGGAAAGCAAATGTCGTTGCTGATGCATTGAGTAGAAAATCATTGTTTGCACTGCATGCTTTGAGTGCTCAATTAGATTTGTCCGATAATAGTTCTGTGATAGCTGAATTAAAAGTGAAACCGTTGTTTATACAACAGATATGTGATGCTCAGAAAGTGGATAATGAAATAATAGCGAGACGAGCTCAGTGTGATTCGAACTCTGATTCTGAATTTCGAGTTGATGATAATGATTGCTTGAGATTTCGAGATCGATTATGTGTTCCGAGAAATCCTGAATTGATTTAGTTGATATTGAATGAAGCTCATAATAGTCGCTTATCGGTTCATTCGGGAAGTACAAAGATGTACCATGATCTGAAGCAACACTATTGGTGGTCTGATATGAAACAAGATATTTCTGACATTGTTTCGAAGTGCTTAGTCTGTCAGCAAGTAAAAGCTGAACATCAGGTTCCGTCTGGGTTGTTACAACCAATTCTGATTCCCGAGTGGAAATGGGATAAAGTGACAATGGATTTTGTTTTTGGATTACCTCTGACTCCAAGAAAGAAAGATGTGATTTGGGTCATAGTTGATCGATTAACAAAATCTGCCCATTTTATTTCGGTAAGATCTGCCTACTCACTTGATAAGTTAGCTGAGCTTTATATTTTTGAGATTGTGAGATTGCACGGGGTGCCACTATCCATTTTGTCTGATAGAGATCCGAGATTTACATCATGATTCTAGAGGAAACTGCAAGAAGCCTTAGGCATGAAATTGCATTTTAGTACAGCTTTCCATCCGCAAACAGATGGTCAATCTGAGCGGACCATTCAGATTCTTGAAGATATGTTAAGATGCTGTATACTTGAGTTTAACGGTACGTAGGAACAATACTTACCTTTGATCGAATTTGCATATAACAATAGTTTTTAGTCGAGCATCAAAATGGCATCTTATGAAGCTTTGTACGGATGTAAATGTCGAACACCTCTGTTGTAACACCCCAAACCCGGCCCACGAGCCTTGACCGGATCTGGTATGTCACGGAGTAAAAACGTTTTGAAAGATTTGAATTAACAGTGGAAATCTGAAAATATTGTTGAAGTTATAGAATGGTCTTTGCTAAAACTCAGATGGGTTGATTTGATAAACACGATTGAGTTGAAACATTTTTCCTTTGAAACCATTCGATCATTTAAATTTTTAGAAACATCGGAGTTTTCGCTAACTAGGTAAATTTTGCTACCCGATGGTAACATCTTCGAAAACGCGTACGGGTACTTATTTTGAAAACGTTACTTTTAACCGATCGATTTAACAGTTTATAAGTTCATTAGCAATATAATAGAGATAAAGTAAAAACAACTACTTAAACACCCAAATAATTAGCGGCCATATTACAAACCAAATCAAAATTTAGCGAATAGTAAACTTTAACGGTACGAAATAAAGTTTCAAGTCCAAGGAACATGCATGGCCGCCTCGAGTCCTCTCAGGCTCCATCTTCGCGATCTACTCACCTGCAAATGATATGGGAAGGGGTGAGTCACCAAGACTCAGTGTACAAATCTCCAACCAGAAAATGCACCTCATACACAAGATATTAGTAAGACATGCAATTATACAACCCAAGCTAGCCATCCATACTCCTTTTTCTACCCCGTGTGGTACCAAACCACTGGTGGTGCCAAACCACTGGTGACCGAAGTCACAAATATATCAAGTGATGGGGCCAACCCATCGTGTGGTCAAAACCACTGATGACCATAGGTCACAATATCAACATGTGGTCAAAACCACTGGTGGTGCCAAACCACTGGTGACCGAAGTCACAAATATCAATATGTGGTACCAAACCACTGGTGGTGCCAAACCACTGGGACTTAGTCACAAATTATATCAATCGTGTGGTCAAAACCACTGGTGGTACCAAACCACTGGTGACCGAAGTCACAAATATCAAATGATGGGGCCAACCCATCGTGTGGTCAAAACCACTGGTGACAGTCCATAGAGATCATCTCCCTCCTCTCATCAATCCCACCATCATCATGCTCACATAACAAGTATCATGATCCCATATATCATGCATTTGTATAAAGCATAGCATTTAACAGCATATGATGGCATACACAACATACATCGTAGGTCAAGTAATAGGGGACTTACCCAAAATCCAAGCTTATGCCCACAAGGTAAAGTTACTACATGAGAGGTTATATATATCATCATAATAACAGTCTATACTAATAAAGTGTGTAAGAGTTTACACACCTATTTAACCGAAGATCTAAAGAGAAATCCCGAATCTATGCAATATCACAAACTCCCGAAACGTGTTCCCGTAGCTCCTACATTCGGCCACTATAGGTTATTACTAAAAAGTCTCATTTGTCTAAACCAATAATCCCGAAGGATTAATCGCATCCATAACCAACATGTGGCCCTAGGCCGAGACTTTATTAGTACTTACCAACGCAATGCGAAATCCCGAAAGCCTTTGTTTTCCTTAGTCGATTAGCCCCTAAAACCATAGTGTGCACTCGGTTATATATATAGAGACCAAAAATGGCCTTTGGCCGAATATCAATGACCTCTTACCTTGCCTATCGAAGTCCTGAAATTGCCCCTTGTGCCTTGAGTAGTCGAGATCCTACACACCATATCTCAGATTCGACTTTAATACCTAAATCCATATTCAAAGCCCTTGGCCGAAACCACATGTCACCTTACCTTGAAGAAGCGAGACCCGAAAGACACCTTCAAAGCCCCTTAGCGTCGGCTACACACAAAAGATACGCTATTAAGACCCTATACATAATCGGCCACCCTTACCAATGTCTAACCCAAACTTTCGGCACATTAAAAGGAAAAGAAAAGAATCTGATTTTTAAAATAAATACTTACCTTTATTGTTTCCTTGAAGAGACTAAAAGTGAAGAGATTTCGGTTACAGCCTTCATAAATGATGGAGAACAAAGGCAACCAAGTTTCGGCTATAACATTCAACGCCAAGGGCATTCGGCTTTCAAGGAAGTTAGAAGGAATTTAGGTTGATTAAAGAGAAAAATGCATTAGAACAAGGAACCAAAATGCCAAAATTTCCCTTATGCACAAACGGCTCCCACTACCCCTTCACTTGGCCGAAAATACCAACACAAGGAGCCTTTCATTCGGCCACTTCCTCTTTTGTGATAATTGCCCATCACCCTTTGGAATAAACATTGTTTAACAAATGTTCCATCACGTAGTCCCTTGTCCCAATGAATAAAATAAAAACTCTTGCCCATATTTCCAACAACAAATAAAATAAAAACCCCCATACTTTGCAGCACAAATTAAAAATACAACAACCCATCAAGCATCTAATTTTGAGCCCATGCGCAGGCCATTACTCACGCCGGCCATAAAAAAAATTTAAAGCCCCAAATGCTGCCCCTAGGTCTCGAACACGAGACCTGAAGCAACACTCCACGCCTCCTGCCACTCTGCCACTGCGCATTTCATGACATAATCCCGTCGCAAATTTCTTTTAAGCACTCCTTCGCTCGCTCCATTGCCTCAACGCTAAAACAAAATAAAAACGCCTTGCGCTTCCATCAGGACTCGAACGCGAGTCCTCGCTGCCGCAGCCCTCCCATAGCGCCCTTAGCCACTCGGCCAAGGCGTCTTTTGTGTCATAACTCGTCACACCTTTCCTTTAAGCACTCCCTCGTTAGCTACCTTCCTTTTTAACGCCGAAACCCAAAAAGAAAAACATCTAGCGTCCATCGTGACTCGAACCCGAGTCCCTTACACCAAGGCCCTTAAGTGGCGCTCCCAAGCCACTTTGCCAGGTCGACTTTCATGCCCAGCTCCTCACCATTTAATATTTAAGACCTTTCCAGCCCTTCACTCCACTCAAAACGAAAAACAAAAGCCCCAAGCGCAACTTGGCAGCTCGAACTCTGGCCTTGCCGCGCCTTCTAGCTCCCTAGGTAGGGTCCCAACCACTTTACCAGCCGCTACCGTGTGTCAATCTTCTTCAATTATTTTTCTTAACCCCTATCTCACCTAGCTCCCTCCTTTCAAGTGCTAAAAAGAAATTTTTAACACCAAGTCAGACCCACCCCGGGGGTTAAGACTAGACCCTAAAATACATCAACATACGTATTTCTTCAGGCAATCACATGAAAATAAAATAAATTCCAAACAACCCCTAATTCGGGATGTTACAGTTCTACCCCCTTAAAAAATAATTTCGTCCTCGAAATTACCTGGATCAGAAGAGTTGGGGGTATTGCTGCCGCATCACATCCTCGGGTTCCCATGTGGCCTCTTCCGTACTATGGTTTCGCCATAACACCTTTACCAAAGGTACCGACTTCCTTCTCAGCACTTTAACATCTCGATCCAAAATCTGCACCGGCTCCTCCTCAAAAGACAAGTCTGCGTTCACCTCAATATCCACAATCGGTACAATGTGTGATGGATCTGACCGATAGCGCCTAAGCATCGACACATGAAAGACGTCATGAATCTGACTTAATTCTACCGGCAATTCAAGCTGGTAAGCTACTGGTCCCACACGTTTCAACACTGTGTACGGCCCGATGAACCTAGGGTTTAGCTTGCCCTTTCGGCCAAACCTCAGCACCTTCTTCCAAGGTGATACCTTCAAGAAGACCTGATCACCCACTGCATACTCCACATCCCGGCGCTTAAGATCAGCGTATGATTTCTGCCTGTCCGATGCCTCCTTCAGACGAGCCCGAATTACCCTAACCTTATCTTCCGTCTCTGCCACCAACTCTGGCCCCAATATCTGACGCTCACTCAGTTCTGTCCAACAGGTAGGAGTACGACATTTCCGACCATACAGCGCCTCATACGGTGCCATCTGAATACTCGCCTGATAACTGTTGTTATAAGCGAATTTTGCCAAAGGTAGGTACTCCTCCCAACTACCACGGAAGTCCAAAACACAGCCTCTTAACATATCTTCCAAAACCTGGATTACTCTCTCAGATTGTCCATCAGACTGTGGATGAAAAGCCGTGCTGAAATTTAACTTCGTACCCAACGCCTGATGTAAGGCCTTCCAGAATCTTGACGTGAACCGGGGATCTCTATCAGAGATAATGGACACAGGTACTCCCATGCAACCGCACTATCTCAGCTATATACAGCTTGGCTAACCTTTGAAGCGAGTAGTCAACCCTTACCGGTATGAAATGGGTCGATTTAGTTACCCGGTCCACTATCACCCATATTGAGTCTTTCTTACTAGGCGTAAGGGGAAGCCCACTTACAAAATCCATCGTATCCCCTCCCACTTCCACTGTGGGATCTTTACCGGCTGTAACAGCCCTGATGGCAACTGATGCTCAGCCTTAACTTGCTGGCATGTCAGGCACCTGCCCACTAACTCGGTTACTTCCCGCTTAAGACCCGGCCACCAAAACTGCTCCCTTAAATCCCGATACATCTTGCTGCCTCCAGGATGCATAGCGTACGGGCTGCTATGGGCTTCTTTAAGGATCCGCTACCTCAAATCATCATCCTTAGGCATACATACTCTCCCCTGGAAATACAACACTCCATCATTACCCAAGCTGAAACCTTCGGCCTCACCACTCTATACTTGCAACCTCCGAGTACTCAAAACTTCATCGGTCAACTGTCTCTCTTTAACCTCATCGATCCAAGATGGTTTTACCCGCAATTCCGCCAGAAGACTACCGTCCTCATAGAGACTTAGGTGAGTAAACATTGCTCGCAAATCTGCCACCACTTTACGACTCAAAGCATCAGCGACTACATTAGCCTTGCCCGGATGGTATTCGATAGAGCAGTCGTAGTCCTTCAGCAACTCAATCCACCTCCGCTGCCTCAGATTTAAATCTTTTTGGGTCAAGAGGTACTTCAGGCTCTTGTGATCCGAGTACACCACCGACTTCTCCCCATACAAATAGTGCCTCCAAATTTCAAGGCAAAAACCACCGCAGCTAATTCCAAATCATGTGTCGAATAGTTATCCTCGTGAGGCCTCAACTGCCGTGACGCATAAGCGACCACCTTTCCTGCTTGCATCAACACACACCCTAAACCAGTATGCGATGCATCACAATACACAGTGAACTCCTTTCCTGACTCAGGTTGAATCAAGACTGGTGCTTCTGTCAAAATCCTCTTTAGTTTGTCAAAACTCTCTTGCTGCTTCTCAGACCACGCAAATGGAACTCCTTTTCTCAACAACTTGGTCAACGGTGCTGCGATTAAGGAGAAATTTTCCACGAATCTTCTGTAATATCCTGCCAACCCCAGAAAACTTTGGATTTTCGTAACTGACTTTCGTGGTTTCCACTCCAATACTGCCTCAATCTTACTAGGATCCACCCTGATTCCCTCAACTGAAACAACATGCCCTAGGAAAGTTACTTCCTTAAGCCAGAACTCACATTTGTTGAATTTGGCGTACAACCGTTTCTCCCTTAGAACCTGCAGAACCACATGAAGGTGTGTGTCATGCTCCTCTTCAGACTTCGAGTACACCAAAAATGTTGTCTATAAACACTACGACGAACCGATCCAGATAGGGTTGGAAAACTCGGTTCATCAGGTCCATAAATGCTACTGGTGCATTCGTCAAACCAAAAGGCATTACCAGAAACTCGTAGTGCCCATACCGAGTACGGAATGCTGTCTTATGGATATCAGCTTCCTTCACCTTAAGCTGATGATACCCCGACCTAAGGTCGATCTTAGAGAAAACTGATGCACCCTTGAGTTGATCAAACAAATCATCAATCCTAGGCAAAGGATACCTGTTCTTTATTGTCAGCTTGTTCAGCTGTCGATAATCTATGCACATCCTCATTGTTCCATCCTTCTTTTTGACAAAAAGCACTAGAGCTCCCCAAGGCGATACACTCGGTCGGATGAAACCTCTATCCAACAACTCCTGGATCTGAGCCTTCAACTCCACTAATTCTTTTGGTGCCATCCGATACGGGGCTATAGATACTGGCGCGGTTTCGGGTAACAAATCTATACCAAACTCAACCTCACGATCAGGAGGTAGACCCGGGAGTTCTTCTGGAAACACATCAACATATTCCCTTACAGTCCGCACATCCCTCACAGTTGTATCCTTAGCTTCCAAAGCACAAACATGCACTACATATGCTTCACAACCCTTCCTAACCATCTTTTCCGCCTTCAATGCAGAAACCAAATTAGATAAGTAATCTCTCCTCTTTCCTATCATCACTACCTCATCTCCTTTCACGGTCTTTAACACCAAGCGCTTAGCTGCGCAATCCAGGCTAGCTTGATATTTTACTAGCCAATCCATCCCGAGAATCAGATCGAACTCCCTAAACGGTAGTTCCATCAAGTCAGCCAAGAACACGACCCCTTGGAGTTTTAGGGGTACATCCCTATAGAGTTTATTTACTTCGACAGAGTGACCTAGAGGGCTTAACGCAGTCATCTTCTTAGAAGTAAGCTCAAGGTCTAAGTTCAGAGTTTCCGTTACGCTACTGGCAATATATGAGTGAGTCGAGCCAACATCAATCAAGGTGCTATAGGGTACTCCAAAAATCAAAAACATACCGGTTATGACGTCCGGTGCGTCGCCCTCCTCTTGACGCCTCGCGGCATAGACCAAACCAGGTTGCCTAGCCTCAGTACCACCGGTACCTCCACTCGATGTCCCACGACCTCTGCCAGCACCATTACCTCCCCTACCTGCACCACGACCTCCCGGCGACTGTTGATTATCCCTCCTATTCAGTGGACGTTCCTGACCCTCAGACCTTAGCCTCGCTGTCTTTTTTGGACAGTCCCTAACTTGATGTGTCACGGATCCACATTCGAAGCATCCCCGATTACCATTCCGACACTCCCCCGTGTGAGACTTTCCACACTGAGCACACCATGGCGGCCATTGAGTATTAGCAGCAGCAGGCCTAGCAGCTTGATCTGACCCACCATACCTTGTCCTCTTCTGCTGATTCCCAGAAAACCTCGAAGATCCGGAGCTCCTCTTATTCCAGCTCCTATCCTGATTCCGTCTAAAATACTGTCTTACCCCTTCAGCAACTTTAGCCTTCTCTACTAGAACATCGAACTCCCGTTCCTGTTGCGGAGCTATCATCATCCTCAGCTCATCCTGTAGCCCATCCTCGAATCTGACACAGCGTTCATACTCAGTACTCACAATACCAAGAGCATACCTACTCAATCGGAGAAATTCAGCCTCATACTCTGCCACCGTCTTATTACCCTGAACCAGGTTCAAGAAAGCCTTCCGTTGCGCATCCACGTAGCTAGCTCCTATATATTTCCTCTGGTAGGCTGCCTGAAAGAATTCCCATGTGAGATCCTCCGCTATCGCTCCATCCCTTACAGTGAGCCACCACTGGTATGACTCATCCCGAAGTAGAGAGATTATACCCTTCAGTTTTTCCTCAGCTGTAAAATCTAGGTCATCCATGATCCTCTCCGTTGATTCCAGCCAATACTCCGCCGTACTGGGGGCCACACCTGATACACTTCGAAATATCTCCGCTCCATTCGCTCGGAGTCGCTCGGGTATAGATTTACGAGCTCCTGTACCTCTACCTACCTCAGGCATCATCTCTAGAACTCGCAGCATAGCCTGCGATACTGACTCGCCCCCTGTCTGATCCTGTTGTCCAACACCAAAAGTTGGGGGTGGTGGTGGCGGTGGAATCTCAGTATCAGATCCCTGGCCCGACCTAACGGGTTCTGACACAGCCATCCGACCTCTTCCGCGTCCCCGACGGCCGCGTGCTCTAGAACTCATCTCTTATCGCGCGATCTGTCTAAAAAGTTTTATGAGTTAATCAATGTTTTACTGATTATTAGCGAAGAAATTTTATGAACGAAGTTTAAAGGTTGTTCCTTCGATCAAACAAGTTTCAAGTCTTCTATTCTATTTCAAAGATACACATTCACTTATTCCATCACCTTTTTGTCCAATTCCTATCCCGGGGTATTTTCGTCATTTACCCTACAGGGGCATTTTGGTAATAAACCAAGGTAATTTTGTAAGGTTTCAATAATTCCCAGGTATTTCAAAAGTTGCAAAACCTTGAGGGTTCCTTGTGGAAATTTGTTCTCCAAATTGGTAGTGTTGCAAAGATTTTGAAAACCAGGGTTATTTTGGTATTTTCTAAGTTAGGGGCAATTTTGTAATTTTCTAAAAATCATGGCATTTTTTTGATATTTTCAAATTAGGGGTTTCGGGTATGCTTGTAAAATAAGAGAAATTTGTTGAATTTGGGGGTAGCTTAGAAATTTTAAAAACTAGGGGCATTTTTGTAATTTTACCACTAAGGGTATTTTTGTAATTTCCATAAATCAAAATTCTTCCGAAAATTTTTGTAAAATAGTTCTCACAAGTTAAAGGGTAATTTTTAAGAGTTTTAAAACTAGAGGTTTTATAAAAATACGGCTAGTTCCCTTTCGGGTTTTAGTAATTGGGTTTAGCCTATGAACAAGTCCTCCCGGTTAGGGTGAACCGAAGCTACGCACTAGGTAGGATTCCTGCGAAGAGAAGGTGAGTCACTAGGACTGCTTAAATACCAGGCTCTTCCGGATCCAATCCTAGACATGCGCACAAGGGTTACCACATCCTAACTCGGCGACTTAGTCATAGGTTTGTTTAATTAGGCAATTAAAGATCTTATGCGATTGTTGGGGTAAACTAGTCCTAGGGTTCACATTCCTTTCATACTATCTACGTTCCATTTCTACCCCTTTATAGATAATAATTCACACAGAGGTTAGAAATACTCACCCGAGCGGATTGGTGCCAGAAACCCGATGCCATGATGTTCAAAACAAAACCATTTTCATAATATTTCACAGAAGCCCATCAAGAAAACATTTTTGGGACTTGGGCCCCCACAGCCGAGTTTTGAACCTGGCTCTGATACCAAATATGTAACACCCCAAACCCGACCCACGAGCCTTGACCGGATCTGGTATGTCACGGAGTAAAAACGTTTTGAAAGATTTGAATTAACAGTGGAAATCTGAAAATATTGTTGAAGTTATAGAACGGTGTTTGCTAAAACTCAGATGGGTTGATTTGATAAACACGATTGAGTTGAAACATTTTTCCTTTGAAACCATTCGATCATTTAAATTTTTAGAAACATCGGAGTTTTCGCTAACTAGGTAAATTTTGCTACCCGATGGTAACATCTTTGAAGACGCGTACGGGTACTTATTTTGAAAACGTTACTTTTAACCGATCGATTTAACAGTTTATAAGTTCATTAGCAATATAATAGAGATAAAGTAAAAACAACTACTTAAACACCCAAATAATTAGCGGCCATATTACAAACCAAATCAAAATTTAGCGAATAGTAAACTTTAACGGTACGAAATAAAGTTTCAAGTCCAAGGAACATGCATGGCCGCCTCGAGTCCTCTCCGGCTCCATCTCCGCGATCTACTCACCTGCAAAATGATATGGGAAGGGGTGAGTCACCAAGACTCAGTGTACAAATCCCCAACCCGAAAATGCACCTCATACACAAGATATTAGTAAGACATGCAATTATGCAACCCAAGCTAGCCATTCATACTCCTTTTTCTACCTCGTGTGGTACCAAACCACTGGTGGTGCCAAACCACTGGTGACCGAAGTCACAAATATATCAAGTGATGGGGCCAACCCATCGTGTGGTCAAAACCACTGATGACCATAGGTCACAATATCAACATGTGGTCAAAACCACTGGTGGTGCCAAACCACTGGTGACCGAAGTCACAAATATCAATATGTGGTACCAAACCACTGGTGGTGCCAAACCACTGGGACTTAGTCACAAATTATATCAATCGTGTGGTCAAAACCACTGGTGGTACCAAACCACTGGTGACGGAAGTCACAAATATCAAATGATGGGGCCAACCCATCGTGTGGTCAAAACCACTGGTGACAGTCCATAGAGATCATCTCCCTCCTCTCATTAATCCCACCATCATCATGCTCACATAACAAGTATCATGATCCCATATATCATGCATTTGTATAAAGCATAGCATTTAACAGCATATGATGGCATACACAACATACATCGTAGGTCAAGTAATAGGGGACTTACCCGAAATCCAAGCTTATGCCCACAAGGTAAAGTTACTACATGAGAGGTTATATATATCATCATAATAACAGTCTATACTAATAAAGTGTGTAAGAGTTTACACACCTATTTAACTGAAGATCTAAAGAGAAATCCTGAATCTATGCAATATCACAAACTCCCGAAACGTGTTCCCGTAGCTCCTACATTCGGCCACTATAGGTTAGTACTAAAAAGTCTCATTTGTCTAAACCAATAATCCCGAATGATTAATCGCACCCATAACCAACATGTGGCCCTAGGCCGAGACTTTATTAGCACTTACCAATGCAATGCGAAATCCCAAAAGCCTTTGTTTTCCTTAGCCGATTAGCCCCTAAAACCATAGTGTGCACTCGGTTATATATATAGAGACCAAAAATGGCCTTTGGTCGAATATCAATGACCTCTTACCTTGCCTATCGAAGTCCTGAAATTGCCCCTTGTGCCTTGAGTAGTCGAGATCCTACACACCATATGTCAGAGTCGACTTTAATACCTAAATCCATATTCAAAGCCCTTGGCCGAAACCACATGTCACCTTACCTTGAAGAAGCGAGACCCGAAAGACACCTTCAAAGCCCCTTAGTGTCGGCTACACACAAAAGATACGCTATTAAGACCCTATACATAATCGGCCACCCTTACCAATGTCTAACTCAAACTTTCGGCACATTAAAAAGAAAAGAAAAGAATCCAATTTTTAAAAGGAATACTTACCTCTATTGTTTCCTTGAAGAGACTAAAAGTGAAGAGATTTTGGTTATGGCCTTCATAAATGATGGAGAACAAAGGCAACCAAGTTTCGGCTATAACATTCAACGCCAAGGGCATTCGGCTTTCAAGGAAGTAAGAAGGAATTTAGGTTGATTAAAGAGAAAAATGCATTAGAACAAGGAACCAAAATGCCAAAATTTCCCTTATGCACAAACGGCTCCCATTACCCCTTCACTTGGGCGAAAATACCAACACAAGGAGCCTTTCATTCGGCCACTTCCTCTTTTGTGATAATTTCCCATCACCCTTTGGAATAAACATTGTTTAACAAATGTTCCATCACTTAATCCCTTGTCCCAATGAATAAAATAAAAACTCTTGCCCATATTTCCAACAACAAATAAAATAAAAACCCCCATACTTTGCAGCACAAATTAAAAATACAACAACCCATCAAGCATCTAATTTTGAGCCCATGCGCAGGCCATTACTCACGCCGGCCATAAAAAAAATTTAAAGCCCCAAATGCTGCCCCTAGGTCTCGAACCCGAGACCTGAAGCAACACTCCACGCCTCCTGCCACTCTGCCACTGCGCATTTCATGACATAATCCCGTCGCAAATTTCTTTTAAGCACTCCTTCGCTCGCTCCATTGCCTCAACGCTAAAACAAAATAAAAACGCCTTGCGCTTCCATCAGGACTCGAACGCGAGTCCTCGCTGCCGCAGCCCTCCCATAGCGCCCTTAGCCACTCGGCCAAGGCGTCTTTTGTGTCATAACTCGTCACACCTTTCCTTTAAGCACTCCCTCGTTAGCTACCTTCCTTTTTAACGCCGAAACCCAAAAAGAAAAACATCTAGCGTCCCTCGTGACTCGAACCCGAGTCTCTTACACCAAGGCCCTTAAGTGGCTCCCAAGCCACTTTGCCAGGCCGACTTTCATGCCCAGCTCCTCACCATTTAATATTTAAGACCTTTCCAGCCCTTCACTCCACTCAAAACGAAAAACAAAAGCCCCAAGCGCAACTTGGCAGCTCGAACTCTGGCCTTGCCGCACCTTCTAGCTCCCTAGGTAGGGTCCCAACCACTTTACCAGCCGCTACCTTGTGTCAATCTTCTTCAATTATTTTTCTTAACCCCTATCTCACCTAGCTCCCTCCTTTCAAGTGCTAAAAAGAAATTTTTAACACCAAGTCAGATCCACCCCGGGGGTTAAGACTAGACCCTAAAATACATCAACATACGTATTTCTTCAGGCAATCACAGGAAAATAAAATAAATTGCAAGCAACCCCTAATTCGGGATGTTACATCTGTATTGGACTCAGCTCAGTGAAAACAAGATACACGGGGTCGATTTGATAAAAGATTCAGAACAGAAAGTGAAAATAATCCCAGATAGTTTGAAATTAGCGTTTGATCGTCAAAAGTCCTATTCGGACTTGAAAAGAAAAGACGTTTAGTTTGAGATCAGCGATAAAGTGTTTTTGAAAGTATCTCCGTGGAAGTAAGTACTCTGATTCTGATGTAAAGGCAAGTTAAGTCCGAGGTTCATCGGACCGTATGAGATCATTGAGCGAGTTGGACCTGTTGCATATAGATTGAGGTTGCCCTACGAGCTAGAGAAGATACACAATGTATTTCATGTTTTGATGCTTCATCGATACAGATCTGATCCGTCACATGTAATTACTCCGTCTAAAATTGAAATCCGATCTGATATGACTTATGAAGAGAAACTGATCCGAATCTTAGCTCGTGAAGTAAAAGAGTTGAGAAACAAAAGAATTCCGTTAGTAAAGGTGCTATGGCATCGACATGGAATAGAAGAGGCAACGTGGAAGCTTGAAAATTCATTGAGACAGCAATATCTGAACCTTTTTGACGGTAACATTTTCGGGGACGAAAATCCCTAAAGGGGGAGAATAGTAACCGTACAGTTTAGACCCTAGTCGGAACAGTGGTTTCGTGACCATGAATCCGAGTCCGAAAAATATTTTAACATTATTTTCTGTGCCTTTAATATGTTATTAAGCATGTGTTAAAATTCCATAATTTAATTTGTCCGTATGTGTGCTTAATTTGATAAAAGAATTAAATTGCATTAAATGCTGTAATAGGCCCATTTCGGCCGGACCTATTTATCCAAAATTAAACCTTAAAAAACAGTAGAAATAAACCAAATAAAACCAATAGTAAAGTCCAATAAAAAAAGTTCACAGTCCTTTATTAACAAAACAGCAAAGCCCAATCGGCACAAATTAATTAAAAACTGAATAAATAATCCATCAGTCCAATAAACAAGAATAAATAGACAACCCAAATTTACAATCTAGCCCAAAACCTGAATTAACTAAACCTAGCCCAAAACCCGAATTAGCTAATTCCAGCCAAAGTGACAAATTAGACCCAATAACAGAACTAGCCCAAATGACCCAACATTCTCAGTACCTTCCGAAAACCCTAGAGGTTTCTGGAGGTTTCCAGCGCCGCAGCTCTCTTCCACGCACGCCTCGCGTGCATCCACACCAGCGGTCATCACGCGCACGCGCACCAGTAGGGATCTCATCCGCAGCAGTACCTGCAACAAAAAGCAAAAAATAGCAGAGAACCATAGAAGGCAGTAAAAGAACGAATAGAATACAGTAGAAGAATGATCGTCGAAATCAGAGCTTTAAAATTTATAATAAAAAATGATCGAACCTGGAAACTAACTCTGACAACGATTTTAAGGCAAGCGCACCTATCAAACAGTAGTATAGTTTAGGCAAGATTGGAATATCAAATCCCAAAGGAACCAAAAGTAATAATACTAACTCTCTTTCTGTTATTTAGCCTAAGGATTAAGTGAATGGTTATCTAATCTAAATTTAGCTATCAACTAAACTAAAGACGCAAAGACAAAAAGAATGAATTGGGGAAAATACTATTGGGAAAACTCAGTTTATTAAGACGATACCCTTATGAAGAATCCACCTAGACTTCACTTGTTATCTAACACTGAACCAGAGGATATATTCACTTGTCTTGATCCGTAAGATTCCCTAATGTATATTAAACCCTCTCTCGAAGCGAATAACGTCTAACCCTAGGTTGATTAATTGAAATCTCTTTCTAATTAAAACCCCTAGGATCACATTAACTCGATCTGTGGACTCCCATATTAGGTTTCACCCTAATCCGGCAAAATCTCGTCACCCTATCTCTAGGCGCGTGATCAGCTCCGCTTAATTATGTCAAATCTACTTTTAAGCAGGGACTTTTGCCCCACCATCTAAGCACATCCAACTTCGAATCAATATCCCGGAAATATCAACACAAGAATTAAGAACACATAATTAAGAACAAATCAAGTATTTATCATATAGTTCAGAAAACAATAACAAGATCTGTCTTAGGTTTCATCCCCCTCAGGTATCTGAAGGGTTTAGTTCATAATAATAAAAGAAAACATCTCAGAAGAAAAGACAAAACAAATCATAAGAAATCCCTAAAACTCTCTGAAGGAATTGAAGGAAAGATCCGCCGTCTTGAGCAGAATTCCGGCTTCTTGAGATGGATCAACTGGCTATCTTCGAGTGATTCTCCACAAATCTGGCTCTTCTGGCTTGGCTCCTTGGCCTTGCTAACCGCCCGTTCCGGCTTCTGCCGAACTCCCTTTTCAAGTTGCCCCCTTGGGTGTTTATATAGACTTTGAGGTACCTTACTTGGCCCCTAAGTATCCTAATTCAAGTAGATTTCCTACTAGGGTGTTTGAATAGGCTTTAGAATGTGTTTCTTTGCCTCCAAGTATCCAAGTCCAAATGAAATTGCTATTTCCTACGACAGGGACACGTCCATGGCACACGCCCGTGTAAGTCGTGGCCAGGCCGTGTTCAATCCTGTTGAATGAGGCACGGACGTGTGAATCGAGAGACGGCCGTGTTCTAGTAGATCAATGAGGCACGACCATGTGGACTTGGGTCTAGGCCGTGTGGATTTCGTGATATGGCCCATTTACTCTGTTTTGGGCCCGTTTTACGTTCTTTTCATCCTCGGGTGCTTTCCTGAGTATAAGACATGAAAACAAAGGATTAAGAGCACCTTTTTACATAAATCGAGGCCTAATTCATCCAAAATCATACTAAATGTGGGCTTAAAATATGTTACTTTTACAGTTTATCAAATACCCCCACACGTAAGCTTTTGCTTGTCCTCAAGCAAAATTCTCAACTCACAATTAAAACAAACTTCCTCGATTCATAATATTCATCAATAGTGTTTCATCATAATTCATAGATAATTCATACATGGATAACTCAACTCAAAGAGTCCTAAAGATTCAAACAATCAAAGTCATAATTTTTATAGTATGAAAACATAGGTGTTTCCCTTTACCTGAATAATTACCTCTGATTCAAAATCGACAAGAATTGACATCCTCACTAAAGATTCACTCAAACCACTCAAAGTGTTTAAGGTTCAGAATTAAGCACTCAAAAGTCAAACATGAAGAGTTAATCCCATAAGCTTGCATGAAAATCAAATTTCCACCACTATAAAATGAGATGATACACAAATCAAAAAGGTCTTTAACAAGGTTGTAATGGGGCTTGGGTTAAAGGTGTGGATAAAGCCTGAATTAGAAGGTTAGAATCGAGATTGACCTGACAATTTACGTAACTAGAAAAATGAACTCATCCTAAATAATTACATCAATTGGAAACTAATAATACTACTATTGATAGTACTCTAATATGAGCCTCTTCTTCAATAATTGGAATTTAATGCATAAACTCACCTAATCACAAAGCTAATAATGAATATACTTCTTTTTTTTAGAACAAGTCAAATAATAGGAAAAAACTTTTACAATTGAAATATATAACATAATTAGGCAACTGTTCAAAATCAAATCTCGATAAAAAGGGAGTCAAGGAGGATGGTGATAACCAATACAAAGGGTTTTGGGGTAATATTAGTGGTGAGTCAATAAAAAGGGTTTGTTAAGATCAACGGGGTTTACTAGGGGTTAATTATGAAGGTAGGCTTTTAGTAGAGTAAGTGGGTTAAAACCTAGGTGCCTTTATCATCTCGGTATATCAAATCATAGATGTGGTCTCGACATGTATAATTGATGCAAGTTCTAGAATAACAAATCAATGTTGACACACTCATAATCAATAAAGTGGGCACGAAAAAAAAGTATGCTCTATAAGGCTCAAAAGCTCACAGAAATTATGGGTTTTTGGATATCAACCTCGTAAATTTCAAATTTCAAGGTAACATTCAGATTCAGGTAGTCAACCTAAAAAAATTAAATTTTGAAAAATAGACTTATCATGCTTGATTCTCTAGTATCCTTCAAATTTAATCATCAATGCACAATTATCAATGACTTAATCCAAAACATATCAATAAAAATCATAAATCAAAGGAAATTTCATTCTAATCGTAATATGAGAAACTTACTTTTCGAACAAGACATAATTCAGGGATTTTCAAATAATACTATAGTTAACCCCCCCACACTTAAGATGTACATTGCCCTACAAAGATAGATAATATCAAAATAATCATAAAATCATAAGATGGGTAGAGAAGTGAAACTTCCTGAATTTTGGATGAAGTCAATGAAAAGAAACCGGATAGGATTTGAGGTGAACGTGGGGAAGCATCTCAAACCGTTTGAAATTGAGTCCTCGAAGCAGCCGTCCTGATTTTATTGTATCCAAAGCTAAATCTAAATGGTACGAATAATAAAAAGAAAATAATAAAGAAAATAAAATAAAATAAAAATAAATAATGGAAAATGAAAGAAGAAAGATAACAGGAAAAGGAAGGGAAGAAGGGGGTTAAATAGAAACTATGGATCTGGTAGTTGGCCCCGCCCTTGTATCTTCCTGTGGTGGCCACACGGCCACGACCATGGCCACGGCCGTGTGGTATGGAAATCTGTACTTTGGTTAATGGTGTAACATCCCCAAACCCGGCCCATTCACTACGACCGAATCTGGTTATGTCACTGGGAAAAGACGGTTGAAAATCTTTCTAATTTAAGATAAAACATTGTAGTTTGTTGAATTTTGGAAAACTTATCCATTGAAGCTTTTGAGTAAAACTTTATTATTAAAACTTATGCATTTTTAAAGCTTTAGTATATGAAAACCGGTTTGAATAAATAGGATGCAACCCATAAATCATTTCCACCTAGCAACTTAAATTAAATAACCATAGTTAAAGTAATACCAAAAACATAAAATGGCCTTTATTACAACCCAACAATTCAAATAAAGTACTTATGTCAAAATCAAGCATGAAATAATTAAACATCATCCTCGGCATGGGCCACCTTGTCCTCTCCGATCCCGGTCCAGCTTTATCCACTACCTGAAATGGTTAAAGGAAAAAGGTGAGTCACCAAGACTCAGTGTGCAACGCTTTTTCCCGGATTAGCAAAATATCATACACAAACATAACCATGATCATCATGCATCCAATTAATATGCACCCAACCTAGCCATCCACAACACCTTTCTCTACCCCGTGTGGTACCAAACCACTGGTGGTGCCAAACCACTGGTGACGTATAGTCACAGATGTGATGCCAAATCACTGGAGGTGCCAAACCTCTGGTGTCCGAAGACACAAAGTGTGTTACCAAAACACTGGTGACCGAAGTCACAAAACAATTGATGGGGCCAACCCATCGTGTGATACCAAATCACTGGCGTCAATCCCTCAATACCGCCTTGTGGGGCCAACCCACTGTGGTGCGAAACCACGGGGACGAGACGCTGAGGTGCCAAACCTCTGGAGGTGCCAAACCTCTGGTGACCCAAAGTCACAAAGTTGTGTTACCAAAACACTGGTGCTCGTCAGCACAAAATATCACTGCCCCCTCCTCTCATATCACCCGTCATCATACCAACTCATGTATAGTATTCAAATCATGCAAACATGTTTAACGTTGCATCTCATAGCATATACATCATAAATCATGACATCATGTATCAATAACAGTACTCATAATGAAACGGACTTACCTGAATCCGTGCACATACCCCATAGGGTATCATATCACTCAACCATACTGTTTCGGTTTTACCAATCAATCAGTTTATCAAACATATACAAAGCAAGAAGTGTGTTAGTTTACACACCTGATTACTAATGCGACTATCAAATCCCGTAGATCAAGATCTAACGCACTAGATCCCCCATTCCTTAACACTTTTCGAGCACTAGCCACAACCCGAGATATGCGAGATCAAGCCTTCCCCTACAATCGGCCAAAACTAAACAACATAATCATGCTAATCAACCTCTAAGGGTATAATCGTAATTTTACCTACTAAGGGTATTTTCGTAAATTCACACCTGCAATGGCCTTTCTGAAGGCCTAATGTCGCCACTAGCGACTCAGCTACCATTTCCGGTTGTACCGGATCATTGGGCCTAAAACCCGATTTCGGCCCATCCGGGCCCACACGCTCGTGTGGCCCACCTAACACGAATCTAGCCACGTATATAACTTCCACCTAGTCTAGTTCAACATATACTAACCAATCATGCAATTTACTCATATGGGCCCACAGGCCCATTGGGCCCACTTCGACCCATCGAGGCCCAAGCAGCCCCAACCCACGAGAATACTACTGATGGCCTCAACTATAGCGTCGAAGCCCCACACATGCGCTCGCACGCTTGTATGGCTACTAATGCCGTGTAACCGGCATTTCGGCATTTTGCCGCTCTACAACTAGAGTAGAGAGAGTTACACACCTGATAGGACTCTGGGCTAATCCGCGCTCCGACCACTCTTGTGCCCAAACGCCCTCCAAGATGTGTTAACTCTCCTCCTGGAATGCTCTTTATATAGCTAGCTCTTCACCTTCATTCTTTGTGTCTTTCCGATGTGGGATCCCTTCGTCAGTAGAGTTTAAATTCAACTAAAACTCTTGCCGTCCAATCCGCAAAATAAATACTCCCTTGCTTCTCATGAGATTCGAACCCAGGCTCCCTTGCAACATAATCCACGCCGCTAACCACTTGGCCACAAGCTCCTCTTGTGTCTTAAACCATGCGCAACTAAATATAAACTATGGGCCAAATTCTAAGGTCCAAGCAAAAAGAAACCAAAATGCAAAAGCCAAGACTTGAACCTTGGACCTCCTTCCTTCCTTGTGGCGTCACCCCCTTGTCTCTTATGTGGCGTCACTTTGCCACTACACCACACACTCCACTTGTGTCATTTTCTCCATATTTTATTCTTAAGGCCTACCTGCCCACTTCTAGGGTTTTTTTTCACCTAAAACCAAAATTTCCCCAAAGCCAATATTTGATCCCGGGACTTCATAGAAGCCCTCTAACCTTCCAAAATCACTTATCCAATGGGTCTAACTAGCATTTAAGCCGATCTCTTGTTCTCCAAAAATTTAAACGCTACTACGCCTAAGGCCCATTGGGCTCAATTCTCCTAGGCCCAATTTTGGGATGTTACAAATCTACCCTCCTTAAAGAAATTTCGTCCTCGAAATTTCCAACTAACTAACAGTCGCACATCCTAACCTACCACACTACGCTCTTGCTGCGCACTCTGATCTAAATAAAGCTGTCATTCCACCTTGACCACGTCCGCGACAACCACGTCCCCTAGAACTCATATCTAGCGTCGCGATTTAATCTGATTAAAAGTTTTATGCATTAGAAATTTTGTTCCACTGTTTTATCCACGAGCAAATTTTATGAACAGAAGTTTCTGGAAGTCGTTCTTTCGAGCAATCAAAGTTTCATCTCAAGTTCTCTGTTCTAATTCAAACATTCACATACTTCACTAAAGACACATTCATTCATCCATGTCACTTTCTTGAGCATTCCCAACCCAGGGGTAATTTTGACATTTTCCTATAGGGGTATTTCGGTAATAACTCAGGGTCAATTTGAAAATAGTTTTCAAATTAAAGATATTTCAAAGTTTACAAAATCTCAAGAGTCATCTTGAAAATTTTGTTTTTCAAACAAAGTGTGTTGCAAAAATTTCAGAAAGCAGGGTTATTTTTGTAATTTTGGAAATCATGGGCATTTTTGTAAATTCTCCAAATCATATTTCCACAATATTTCACAAAATGTAATTTCTGATATTTGCTAAAATAGGAATATTTCAGTAAAAGTTGAGAAAAATATGAAAATTTAGAAACCCAAGGGCGTTTTGGTAATTTCATCATCCTGGGGTATTTTCGTAAATTTTCACAAACCAAGGTATCTTAATGTTTGAAATTCCAAGATTTTGGTATTTTACAAAGTAAAGAGCATTTATCAAAAATTAAGGGTAATACGGTAATTTTATAACACAGGGGCATTTTTGTAATTTTCCCACTAGGGCATTTTGGTAATTTTGTAAACCGAGAACACATCTTTCAAAATCTGATTTAGAGTTTTACAAACCAAAGGGGTAAAGTTGAAAATTTTAAAAACAGAAAGTTTAAAAACAGCAAGGCTAGTTCCCTTTCGGGTTTTAATAATCGGTTTAGCCTATGAACAAGTCCTCTTGGTTAAGGTGAACCGTAGCTACGCACCAGGTAGGATTCCTGCGAAGAGGAGGTGAGTCACGTGGACTGCTTAAGTACCCAGCTCTTCCGGATCCAATCCTAGACATGCGCACACGGGTTGCCACACCTAACTCGGCGACTTATTTCACATGTTTGTTTAATAGCTTTAAGTTTTATGCACATGTTGAGTAGTCTAGTCCTAGGGTCCAACAGATCTTATTATTCTATTCTACGAGCCCAAACTAAGCCCAAATCAATTCATGTAAACAATTCACTTCAAGAAAGTCTGAAGTACTTACCTGGTGGACTTCGGGTCGGAGGTACAGGTGCCATGCCAGAATAACCTGAAAAAAATTTTGTGAAAGCCCAAATCTTTGAAAAGCCCATAAAAAAATGTTTTTGGACCCAAAACCCTCAAAGCCGAGTTTTGAACCGGGCTCTGATACCAAACTGTAACATCCCCAAACCCGGCCCATTCACTACGACCGAATCTGGTTATGTCACTGGGAAAAGACGGTTGAAAATCTTTCTAATTTAAGATAAAACATTGTAGTTTGTTGAATTTTGGAAAACTTATCCATTGAAGCTTTTGAGTAAAACTTTATTATTAAAACTTATGCATTTTTAAAGCTTTAGTATATGAAAACCGGTTTGAATAAATAGGATGCAACCCATAAATCATTTCCACCTAGCAACTTAAATTAAATAACCATAGTTAAAGTAATACCAAAAACATAAAATGGCCTTTATTACAACACAACAATTCAAATAAAGTACTTATGTCAAAATCAAGCATGAAATAATTAAACATCATCCTCGGCATGGGCCACCTTGTCCTCTCCGATCCCGGTCCAGCTTTATGCACTACCTGAAATGGTTAAAGGAAAAAGGTGAGTCACCAAGACTCAGTGTGCAACCCTTTTTCCCGGATTAGCAAAATATCATATACAAACATAACCATGATCATCATGCATCCAATTAATATGCACCCAACCTAGCCATCCACAACACCTTTCTCTACCCCGTGTGGTACCAAACCACTGGTGGTGCCAAACCACTGGTGACGTATAGTCACAGATGTGATGCCAAATCACTAGAGGTGCCAAACCTCTGGTGTCCGAAGACACAAAGTGTGTTACCAAAACACTGGTGACCGAAGTCACAAAACAATTGATGGGGCCAACCCATCGTGTGATACCAAATCACTGGCGTCAATCCCTCAATACAGCCTTGTGGGGCCAACCCACTGTGGTGCGAAACCACGGGGACGAGACGCTGAGGTGCCAAACCTCTGGAGGTGCCAAACCTCTGGTGACCCAAAGTCACAAAGTTGTGTTACCAAAACACTGGTGCTCGTCAGCACAAAATATCACTGCCCCCTCCTCTCATATCACCCGTCATCATACCAACTCATGTATAGTATTCAAATCATGCAAACATGTTTAACGTTGCATCTCATAGCACATACATCATAAATCATGACATCATGTATCAATAACAGTACTCATAATGAAACGGACTTACCTGAATCCGTGCACATACCCCATAGGGTATCATATCACTCAACCATACTGTTTCGGTTTTACCAATCAATCAGTTTATCAAACATATACAAAGCAAGAAGTGTGTTAGTTTACACACCTGATTACTAATGCGACTATCAAATCCCGTAGATCAAGATCTAACGCACTAGATCCCTCATTCCTTAACACTTTTCGAGCACTAGCCATAACCCGAGATATGCGAGATCAAGCCTTCCCCTACAATCGGCCAAAACTAAACAACATAATCATGCTAATCAACCTCTAAGGGTATAATCGTAATTTTACCTACTAAGGGTATTTTCATAAATTCACACCTGCAATGGCCTTTCTGAAGGCCTAATGTCGCCACTAGCGACTCAGCTACCATTTCCGGTTGTACCGGACGATTGGGCCTAAAACCCGATTTCGGCCCATCCGGGCCCACACGCTCGTGTGGCCCACCTAACACGAATCTAGCCACGTATATAACTTCCACCTAGTCTAGTTCAACATATACTAACCAATCATGCAATTTACTCATATGGGCCCACGGGCCCATTGGGCCCACTTCGGCCCATCGAGGCCCAAGCAGCCCCAACCCACGAGAATACTACTGATGGCCTCAACTATCGCGTCGAAGCCCCACACATGCGCTCGCACGCTTGTATGGCTACTAATGCCGTGTAACCGGCATTTCGGCATTTTGCCGCTCTACAACTAGAGTAGAGAGAGTTACACACCTGATAGGACTCTGGGCTAATCCGCGCTCCGACCACTCTTGTGCCCAAACGCCCTCCAAGATGTGTTAACTCTCCTCCTGGAATGCTCTTTATATAGCTAGCTCTTCACCTTCATTCTTTGTGTCTTTCCGATGTGGGATCCCTTCGTCAGTAGAGTTTAAATTCAACTGAAACTCTTGCCGTCCAATCCGCAAAATAAATACTCCCTTGCTTCTCATGAGATTCGAACCCAGGCTCCCTTGCAACATAATCCACGCCGCTAACCACTTGGCCACAAGCTCCTCTTGTGTCTTAAACCATGCGCAACTAAATATAAACTATGGGCCAAATTCTAAGGTCCAAGCAAAAAGAAACCAAAATGCAAAAGCCAAGACTTGAACCTTGGACCTCCTTCCTTCCTTGTGGCGTCACCCCCTTGTCTCTTATGTGGCGTCACTTTGCCACTACACCACACAATCCACTTGTGTCATTTTCTCCATATTTTATTCTTAAGGCCTACCTGCCCACTTCCAGGGTTTTTTTTCACCTAAAACCAAAATTTCCCCAAAGCCAATATTTGATCCCGGGACTTCATAGAAGCCCTCTAACCTTCCAAAATCACTTATCCAATGGGTCTAACTAGCATTTAAGCCGATCTCTTGTTCTCCAAAAATTTAAACGCTACTACGCCTAAGGCCCATTGGGCTCAATTCTCCTAGGCCCAATTTTGGGATGTTACAAATGGTTAGGTGCTAAAAGGAAAAATAAAAGTAAAAAAATAAAAAATGTAAAAATTAATGGGGTTAGTGCTCGGGTTCCCTCCCGAGAAACGCTCGTTTATAGTCTTAAGCTAGACTTTACCTCTCATTCGTATGGTCATGGTGGTTTGAGGAGGTGAAAATCCTTTCTCATGCGATCAATTCGGTTATTGATATAAAATTTAAGTCGAGTAGTGTTTACCTTAAAGGTGCTGATTTTGGGACTAGTTACCTCGACTGTTCCATCTGGGGAGATTTTGAGTACCTGATCTCCTATCTTAAGTTGGCTTGTCCTGTCATTAAGTTCGTCATGGAGTCGCCTCATTTTTGCTTCGTGTGTTTTTAGTTTCTCTTTGAGGTGTGTCTTCCATTCGTCTAGTTCATCGATCCACAGCCTTCATTCCTCATAAATTTCTTCCTTATCGCCACAAGGTCTAGGATTTGGCATCTGCGAAAGAGCTTCAAGGAACGGCAAGTTAATATGAAATTTCTTTGGAAGTTTAAGAGACTTACCAAATTGTTCCTCTGTGTGGTCTTTCTTTATCGTATTAGGGTATGGCACAAGAGCTCGGTACTCTGTAATTACTGGGTTTGGTAAATCCTGGCTTACCTTAACCTTACCTTCACTTACCACAGGTTCTTGCTTCGGGTCAGATTCCACTAACCTTTCACCGTCATGAGCTGTTACAGCTTGAATTTGCTCTTTTGGGTTAGTTTCAGTGTTGCTTGGCAAGCTTTCTTGTGGTTGTTCTAAGATTGGCTTAGCGAGCTGACCTAATTGATCCTCGATCCTTTGAATCGATGCTTCTTGTTTCATTTCTATATTTCAGTGGCGTGTTTCTATGTTTGCTATGAATTTTGCCAACATCTCTTCAAGGTTCGACTTATCCTCCTATTGGTGAGGTGGTTGTTGAAAATTTGGATGAAGTTCCTGTCTTTGGCTACTTTGATCATCCCACGAGAAATTGGGATGGTACTTCCAACCTGCATTATAAGTGTTATCATAAAAATTATTTTGAGGTATAGCATAGTTACCCATATAGTTGACTTGTTCGCTTTCCATGCCATGTCTGTAGGGTGGGTACTCAGGATTCGCCACGCCTCCGTTTGTTTCCCAATGCATAACTAGATATACCTACGAGGAACCACATAAAATGTCAATTTTCTTACTTAAAAGCTCTAACTGATTTGATAGCATGGCTACTGGGTTGAGGTTGTAGATATCGGCTACTTTTGTTTGCCTTGTCCTCATAACTTGCCACTGGTAGTTATTTATTGCCATCTCCTCTATCTGCCAAAATCAAATAAAAAAAAATTTAGCAAAGTAAAAAAAGTAAAAATAAAAATAAAAAATAATAATGAAAATAAATTGCAATAACAAAAATGGCTAAAGTAATAAAAATTAAGCGTTCTAAATATTTTAGTTCCTTGGCAACGGCCCCAAAAACTTGATCGTCGAAATCAGAGCTTTAAAATTTATAATAGAAAATGATCGAACCTGGAAACTAACTCTGACAACGATTTTAAGGCAAGCGCACCTATCGAATGGTAGTATAGTTTAGGCAAGATCAGAATATCAAATCCCAAAGGAACCAAAAGTACTAATACGAACTCTCTTTCTATTATTTAGCCTAAGGATTAAGTGAATGGTTATCTAATCTAAATTTAGCTATCAACTAAACTAAAGACGCAAAGACAAAAAGAATGAATTGGGGAAAATACTGTTGGGAAAACTCAGTTGATTAAGACGATACCCTTAGGAAGAATCCACCTAGGCTTTACTTGTTATCTAACACTGAACCAAAGGATTTATTCACTTGACTTGATCCGTAAGATTCCCTAATGTATATTAAACCCTCTCTCGAAGCGAATAACTTCTAACCCTAGGTTGATTAATTGAAATCTCTTTCTAATTAAAACCCCTAGGATCGCATTAACTCGATCTATGGAATCCCATATTAGGTTTCACCCTAATCCGGCAAAATCTCGTCACCCTATCTCTAGGCGTGCGATCAACTCCGCTTAATTATGCTAGATCTACTCTTAAGCAGGACTTTTGCTCCACCACCTAAGCACATCCAACTTCGAATTAATATCCCGGAAATATTAACACAAGAATTATTTTTTACGGTTTATCAAAGAACATGTATTTCGTTTTTCTTTTTGTTTTTAGGCTATAAAAAGCCTGATGTAATCATCATTATTTTTTACGCACACAAACACAAAAAATACAAAAATCAGAAATCAAGAATCAGAAGGTGATTTTCATATCTCAAGAATCTTTTTCCTTTCTTTTTTTTTTTTTTATTTTTGAATCTTGGCTTTTTCTGTATTCATTCGAAAATAAAAAGAGAAGGAAGAGTTTACCATGATGACTGTTTGATCTTTGACTTCACCGTCGCAATCGGGGTTTAGATAAAGATCTCAGTGATGGTTTAATCTTCATCTTCTCTATCTCAATCGGGGTTAGATAAAGATATTGATCGGGGAACAAGGCGAATCAGCGCATATAAAAGCAGATCGGTGTATCACTACGCACCGATTACAATGGTGCTTTAGTGGTAGATCGGAAAGGCTTCTCTGCGACTGAGAACAAAAACAAAAGGGGGCTAGGGTTTTCAATGCAGGAAGGATTAGCAGAATGGTTTAATTCTGCTTTTAAGTAATTGGATCCTATTAAGAAAACAACACCGTTTAGGCTCACATCAATAGCTTGAAACGGTGCCGTGTGAAGCTGCCCCGATCTGATCCGATTCAAAAGCGCAGGATCTGTGCATTTTTTGCAATAATGGAATATTTATGCATTTAGTCCCTCTTTGTTGTACTGTTATTCAATTAGACATGTTATACATTTCATTTGCTTCTTAATTGATCTATATAATTTGTACATCATTTTAATCTAGTCCTGTCAAAGTGCTACGTTTTGATATTGTGATATTTGCTGGTTCGATCCCTTATTATTTATACAAAATTTAATTTGATCCTGAATTTGTTTAAATGATTTTGCTTATTTATGAAGCATATTTTTAATTTTATTTCAATTAAATTTTTTAATTTTTAATTTATAATCCATGAAATTCTTTTAATAATATTAAATTTATTTATTATTCAAACCGTTTTAATAAAATTATTGTGAAATTTGTCCTTCAATGTTTTAATTGGTTTTATCTTACATTGATACATGTATTTTATTTAAAATTATTACATAAGTATTTAATTTCAAAATTTCCTTCTATATGTTGCTTTGTTTTAATAATTTGTACTATATTTATACTCTTATAGATTATATATAATTTATAATTCATGTAATATTGGTTGCAAATGTTTTTTTCTTTTATGATATTCATTATTATATATTTGTCGCATTTGAATTATATCAATTTGTTTGGGTATTCTTTTAAAAATTGTCTTTTAATTTACGGATTTTAAATGTTAATATTGATTTGGTAAAATGTATGTTGAATTATCATTGTATGTGTATTAATTTGATTTCTTGGTATTTTTATATAATGTTGTTCCTTCATATGTAATTGTTGCCATAAATCATAATTTTATGTTTGACGCTATGTATTATTATTAATAACGTTGTAAATTCTAGAACATATGGGCCAGTTTTAGTTGTTTTTTTATCCTAAGCAAATTCAATAAAATACATTTTGATTACTCAAAAGATTTTCAAAATAAAGTGATATTTGGTGTTTTGGGAAATCCGAGAAATTGTACCCTAATGTATTGGGTTGAGGTTTCTTCGTTTGACCCAAAGACTTCAAATCCTTTCCAATCGCATGATTTTGAAATTATAAGATGATCTCGACTTTGAGGGTCCAAGATATTGCATCCTAACGTACTGGGTGTAGTATTTAGTTCCTTTAGAGCGAATGAATCTTACATTTGGAATATTCCACCCTTTTTTCAAAGAAATTGCATTTTCAAAACTCTTCAAATTTTTGACGTTAGGACATCATTTAATCAATTTGGTACCAATTTTGGGCGTACGAGGATGTTAACTCTTCCTCATACGTAACCGACTCCCGAACCCATTTTTTTAAATTGCGCAGGCCAAAATTATTTTTTAAAAAAATGAAACATTTTATGAGGTGATCCGATTACATCTAAACGAAAAAATTGGTGGCGACTCCCTGATTTTTAAAGTCGATCCTATTTTTTTTTCAAAATATAAAAATGGTTTCGACAAATGCAATATTTGCATGCTTTATGAAAATATACCTATTTGATGTGGCTTTTAAGTGTGGAGGCCTTATGAGGCAATTTAACCATTTTTAAGATAGTGGTTGGTTGATGGACGATTTTGGACATAAAACATATGGTTTTGTAATTATATTAACTAAGGTTATTTTGGTGAAATGTATATTATATGATATTATAATAAAACAATGTTGAAATGGTGGATATTCCTAAGTGTTCATCCACCGAAAACATAAAAGAAAGAAAATAAAAAGAGCTTGTTACATTCAGCTAGCTTGAAGCATAAATTCAAGGTATGTTTTTAATTGGTTTTTGATAATTTCTATGTTTTTGCAATTGTTTCTTCGAGAGCTACAAAACCCATGTATTAATTTTGAGAATTGATGATGTTTATGAGATATGACATTGATGAAATGGTGAGTTTTGTGATGAGTTTAGGTGTCTAATGAAAAATATGTGTTAGATGAACATGTTTTGTTATTGAACTTTTGATGAATTTAGTTAATTAGGGCTATGTAACACCCCAAACCCGGCCCATTAAATCCGACCGAATTTGGAATGCCACTGTGGAACACTTTCGAAAAACATTCTTACTTAATAGTGAAACCGATGAAAATTTTGCCGAGTTTGGTAAAACATTTTCGTGACTTGTAATATTCTATGTAAAAGTCGAAGTTTATTATAAAAATATCGGATTCGAGCTTTGCTCGAGGAAATAAAACCGTTTGTAATCAACCTTTCATAGTAGGGCATATTAATAACGATACTTAATAAATGGACTGAAATACTTTAGTGGGCCTTATTACAATACACACTTAATCAAAATACGGAAAATATAAATATTTAATTAATCACATAAGACGTCCCTTTTTTTAAAAAGTCCATTTCCTCATGGCCACCTTTGTGTCCTCTCCGACCCGGTCCAAGCTTTACGCGCCACCTGAAAGGTTTAATAAAAATAGAGTGAGTCACCAAGACTCAGTGCACAGTTAATACACATGTCCTCACCTATGGGCTTGGCCCATATCCACACAATTCATATATACAACATGCAATTATGATAATGCAATCATGAATACACAATATTAAAAATATGATCACTAATATACAATTACGAAGTGTAATCTACGGAGTGATCCACATATCAATTGGTTCACTAATCATCAATCGCGAATGTAGCACGAGGCTAGCATTAGATCACTCACATAGCGTACGTCACAATTCACATGCATATGTATATGTATTATGGCCACATGCTACTCAAAACAATTATACATAATGTGTCATCACTTTATTATACATTCATCAATAATCAATTATTATCGCAAATCACTGACAAGATAATATCATAACCATTAACTTGATTATTCGATCACTTACCTTAGTATCCATACTCTTAGCCTTTATTTCGATTAACACTTTACAACAGGTACACTTTCATAAAATAACACACACAACACATATAAGAAACAAAGGATCAGTGTGATAACTACGCACCTGATTATAGCGAGATTCTGATTTATCGATTCTAATAGCAACTAAAGCCTCGAAAGCTTCTGTTTCTTTTTATTGTTTAGCCCCTAAAACACACAACCGAAATCGGTCACACTTAGTACCAAAAACATGGCCTTAGGCCGAATACCATAAGTCATTTACCTAGCTTATTTTGATCCCGAATCACCACTTGTTCTTGTTGCTTAGCCCTCGAAGTCATCGAAAGTCCTATTAAAACATTGTTAGAATCGGCTAACATTCATATCTAAAAATAATGGCCCTCGGCCGAATATTGCACTTACCATTTCTTGAATAGAAGACTCCTTTTTAAGGTCCTAACACTTGCCACACAAAAGAGCACTTTACCATGGCCTTGTACACTTTCGGCCACCCCTTTAAATCAAGGTCAATCATTCGTTTAACACCAGAACTCAAAATATAGTCTTAAGGCCGAAAATCACATTTCTTCACCTTAATCTCTGTCAAACTCGAAGGACTCCTTTAATGCTTCCTAACATTGGTACAATAGAAACATATCAATATGGCCCTAAGCATATTCGGCCATTCTTGAAATCAAAGTCTAGCCTTGATTTCGACATGCAAAAGAAAAAGAAGAAATCAACTACTTAATAGGAGTACTTACCAACGTTCGAAGAGATCATAAACACGTAGTTGATAGTACCTTCTATCAAGATTCAGCTAAGGTGTTTCAGCATTGTACTAATGGAGAGGAAAAAGGGTGATAATGAGCTTATGTTTCAAATGATAACGAAACATGCGGCTACTCAATCATTGAAGACACAATAATTGCTAGCCGAAATACCCTCTAATTTCTTCGAGACCGAAGCCCAACTTGCTCTTTCTCTCCCTCTCTCTCGGTCAAGAACAAAAAAAGAAACAAAGACATAGCAATGGCCACTTCCCTTGCTACTTGAAAAACCGGCCATGCAAGACCCTAAAGCAAGCTTCAACGGCTATGCACAAGAATGGAGGAAAGGAAAGACCTAAGGAAGCATTCGGCCATTCACAAATGCAATGAAAATCAAAACAAAAGATCCAAGAATTTTTGCCAAGTTTTTACCAATCAAGGCCGGCCACACCTCTCTCATTTTGCTAAATTTTCTCACATCAAATTTCCAAAAAAAAATTCCCATGTCTAATCCTTTTTCCTATACATTAAAAATTATTAAAAACACAATAAAGAAATTGGCCATCCTTTCTCAAACACAAGGCCGGCCTAGGAGTACTCTAAGCATGCTCTCCCTTTTGTAATTTCAACACCATTTTCCATTATTTAATCTTATTTTTCCCTCATTAAAAACAAACTAATAAAATATAACCATACCTCATCATTTCCTATTCACCATAAAATAATAACCCATTAACATAAGAATAATAAAATTCTTTGTTTAATAGCATGCTCAACACCATTTATAATTAAAAATAAAACTTAACAAAATTTCCATACTTCATGCATAAAAATATAATAATAATACTTATAAAAATAATAATAAAGAGGAGCAAACCCCCCAAGGCTGCATGCGTGCACGCTTGCTGCAGGCATTTAATGCCCATGCAGCCCATTCACGTTATCAAAAAGGAAAACCATGCCTGCTGCCCCCAGGTCTCGAACCCGAGACCTGGAGAAAGCATCTCCAAGCTTCAGCCACTCTGCCAGACGCTTATTCCAGCGCGTCTCGAACGCAGGTTCTCGCGAAGATACCCTGGCTGCAAACGTCCTAACCACTCAGCCAATGTTCATTTTATGCTAATGGACGAGTTAAAAATTCTTTTACATCCTTCTTTAAAGTAATACCATTTTCTAAAAAAAACAAAACTCTTATGCCGCGCCTTCGACTCGAACTCCAGACGTTATGGAGTTATATCCAAGCCCCAAAGTGGCGCATAGAAGCCACTCGGCTAGGGCATTTTATATGCCTCAATTTTACAAAATTTTTACTTAAGGCCTCCTCAACCAAATTTCTATTTTTAACCCCAAATTTTCAAAATTTCCAAAATTCTCCCATTTTTATCCTCGGGCTTTAGGAACTCTAATAACTCATCAAAACACTCCCGAGGCCCACTAACACTTGGGTTATTTTCCAAACTCGCAACCCCTATTTCGGGATATTACAGGCTAAATTGCAAATTTGCCCTATATATGTGTTTTTGGATTGAATTGAATGTGTTAATAAATAAAAGAGTTAAATTTGAATATGTTTAGATCAAGAAACGAAGAAAACGAACTTAGGTTGCGAGAAAGCGAAGGTAGTCGAATAATCGAGTCCGAAAGAATATCTGAATAAGAGGTAAGTCAATATACAAATAAATGTATTTGTATTGAATTATGAATGTTTATATGACAATTGATAATGATGAATGCATATGAGATGTGGAATATACGAAATTCGAGATAAGATCGACATATTATTAGCATACGATAAATCTCGTACGAACCTAGGAATAGATAAAGCTAACTATGTCATGACATAGGTGTCTTTTATGTGTTATTATGTAAGACCACGTCTGGGATGTTGGCCTTGATTTGAGATTTCGTGTAAGACCACGTCTGGGACGTTGGCGTCGATATGAGTCTTACGTGTAAGACCATGTCTGGGACATTGGCATCGTATTGATTCGTGTAAGACCCTATCTGGGATAGTGACATCGATATCTGATCACATGTAAGACCACGTCTGGGACGTTGGCATTGTACGACTATTCCGAGCATTCTGAGTATCCTATTATATTCTGAATGGTTCAACGGGCAAGTCTGAGAAATAAACGATTATGTGATCAGTATATCCGTTTCAGGTACGTTCGATATGTACACTAAGTGTATATGAAAGGTAAGTGTCTATATGAACTTACTATGATGAACATGTGTTTTGAAATGATGAGATCATATGTGAAGATATGTTTGAATGAGCCATATGTATATGTGATATTTGAGTTATATTTGAGTTGAAGATTATGGTAAGATGGCCTAGCAATTGAGCCAGAATATATGAGATGGATATGTTATGAGAACTAATAATGTTATTATATTATTTTGGTTATGTGCATAATATGCTAAGTTTAATTGTATATGGCTTACTAAGCTTTTGAAAGCCTACTTTGTGTGTGTTTTCTCTATTTTATAGATCGTCAAAGCTACTGAAGGCTCGGAGACCGTCGAGGATCGTCATCACACTACCTAAGATCATTTTGGCATCTTTTGGAAATGTATATAGCTAGATATGGCATGTATAGGCTAGTTACCTTGGATTATCTCTAAAATGTGTTTAAAGTAGCCATGAGATGTGGCTTAATAAGTGTTGGTAATATGCATGAGTAAATATGAAATATGGTATATGTTTTGGTATGTCTTGGTAACTATGAAATGGTTAAGTTAAAGGTAAATATATGGATGAAATGTGAGTATGCATGTTTGATCCAAGAAGTGGATATATGAAAAGCAGTTGTAGATGAATCATGTTTGAATGCATATATGTTTTAGTGTTGCAATTTAGTATGTTTACAAAGAGATTGGATGCAAAGCTTTGTCGAGTATTTGACATGTATTTGTTTGTCAATTGAGTATGATATGAATTGGTATATTGCTTGTGGGTATGACTTTATTGTGGGTGGCATTATGACATTGACAATGGCCTGTTTTGCCTACACAGTTATGGCACACGGGCGTGCCTAATGGCTGTGGGAATAAGACAGTATCTAGCTAAGTGTGCATAGCCTTGGCACACGGATGTGCCTGGTAGCCGTGGGATTAAGTCAGTATATAGCCTAAGAGCACACGACCATGGTACACGGGCGAGTATAGTGGCCGTGTGGAAAAGTCAGTATGCATACTCTGTTTTGGCACGGCCTAGACACATGGGTGTGTCTGATGGTCGTGTGAAGCACACGACCTACCTACATGGGCGTGTGACCTTGACAGTTTTGAAAAAGTTTTAAATTTTTGAGAGTTTCAGTATGTGTTTGGTTTAGTCCCGACCCTATTCTAAAGCATGATTTAGGTCTCAATGACCAATATAAGGGACACTTTGATTGTGTTTGGTGAATGATTGTATGAAATGTCTATAAAAGTTTTCGATCTATCCGGTAACGCCTTTAACCCTTTGGGTTAGGGGTATTATAGATTCTCCATGATATCTACTCCTATGACGAGGTTATTACAAAAAGACATAAAGTTTGAATGGACAGAAAAGTGTCAACAGAGTGAGAAACTAAAGACATTGTTGATAGAGGCTCTAATTTTAGTGCAACCTGAACCGGGAAAAGAATTTGTGATTTATAGTGATGCATCCTTGAATGGATTGGGCTGTGTGCTTATGCAAGAAGGCAAGGTGATAGCATATGCTTCTAGACAGTTAAAGCCACACGAGAAGAATTACCCGACACATGATTTAGAGTTGGATGCCATTGTGTTTACATTGAGGATATGGTGACACCATTTGTATGGTGAAAGATGACAGTTATTCACAGATCACAAAAGTTTAAAGTACTTGATGACTCAAAAGAAATTGAACTTAAGGCAACGAAGATGGCTAGAGTTGATAAAGGATTATGAGTTAATGATTGATTACCACCCGGGAAAGGCAAATGTAGTCGCCGATGCTTTGAGTAAAAAATCCCTATTTGCATTAAGGGCTTTGAATACTCGGGTGACCTTGTCAGAGGATGGTTCTATTCTAGCTGAGTTGAGGGCTAGACCGATGTTTCTTCAAGAGATTTACGAGGCTCAGAAAGATGACAATGACTTGCAAGCCAAAATAGTTCAGTGTGAGTTGGGTGTTGAGTCAGACTTTCGGATAAATTTTGATGGATGTCTGATGTTCAGAGATAGAGTTTGTGTAACATCCGAATTATTGGGCCTGTGCATTTTGGTGTGTTGTATGTTTAATGTGTTAATTTGAGGGTTAGGGGTCCAGATTGGGCTCAGGAATGGGCTGAGGCCCTGACTAAATTCCTGTGTAGACACTCTAGTGCTTTAAAGATAGTCTCTGTAGTTTAAATATCAAGGTGGGCTTGTGGCCCAAAGCAAGGGGCGCAGCAAGGGGGGAGCTATAGGGGGCGTCAGTGGCAAGGAAGGAAGGAGGCCCAAGTTTGGCCGCATGGGGCCCAAGTAATTGGGCCAAATTTGGCACTTATAAAAGGGCTAGGGGGGACGGCAACAAGGCTAAAATAAAGGGGATTTTTAATGTTTTAGTATGTGGATATTAAAGTTGATAAAGGAGTGAGGAGTTAGTGCTAATTAGGTTTCTTTTGGATGTGAGTTCAGATTAAGATAAGGGGAAAAAGATGAAGAGCTAATCTAGGAGGCTAGTGTTGGCCGAATGTAGGATGCTTATTGAGGGGAGAAGTTTCGATTGAGTGGTTAAGTGTGGGAATGCCGAAATTTTGATGATTTTTTCGAGAAACTCTCTTCTGATTAATTTATTTTCTCTCCTTTCTTCTCTATTTTCTTTTGAGTGCCAGCTGAATTCTCCCTACCCATTTGTTCATCTTTTCTTCCATTCACTAAAAACTAAAACCCTCTGAAACCTTATCAGTTGCCGAAACACTGTTATTTTCTGTCTCTTCTCTTTCAAACACATTGGCCGAATATCCCTTGTAAGACAGCATTCCTCTTGCTCATCTTTTCCGAGATTTTCTTAAAAGTCGAAATTCCTAGATCTCTAATCTTCTACGCTTCGATCTTCTTCTGTGATTGCCGAATCTTTCTGCAAGGGGTAGCCGAAATCATCTGTAGAGGTAAGTGTCGATTTGTGTATTCTTTCAATCTTTTCCGACTTTTGGAGACCATAGCCGAATGGCTAGATAGTTGGCTAATCTCGTGTTTTCTTTCATGGGCGGCATCCCGGGATTTGAAGGAGATCTAATCGCCTAGGTTTCTAAAATTGGTAGCACTCGAATCATACAACTTTCGGGATTTAATCAATTTAGGTAAGGAGATTTATCTTCGTCGTTTTATTAAATCGGTTTATCTCCAATCTGACATTTAACCTTGTTGGGTGGTTACTCAAATCAATCTCTTTAAGTGAAGTCTTTGACCGGCTGTATAGTAATCTGATAATCGCGATTCCAGCTAGGGAGAGCATAAATTTAGATAACATAGCATTAAGCGTAATCAGGTGTGTAATTTCTCACACCATCTCTGTTGTGTGTTAGTTTATATATGAATCTGTTTATATTCTGTTAAATGCTGAAATCCAGGCATGGATGTTGAAAACCCGTGGAGGGTAAGGGCGACTCATCAGGTTAGTGATTTCTGTGATCTTCTTTGAGTAAAATGATTCTGCTAAGTTGATATGATATACATGCATGCCGTTTTCTATGTTTGCTCGGGGTTGGGCGTTAGATGTATATGAAAGAGGAAGTGTTCTGTTGTAGTGGCTCTGCCACGATCTGTTGTAGTGGCTCTACCACGATCTGTTCTGGTGACTATGTCACAAATCTGACGATGAGCAGCTAACTGCAGCATGACTGCCATCAGTGGTGTGTAGCGGTGAGGGTGATTGTAGAAATCCCCATTGGTGTGATTGGCAGGTAAGGGTGGTGTGTAGCGGATGGATCTAGGATTGGGATGGGCGTTGCTAAATTCTGATATGTGATATTTTGCTATTCTGTTCTGTGGGGCTAAGGCCCAGTCTGATGGTGCAAAAGGGATTGCACACTGAGTCTTGTGACTCACCTTGTTTTTTAACATTTTTTTTTCAAGTAGCACTTAGTGCATCGGACCGGGCTAGAAAGGAGAGCAAGGTGGCCATGATGGATTTATTATGACTCAATTAAAGACGTTGTTTTAATTATTTTTCCTTAATACTTTCAATTTGTCTGGTTTTATATTTTGTTGCAATAAGGCCACTGGCTATTGTTTATTGGTTTTATGTTTTCATTTTCGGGTTTCCATACACTTAGATTTTATGATTAATTGAAACTAAGGCATGTGTTTGAATAATAAAACTCAGAGGCAAAATTTTGGTTTTTATTCCTTAAGGCATTAATTAAAAATTTATTTCTTTTACAAGTTATCAAATTATTAAGTTTCCCGTATAAATGCTTAAACTATACTTTTAAAAAAAATATGCGACATGTTTTATAAAATCTTCTTAGTGACATGCCAGATCCGGTCGGGGTGTTTGGGCCGGGTTTGGGGTGTTACAAATTGGTATCAGAGCCAAGTTCAAAACTCGGCTTTGGGGTTTTGGGCTCAAAAAATTTTATAAAGATGGGTTTTGGAAACATGCATGTTTATCAATAATACAGGATGGTTTTCTCGGCATGGCACCTACGTCTCCGGCCCAAGTCCGCCAGGTAAGTATTCTGAACTCACTGTGTGTTATATAGGTATGTGGGCTTGATGGGCTTTATGGGACGTAAATTATTTTAATTAGAATTTGATGGACTTTAGGCTTAGTTTAAACAACTATTTAAATTCATAAGACTTAATTTATCCAAACAAACCCGTGAGCAAATCGCTGGGTTAGGGTGTGGCAACAGGCATACGCATGTTTAGGATTGGATTCAGGGAGAGCTTGGTACTTAAGCAGTCCTAGTGACTCACCTCCTCTTCACTGGAATCCTACCTAGTGCGTAGTGACTGTTCACCCTAGCCACGAGAATTTGTTGACAGGCCAAAATCTATAATTAAAACCCGAAAAGGACCAGCCACCCTATTTCGCAACCAAAATACCCCCATGTTTTGTAAAAGTTCCGAAATACACTTGATTTGTGAAAATTTCCCAGAATACCCCAGAATTGTAAAACTACCAAAATTTGTGGAATTACCGAAACACCCCGGTTGGCAAAATTTCCAAAATACCCTTGGTTTGTGAAAATTCCCAAAACAACCGTAATTTTA
Source organism: Gossypium australe (assembly GCA_005393395.2). NCBI lineage: Eukaryota > Viridiplantae > Streptophyta > Magnoliopsida > Malvales > Malvaceae > Gossypium > Gossypium australe. The sequence goes on along the minus strand of CM016625.1, from coordinate 44,495,108 downwards.
TAAAATACCCATGTTGTGCAAACAGACCCAAAAACCCCTAGATTTACAAAAGTAACTGGGTTTGCAAAATTAAATTTTCCAAAGTACCCCTGCTTCGAAAAAAAAAACAACAACACCAAAATACCCTATTTTGAGGAAATTACCAAAGTACCCTCGTCCTTTAAAAAAATGTACCAAGGTACCTCTAAATCAAAGAAAATCACCAAGATACGTTATTTTTGAAAATACCCTATAGGGCAAAACTACGAAAAAACCCCTGGGTAGTGAAATGACGAAAATACTTTTATGTGATGAATGTGAGTTCATGGATGTTATATGTATGTTGGTGTTTGGTGATTGAATGTATGTGCTTCTTAGAACTAGGTGATGTGAACTTGAGACTGAATTGTAGATAGAACTGCGAATTCGAGAGAACCACTCTTAAAACTATTATTCATAAGACTGTTCGGGGTTAATCAGTGGAAGAAAACTAATAATTCATAAAATTTCTAATCAGATAGACGCGAATCAGTAGAATGAGTACAAAGGGTCAAGGACGTCCGCCGCGTGGCCGTGGTAGGGGTAAGATGACCGTGTCAGAGCCAGTAGGGTCTGGCCACGGGTCAGGAAACGAGATGCCGGATCCGCTAGCTGTGGAGGGAGAATTTCGGGACCAGGCGGCCGGAGATGATGCGGTATCTCAAGCGATGTTGCGGGTCCTTGAGAGAGTTGCTGGGGCAGGCACGGGTTCAGGAGCTTGGAAATCTGTGTTTGAACGACTCCGAGCCAATGGAGCGGAGATGTTTAGGGGTGTTTCTGGCGTAGCCCCTAACACAGCTGAGTATTGGTTAGAAGCGAGTGAGCGCATAATGGATCACCTAGACTTCACGGTGGAGGAGAAGTTGAAAGGGGTCGTTCTCTTCTTCGAGACGAGGCTTACCGGTGGTGGCTCACGGTAAAGAAGGGTACTGCCGCAGACCAAATTGACTAGGAGTTCTTTAAGGAGTCATTTTAGGGAAAGTACGTTGGGGCCAGCTATGTGGATGCACAGAGGAGGGCATTTCTGAATTTGGTACAGGGAAGTAAATCTGTGTCCGAGCATGAGGCGGAATTTCTGCGTTTGAGCCGTTACGCTCGAGGAATTATAGTGACTGACTATGAACACTGTGTACGGTTCGAAGATGGATTGCGAGATGAGTTGAGAGTGTTGGTAGCACCGCAGCGAGAAAGGGACTTTGCCATTCTGGTCGAGAAAGCTAAAATATCTGAGGAGGTGAAGCGAACTGAGAAGCAAAATAAGGATAAGGATTGGAATAGGAATAAGAGGAATTTTGGGCCGTCGGGATCATCTGGGAGTTTTCAGAAAAGGCATAAGTTTGATGGGCCAGCTCGTGCTCTGACATCTGCTACTGGGAGTCAGAATCGATCATGTAACTTGTGTGGGAAAGTACATTTCGGGGAGTGCAGAAGGAGAACTGGTGGATTCTTCAGGTGTGGGTCTATGGACCATATGGTGAAAGACTGTCCACAGGTGGATCAGGTACAGCCAGCTGGACGAGGTTCTGATCAGGTTAGGAGGGGTGGTCAGCCATTACCGAGGGGCCGTGGCCCAGTTAGAGGAGGAAATGGGTCTGGTCGGGGTCGTGGAGCACCTGGTAGGGGTGCAGGTAATGTAGACGTGAGACAGCCGGGTCTAGTTTATGTAGCTCGTTGACGGGAGGATGGTGACGCACCGGACGTTATAACCGGTACGTTTCTTATTACTGATAATCCATTTCTTGGTTTGATTGATATTGGATCAACCCACTCTTACGTTGCATGTTCGGTATCTGAGACTTGAAAAAAAGAATCTGAAACAACTACTAGGAAGATGACTGTGGTTAACCCATTAGGACAATCTAGGATAGTGGACAAACTATTTAGGACTGTACCTTTAGAGACTCAATGAGTAGTGTTTCCGGCAGACCTAATAGAGTTACCGTTTGGGGAGTTTGACCTTATCTTGGGAATGGATTGGTTGGCTAAACATCGTGCTAAGCTGGATTGTGAAACTAAGCGCATGGTGTTGAGTACCCCGGAAGGCGGGGAGGTGGTTGTGCTAGGGGAAAGAAGGGATTATTTGTCCAACGTAGTATCTGCATTGAAGGCTGTTAAGATGATTCGGAAAGTATGCAATGCATTTCTAGCTTTTATCAGTGCTTTGGACGCTAAGGAGGTGACTGTCGATGAGGTAAGAACAGTAAAGGATTTCGTAGATGCCTTTCCTGAGGAGTTGCCAGGGTTAATTCCAGACCGCGAAGTGGAGTTTGGAATAGAGCTACTTCCAGGTACGGCTCTGGTGTCCATTGCTCCTTACAGAATGGCGCCGAAGGAGCTGGTGGAGCTCAAAGCTCAGATCCAGTAACTGTTGGATCAAGGTTTTATTCGACCGAGTGTGTCTCCGTGGGGAGCGTCGGTCCTATTTGTGAAGAAGAAGGACGGATCCATGCGTATGTGTGTGGACTACCGTCAACTGAATAAGTTAACGATTAAGAACAAGTACCCACTGCCGAGAATCGACGATATGTTCGATCAGCTCAAAGGAGCTTCGGTTTTCTGTAAGATTGATTTAAGGTCGGGATATCATCAGTTAAAGGTAAAAGAAGGGGACATTCATAAGACGGCGTTTCGAACTCGCTACGGTCATTATGAATTCTTGGTGATGCCGTTCGGGTTAACGAACGCGTCAGCAGCATTTATGGATATGATGAATCGGGTGTTCCAACCATACCTTGATCAGTTTGTTGTGGTGTTCATTGATGATATCCTAGTTTATTCCAAGTACGAGGAGGAGCATGATGCACATCTTCGTGTGGTGTTGCAAGTTCTGAGGGAGAAGCAGCTGTTCGCTAAGTTCAGTAAGTGTGAGTTCTGGCTAAGGGAAGTAACTTTCTTAGGACATGTGATTTCTGCAGAGGGAATTAGGGTTGACCCTCGGAAGATAGAAGCTGTATTGGATTGGAAACCGCCGAAGTCTGTGGCAGAGATTCGAAGTTTCTTGGGATTGGTAGGGTACTACAGGAGGTTTGTTGAGGGGTTCTCATTAATTTCAGCACCTCTAACTAAGTTGTTGAGGAAGGGAGTACCGTTTGTTTGGACCGACAAACAGCAGAAGAGCTTTGAGAAGCTGAAGAAAATTTTGATACAAGCACCGGTGTTAATTCAGCCAGAGGCGGGAAAAGAGTTTACCATCTACTGTGATGCGTCACACACGGGGTTAGGATGTGTGTTGATGCAAGATGGGAAGGTTGTTGCATATGTGTCCCGACAGTTAAGACCGCATGAATTGAATTACCCTACGCATGATCTAGAATTGGCTGCAGTAGTGTTCGCTATAAAGATATGGAGACACTATCTGTACGGGGAGAAGTCTGTTATTTACACCGACCATAAAAGTCTAAAGTATCTCCTTACCCAGAAGGAGTTGAATCTAAGACAACGTAGGTGGATTGAACTTTTGAAGGACTATGACTGCTCGATCGAATATCATCCGGGCAAGGCTAACGTGGTGGCGGACGCGTTGAGTCGGAAGGTGATAGCTGATTTAAGGGCGATGTTCGCTCGTCTCAGCCTGTATGAAAATGGCAGTTTGGTAGCTGAACTCCAAGTAAGACCAGTGTGGACTAGTCAGATCATAGAGAAGCAGCTTCTGGACGATGTCTTGAGTGCTCGACTCTGGTAAGTGCAAAATGGTGAAGGAGAGGACTATAGTTTGAATGGTGAGGGGGTTCTATGTTTCCGTAAGAGAATTTGTATGCCAAAGGATGTTGAGTTAAGGAAGATGATTCTGCGGGAGGCGCATAGTAGCCCATGCGCTATGCATCCTGGAGGGGTTAAGATGCATCGGGATTTGCGAGAGCAATTCTGGTGGCCAGGTCTGAAGCGAGAGGTAACAGAATTCGTGGGTAAATGTTTGACGTGTCAGCAGGTGAAGGCGGAACACCGGTTGCCTTCGGGGTTGTTGCAGCCGGTGAAGATTCCGCAGTGGAAATAGGAAAGAATCACGATGGATTTTGTTAGTGGGTTACCTCTTACGCCCACTAAGAAGGATTCGATTTGGGTGATTGTTGATCGACTGACGAAGTCTGCTCACTTCATACCGGTTCGTGTTGATTATTCTCTATAAAGGTTGGCTAAGTTGTATGTGGCTGAGGTTGTGAGACTACATGGTGTACCTGTGTCGATCATATCAGATAGAGACCCTAGGTTCACGTCACGATTCTGGAAGGCTCTGCATCAGGTAATGGGAACAAGGTTAGACTTCAGTACCGCATTCCATCCGCAGACTGATGGTCAGTCTAAGAGGGTAATCCAGATCTTGGAGGTTAAGAGGTTGCATCATTGATTTCAGGGGTAGTTGGGAGGAGTATTTACCTTTGGCAGAATTCGCATACAACAACAGCTACCAATCTAGTATTCGGATGGCGCCTTATGAGGCATTATACGGACAGAGGTGTCGTACTCCTACTTGTTGGACAGAGTTGGGTGAGCGTCAGGTGTTGGGTCCAGAACTGGTTTTGAAAATGGAAGAGAAAGTTAAGTTGATTCGGGCTCGGTTGAAAGAAGCGTCTGATCGACAGAAATCTTATGCAGATCTAAAACGGAAAGAGTTGGAATTTGCGGTGGGTGATCAAGTTTTTCTGAAAGTCTCCCATGGAAAAATGTGATGAGGTTTGGTCGGAAGGGCAAGCTAAGTCCTCGATTTATTGGACCTTATAGGGTACTAGGACGTGTGGGACCAGTGGCATATCGACTAGAGTTTCCTCCAGAGTTGGAGCAGATACATGACGTGTTTCATGTCTCGATGCTAAGACGTTATCGTTCTGATCCATCGCACATCGTGCCAGTGGAAGAGATTGAAATAACGCTAGACTTGTCCTTTGAGGAGGAGCCAGTGCAAATCTTGGATCGAGATGTAAAGGTGTTGAGAAGGAAATCCGTCCCTTTGGTCAAGGTTCTATGGCGAAACCACGGCACAGAGGAAGCGACATGGGAGCCAGAGGATGTTATGCGACAACAGTATCCCCATCTCTTCTGATCAGGTAAATTTCGGGGCCGAAATTTCTTTAAGGGGGTAGAACTGTAACATCCTGAATTATTGGGCCTGTGCATTTTGGTGTGTTGTATGTTTAATGTGTTAATTTGAGGGTTAGGGGTCCTGACTAAATTCCTGTGTAGACACTCTAATGCTTTAAAGATAGTCTCTGTAGTTTAAATATCAAGGTGGGCTTGTGGGCCAAAACAAGAGGCGCAGCAAGGGGGGAGCTATAGGGGGCGTCAGTGGCAAGGAAGGAGGCCCAAGTTTGGCCACACGGGGCCCAAGTAATTGGGCCAAATTCGGCACTTATAAAGGGGCTACGGGGGACGGCAACAAGGCTAAAATATAGGGGATTTTTAATGTTTTAGTATGTGGATATTAAAGCTGATAAAGGAGTGAGGGTTGGTGCTAATTAGGTTTCTTTTGGATGTGAGTTCAGATTAAGATAAGGAGAAAAAGATGAAGAGCTAATCCAGGAGGCTAGTGTTGGCCGAATGTAGGATGCTTATTGAGGGGAGAAGTTTCGATTGAGTGTTTAAGTGTGGGAATGCCGAAATTTTGATGATTTTTTTTGGGAAACTCTCTTCTGATTAATTTATTTTCTCTCCTCTCTTCTCTATTTTCTTTTGAGTGCCAGCCGAGTTCTCCCTACCCATTTGTTCATCTTTTCTTCCATTCACTAAAAACCGAAACCCTCTGAAGCCTCATCAATTGCCGAAACATTGTTATTTTCTGTCTCTTCTCTTTCAAACACATTGGCCGAATATCCCTTGTAAGACAACATTCCTCTTGTTTAACTTTTTCGGGATTTTCTTAAAAACACGAAATTCTTAGATCTCTAATCTTCTACGCTTCGATCTTCTTCTGTGATTGCCGAATCTTTCTGCAAGGGGTAGCCGAAACCATCGGTAGAGGTAAGTGTCAATTTGTGTATTCTTTCAATCTTTTCCGGCTTTTGGAGACCATAGCTGAATGGCTAGATAGTTGGCTAATCTCGTGTTTTCTTTCATGGGCGGCATTCCGGGATTTGAAGGAAATCTAATCACCTAGGTTTCTAAAATTGGTAGCACTCGAATCATACTACTTTCGGGATTTAATCAATTTAGGTAAGGAGATTTATCTTCGTCGTTTTATTAAATCGATTTATTTCTAATCTGACATTTAACCTTGTTGGGTGGTTACTCAAATCAATCTCTTAAAGTGAAGTCTTTGACCGGCAGTATAGTGATCTAATAATTGCGATTCCGGCTAGGGAGAGCATCAATTTCGATAACATAGCATTAAGCGTAATCAGGTGTGTAATTTCTCACACCATCTCTATTGTGTGTTAGTTTATATATGAATCTATTTATATTCTGTTAAATGCCGAAATCCCGGCATGGATGTTGAAAACCCGTGGAGGGTAAGGGCGACTCATAAGGTTAGTGATTTCTGTGATCTTCTTTGAGTAAAATGATTCTGCTAAGTTGATATGATATACATGCATGCCGTTTTCTATGTTTGCTCGGGGTTAGGCATTATATGTATATGAAAGGGGAAGTGTTCTGTTGTAATGGCTCTGCCACGATCTGTTCTGGTGACTATGTCACAAATCTGACGATGAGCAGCTAACTGCAGCATGACTGCAATCGGTGGTGTGTAGCGGTGAGGGTGATTGTAGAAATCCCCATTGGTGTGATTGCCAGGTAAGGGTGGTGTGTAGCAGATGGATCTAGGATTGGAATGGGCTTTGCTAAATTACGATATGTGATATTTTTGCTATTCTGTTCTGTGGGGCTAAGGCCCAGTCTGATGGTGCAAAAGGGATTGCACACTAAGTCTTGTGACTCCGTTGTTTAACATTTTTTTTCAGGTAGCACTTAGTGCATCGGACCGGGCTGGAAAGGAGCGCAAGGTGGCCATGCATGGATTTATTATGACTCAATAAAAGACGTTGTTTTAATTTTTTTTCCTTAATACTTTCAATTTGTCTGGTTTTATATTTTATTGTAATAAGGCCGCTGGCTATTGTTTATTGGTTTTATGCTTTCGTTTTCGGGTTTCCATACACTTAGATTTTATGATTAATTGAAACTAAGGCATGTGTTTGAATAATAAAACTCAGAGGCAAAATTTTGGTTTTTATTCCTTAAGGCATTAATTAAAAATTTATTTCTTTTACAAGTTATCAAATTATTAAGTTTCCCGTATAAATGCTTAAACTATACTTTTAAAAAAAATATGCAACGTGTTTTATAAAATCTTCTTAGTGACATGCCAGATCCGGTCGGGGTGTTTGGGCCGGGTTTGGGGTGTTACAGTTTGTGTACCGAGAAATGATGAGTTTATTTGAATTATTTTACACGTGGCACATAGTGGATGCCTATCCGTACATCTGGCAGCACGAAAATGTATAATGACTTGAAGAAATGGTATTGGTGGCCGAGTATGAAGAAAGATGTTTCTGAGTTTGTATCAAGATGCTTGATTTGTTAGCAAGTAAAGGCTGAACATCAAGTTCCTTCAGGTTTGCTTCAACCTATTATGGTTCACGAGTGGAAATGGGACCGTGTTACCATGGACTTTGTAACGGGTTTGCCGTTAACACTGAGCAAGAAAGATACCGTATGGGTTGTGGTAGATAGACTTACGAAGTCGGCCCGTTTCATACCTGTATGTGTTGACTATTCACTTGGTAAGTTGGCAAACTTGTATGTTTCCGAGATTGTAAGGCTTAATGGAGTGCCTTTATTGATTATATCTGATAGAGATCCGAGATTCACCTCCCGATTTTAGAAAAAGTTGCAACAGGCCTTGGGCACAAAGTTGAGTTTTAGTACGGTCTTTCACCACCATACTGACGGAAAGTCGGAGAGGTTAATACAAATACTTGAGGATATGCTCCGGTGTTGTGTTCTAAAGTTTCAAGGCAGCTGGGAAAAGTACCTACCATTGGTAGAGTTTGCCTATAATAACAAATTTCAGTCGAGTTTGAAAATGGCGCCTTATGAGGCTTTGTATGGGCGTAAGTGTCGAACGCTTTTATATTGGACTGAACTCAAGGAAAATTAGATTCACGGGGTCGATCTAGTTAGAGAAACGGAAGAGAAAGTAAGGGTATTTCAAGATTGTTTAAAAGCTACTTCTGATAGACAAAAATCCTACTCGGATTTGAAACGAAAAGAGATCTAGTTTCAAGTCGGTGATAAAGTATTCTTGAAAGTGTCACCATGGAAGAAATTTCAAAGATTTGGCCGGAAAGGCAAATTAAGTCCGTGTTTTATCGGACCATATGAGATCACCGAGAGGATAGGGTCGGTAGCCTATCGATTGGCTTTGCCATCTGAATTGGAAAATATTCATGATGTGTTTCATGTGTCAATGTTACGTTGTTACCGATTAGACCCTTCGCATGTGATTACACCGATTGAGGTTGAAATTCAACTTGACATGACTTATAGCGAAGAACCAGAAAAGATTTTGGCATGAGAAGTCAAACAGTTAAGGAAAAAAGTATAGCCCTTGTGAAAGTATTGTGGCAAAGACATGGGGTAGAAGAGGCTACATGGGAGCCCGAGGAGGCTATGAGGAACCAGTACCCAAACCTTTTCACTAGTAAGATTTTCGGGGACGAAAACCCCTAAGGGGGGAGAATTGTAACAACCCAATTTAGGGCCTAGTCGGAATAGTGGTTGTGAGACCACAACTCCGAAGTAGAAATATGTGTTTCATGATTTTATGAGGCTTATGAGGCCTTTGCATGATTGTGTGAAAATTTCACAAAGAAATTTTATTAATTAGTGATCAAATTGTCCATTAGGACTAAATTGTAAAGATTAGAAAATATGAGATTCTAGAAGATTTAAATGTGAAATAGAATTATAAAAATTACTAGAGGTCATTATTTAACAATTAGACCATTATATGTTAAGATGGACAAAAATGGAAATGGGAAGGAAAAATCTCAAGAAAGGGGCTTAAGGGCATTTTTGTCCTTTGATTAATAAAAGAATTAAAAGGGAAAATAAATTCAAAAAAATCTTGTCCATCTTCTTCTCCCATGGTCGAAATTCACTAAGGAAGACATAGCTAGGGTTTGTTCATCTTCCAAGATAAATAGTAAGTGCATCCTAGCCCCGTTTTTAATGTTCTTCGTATTTTTAAGATCATCGTATTTTTAATAGTAAGTCCATCGTAATCCTATCCCATTTCCACTCGGGTACCATTACTAGCTGAAGTAAACCCGAAGGTACTTGGTGTTCGGCTTTCACTTGCTGACAAATCAAACATTTTGATACGAATTCAAAGATATCTGGTTTCATACTTGACCACCAATACAGTTTCTTCAAATCATTATACATCTTCGTACTTCCCGGATGAACAGATAAACAACCATTATGTGCTTCATAAAGAATATTCTAAATAATCTCATCATTTTTCGGTACACATACTTTATCTCGAAACATTAAACAATCATCCAAACCGATCCGAAAGTCTGAATCATTACCAGATTCACACTGATCTCTTTTATCTTGTAATTCACTATCACTTTTCTGAGCTTCACAAATCTGCTGAAGAAATATCGGTCTAGCTCTCAACTCGGCCAAAATTGAACCATCATTTGACAAAGCCAAACTCGTACTCATAGCTCTCAAAGCAAAGAAGGACTTTCTGCTCAAAGCATCTGTGACTACATTCGCCTTTCCGGGATGGTAGTCAATCTCTAGCTCATAATCTTTTAGTATCTCGAGCCATCTCTGTTGCCGCAAATTTAGATCTTTCTGAGTCATTAAATACTTTAAACTTTTATGATCAGTATAGATGTGGCATTTCTCACCGTACAAGAGATGACGCCAAATTTTCAAAGCAAAAACAATGGCGGCCAATTCCAAATCGTGCGTCAGATAATTCTTCTCGTACAATTTCAACTGTCTCGAGGCATAAGCTATCACTTTTCCCTCTTGCATCAACACACATCCTAATCCATTCAGTGACGCGTCACTATAAATTATGAACTCTTTTACTGGTTTAGGTTGCACTAAAATCGGTGCCTCAGTCAATAATGTTTTCAACTTCTCAAAGCTTTGCTGACATTTTTCTAACCATTCGAACTTAACATCCTTTTGCAATAGCTTAGTCATAGGAGTAGCAATCATCGAAAAACCCTTAACAAATCGTCTATAATAATCGGCTAAGCCCAAAAAGCTTCTAACTTTTGATACATTTCTCGGCAGTTTCCAATCAAGAATTGCCAAAATCTTACTCAGATCAACCCAAATACCATCTCCAGAAACAATGTGTCCCAAAAATCTGACTTCTCGAAGCCAGGACTCACTTTTGCTGAACTTAGCAAACAATTTCTTATCTCTCAAGGTCTGCAACACAATTCTTAAATGTTCGGCATGCTCAGACTCATCCCGAGAATAAATCAAAATGTCATCGATGAACACAAACACAAAATTATCTAAGTACGGTCTGAAAATTCGATTCATCAAGTCCATAAAAATAGCAGAGGCATTAGTTAATCCAAATGGAATAACAAGAGATTCATAATGCCTGTGCCTTGTCCTGAAAGTAGTTTTCGGCACGTCCAACTTTTTAACTCTCAACTGATAGTAGCCGGATCTCAAATCAATCTTCGAGAATATTGTTGCTCCTTTCAACTGATCAAACAAGTCATCAATTCTTGGCAAAGTCTCTTAGATCTATCTTTCTTCTTGACAAATAATACCAGTGCACCCCATGGTGAAAAACTTAATCTCGTAAAACCCTTATCCATCAATTCTTGTAATTGAGACTTCAATTCCTTTAACTCAATTGGAGCCATTCTATACGGAGCAATCGATACCAGTGAAGTCTCTGGCACTAAATCAATACCAAACTCAACTTCTCTAATCGGTGGCAACCCAGGCAACTCTTCGGGAAAAACATTCGGATATTCACTGACTACCGGCACTGATTCAAGTTTCAATTCTGACATCTTCGTATTCAACACGTAAGCAAGATAAGCTTCACAACCTTTTCTTATGTTTCTCTATGAAGCTATAGACGAAATCACAACAGGCAATTCACTTGACTCAACAGTTTCAACCCGAAGTACCTCACCATTTTCACATTTCAATTTAATAGTTTTTAGTCTACAATTTACTACCGCATTATGCAGTGTTAACCAATCCATGCCCAAAATAACATCAAATTCATCAAATGGAAACAACATTAAATCAGCCAAAAAATAGTGACCTCGAATCATCAAGGGACAATTCTTGCAAACTTTATCAACTAGCACATATTTGCCTATGGGGTTGGACACTTTAATTACAAACTCAGTACACTCATCAGGCAAACTCTTACTAGATACCAAATGCATACAAACATAAGAATGAGTCAATCCAGGATCGATCAATGCAATAACATTAGTATCATAAAGAGAAAATGTACTAGTAATCACGTTGGGAGATGACACATCCTCACGCGCACGTATGGCATAAGCTTTAGCAGGTGCTCTAGCTTCGGATCTCACAGCTAAATCCTTTGTCACACCTTTACTGCTAGTTCCATTCCTGGTGTTTCTTGGTGGCCTACCTCTATTGGTAGTATTACTTGGCCTTGCACTTGGAATTTGTTCTTTCTCCGCCATCTTAGGGCAATGTCGGATAAAATGCTCTTGAGAACCACACTTGAAACAAGCTCGGACATTCACCCTACACTCGCCGGGAAGTCTTCTTCCATAATGCTGACATTCGAATTTGTTTGACCTAACATTACTCACACTTGCCATTGAAGTAGCTTGAGATTTAAAACCTGAATGTTGCTTCCAGCGGTCTCTGTGAGAATACCAAGCTGATACATTTGAACTAGAATTCATTTCTCTAGATTTCTTTGACTGAGATTGAAATGACTTACTCATCGGCCTTTTTCTTGCATCTCTAACCTCACTCTCGGCCTTTCTTTTCTCTTTGCTTAGCTCTTCAGCTTTGCAAGCCCGTTCAACCAATACAAGAAATTCTTTAAATTCCAAGATTCCAACTAACATTCGGATGTCCTCATTCAGCCCATCTTCGAGCCTTTTACACATAATAGCCTCAAAGAAAACACACTCTCGGCAATACTTATTGAGCCTGACAAATTCTCGCTCATACTTTGTCACCGACATTCGGCCCTGTTTCAACTCAAGAAATTCTTTACGTTTCTGATCGATGAACAGTTGGCTGATATATTTCTTTCAGAATTCCTTTTGAAAGAATTCCCATGTAACCCTTTCTCTTGGTACCACAGATACTAGTGTCTTCTACCAATGATATGTTGAATCCCTCAAGAGTGATATAGCACATTTCAAGCATTCTTCGAGTGCACATGATAACTCATCGAATACACTGATAGTATTCTCAAGCCAGAACTCGACTTTCTCGGGCTCATCATCTATATTAGCCTTGAATTCCTCAGCCCCATACTTTTGAATCTTATAGATCAGAGGCTTATTCTGTCTTACCAAATCCATACCTTGAGGAGCTACGAGATTCGGTTGGGGATAAGGAGGGGGTAGAGGATGTTGAGCATTCAGATTTGTTCAAACAAACTCCAAATACCACTTGTTCATCATGTGGAGGAAGGCTTCCCTAGCCCCTTCTCCTCCTCCCTGACTAACCATGGGAGGTCTACTTTCAGATGGCGCTGCCCCTTGAGCAGGAGCCGGTGCATTGCTTTCTACTCCATCAGCTACAGCTCGATCGGGATCCATTTACTATTTGAAAACATAGTTTAAAATTGTCAGGCTTCATCACACTATTACAGTTCATATATGGCATGCATAGCTAGACTCTTACACATGCTATGTTAGCCCGAGAATCGACTAAACCGTAACTCTGATACCACTAAATGTAACACCCCTTACTCGTATTAAACATCGAAACAGGGTAAAAGGCATTACCGGACATAAACACAAGCAAACATACATTTTCGAGTCATAAATTTCCATCCAAGTTAAAAAAATTTCATATCGTCCTTAAAATGAGCCTACGAGGCTCAATACATGCTTTGGAAATGGTTCGGGACTGATGTGTCTAAAACTAATTATGATCACAATAAAGGCAAGCGCACCTATCGTTTATAGTATAGTTCTGGTAAAACCGGTAATATCGTATCCACAAGGACCAAGAGTACTAGTAATTACTATTTTTCTATTATCTAGCCTAAAAATTGGAGTGATTTCTTTTAAACTAAAACTAATTAAACACGACAATGAAAGAATTAGGAAAATACTTTAAGACAACTTATATGATAAAGGCAATACCTAAGGAAGAATCCACCTAGACTTCACTTATTACTTTTGATTCATATGATTTATTCACTTGACTTAATCCGTAAAAATCCCTGATTTATGTTAATATCTCTTTCAAGACTAATAACAACTGACTCTAGGTTGATTAATTGAAATCTCTTTCTAATTAAAACCCCTATTGTCGCATTAACTCGATCTATGGATTCCTTTATTAGATGTGACTCTAATCCGACATATTTTCGTCGTCCTATTTCTAGGGTTGCAATCAACTCTGCTTAATTGTGTTGATCTACTCTTAAACAGGGATTTTTTCTCCACTAAATAAGCACATTCGACTTGAATCAATAACCTGAATTATCAAAACAAGAATAAGAACTCACAATTAAGAATAAGAACAAGTATTTATCTTATAAATCAAATATTAATAAGATCTGTCTTAGGTTTCATCCCCTCAGGTATTTGAGAGGTGTAGTTCATACTGATAGAGGAAAACATCTTAAAATCGGGAAAACAACAAAACATAAGAAAACCTAAAAACTTTTAAAGAACTTGATGGGAGATCTTCAGTCTTGATGGAGATCCTTCTCCTAAGCTGTTCCCGACGGCTATCTTGGAGTATTTCCTGCCTTCTACTTGCTGTCTACTCGACGTCTCCTTTTAGGTTGCCCCCTAGGGTATTTATATAGGCTTTGGAATTCCTTTCTTGGCCCACAAGTAGCCTTTTTCGAATAGAATTAAACTTAGGGTCGGCAGGGACACGCTCCTGGTGGACTCCTTTGGCCGTGCTCGGTTTTGCTCGCCCCACACGGCCGTGTGGTCTGCCCGTGTGCCACATTCCAGGCCGTGTTTGATCCTTCTCGTAACACACGGTCATGTCCAATGGTCCAGGCCGTGTTGATTTCCTAGGTAGGCCCATTTTGCCCCTTTTTGGCCCGTTTCTCATTCTTTTCGACTTCCTAAGCTCTCCTGAGTATAAAACATGAAATTAAGGGATTAGGAGCATCGAATTCATCAAATCCAATGGAAAATCATCCAAAATTAAGCCAAGCATGGGTTTAAAATATGTGTAAATTATGGTTTATCAAATATCTCCACGCTTAAGCCTTTGCTTTTCCTCAAGCAAAATTCTCAACTCACAATTAAAATTAACTTCCTCAATTCATTATTCTTATCAATAATGTTTCATCATAATTCATAGATAATTCATACATTGATAATTTAACTAAAAGAGTCCTAAAGATTCAAACAATCTAAGTCATAAATTTTTATAGCACAAAAACATAGGTGTTTCCCCATACCTAAATAATTACCTCTGATTCAAAACCTAACAAGAATTGGCATCTTCACTAAAGATTCACTCAAATCACTCAAGGTGTTTAAGGATCAAACTAAGCACTCAAAAAGTCAAACATGAAAAGTTAATCCCATAGGCTTGCATGAAAATCAAATCTCCACCACTATAAACTGAGATGATACATAAATCAAAAGGTCTTTTAAAGGGTTGTAACGGGGCTTGGGTTAAGGTGTGGATAAAGGCTGAATTAGAGGGTTAGAATCGAGATTACATTCACCATTTACCTAACTAGAAAAATAACTAATACTGAATAATTACATTGATTGAAAACTTATCACTAAATAACACGAGCTTCTTCTAAAGATATGAAATTAACAGTTTACGCTCATAACACTAATAATGAATAAATTTCCAATTTTTTTAAGAATAAGAACATACAATAATAAGATAGAATTTAACAACTAAAATAAAGAAGATAGTTAGGCAATTGATCAAATCAAATCTCAACATAAGGGGGTTAAAGGAGGAAAATAAAACTTTGGTTTTGGGTTAATATTAATGGGTGAGTCAAGAAATGATTTATTAGGCTAAAAAGGGTCCACTAGGGGCTTTTTATGAGGGTAAGCTTTTTATGGAGTAAGTGGGTTAAATCCTAGGTGCCTTTATCATCTTTAGTATATCAAATCAGAAATATGGTCTCGACATGTATAATCGAAGCAAGTTCTAGAATAACAAATCAATGTTGACACATTCATAATCAATAAAGTGAGCAAGAAGAATATATGCTCTTAACGACTCAAAATCTCACAAAAAATATGGTTTTCGATGTCAACCTTGCAAATTTTAAACTTCAAAGTAATATTTAAGATTAGGGAAACAACCTAATAAAATTTTTAATTCTGAAAATATACTTATCATGCTTGATTCTCTAATATCTTAAAGTTTAAACCATCAATGCACAATTATCTATGACTTACTCCAAAATATATCAACAAAAAATCATAAATTAATAGAAGTTTCATTCTAGCAGTAATATGAGAAGGTTACTTAAGAATAAGATATAATTCAGGGATTTTTGAATAGTACTATAGTTAACCTCTCCACACTTAAGATGTACATTGTCCTCAATGTACAAAGATAGATAATATAGTAAGGGATAGGAGTGAAACTTGCTGAATCATGGATGAAATCCTTGAAAATGAAACTTGTAGCAATGGAGCCAATAAAAAGACTGATGAATTAGGAAGAGATGAAGGTGGGGGAGAATATTCCAGTTCCTTAGTAGCACCTTGAACCTTTTGAAACTGCGGAGTCATCAGTAAAGTTTTTAGGGGGTTTTATTAAATGGATTTCGTTATGATTACTTAATAATAAACAACCAAAGATAAAAAGAAATCAACATAATTAATATAATTTAAAGAAAAGAAAAGGAAATAGTTTAATAGTTTAAAACTATAAATAAAATAAAGGAAACGAAAAGAAAAATGAAAATAAATGGACTCAAAGGTCCTCATCCCCAGATGGATCGTGAGGTGGGGGTGGCAGTGATATGTGAAAATGCTAACAAATCTATTGAAGAGTTGCCTCGATTTCGTCGAATCGTCGAGCGTTGTCGTTAAATTGCTACGTACAATACTGCTCGAACCTAGAGAGGCGCTCAGAAATGTCAGTCAGTGAAGCTGCCGCATGAACTGGTCGGCGTGGCAGTGGTGGAGCAAACGTTGGCTCCTCGTGCTATAGAGGGACATCATCAGTAATGTCCTTTGGGTCATCCTGCCCGGTGGGTTGCAAGAGCCGGTACTGGGGAGGATCAAACCCACATTGGCGCTCAATCATCTTCATGTGAAGCATTGTCTGAATGCCCTGCGGAGACAGCTGTCCGATAAGGGTGAGTGAGGAGGATTGAGCTGCGGTGTTGAGGAGCCAAAAATATCGAGTCAGGTGTGTGATGTATGGGCCCATGGGGATAACTCCTCTCCTATGCCGATCCATCTGATACTGAATGGCGTGGGCGATGAAGTAAGCTAAGTTGAAGATGTGCCCATTCGCCATGCACCATAAGAAGTAGGCGTCATGAGTGTTGACGACGCCGGTGCTCTCTCGCCTACTTGTCAAAGTGTGAGCTAGGATAACGTGTAGGTACCTCAATGATGAGGCGAGAGCTAACGCTTTGGAGCGGCTGGGGTCATAGGTGGCCGAGCCGGGGACTAAGTCTCTCCAACATCCAGAAGGGGAGTAATGGATGTGGCGATGGAGGTCGTTGAATTCGTCTTCCTTCATGAACTCCTCGGTGTAAAGTCCCAAGGTGACTCCGAACTGTGGGACATTCAGCTCACGTATGAGGCCTTCGAGATGGAATTGGATTGTGCCAAAGTTGTCAAAGTTCGTCATGACCGTCTGGAGCTGGAATGTGGAATAGAGCTCCAAGGTGAGCTCTAGGTATGTCTATAACATCCCGGTTTAGGGCATAGTCAGAATACTGGTGCGAGGCTGCAAATTCAAGGGTTATGAATGAGTTTTTGAGGTTTATGCCATGTATGCAAGCTAGTGTGAAAGTTTCATGAAGCAATTTTGTGAAATTGAGGTTGAATTGTCCAAAAGGACTAAATTGTAAAAGTTGCAAAATGTGAGATTCTAGAAGCTATTTGTGTGAAATGGCTTTAGAATATTATTAGAGGTCCTTAAATAGCAAATTCCCAATTTTTAATTTTTTGGATAAAATTGGGCATGGATGAGTTAAAATAGGAAGTTTATCAAAAAGGGTATTTTGGTCATTTGGCAATTAAATGATTAAAATGGGATAAAAGATGACAAAATTCATTCATCTTCTTCTCCAAGGCTGCCGAAAATTGAGAGAGCCATTGTTAGGGTTCTTCAAATTTTTCAAGCTTGCTAGTAAGTGCATCCAATCCCCATTTTTAATATTCTTCGTATTTTTGAAGTCCTAGTAGCACGAGTAAGCTATTTTTAACTGTTTGATGAGCTATGATGGATGTTCAAAAATGTACCCATGTATGACATGCATGTATTTTGATGTTTTATGGAAGAATATGAAAACTTGATGTAGTAGAAACATCTTTTGCTAAGTGATTTTCCATGAAAATGCATGTAGGGACTAGTTTGTAAAAGTCTTGAGTTTAGTCATACATGTGTAATTTAGTGAGAATTGATGATAGCTTTAGTTGAGTGAGTGATTCGGCTAAGCATGAAAGGCTAGAAAGTAGAATAAAAATCACTTTACGAGCCTTGGGGAAAAAGTGTAATTATGAGAAAGATTAGGGGCAAAAGAGTAATTTTGCCAAAGTATGAGATAAGTGTCAATTTAGTCAATGTGTGTATTGAATAAGCTGATTTATTCATTATAGATCAAGAAAGACAAAGTCTGAATCTAAATCGAGGCAAGAACAAGGTGGTGGACTAAATTGCATATCTCTATACTTTTGAGTATCGAGGTAAGTCTATCCATAAACAATGCATTCATACTTACAATTTGGTAATGCTAGCTAGTGTGTAGCATGATTGAGAATGATTGAGAACCTATGTGGGATGAATGTGGTAGAATTTGTGAATGGATGTATGGTTAAGTAAGTAGATATGTGAATGTGTGTGAGAATGCTAAATGGTGGGCTAAGTGCGATACCATCCTAATGCATATTGACGATGAGTATATCGTCTAGTGGGCTATGTGCGAAACCACTATGATTACCTTTGTGGTAGGCTAAGTGCGATACTACCTTTTTAATTGATTGTGGTGGGCTAAGTGCGAAACCACCGAGAAATTAGCTGTGTGGATTAGCTGTGTGGTTGTATTATTGAGTTAATTAGCTGTGTGGATGAATTATCGAGATATGATGTTGTGTTGTATATTGTGTAAATGTGATATTGAATGCAGGGGTGCATTTCAGTGGTTATGAGTATGTGACTCATGAGGTGTTGGAAATGTGGTAAGGGATAGAAAGAGTAAGCATAGTTATACATTATATGTTAGTATAATGCTAATTGTTGTTTAGCTTATACTATGATGCTTAATTGTTTATGTGTAAACTTACTAAGCTTAAAGCTTACTCCCTTTTTTTTCCCTTATCGTATAGAGTAAAAGTGTTGAATCGAGATATGAGGATCAATCAGAAGATCGTCCACATTATCAGCACACTCTAGCATATGAGACTCAATGTTTTGTATATGGGCATGTATAGAGGCTAGATAATTTAGTGAATTTTGTTGTAAATGGCTAGGATATGTTAGCCCATAGTTGGATAATCTATTTTGTATAATGCCATAGTTGTTGGCTGTTATTTTATATGAAAAGATGTAGTTATCCATGTGAGAATGTGATTTCATTTGAGTTGATTATGGATGTGTTGAATGAGTGCATGTTGTGTATGCTATAAGGGTGAGAAGGGCTTAGCAAATAGCTTTGTTCTTTTCCATGTGGATAGACACACGGGCATGTGTCTAGGCCATGTGTGACACACGGTTAGCCCATGGGCGTGTGACTTGGCCATGTGTCCCCTGCATGTTGAAATTTTAAGTTAGATTTGGCCACAAGCTAGCCACATGGGCGTGTGTCTAGGCACTAGGTCGTGTAAGTGAAGTCAGTGTTCACTACGGTTGAAGAGCATGGGCGTGTACCCTAGCCGTGGGGTATTGGCAGAATGCTTGGGTTTTCATACACGGGTTGAAGGCATGGGCGTGTGTGTCTACACACGGGCATGTCTTATCTTACACGGGCGTGTGAGCCCTGTATAAAAGAGAAAAATTTTAAGATTCGAAAAAGTTTCGGAATAGTCTCGAGAACCCTCGAGTATATGAGTGAGGCTTCGTAAGTCCAGAATGAGGTTGTAGAGGTGACTTAAGAGAGTAGTCACGTTGAGCCTAAGTGGCGATCAAGTGGTTTTAAGTACGGTAATGCCTCGGACTCGATTCCTGCATAGAACCCGAGTAAGGGGTGTTACAATGTCGGCTCGACAATCACAAAGTAGTGCCCCCAGGGATCGGTGGGCAATAGGGCCCGTACGGTGTCTACTAGTTGGACCTGCTCCAAGGCGGCCCAATCAATGCACCTCCCCACGCCGAGGGTTGCGCACGAAGTATTTGAAAGAGCTTCTCCCGTCCCGGAGGAAACTATAGGAACGGATGGCATACTTCGGAAGCGGCGCTCGAGGAGGTTGCACCGACACCCTTCCACTTTTTCGAAGTGGGGACGACAGTCTTTTTCCCACGTGGGGGAGTCATTTACATACCTGAAAAAGCCAAAATATTTTCAATGAATCAACTATCATTTTCAGCCACAAATGTACCTATCATAGTGTTCCTAAATAATAGTATAATCCTAATAGTGAATTAGATTTGTCATGTAATGCTAAACTTAGATGATGAAATTAGATATGTAAAATGAATATACTAAATTTAAGTAATAATAATGATTAAACTAAAATCAAACTAAACTAAAAATCAATGAAATAAGCAAAAATGGTGGAGAAAGGTGAGCCGATGGGAGTGTTGAAGTGGTGGCACGATCGTGGCGGTGGCGAACGGGCGTGGTGTCGGACACGGGCGTGGACTGCGTGCTAGCGTGCGTGGAAGAGAAAGGGGAAAAGAGTAAAATGAGGGGAAGATGAGGAAGGGGAAGTGAAGGGAGGAGGGAGAAGGGTCGACGGTCGCCGGAATAGGGAAGAAAAAAAACGATTGTTTGGAAAAGAACGTCTAGGGTTTTGGGGGGGAAATTTTAGGGAAGATGAGCAGTGGTGTGCTTTAAATAGGGATTAGGGAACACGGTCAGGGGCCACGCCCGTGTGCCCTTTATTTAGCCTGTGTGTTTTGAGAATTTTGAATTAGGGCGTGTCTGAGTCATGGACCACGCTCGTGTTTAGCTCGTGTTCGCTGGGCATGTTATGTCACACAGCCAAATCGCACGGCCGTGTGATGCTTCATTCATTTCTCCCATGCCCGTGTTTAGGGTCACACGCCCGTGGTAATTAGTCAGTATCGACCATGACCTAAAGGCATGGGTGTGTCCCACGCTCGTGTGATTCTTTCAGTTTCAACTATGGCTTCTAGGCACGGGCGTGTTGCACGCCCGTGTCATTTACTCAGTATCGACCACGGCTGCATCGCACGGCCGTGGCACTTTATCGCAGCCCATGTTTTCGAGTCAATTTCGACCATGGTCGCCTCGCACGGCTGTGGTGTTTTATCGTAGCCCGTGTTGGGGAAAGTTTTTTCTCCTTGGCCTACACGGTCTCTGCCACACAGATGTCTCTTCCCGTGGTGTCCACACGGCCACGGCCACGCCCGTGTTCTAGGCCGAGTGGTTAGGAAATCCTGCGCCTATTAAATTGGATAGTTCTTAGTTTAGATGCTAAAAATAAAAAAAACTATGGATGTTAGTGAGGTCAGTGCTCTGGTTGCCTCTCGAGAAGCACTCATTTAAAGTTTTAAGCTAGACTTGCCCTGATTTCATCTCTATATGAAGGTTTACAAAGCTGAAGATCCTCTCTTATATCCCAAAAATCTTCACCATTATATATTTTAAGTCGTTGACCTTTTACCTTGAATGTGCCATAAGTCGGATGAGTTACCTCGATTGCGCCGTAGGGAAAAATGGTTTTGATTACGAATGGACCTGACCATCTTGGTTTCAGCTTTCTAGGAAACAATTTAAGCTTTGAATTGTATAGTAGAATAAGATCTCCCACTTCGAATTGCTTTGGTTGCTTCAAATGAGAATCATGGCATCGCTTTGTTGCCTCCTTATGTAAACGTAAGTTCTCGTAGGCATTAGCTCGTCACTCATCTAGCTCGTTCAACTGCATCATTCTTTTCTTACCTGCAAGTTTAAGATCGTAATTTAAGAATTTTATAGCCCAAAATGCTTTGTGCTCTAATTCAAATGGTAGATTACAACTCTTTTCATAGACAAGTCTGTATGGGGATGTTCCTATGGGAGTTTTAAAAGCGGTTCTATAGGCCCATAAAGCATCGTCTATTTTTAATGCCCAATCTTTCTTGTTTGATTCTACTTTTTTCTCTAAAATACGCTTAAACTCTCGATTTTCTACTTCAACTTGTCCACTGGTTTGAGGGTGATAATGGGTAGCTGTTCTGTGGTGTACTCCATATTTCTTTAAGACTTTATTAAATTGAGTATTACAAAAATGAGTACCCCTATCACTAATAATTTCTCTTGCGGTTCCAAATCAAGAGAAGAGTTTCTTAAGAAACCTCACTACCACTCTAGCATCATTAGTAGGTAAAGCTTGAGCTTCCACCCATTTTGACATATAATCAACTGCTACTAAGATGTATTTATTCCCAAATGAGCTAGGGAATGGACCCATGAAATCAATACCCCATACATCAAATATTTCACATGGTAGCATATATGGTTGAGGCATTTCATCGCGTTTAGAGATATTACCTATTCTCTAACATCTATCACACGAAGCAACATACTTGTTAGCGTCCGTGAACAGAGTGGGCCAATAAAAACCTGATTCGAGCATTTTATGTGCTGTCCTAATCTAAGTATAATGTCCTCCTGATGGTCCTAAATGGCAATGTTCTAGTATTTTGCTTGCTTCTGCCTTTGTAACACATCTCCGAATTACTTGATCTGCACATATACGGAAAAGAAAAGGGTCCTCCCAAAAATAGTTTCTCGCATTAGCAAAGAATCGCTTCTTTTAATGATGTGTTAACCCTTTTGGTAGGATGTTAGCAGCTAAGTAATTCGCAATATCTGCAAACCAAGGTATCTCGGAGTCAGATATAGTAAAGAGTTGTTCTTTAGGAAATGAGTCATTTATCTCACTCTCATCAAGTTCTTTGATATGTGGATTTTCAAGCCTAGAAAGATGATCTACCGCAAGATTTTCAGCTCCTTTCTTATCTTGAATTTCCAAATCAAATTTCTGTAAGAGTAAAATCCATCTTATGAGTCGAGGTTTTGCATCAGATTTAGTTAAAAGATAACGAAGAGCTGAATGGTTAGTGTAAATTACAACTTTAGATAATATTAAATATTGTCTAAATTTATCGAATGTAAAAACCACAGCTAGCAATTCTTTTTCTGTGGTTGTGTAATTTTCTTGTGCGGCCCTCAATGTTTTTCTAGCGTAATAGATTGACTGAAAGTGCTTGTCTCTTCGCTGTCCCAAAACCACACCTACTGCAAAATCACTCGCATCCCACATTAATTCAAAGGGTAAATTCCAATCAAGTGCAATTATAATTGGAGCATTTATTAATTTATTTTTGAGGGTATTAAATGCATCTAAACATTCTTGATCAAAATCGAAAGGCACATCTTTCTCTAGTAGTTTTGTTAAAGGCTTAGCTATTTTAGAAAAATCCTTAATAAATCTTCTATAAAATCCAGCATGTCCTAAAAAGCTTCTAATAGCCTTAACTGAACTAGAAGGAGGTAATTTTTCTATGGTTTCAATTTTTGCTTTATCAACCTCAATCCCTTTACTAGAAATTTTGTGACCTGACACAATCCCTTCTCGAACCATAAAGTGACACTTTTCCTAATTAAGCACAAGGTTCGTTTCCTCACATCTCATTAGAACTCGTTTTAAATTTTTAAGGCAAAGACGGAAAGAATTACCAAATACCGAGAAGTCGTCCATAAATACCTCCATAATATCTTCCACGAGTTCATCAAAGATGGCTAGCATGCAACGCTGAAAAGTAGCAGGAACATTACATAATCCAAAAGGCATTCTGCAATAAGCAAACGTACCATATGGACACGTAAATGTTGTCTTTTCTTGATCCTCAGGAGCTATTGGGATTTGGAGGTAGCCAGAGAGTCCGTCTAGGAAGCAATAGTACATATGCCGAGATAATCTTTCTAACATCTAATCAATGAAGGGTAAAGGAAAGTGATCTTTTTCTCGTGGCATCATTCAACTTCCTATAGTCAATGTAGACTCTCCAACCTGTGACTGTTCTTGTTGGAATCAGTTCATTCTTTTTGTTACTTACAACAGTCATGCCTCCCTTTTTTGGAACAACTTGCAAAGGACTTACCCAAGTACTATCAGAAATAGGATAAGTAACTCCATCATCTAGAAGTTTAACTACCTCAGCCTTAACAACTTCCTTCATGTTAGGATTCAATCATCTTTGAGGTTGCACACATGGTTTACATTTATCTTCCAATAAAATTTTGTGGGTGCAAAACGATGGACTTATCCCTTTAATGTCAGAAATCTTCCAAGCTATGGCTCTTTTATGCTCCTTTAGTACCTGTAGCAACTCGTCTTTCTCTTCGGGTTCTAGTTTTGAAGAGATGATTTCTGGTAGTGTAGAATTATCTCCAAGGAATGCATACTCTATGTGATTTGGTAACTGTTTCAATTCCAATTTAGGCAGTTCTTCAATAGAGGGGTTTTGTTTTAGTTCGTTGTTTATTTCAATGCCCTCATCTTTCTTTTTTCTTGGGGAAAAAGTATTAGAATTTAACTCACTTTTTATCTTCCCCAACTCATTGGTATCGTCATCTTCCCCCTAACCTTGGGTAAGACACAGTTCTAACATGTCGTCATGTATGATTTCCTAAAAAGAATCTTGAATAAAATGATCAATGGCATCAATAAAATAACAGGAATCATCTTGCTCTCTAGACTATCGCATAGCATCATAAATTGTAAAAATAATTTCCTCGTCGCTTACCCTTAGCACAAGTTTACCATCACCTACATCAATAATAGCCCTATCAGTAGCTAAAAATGGGCATCCTAAAATTAAAGGCACCTCAACTTCCTCATCCATGTCAAGCACAACAAAATCTACAGGGAAAATGAATTTATCAACTTTTACCAAAATCTTCAATAATTCCCCTAGGATATTTAATAGATCTGTCAGCTAATTGAATACTCATCCTAGTGGGTTTTGGTTCCCCAAGACCAAGCTGCTTGAACATTTTATAAGGCATTAAATTAATACTGGCACTTAAATCAGCTAGTGCTTTCTCAATGTTTAAACTACCAATTAAACAGGGAATAATGAAACTTCCCGGATCTTTCAATTTGGTTGGTAGCTTATTTTGGAGATTAGCTGAACATTCCTCGTTAAGTTCCACGGTCGATAGCTCTTCAAACTTCCTTTTATTTGTTAGAAGCTCTTTTCAGAATTTTGCGTATGTTGGCATCTGCGAAATAGCTTCAACAAAAGGTAAGTTAATATGTAATTGTTTAAAAAGTTTAAGAAATTAACATATTGTGCATATATGCAGTCTTTCTTCAACTTTACCGGATATGGGGTCAATGTTTTATATTCTTTAATTATCGGTGTTACATTCTCCTTTAATTCCTCACCCCTTTCCTTATCAGTTTCTTGTGGCATCTTCTTTTCAGCTTCAACCAATACCTTCCCATTCCTTAGTGTAACTGCCTTCACATGCTCTTTTGGTTTAGATTCGATATTTCTAGGTAAACTAACTGGTTGCCTTTCGGAAACTAACTTGGTCAGTTGTCCTATTTGATTTTTAAGCCCTTGAATTAATGTTTGCTGATTTTCCAACGCTGTTTCGGTATTCTAAAAATGAATTTCTGACGCCGAAATAAACTTTGCAAGTATATCTTCAAGGTTTGATTTTTTTCTCTTGTGGGTAGGGTTGTTGTTGAAAGCCTGGAGTGGGTTGTTGTCTCTGATTTCCTTGGCCACCCCATGAGAAGTTTGAGTGGTTCCTCCAACCTGGATTATAATTGTTACTATAAGGGAATTTTGAGGTCTAGAATTGTTACCCATATAGTTCATTTGTTCACTTTCTATGCCAGGGTTATAGGCTGGATATTCCATATTGTTCGTCCCTCCTCCATTTGTATCCCACTGCATCACTGGCTGTACCTGCGAAGAACCATACAAACCATCAATCTTTTTACTTAAAAGCTATACCTAGTTTGATAGCATGGTAACTACGTCGAGGTTGAAAACACTAGCGGCTTTTATCAGCTTTGTTCTCATGACTTGCCACTGATCGTGTGTCAGAGTCTTAAAAATTTATAAAAAGAATGATGAATCCTAGAAACTATGACAACGATGGAGGCAAGTGCACCTATCGAACAATAGTATAGCTTAGTGGCAAGACCGGATTGTCGAACCCAAAGGAACCAAAAGTACTAATACTATCTTTCTTTTTATTATTTAGCCTAGAAATTAAAGGATTTATTAATTAATCTAAAATTAACTAACTATTAAGCTAAAGATACTAAGACAAAGAGAATGAATTGGGGAAATACTTGTGGGAAAAACCAATTGATTAAGACAATACCCGAGGAAGAATCCACCTAGAATTCACGTGTTATCTAACTCTGAACCAGACGATTTATTCACTTGACTTGATCCGTAGGATTCCCTAATTTATATTAATACCTCTTTCGAGGCTACTAACGTCTAACCCTAGGTTGATTAATTGAAATCTCATTCTAATTAAAACCCCTAGAATTGCATTAACTCGATCTATGGACTCCCATATCAGGTTTGACCCTAATCCGGCAGATTTTCGTCATCCTATTTCTAGGGTTGCGATCAACTCCACTTAACTATGCTAGATCTACTCTTAAACAGGGACTTTTGTTCCACTGCCTAAGCACATCAATACTTGAGTCAATATCCTAGAATATCAAAACAAGAATTAAGAACACATAGTTAAGAACAAATCAAGTATTTATCATATAGTTCAGAAAACAATAACAAGATCCGTCTTAGGTTTTATCCCCCTCAGGTATCTGAAGGTTTAGTTCATAATAATAAAAGAATACATCTCAGAAGTAAATATAAAACAAAACATAAGAAAACCCTAAAACCCCCTGAAGGAATTGAAGGAGAGATCCTCCGTCTTGAGTATAACTCCGGCTTCTTGAGATGAATCAACTGGTTTTCTTCGCGTGAATCCCACAATTCTGGTCTCTTTAGCTCGGCTCCTTGGCCTAGCTGGACGCCTAACTGGACTCCCAACTAGACTCCCAACTAGACTCCCCTTGAAGGTTGGCCTCTAGGGTGTTTATATTGGCTTTTGGAATGGCTTTCTTTGCCTCTAAGTACCCTAATCCGAATTAAACTCTTCTTTGTCACGTCAGGGACACGCCCATGGCACACGCCCGTGTGAATCGTGGCCAGGTCGTATTTGGGTCCGTTAATGAGGCTTGGCCATTTGGTCTTGGGCCCAGGCCGTGTCGATTTTGTGCTTTAGCCCATTTGGTCCGTTTTAGGCCCGTTTCTCTTTTTTTCATCCTCTGGTGCTCTCCTAAGTATAAAGCATGAAAATAAAGGATTAAGAGCACCAAATTACACAATTCAGGGAATAAATCATCCAAAAGTATGCTACATGTGGGATTAAAATATGTTTATATTACGATTTATCAAATACCCCCACACTTAAGCATTTGCCTGTCCTCAAGCAAAATTCTCAACTCACAATTAAAATGAACTTCCTTGATTCATAATATTCATCAACAGTGTTTCATCATAATTTAAAGATAATTCATACATTGATAATTTAAGTAAAAGGGTCATAAAGATTCAAACAATCAAAGTCATGGTTTTTTTAGCCCGAAAACATAAGTGTTTTCCCTTTACCTAAATAATTACCCTTAATTCAAAATCGACAAGAGTTGACATCCTCACTAAAGATTCACTCAAATCACTCAAAGTGTTTAAGGTTCAAAATTAAGTACTCAAAGGTCGAACATGAAAAGTTAATCCCATAGGCTTGCCTGAAAATCAAATCTCCACAACTGTAAAATGAGATGATACACAAATCAAAAGGTCTTTAAAAAGGGTTGTAATGGGGCTTGGGTTAAAGGTGTGGATAAAAGCTGAATTAGAGGGTTAAAATCGAGATTGAATTGACAATTTACCTAACTAGAAAAATAAACTGATCCTAAATAATTACATCAACTAAAAACTTGTAATGCTAATAATACGAGCTTTTTCTTCAAGATTTGGAATTTAAACATGTAAGCTCACTTAATTAAATACTTCAATTTTTCTAAGAACAAATCAATACAATAATTAGAAAGAATTTTAACAACTGAAATATAGAGCATAGCTAGGAAACTGTTCAAAATCAAATCTCGACAAAAAGGGAGTCAAGGAACGGTAATAACAAATACAAGATGGGTTTTGGGTTATTATTAATGGGTGAGTCAATAAAAAGGGTTGTTAGGATCAAAGGGGTTCACTAGGGGTTAATTGTGAAGGTAGGTTTTTAGTGGAGTGAGTGGGTTAAATCCTAAGTGCCTTTATCATCTCTGTATATCAAATCAATAATGTGGTCTTGACATGTATAATCGAAGCCAGTTCTAGAATAACAGCTTAATGTTGACACACTCATTGTAACATCCCGGTTTAGACCCTAGTTGGAACAGTGGTTCGAGACCACAAACCTGAGGTCGTAAAAATATTTTAATATTAATTTCTGTGTGAATATTATATGATATAGTCTGTGTGAAAATTCTGTGTGATAATTTAATCATTTATGTGTCGAATTAAGACAAAGGACTAAATCGCATAAAGAGTAAAAGCTGTGTGCTGATTTATTAATACTTAATTGTGTTGGCTTTTAAAGGTGGAGGCCTTAGGAGGCAATTTAACCTTTTTAATGATAGCGGGTGTTAAATGGACAAATATGCCATTTGTAATATCCTGGGGTATAGCTTATGCATTAATGCTAAATTGTATGAAGTGGCATGCTTATGTGTGTTGTGAATGTGTATTATGAATTTTGTGAACCTTAGTGTGTAGTCAAATGCCTTAGAAATTATTTGATTTTTAAGTTTAAAAGGGGAGCTAAGCCTGATAGGCCTTAAGGAAAGGAAATTTGTAAGGGAAATTTGACATAAAAATGGGCTTGTTAAAGTGGCTGCAAGGCGCCACTTAGGGCCTTAGTAAGTGACGCCACAATCAAGGGGAAAGGGCCTAGGTTCGAGTCACAAGGGAAGCAAATAAAAGAATTTTATTTTGCTGCAAGGAGCAAAGGAGTTGGACGGCACTAAGACACTAAAAGGGTGAGCTTTAGTTGGGATTAAAATCTTTTAATAATTTCGGCTAAGATAAGAGATTAATGTTAGATTATTTTTATTAATTTGAATAAGGTGATAAAGAGAGAAAAGAGGAGAAAAATGAGGAAGTTGATAAGGGGATGTGTGTGGCCGGCCAAGGGACTATTTGGTGATCAAATTTGGATCATAGCCAAATTCCTAAAGAGAGGTTTAGAGGTTCTTTTCGGCTCTCCTTTCTTTCTCTAGTGAAGTGCCGAAATTTTCACCCTTTTCTCTCTAGACCAAAGCCGAAAGTTTGGAACCATTTGAGCATCTTCTCCTTTCTTCTTTCGCATCATATTTCTTTTTCACTCACTCCCTCAAACCCGAAACTTACTTTCCCATCTTCAACAAGGCCGAAACCTCCCTACCAATCTTCATCATTGCCGAATTCTCCTAGCTTACTTCTTCTCCTTCTCACGTTTTCCATCTAGTCTACAAAGCCGAATCTCTTCGGGACTTCAAGCAAAGGTGCTGTTGACTTCTGTAGTAGGGGGTAAGATCAAATGCTATTCGGTTTCCTCTCTTTTTCTTTTTGCCGAAACTGAAGAACTAATCCCATTATTGCTTTTTGGCCAAAAAGTGAAGGAGCTTCGGGATTTCTATTGTAGCCGATTTCAATAGGGGATCTTTCGGGATTCTTTTAAGATTCAAGGTAAGTCATTCGGCCAAGGGCCATTTATCTTGTTCATTAAATGTTAGAATGAAATCTAACATATATCTATAGGGATTTCGACAGTACTACAAAGAAGTGACAGTTTTCGGGATTTAAGATTCACAAGGTAAGTGAATCTTAAATCCCGAAAACTGTCACTTCTTTGTAGTACTGTCGAAATCCCTAAGTGAATCTGACATTCGGCCAAGGCCATATATAGTGATTTAGATATGTTTCTTATTTATTCAAAAGCCAGAAACTAATTAGTTAAGTGATATAGTATCTAGCCGATTGCAAGAAGGAACATCATAAGTTCTCGGGATTTGATTAGTAATCAAATCGGCAACAAGGTAAGATTTTGGTTGCGATAAATCCTTCGAGATTTGACTTTATAGCCGAATAGGCTTTTGCTAAAATACTAAGTGTTGGCCGAATGTAGGAATTAAGGATCTAAAGCATTAGATCGAGTTTTCGGGATTTCAATAAAGCGTTAATACCAGGTGTGTACCCCACACTAAGCCTTAATAGATTTATGGTTATGTTTTAATGTGTTAATAAGAATGTGTAAGATGTGGCTAAGAGTACCATGCAATGGTACAAAGTACTAAGGTACGTAACTTACTACTATTGTAGTTATGATAGCATGAATATCTGTTATGGCACATATGTGAGACTATAAGAATGTGAATAAGGCATAAGGCATAATATTTGCATGATATGTATGATATATGGGGCATGTGGGTGATATGTAAAGGGGAAGTGATCTGGTGGTTTTATACCACAATATCTAAATGTGGTGACTTATGTCACGTAATCTGAATGTGGTGACTTATGTCACAAAATATTATCTGGTGGCTATGCCACAAAATATATAAGGGCGATGAGCACGTCGTCTGCAGCGACTGCCTTCGATGGTGTGTAGTGGATGGAGGGTTGACTTAGTAGTCCCCACGGTGTGATGGTTGGTATGGGTGATGTGTAGCGAATGGTATATAGGATTGGGTTCGGGTTTGCATCATTATCTATAATTGCTATATGTTTATGAATGATCTGATATGCCCAAAATCATTGGGACTTTGTGTTGGTGGTTATACACACTGAGTCTATTGACTCACCCCGTTGTGGGATATTTTTCAGGTGACACCCAGTGATGGACCGGGTCGGCAGGAGCTTAGTGGTGGCCATGCTCAGCTTAAAGTTATTTTATTTGTTCTTTTTATTTTAAATACTTTTGACTTATTTTGGGTTTTGTTATTGATGTAATAAGGCCTCTAGTATGAACTGTTTATGCATGCACTTGAATTATTCTATTATGACATGATTCTTATCAAATTAAAGTTAAGTAATTTTTCTTAAAAATAAAACCTGAAATGTTTTGACACCTAATACAAATGGTTTTCAGTTTAAATAAGTACACTCTAAGAACTCGACAACGTTTTCAACTTATGGTTTTGAAAATAAAGTTTTATCAAAATCTAGACTTAAAAAAAATATAAACTCGTTTACAACTCGAACACAACACGAATCAAATCTTCTTCAAACCAACCAAAGTTTTCCAAAGAAACAAACAAGTTTTGAACCGTTTTACTCAAGGAACATACCAGATCCGGTCAAGGCTCGTGGGCTAGGTTTGGGGTGTTTCAGCTTGGTATCAGAGTCAGGTTTTTAAACTCTCGGCCTTGGGTTTAAAGCCCATAACGTTTTCAAAATTGAGCCCAAATGAATTTTGTGAAAATTTTTTGTGAAATGAGCAGGTTTTCTGGCATGGCACCTAAGTCTCCGACCCGAAGTCCATCAGGTAAGTACCCCTATCTATTGTGTGATTTATAGTATGATTGTAGAAGGGTATAGATGGAACGTAGATTAGTATATTAAGTACTTGAACTATAGGACTAGTTTACCCCAACAATTACATAAAACTTTAATTCCTAACTAAACACACCTGTGACTAAGTCGCCGAGTTAGGGTGTGGCAACCATTGTGCGCATGCCTAGGATTGGTTTCGGTGGGAGCCTGGTATTTAAGCAGTCCTAGTGACTCACCTCCTCTCCACTCGAATCCTACCCGGTGCGTAGTGACGGTTCACCCTAACCAAGAGGATTTATTCACGGGCTAAACTTAATAACTAAAACCCGAAAGGGACTAGCCGTTTTTTCATAAAAACCCTAGTTTTAAAATTCTCAAATTACCTTTTTGATTTGTAAAAAACTATTCTATAGAATTTTTATGAAATATTCCCGATTTACAAAATTACCTAAATACCCCTGGTTGTAAAATTACTAAAATGCCCCTGGCTTGGAAAAATTTTTATTACCATACTACCCTCGACTTTTACTAAGATATTTTTCAAAATACTAGAAACCTCTACTTTTGCCAAATAATAAGATACCCTGATTTGGAAAATTTATGAAATTACCAAAATAACCCCAATTTCCAAAACTTCTGCCATACCTTTGATTTGAGAAAATTTTCAAAAATACCCTAGAGTTTTGAAATTTCAAAGTGCCCTGATTTATTAAAATTTTCAAATGGACCCCGATTTATTACCAAAATACCCCTGTAGGACAAATGACGAAAATACCCCTGGGATAGGAACAGACAAAAATGTTTGAAGAGTGAATGTGTATGGTAGATACCACTGAATGGATGTGTTTCTGTGAATTAAGGTAGAAGACTTGAAACTTTGATTGATCGAAAGAACTACTATTAAGCTCTTTTCATAAAATTGTTCGCGGATAAACAGTGGAACAAATACTAATACATAAAATTTCTTAAATCAGATTAAAGTGCGATCGTAGACATGAGCTCTAGGGGACGTGGTCGTAATGTGCGAGGACGTGATCGAGGCAGAATGACTGTGTTGGAACCCGTTAGGTCGGGTCAAGGGTTTGAAAATGAGGTACCACCACCACCCCCACCACCAGCTGCTGGTGTTGAGCAGCAAGATCAGACGGGGGATGATGCTGTATCGCAGGCGGTGCTGCAAGTTCTGAAGATGGTGGCTGGAGCAGGTGGAAATATGGGAGCTCGAAAATCTGTACCCTAGCGACTCCGAGCCAATGGAGCTGAGGTGTTCCGTGGCGTATCTGGTGTGGCACCCAGTACTGCTGAGTATTGGTTGGAGGCGACCGAACAGATTATGGATGAGTTGGATCTGACGGCTGAGGAGAAAGTGAAAGGAATGGTGTCGCTTCTTCGCAATGAGTCATATCAATGGTGGCTCACAGTTCGGGATGGTGCTACGGTTGAGGAACTCACTTGGGAGTATGTTAAGGCAGCATACCAGAAGAAATATGTTGGTACTCATTATATAGATGCGCAGAGGAAGGCATTTCTGGGGCTGGTTCAAGGGAACAAGTCCGTGGCGGAGTACGAGGCTGAATTCCTATGATTGAGCCGGTATGCTCGAGGAATCGTGGCTACGGAGCATGAGCGGTGTGTCCGGTTTGAGGACGGATTGAGGGATGATCTGAGGTTATTGATAGCTCCGCAACAAGAGCGAGAGTTTGCTGTGTTGGTAGAAAAGGCTAAGGTAGCCAAAGGAATTAAGGACTCTGTGAGGCAGAACACGGACCGGAACAAGCAGAAGAGAGGATTTGGACCATCAGGGTCTTCTGGGAATACTCAAAAGAGGCCTAGAGTTGATGGGCCGCGAGGTCAGCAGGCTGCGACAGGAGGGAAGTATCGTACCTGTGACCAGTGTGGAAAGAAGCACCTAGGAGAATTTTGGAAGAAGATAGGAGGATGTTTCAAGTGTGGGTCCAAGGATCATATGATTAAGGACTGTCCTATGAAACCGAATGGGAATCGACCAGTAGCTCAGGGTTTTAATCAGGCTGGAAGAGGCGGACAGCAGCCTCAGCGAGGTCGTGGTCCGAATGGTAGAGGAAACGGTGCTGGAAGAGGACGTGGAACACCTGGCAGAGGTGCTAGTAATACAGAGGCAAGACAGCTGGGCTTGGTATATGCAGTTCGCCGTAGGGAAGATGGAGACGCGCCGGACGTCATAACCGGTACGTTCCTTGTATTTGGCAAGCCTTACTTTACTTTGATTGATGTGGGCTCGACCCATTCCTATGTTGCATGTAGAGTAGTTGAAACTCTAGGCATAGCCTCTTAACTTTCTGATAGGGAGATGACTGTAGTAAGCCCACTCGGTCAAACTGTAGTGGTGAATAAGATGTTTCGGAAAGTACCTTTAGAGATTCAAGGAGCAGTATTCCCGGCTGACTTAATGGAACTACCCTTCGGAGAATTCGATCTCATACTTGGCATGGACTGGCTAGTGGAACATCGAGCCATATTGGATTGTGCCGCTAAGCGAATGGAGTTAAGGACGCCGGAGGGTGAGGCGGTAATTATGATAGGAGAAAGAAGAAACTACTTGTCTAACGTAGTTTCAGCACTAAAGGCTGATAAGATGGTTCGGAAAGGATGCAAGGCATTCTTGGCTTTCGTTAGTGCATTGGACGCAAAGGAAGAGGGTGTTAGTGGAGTTCAAACAGTAAGGGACTTTGTGGATGTCTTTCCGGAGGAGTTACCTGGAATACCCCCGGATAGGGAGGTGGAGTTCGGAATTGATTTGCTACCTGGTACAGCTCCTGTGTCAATCGCCCCGTACAGAATGGCACCCAAGGAGTTGGTTGAGCTCAAGGCTCAAATCCAAGAGTTGCTTGATCGTGGGTTTATCCGACCCAGTGTGTCTCTATGGGGAGCACCGGTCTTGTTTGTGAAGAAGAAGGACGGAACTATGCGTATGTTCATAGATTACCGTCAGTTGAATAAGCTGACTATCAAGAACAAGTACCCTTTGCCGAGGATTGACGACTTGTTCGATCAGCTTAAGGGGGCAGCGGTTTTCTCAAAGATAGATCTAAGGTCTGGATATCATCAGCTTAAGGTGAAGGAAGCAGATATCCATAAGATAGCTTTTCGGACAAGGTATGGGCATTTTGAGTTCGTAGTAATGCCGTTTGGTTTGACGAACGCCCCAGCTGCGTTCATGGATATGATGAACCGGGTTTTTCAACCATACCTGGATAGGTTCGTCGTTGTGTTCATCGACGACATCCTAGTGTATTCCAAGTCGGAGGAAGAACATGACGAGTATCTTCGGATAGTGTTGCAAGTATTAAGGGAGAAGAAGCTCTACGCCAAATTCAGCAAGTGTGAATTTTGGCTTAAGGAAGTGGCATTCTTAGGACATGTAGTGTCTGCAGAAGGAATAAGGGTGGACCCTAGGAAGATTGAGGCAGTGTTAGATTGGAAACCACCTAAGTCGGTGGCCGAGGTTCGTAGTTTCTTGGGATTGGCAGGTTACTACAGAAGGTTCGTAGAAGGGTTCTCATCAATAGTCGCGCCTTTGACGAAGTTGTTGAGAAAGGAAGTACCTTTCGTATGGACAGAAAAGCAACAGGAGAGCTTTGAGAAGCTTAAGAGGGATTTGACTGAAGCTCCGGTTTTGATTCAGCCGGAGGCAGGGAAGGATTTTGTGGTGTATTGCGACACTTCTCATACCGGATTAGGATGTGTTCTGATGCAAGACGGGAAAGGAGTCGCTTATACGTCTCGACAATTAAGACCACACGAGGTTAACTACCCGACTCATGATTTAGAATTAGCGGCAGTGGTCTTTGCTCTTAAGGTGTGGAGGCACTATCTTTATGGAGAAAAGTCAGTGATCTACACAGACCACAAAAGCCTTAAGTATCTGTTGACTCAGAAGGAGTTGAACCTAAGACAGCGAAGGTGGGTTGAATTATTGAAGGATTACGATTGTTCAATAGAGTATCATCCGGGCAAGGCAAATGTAGTGGCGGATGCCCTAAGTCGGAAGGTAGTGTCAGATCTGAGGGCAATGTTTGCACATCTGAGCTTGTATGATGACGGAAGTCTGCTGGCAGAGCTACAAGTTAAGCCGACGTGGTTGAATGATGTGAAAGAGGGACAGTTGGTTGATGATGATCTAAGTGCTAAGCTACGGCAAGTGCAGAGTGGGGAGTTGGAAGATTATGGTATTAATGACGAGGGAGTATTGTGTTTCAAGGGTAAGGTCTGTATGCTGAAGAATGAGGAGTTAAGGCGGAAAATTCTTCAGGAATCGCATAGTAGCCCCTATGCTATGCATCCTGGAGGTAGTAAGTTGTACCGAGATTTAAGGGAACAGTTTTGGTGGCCTGGACTTAAGCGGGAAGTTACAGAGTTTGTAGGCAAGTGCTTGACATGTCAGTAAGTAAAGGCTGAACACCAAGTTCCATCAGGATTGCTTCAACCAATAAAGATTCCGCAGTGGAAGTGGGAGAGAATCACCATGGACTTCGTTAGGGGCTTCCCCTTACGCCTACTAAGAAGGACTCGGTGTGGGTGATAGTGGATCGATTGACAAAGTCCGCGCATTTCATTCCAGTGCGGGTTGATTATTCTTTGCAGAAGTTGGCACAGTTATATGTGGCGGAAATTGTGAGGTTGCATGGAGTTCCGGTATCGATCATTTCGGATAGGGACCCAAGATTTACGTCTCGATTCTGGAAAGCACTACATCAAGCTTTAGGCACCAGATTAGACTTCAGTACGGCATTTCATCCACAGTCGGACGGTCAGTCTGAGCGAGTAATCCAAGTGTTAGAAGATATGCTGAGAGGTTGTGTGATAGACTTCAGAGGAAGTTGGGAAGAATATTTGCCTTTAGCAGAATTTGCATACAACAACAGCTATCAGGCTAGCATTCGGATGGCACCATATGAAGCGTTGTATGGACGGAGGTGTCGCACTCCTACGTGTTGGACGGAGTTAGGGGAACGTCGAGTTTTGGGTCCAGAGTTAGTGGCGGAATCTGAAGAGAAGGTTAGTGTGATTCGAGCACGGTTAAAGGAGGCATCTGATAGACAGAAGTCGTACGCAGATCTCAAACGAAAAGAAATAGAATTTGATGTGGGAGATCAAGTGTTTCTTAAAGTGTCGCCTTGGAAGAAGGTAATGAGATTTGGTCGCAAAGGGAAGTTAAGTCCAAGGTTTATAGGACCTTATCGGGTATTGAAGCGAGTTGGACCAGTGGCATACCAGTTAGAGTTGCCTTCAGAATTGAAGCAGATGCACGACGTATTCCATGTTTCCATGCTACGTCGTTATCGATCAGATCCATCTCATGTAGTACCGGTTGAAGAGGTGGAACTAAGGCCAGATTTGTCTTACGAGGAGGAGCCGATTCAGATTTTGGAACGAGATGTGAAAGTGCTACGGAGGAAGTCAGTTCCTCTAGTCAAAGTGTTATGGCGTAATCATGGATCAGAAGAAGCTTCTTGGGAGCCGGAAGAAGCAATGCGGCAGCAATACCCTCACTTATTTTTGACTAGGTAATTTCGAGGTCGAAATTATTTTAAAGGGGGTAGAACTGTAATATCCTGGGGTATAGCTTATGCATTAATGCTAAATTGTATGAAGTGGCATGCTTATGTGTGTTGTGAATGTGTATTATGAATTTTGTGAACCTTAGTGTGTAGTCAAATGCCTTAGAAATTATTTGATTTTTAAGTTTAAAAGAAGAGCTAAGCCTGATAGGCCTTAAGGAAAGGAAATTTGTAAGGGAAATTTGACATAAAAATGGGCTAGTTAAAGTGGCTGCAAGGCGCCACTTAAGGCCTTAGTAAGTGACGCCACAATCAAGGGAAAAGGGCCTAGGTTCGAGTCACAAGGGAAGCAAATAAAAGAATTTTATTTTACTGCAAGGAGCAAAGGAGTTGGACGGCACTAAGACACTAAAAGGGTGAGCTTTAGTTGGGATTAAAATCTTTTAATAATTTCGGCTAAGATAAGAGATTAATGTTGGATTATTTTTATTAATTTGAATAAGGTGATAAAGAGAGAAAAGAGGAGAAAAATGAGGAAGTTGATAAGGGGATGTGTGTGGCCGGCCAAGGGACTCTTTGGTGATCAAATTTGGGTCATAGCCAAATTCCTAAAGAGAGGTTTAGAGGTTCTTTTCGGCTCTCATTTCTTTCTCTAGTGAAGTACCGAAATTTTCACCCTTTTCTCTCTAGACCAAAGCCGAAAGTTTGGAACCATTTGAGCATCTTCTCCTTTCTTCTTTCGCATCATATTTCTTTTTCACTCACTCCCTCAAACCCGAAACTTACTTTCCCATCTTCAACAAGGCCGAAACCTCCCTACCAATCTTCATCATTGCCGAATTCTCCTAGCTTACTTCTTCTCATTCTCACGTTTTCAATCTAGTCTACAAAGCCTAATCTCTTCGTGACTTCAAGCAAAGGTGCTGTCGACTTCTATAGTAGAGGGTAAGATCAAATGCTATTCGGTTTCCTCTCTTTTTCTTTTTGCCGAAACTGAAGAACTAATCCCATTATTGCTTTTTGGCCGAAAAGTGAAGGAGCTTCGGGATTTCTATTGTAGCCGATTTCAATAGGGGATCTTTCGGGATTCTTTTAAGATTCAAGGTAAGTCATTCGGCCAAGGGCCATTTATCTTGTTCATTAAATGTTAGAACGAAATCTAACATATATCTATAGGGATTTCGACAGTACTACAAAGAAGTGACAATTTTCGGGATTTAAGATTCACAAGGTAAGTGAATCTGACATTCGGCCAAGGCCATATATAGTGATTTAGATATGTTTCTTATTTATTCAAAAGCGGGAAACTAATTAGTTAAGTGATATAGTATCTAGTCGATTGCAAGAAGGAACACCACAAGTTCTCGGGATTTGATTAGTAATCAAATCGGCAACAAGGTAAGATTTTGGTTGCGATAAATCCTTCGGGATTTGACTTTATAACCGAATAGGCTTTTGCTAAAATACTAAGTGTTGGCCGAATGTAGGAATTAAGGATCTAAAGCATTAGATCGAGTTTTTGGGATTTCAATAAAGCGTTAATACCAGGTGTGTACCCCACACTAAGCCTTAATAGATTTATGGTTATGTTTTAATGTGTTAATAAGAATGTGTAAGATGTGGCTAAGAGTACCATGCAATGGTACAAAGTACTCAGGTACGTAACTTACTACTATTGTAGTTATGATAGCATGAATATCTGTTATGGCACATATGTGAGACTATAAGAATGTGAATAAGGCATAAGGCATAATATTTGCATGATATGTATGATATATGGGGCATATGGGTGATATGTAAAGGGGAAATGATCTGGTGGTTTTATACCACAATATCTGAATGTGGTGACTTATGTCACGTAATCTGAATGTGGTGACTCATGTCACAAAATATTATCTGGTGGCTATGCCACAAAATATATAAGGGCGATGAGCACGTCGTCTGCAGCGACTGCCTTCGATGGTGTGTAGCGGATGGAGGGTTGACTTAGTAGTCCCCACGGTGTGATGGTTGGTACGGGTGATGTGTAGCGGATGGTATATAGGATTGGGTTCGGGTTTGCATCATTATCTATAATTGCTATATGTTTATGTATGATCTGATATGCCCAAAATCATTGGGACTTTGTGTTGGTGGTTATACACACTGAGTCTGTTGACTCACCCCGTTGTGGGATATTTTTCAGGTGACACTCAGTGATGGACCGGGTCGGCAGGAGCTTAGTGGTGGCCATGCTCAGCTTAAAGTTATTTTATTTGGACTTTTTATTTTAAATACTTTTGACTTATTTTGGGTTTTGTTATTGATGTAATAAGGCCTCTAGTATGA
Organism: Gossypium australe; assembly: GCA_005393395.2. Taxonomy (NCBI): domain Eukaryota; kingdom Viridiplantae; phylum Streptophyta; class Magnoliopsida; order Malvales; family Malvaceae; genus Gossypium; species Gossypium australe. The sequence continues at coordinate 44,456,121 of CM016625.1, read as the reverse complement.
ACTGTTTATGTATGCACTTGAATTATTCTATTATGACACGATTCTTATCAAATTAAAGTTAAGTAATTTTTCTTAAAAATAAAACCTGAAATGTTTTGACACCTAATACAAATGGTTTTCAGTTTAAATAAGTACACTCTAAGAACTCGACAATGTTTTCAACTTATGGTTTTGAATATAAAGTTTTATCAAAATCTAGACTTAAAAAAATATATATATAAACTCGTTTACAACTCGAACGCAGCACGAATCAAATCTTCTTCAAACCAACCAAAGTTTTCCAAAGAAACAAACAAGTTTTGAACCGTTTTACTCAAGGAACATACCAGATCCGGTCAAGGCTCGTGGGCCGGGTTTGGGGTGTTTCACCATTAATGTATAATTGTTTTATAATGTTTAGTAAAAGGGATAGTTTGGTAAAATGAACATTATTATGATTATAATAAAACAAATGGAAGAAAAGATGAATGTTATCATCTTTGTGATTGTCGAAAATTTGAAGGAAAAAGAAAGGAATAGGGCTTTGGGGTATTCGACCATTGTTAAGCAATATTAAGGTATGTTTGAGCTCGGTTTTTGTTAATTTCTACGTTTCCGTAATCGTTGCTTCGTGCTCTAGCTAACCCATGTTGAAATTTTGTGAATTGATGATGTTTTTGTGATGAGCCATTGATGAATGCTTGAGCTATGTGCTAGTTGATTGTAAAATATGAAAACTTAGTGTTGGGCTAACATAGTTTGTATTGAGATTTTAGGTGAAATTGTGTATTTTGTACTTAATTGAGAAAATGAGAAATTGAAGGGTTAAAATGTGAAATAAATGAAATGTGTGGGTTTGTGTGGATATTAGTAAAATTCGGCTAAGCTTGTGCTAGGTGGAATTTGGTGAATTTGATGATTTTGTGAATTAGGGACTAAAGTGTCGAAATGTGAAAATGTGAGGGCTATTGTGCAAAATGCCTTAAATGTGTGTATGTGGGCTAATTTGAATGAAATGGTGATTGAATGGATTGATTTTAGATGTGTATAGACCAAGAAAGAAGAGGTTCAGATCGAGATCGAGGCAAAGATAAAGTGCTCGATTATTCGACTGTATCGATAGTTCGACGTCTGAGGTAAGTTTGGACATAATATGAGTATTTAACTGTGTTTAATGTTATGAAATGAATAGTGAGATATTATTGAATTGTGAATTCTATGTGATAGATTGAGTTAAATGGTACTAAGTGTGCGTATTAGAAAATGTGATCGGAAATTATAGCACTGTGTATGCAGAGTAATATAAGCTTCGGCTTGGTGGTTGGCACTGTGTGTGCGATGTCGATTTAAAATCGGTTTGGGATGGATGTACTAAGTGTACGATGCTAATTAAGCTCCGGCTAATTAATTATGCACTAAGTGTGTGAATGAATCGAGGAAGAAACGAGTGTGGATCGAAATGAATCGTGATTATTGATTAGCAAAAGTATTTGACAACTAAATGTTGGCTAAGGTACGCACGGAATCTATGTGATTCGTGAAACTATGAATGTGGGTGTGGATGAGTTTATTGAACATATTGGTTGTGAATGGTATTATATTTGTGGTAGTAAACATTAATCTATGTGATGCCATGTTGGTATTATGTATTAAGTTATGAACTTACTAAGCTTTATAAAACTTACCGTGTGATTTGTTTCTCTGCTTTGTAGTGTTAGTAAAGCTAGCTCGGATCAGGGGATCATCAGTTTCTCAATCACACTAACGGCAATCTATTTTGGGGTATTTTCGAAAGATGTACCTTGTTAAAATATGGCATGTATAAGCTGGTCATTTGGTTCATGTTTAATGTTTGTAAGTAGCCATGAGTTGTGGCTAGATATGTGCTAGCTTTAACATGAATGAACTTGGTATATGTGATGCATCTTTTGGTATGGTTTGTGGGTTGAGAGATTGATTATTGAATGGTAACTTTGTGTTGATCAAATGCTAGCATAAATTAGTGAAATTGAGAAGGAATGATGTTTGGTATTGAATGTATTATGCTTGTGATGAGATAAGTTTTGCCATGGTTGGAATTGGTATTAAATGCTTTGATTGAATGGTCATTTTGGAAAGTTTTTGGCTGCCTTATGTGCATGATATGTTTTGGTATGTGTTGTTTGTAGGTTTGACCCTAAGTGGGGGGCATTTTGGCCTTGCAAAATGGCCTATAATGTCACATGGTCTAGGCGCACGGGTGTGCCTAAAGGCCGTGGGTAATTTGGCAGAATGCAGCTTAAAATTACACGGCCAAATACACGGGCGTGCTTGGTGGCCGTGGTGGGGAAGTCAGTATATGACCTTGTAGTACACGGCCATGGCACGCGGGCGTGCCTAATGACCGTGTTGGTATAGTCAGTATATAGACACGGATGGATACACGGGGGTGTTTAGAAGCCGTGGAGGGCACACGGTCTCCTCCCACGGGCGTGCCTCCCCTGTAGTTTAGTAAAGTTTTAAATTTTCTGAGAATTCTTTATGTGGTTCGATTTAGTCCCGACTTAAATGGTAAGCATGCTTAAGTTCTCGATGACTGATTTAAGGGACATTATGATTATTGTTAGTGAAGGTTGTATGAAATTTCTGTAAATGTTTATAAAAGTATCCAATCTGTCAGATAATGCCCTTAACCCTAATCCGGCGACGGATAGGGGATAGTGGTGTTACATTTGGTTGATATCAGAGCTACAGTTTAGTCGATTCTCGGACTAACGTAGTGTGAATGAGTCTAGCTATACATGCCATATTTGAAATTGCGATAGTATGATGAAATCTGACATTTGAAAATGTGTTTTTATATAGTAATGGATCCCGATCGAGCAGTTGCTGACGATGTAGAAAGTAATGCGCCTGCTCCCGCTCAAGGGACAGCGCCGGCTACGTCTAGGCCAAATGATAGTAGTGAGGGAGGAGAGGCTAAGTTAGCCTTCTTCCAAATGATAAATGAGTGGTTTACGGAGTTCGCTCGAACGAATCTGGCTGCTCCACAACCTCCACCCCCGCAAGTACCTGTTGTGCCTCAAGTTTAGATCCGAATAGATTGAATAAACCTCCTGTGGATAAGATTCGGAAGTATAGGGCCGAAGAATTTAGAGCCACTTCTGATGACGATGCTGAGCGAGCCGAGTTTTGGCTTGAGAATACAATCAGAGTATTTGATGAGATGTCGTTGAATCCTGATGAGTGCATTAAGTGTGCAGTTTCCTTGTTGAGAGACTCGGCTTACAACTGGTGGAAAACATTGATATCTGTGGTTCCGAGAGAGAGAATCACTTGGGATTTCTTTCAAACTGAGTTCAGAAAGAAGTATATCAGTCAGTGCTTCATTGATCAGAAATGTAAATAGTTTCTAGAATTGAAACAGGGCCAGTTTTTTGCTACTGAGTACGAGCGAGAATTTGTAAGATTGAGTCAATACGCGAGAGAATGTGTCTCGACCGAAGCTACTATGTGTAAACGTTTTATAGATGGATTAAATGAAGACATCAAATTATTGGTTTGGATACTCGATATAAATGAATTTGTTGTGTTAGTTGAAAGAGCGTGCAAAGCTAAAGAGCTCAGTAAGGAAAAGAAGAAAGTGGATTCAGAAGCTCGTGATGAAAGAAAGAGATCAATGAACAAATTTTCTCAACCTTCTACTAAGAGATATAGAGATGCAAGAAATCGTTCAAATGCTTCGTTTGGACACCCAAGTAGAGATCGTTTGAGATAGAGTACTGGTTCATGAATTCAAGCTCTAAATGAATCAAGTGTTGGCAGTGTTAAGAGTAACAACCCTGAGTGCAGACAGTGTGGAAGATGACATGCGGGAGAGTGCTGGGGCCAGTACAACAATAGAGTTTGTTATAAGTGTGGATCCCGAGATCATTTTATTCGAGATTGGCCGAAAATGGTCGAAGAGGAAAATGTTCTGAATGAAAGACCGAGCAATGTGACGGCTAGAAGTAGACCACCCAGAAATATCAAAAATGTGAATGATAGCCAGAGAGGGACAACTAATACAGCTGTGAGATCGAAGGCGAGAGCTCCTGCTCGAGCCCATGCTATACGTGCCCGAGAGGAAGCATCATCTCCAGATGTCATCACCGGTACTTTCACTTTATTTGATAGTGATGTCATTGCATTGATAGATCTAGGATCAACTCATTCCTATGTGTGTATGAATTTAGTATTGAATAAGACTTTACCTGTTGAGTCTACTAATTCATGATTAGAGTATCAAACCCTTTAGGCAAGTGTGTTTTGGTGGATAAAGTGTGCAAGAATTGCCCATTAATGTTTCATGATATATGTTTTCCGGTCAATTTGATGTTGCTTTCCTTTGATGAGTTTGACATAATTCTGGGTATGGATTGGCTTACTCTGCATAATGCCATTGTGGATTGTAAAGGAAAGAGTATTGAGTTGAAAAGTCAGAATGGTGAGTTAGTTCGAATTGAGTCCAGTGATATGAAAGGACTACTAGCCGTGGTATCTGCGATGAAAGCTATGAATTTTGTGAGAAAAGGGTGTGAAGCTTATTTGGCATACGTGATTGATACAAAAGTATCGAAAAAGAAAGTTGAGTCAGTGCCTGTGGTATGTGAATTTCCAGATGTGTTTCCTGAAGAACTGCCAAGATTACCTCCAATCTGGGAAGTGGAATTTGGTATTGAATTGGTGCCGGAGACCACTCCCGTTTCTATATCTCCATATAGAATGGCACCAACAGAATTGAAAGAGTTAAAGTCGTAGTTCCAAGAGTTGACTGACAGGGGATTCGCACGATCGAGTTTCTCACCCTGGGGAGCTCCTGTGTTATTTGTGAAAAAAGAAAGACGGAACTATGAGAATGTGTATTGATTACCGATAGTTGAACAGAGTAACGATAAAGAAAAATATCCGTTGCCTCGTATCGATGATTTGTTTGACCAACTGAGTGGAGCTATAGTGTTTTCAAAGATAGATTTGAGATCGGGCTACTATCAGTTGAGAGTTAAAGAATCCAATGTACCGAAGACTGCTTTTAGGACGAGGTACAGACATTATGAATTTTTAGTGATGCCTTTCGAACTAACAAATGCACCTGCAGTGTTTATGGATTTGATGAATCGGATATTTAGACCGTATTTGGATCGCTTTGTGGTGGTATTCATTGATGATATTTTGATTTATTCGTGATGAGACGGAGCATGCTGAACATTTGAGAACTGTGCTACAAACACTACGTGAGAAGCAGTTGTATGCAAAGTTTAGCAAATGCGAATTTTGGTTGCGAGAGGTTGGTTTTTTTTTGGGACATACTGTATCAGCTGCTGGAATAAGATTTTATCCGAGTAAAATCTCTGATATTTTGGAATGGAAGCCTCCAAGAAATGTGTTAGAAGTCCGTAGTTTTCTGAGACTAGCAGGATATTATAGACGATTTGTGAAAGGTTTTTCGATGATTACGACTCCGTTGACAAAGTTGTTGCAGAAAGATGTTAGATTTGAGTGGTCAGAAAAGTACCAGCAGAGTTTTGAGCAATTGAAAGTGTTGTTAACAGAAGCACCCGTGTTGATTCAACCTGAGTCAGCCAAAGAATTCATAGTTTACAGTGATGCATCGTTGAATGGTTTGGGTTGTGTGCTGATGCAAGAAGGGAAAGTCATTGCCTATGCTTCTAGACAGTTAAAGCCGTACAAAAAGAACTACCCAACGCATGATCTTGAACTGGCTGCGATTGTATTCGCATTGAAGATTTGGCGTCACTATCTGTTTGGGGAAAATGTCACATTTATACTGACCGTAAGAGTTTAAAGTATTTGATGACTCAGAAAGATTTGAATTTGCGACAAAGAAGATGGTTAGAGTTGTTGAAAGATTATGAACTTGTGATAGATTACCACCCGGGTAAAGCTAATGTTGTAGCTGATGCCTTGAGCCAAAAATCGTTATATGCTTTGCGAGCTTTGAGTAATCAGATAGATCTGTGTGATAATAATGCGGTGGTAGCTGAATTGAAAGTAAAACCATTGTTCTTACAACAGATTTGTGAAGTTCAGAAGAGTGACAATGAGTTGTTAGCAAAAAGAGTTCAGTGTGAGTCGGATGCCGTATCAGAATTTCGGATTGATAATGATGATTGTTTGAGATTCAGAGATCGGTGTGTTCCAAGAAATTCAGAGTTGATTCAAATGATTTTGACTGAAGCTCACCATAGTCATTTGACTGTACATCTGGGGAGTACGAAAATATATAATGATCTGAAACAGCTCTATTGGTGGCATGGCATGAAAAGAGATATTTCTGACTTTATCTCGAAGTGTTTAGTTTTTCAGCAAGTTAAGGCTGAACATCAAGTTTCGTCTGGTTTGTTACAACCGATTATGATTCCTGAGTGGAAATGGGAGTGAATTACAATGGACTTTGTGTCAGGTTTGCCCTTATCTCCGAGTAAGAAAGATGCAATTTAGGGGATAGTAGACAGACTGATGAAATCAGCTCATTTTGTTTCGGTGAGAACTGACTACTTTTTAGATAAGTTAGCTGAATTGTATATTGCTGAAATTGTGAGATTGCACGGAATACCGTTATCGATAGTGTCTGGCAGAGATCTGAGATTTACCTCGCGATTTTGGAAGATATTGCAAGATGCTGTAGGCACAAAATTGCATTTTAGTACTACTTTTCATCCGCAAACGGATGGTCAACCAGAGCGAATCATTCAGGTTCTTGAAGATATGCTGAGATGTTGCATACTCGAATTCAACAGTACGTGCAAAAAGCACATATCGCTGATTGAGTTTGCTTACAACAACAATTTCCAATCTAGCATTAAAATGGCACCATATGAGGCTCTCTACGGTCGAAGGTGTCGAACTCCATTATATTGGACTGAGCTGAGAGAGAATAAGATTCACGGGGTTGATATGACAAAAGAGACTGAACAGAAAGTGAAAGTGATTCGTGACAGTTGAAAGCGACTTCAGATCGTCAGAGATCTTATGCAGATCTGAAACGAAAAGATATCAAGTTTGAGGTTGGTGATAAAGTGTTTTTGAAAGTGTCTCCGTGGAAGAAAATACTTCGATTTGGCCGAAAGGGAAAGCTGAGTCCGAGGTTCATCGGGCCGTACGAGATTATTGAACGAGTTGGACCGGTTGCTTATAGATTGAGATTGCCATCTTAGAAAAGATTCATAACGTGTTTCATGTGTCAATGCTTCGACAGTACAGAGCAAACCCGTCTCATGTGATTGCTCCTACTGAGGTTGAAATTCGGTCAGACTTGTCGTATAGTGAAGAACCGATCCAGATTTTCGCGCAAGAGATTAAAGAGTTGAGAAACAAAAGAATTTCCTTAGTGAAAGTGTTATGGCACAAACACGGGATTGAAGAGGCTAAGTGGGAATCTGAGAATGTTATGAGAGAGCAATATCCACACCTATTCACTGGTAAGATTTTCGGGGACGAAAGTCCCTAAGGGGGGAGAGTTGTAACATCCCGGTTTAGACCCTAGTCAGAACAGTGGTTCAAGACCACAAACCTGAGGTCGTAAAAATATTTTAATACTAATTTCAGTGTGAATATTATATGATATAGTCTGTGTGAAAATTCTGTGTGATAATTTAATCGTTTATGTGTCGAATTAAGAGAAAGGACTAAATCGCATAAAGAGTAAAAGCTGTGTGCTGATTTATAAATACTTAATTGTTGTTGGCTTTTAAAGGTGGAGGCCTTATGAGGCAATTTAACCTTTTTAATGATAGTGGGTGTTAAATGGACAAATATGCCATTAATGTATAATTGTTTTATAATGTTTAGTAAAAGGGATAGTTTGGTAAAATGAACATTATTATGATTATAATAAAACAAATGGAAGAAAAGATGAATGTTATCATCTTAGTGAGTGTCGAAAATTTGAAGGAAAAAGAAAGGAATAGGGCTTTGGGGTATTCGACCATTGTTAAGCAATATTAAGGTATGTTTGAGCTCGATTTTTGTTAATTTCTACGTTTCCGTAATCGTTGCTTCGTGCTCTAGCTAACCCATGTTGAAATTTTGTGAATTGATGATGTTTTTGTGATGAGCCATTGATGAATGCTTGAGCTATGTGCTAGTTGATAGTAAAATATGAAAACTTAGTGTTGGGTTAACATAGTTTGTATTGAGATTTTAGGTGAAATTGTGTATTTTGTACTTAATTGAGAAAATGAGAAATTGAAGGGTTAAAATGTGAAATAAATGGAATGTGTGGGTTTGTGTGGATATTAGTAAAATTCGGCTAAGCTTGTGCTAGGTGGAATTTGGTGAATTTGATGATTTTGTGAATTAGGGACTAAAGTGTCGAAATGTGAAAATGTGAGGGCTATTGTGCAAAATGCCTTAAATGTGTGTATGTGGGCTAATTTGAATGAAATGGTGATTGAATGGATTGATTTTAAATGTGTATAGACCAAGAGAAAAGAGGTTCGGGTCGAGATCGAGGCAAAGATAAAGTGCTCGATTAATCGACCGTATCGATCGTTTGACGTCCGAGGTAAGTTCGAACATAATACGAGTATTTAACTGTGTTTAATGTTATGAAATGAATAGTGAGATATTATTGAATTGTGAATTCTATATGATAGATTGAGTTAAATGGCACTAAGTGCGCGTATTAGAAAATGTGATCGAAAATTATAGCACTGTGTGTGCAGAGTAATATAAGCTTCGTCTTGGTGGTTGGCACTGTGTGTGCGATGTCGATTTAAAATCGATTTGGGATGGATGTACTAAGTGTACGATGCTAATTAAGCTCTGGCTAATTAATTATGCACTAACTGTGCAAATGAATCGAGGAAGAAACAAGTGTGGATCGAAATGAATCGTGATTATTGATTAGCAAAAGTATTTGACAACTAAATGTTGGCTAAGGTACGCACGGAATCTATGTGATTGGTGAAACTGTGAATGTGGGTGTGGATGAGTTTATTGAACATATTGGTTATGAATGGTATTATATTTGTGGTAGTAAACATTAATCTATGTGATGCCATGTTGGTATTATGTATTAAGTTATGAACTTACTAAGCTTTATAAAGCTTACTGTGCGATTTGTTTCTCTGCTTTGCAGTGTCAGTAAAGCTAGCTCGGATCAGGGGATCGTCAGTTTCTAAATCACACTATCGGCAATCTATTTTGGGGTATTTTGGAATGATGTGCCTAGTTAAAATATGGCATGTATAGGCTGGTCATTTGGTTCATGTTTAATGTTTGTAAGTAGCCATGAGATGTGGCTAGATATGTGCAAGCTTTAACATGAATGAACTTGGTATATGTGATGCATCTTTTGGTATGGTTTGTGGGTTGAGAAATTGATTATTGAATGGTAACTTTGTCTTGATCAAATGCTAGCATAAATTAGTGAAATTGAGAAGGACTGATGTTTGGTATTGAATGTATTATGCTTGTGATGAGATAAGTTTTGCCATGGTTGGAATTGGTATTAAATGCTTTGATTGAATGATCATTTTGGAAAGTTTTTGGCTGCCTTATGTGCATGATATGTTTTGGTATGTGTTGTTTGTAGGTTTGACCCTAAGAGGGTGGCATTTTGGCCTTGCAAAATGGCCTATAATGTCACACGGTCTAGGCGCACGGGCGTGCCTAAAGGCCGTGGGTAATTTGGCAGAATGCAGCTTAAAAATACACGGCCAAATACACGGGCGTGCTTGGTGGCCGTGGTGGGGAAGTCAGTATATGACCTTGTAGTACACGGCCATGGCGCACGGGCGTGCCTAATGACCGTGTTGGTATAGTCAGTATATAGACACGGATGGATACACAGGGGTGTCTAGAAGCCGTGGAGGGCACACGGTCTCCTCTCACGGGCGTGCCTCCCCTGTAGTTTAGTAAAGTTTTAAATTTTCTGAAAATTCTTTATGTGGTTCGATTTAGTCCCGACTTAAATGGTAAGCATGCTTAAGTTCTCGATGACTGATTTAAGGGACATTATGATTATTGTTAGTGAAGGTTGTATGAAATTTCTGTAAATGTTTATAAAAGTATTCGATCTGTCAGGTAATGCCCTTAACCCTAATTCGGCGACGGATACGGGATAAGGGCGTTACACTCACAATCAAAAAGTGAGCACGAAAAGAATGTATGCTCTAAAAGGCTCAAAATATCACAAAAATTATGGGTTTTTGATATCAACTTTGTAAATTTCAAGCTTCAAGGTAATAATTAGATTCAAGTAGACAACCTAACAAAATTTTAATTTTTGAAAATAGACTCATCATGCTTGATTCTCTAGTCTCCTAAAATTTGAATCATCACTGCATAATTATCAATGACTTAATCCAAAACATATCAATATAAATCATGAATCACAGGAACTTTATTCTAATTAGTAATATGAGAAAATTACTTAAAGACAAGATATCATTCATGGCATAATTCAGGTATTTGAGAATAATGAAGAAAGTTAGGCACTTTCTCGAAATAAATATTCACCCCCCACACTTAAGATGTACATTGCCCTCAATGTACAAAGATATATATGAAATTTAAGAGAAAGGGAGAGGTGAAACTTCCTGAATTTGGATGGCTTCCTTGAGTTGGGAGTGTTGTGGTGTGGTGGCCGCCGACAATCTCTCCACTAGATGAAGAAATTGGGAAGCTCGTGAAGAATTAGCCAATAAATAAAGATAATAATTCACAATATACTAAATATATATTTAAAGACAAGAAAGATAAAGAGAAAGAAAATAGAAAGTAAAATAAAATTAAAAGAAAAGATGAATAGATTGAAAAGCCCTTATTGTTGGATGGTTCGCGAGGTGGGTGTGATTTCTAAGGCTGCGGTGGGGTGGCTATGGTCGTGGTCGTGGTGATTCCCTAGCAGCCTTTAGAACCTAAATCAAAGAAAACGAAATAGAATAGATTAAACTAAGTAAAAGAAAAATAAAAAAAAGGAAAATAAAGGAGAAGTGAAAATGAAAAGAGAAGTTAAATGGACTCAAAGGTCCTTTTCCTGTCAAGTTAATGAAGCGGCCGGCATGAACTTCTGTAGATCAGTCTCACAAAGGAAGACTGCGCTAGGATCCTTCCATTTCTTCGACATGGATGATTGTTAGAACAAGAGTCAAGAGAAAAAATGAAAATGAAAATGGAGGGGGGTGTAAAGGAAGAAGAAGAGTGAGGAGTAGGTAAGAAGTGGGGAGGTGGTTTAAATAGAAAAGTCAGGTCTGGTACATCCCCACGCCCGTATACCGTGGGAGTGTCGAGTCACACGGCCGTGTCGCACGGCCGTGTTATGCTTCGTTCGTTTCTCCCACGCCCATGGGCAAGTCGCCACGCTCGTGTTTGGTAAAATAGTGTCGGCCACGGCCGCATCGCACGGCCATGGTGTTCAGTTGAAGGCCGTGGCTTGAAGATATTTTTCGTCCTATTCCGTACTATCTCTACCATGTCAGTACGTACTTCTGTAGTATCCACACGGCCACGACCACGGCCGTGTGTAAGGCCATGTGTTGTAGAAATTTTCACTTTAGTCAATTTATAATTAGGTACTGAAAAGGGAAAAAAAAAAGTAAAAGATAAAAATGTAATGGTGATAGTGCTCGGGTTGCCTCCCGAGAAGCGCTTGTTTAAAGTATTAAGCTAGACTTACCTCTCATTTCCACGTTCATGGTGGTTTAAAGAGTTGAAAGTCCTTCCTCATGCTATCAGTCCTATTATCAGTATGTAATTCGAGTCGAGTAGCGTTTACTTTAAAAGTGTCGAATATAGGATTACTTACCTCAACTGTTCCATATGGGAAAACATTGAGTACCCTAAAAGTGATTTCTTTATTTTTATTAGGGTCGGGAGGAGGTATTCGAGGGTCTGGCTTATCTAACAATACCTGATCTCCGATTTTAAATTCATTTGTCCCACGGACTAGTGTTGGCTCTGCTTTATGTATTCCTAATTTCTCCTTGAAGTGTGTCATCCACTCGTCTAGTTCATTGATCTGAAGCCTTCGTTCCTCATGGGTTATTTCCTTGTTGATATGAGGTATAGGATCTGGCTCAGTTGTGTAGTTTCGTGGTGCTTCCTGAAAAGAAGGTTTAGCCGAATGGTTATTAATAGAATTTATGTTCTCACCTTGATTACTTGATGTCCTAGCTGAGTCGAGAACTTGAAGACTGATTGATTCGTCACCTACACAAAGTATGAGTTCACCTGCGCTAACATCAATTTTAGTCTTGGCAGTTGCTAAAAAGGGCCTTCCTAGAATTAAGGGGATACTATTGTCCTCATCCATGTCTAAAACGACAAAGTCTACTGGGAATACAAATTTTTCAATTTTCACTAGTACATCTTCAATTACACCCCTAGGAATTCTAATAGTTTTATCAGCTAATTGAATGCTCATCCTAGTTTGTTTGGGTTTCCCTAGACCTAGTTGTTTAAACAATTTATAAGGCATAACATTGATGCTCGTCCCTAAATCAGCTAACGTATTATCAATTGATAATCTACCAATTAAGCATGGAATTGTAAAACTCCCTGGATCTTTTAATTTTCGTGGTAGTTTATTTTGCAACATTGTTGAGCACACTGCGTTTAGTTCGACATGTGATTCTTCATCTAACTTCCGTTTGTTTGTTAAAATATCTTTTAAAAATTTCATTGAATCTTGCATTTGTGAAAGAGCTTCAAGAAACGGTAAATTAATATGTAATTTCTTTAAAAGTTTAAGAAATTTACCTAATTGTTCGTCTGTGTTGTCCTTCTTTATCACATCAGGATAAGGTATACGAGGTTGGTACTCCTTAATTACCGGTTTTGGCTTCTCATGACTTACCTTGATCTTACCTTTACTTACCACAGATTCTTGCCTTGGCTCAGGTTCAGATTCTACTAACCCTTCACTATGTTGAGTTGTTATGGCTTGAAGTTGCTCATTTGGGTTAGTTTCAGTGTTGCTTCCCAAGCTTTCTTGTGGTTGTTCTGAGATCAGCTTAGCAAGCTGACTTAATTGATTCTTGATCCCTTGAATCGATGCTTCTTGATTTTTGAGTGCTGTTTTGGTGTTTTGGAAATGAGTTTCTACCTGATTTGATAGCATGGATACTGTGTCGAGGTTAAAAACACTGGCTGCTTTTGTTGTCTTTGTCCTTGTGACTTGCCACTGATAGTTATTCAGTGACATCTCTTCAATGAATTCATAGGCAGCCTCAGGTGTTTTATTATTCAAGGTTCTGCCAGCGGCTGAATCGATCAATTGCCCGTTGAAGGGTTTGCCCCGTTGTAGAAAGTTTGGGCCTGTAGCCACAAGGGTAATCCGTGGTGAGGGCACCTTCTCAATATATCATTGTATCTCTCCCATGCATCGTAAAGTGTCTCTAAATCCATCTACACAAAAGAAGAGATATCATTCCTCAACTTGGCCGTTTTAGCTGGCGAAAAATATTTCATTAAAAAATTTTCGGTCATCTGATCCCATGTAGTGATTGATCCTCGTGGAAGAGAATGCAACAACTGTTTGGCTTTATTTCTCAAAGAAAAGGGTGATAACCGAAGACGGATGGCATCATCAGAAATGCCATTTATTTTGAAGGTATCACAAATTTCTAGAAAATTCGCTAAGTGTGTGTTAGGATCCTCATCCTGCAAACCATCAAACTGAACAAATTATTGTATCATCTGTATAGTGTTAGGTTTCAGTTCAAAATTATTTGCAGCAATAGTAGGCCTAACAATACTTGACTCAGTTCCTGTTAAATTAGGTTTAGCATAGTCATACATTGTTTGAGGAGCATGATGTTCGGCCGCCTCTGGAGGTAGCGGATTATTCTCAACCATCTCTTCGGTGGTATTGATTTCGACTTTTTGCTCTTCTTCTATGTAGTTTAAGCTTCGCCTTATTTCTCTACGATTTCCGCGAACAGTACCTTCAATATCGCTGTCGTAAATCAGGCGTCCTATCGGGTTCCTTCTAGTCATAAACTAGAGGTACCTGCCAAGAACAAATAAAAGAAGAAAAATTAGCAAAGTTAAAAGCAAAATAAACATAAAAATAAATTGCAAAAATAAAAAATGGCTAAAGTAATAAAAATTGAGCGTTCTTAATATTTTAGTTCCTCGGCAATGGCGCCAAAAACTTAATCGTGTGTCAAAGTCTTAAAAATTTATAAAAAGAATGATCGAGCCTAGAACTAACTATGACAATGATGGAGGCAAGTGCACATATTGAACAGTAGTATAGCTTAGTGGCAAGACCGGATTGTCGAACCCAAAGGAACCAAAAGTACTAATACTAACTTTCTTTTTATTATTTAGCCTAGAAATTAAAGGATTTATTAATTAATCTAAAATTAACTAACTATTAAGCTAAAGATACTAAGACAAAGAGAATGAATTGGGGAAATACTTGTGGGAAAAACCAATTGATTAAGACAATACCCAAAGAAGAATCCACCTAGACTTCACTTGTTATCTAACTCTGAACCAGATGATTTATTCACTTGACTTGATCCGTAGGATTCCCTAATTCCTATTAATACCTCTTTCGAGGCTACTAATGCTCAACCCTAGGTTGATTAATTGAAATCTCATTCTAATTAAAACCCCTAGAATTGCATTAACTCGATCTATGGACACCCATTTTAGGTTTGACCCTAATCCGGCAGATCTTCGTCATCTTATTTCTAGGGTTGCAGTCAACTTCGCTTAACTATGCTAGATCTACGCTTAAACGGGGACTTTTGCTCCACTGCCTAAGCACATCAATACTTGAATCAATATCCTGGAATATCAAAACAAGAATTAAGAACACATAGTTAAGAACAAATCAAGTATTTATCATATAGTTCAGAAAACAATAACAAGATCCGTCTTAGGTTTCATCCCCCTCAGGTATCTGAAGGTTTAGTTCATAATAATAAAGGAATACATCTCAGAAGTAAATATAAAACAAAACATAAGAAAACCCTAAAACCCCCTGAAGGAATTGAAGGAGAGATCCTCCATCTTGAGTATAACTCTGGCTTCTTGAGATGAATCAACTGGCTTTCTTCGAGTGAATCCCACAATTCTGGCCTCTCTGGCTCAGCTCCTTGGTCTAGCTGGACGCCTAACTGGACTCCCCTTGAAGGTTGCACTCTAGGGTGTTTATATAGGCTTTTGGAATGGCTTTCTTTGCCTTTAAGTACCTTAATCCGAATAAAACTCTTCTTTGTCACGTCAGGGACACGCCCATGGCACACGCTCGTGTGAATAGTGGCCAAGCCGTGTTTGGGTCCGTTAATGAGGCACGGTCGTGTGGTCTTGGGCCCAGGCTGTATTGATTTCATGCTTTGGCCTATTAGGTCCATTTTAGGCCCGTTTCTCGTTCTTTTCATCCTCTGGTGCTCTCCTAAGTATAAAGCATGAAAATAAAAGATTAAGAGCACCAAATTACACAATTTAGGGAATAAATCATCCAAAAGTATGCTATATGTGGGATTAAAATAATTTTATATTACGGTTTGTTAGCCATTGATAGTTATTCAGTGCCATCTCCTCTATAAACTCATAAACCGCTTCAGGGGTCTTGCTATTTAGGGTTCCACCGGTGGCTAAATCAATCAACTGCCTAGTTGAGGGGTTCACACCATTGTAAAATGTTTGAACCTGTAGCCACAAAGGTAACCCATGGTGAAGGCATCTTCTTAGTAGATCCTTATATCTCTCCTATGCATCGTAGAGAGTTTCTAAATCCATCTGCACAAATGAAGAGATATCATTCCTCAACTTAGCCGTTTTGGCCGGCAGAAAATATTTTAATAAAAATTTTTCGGTCATTTGGTCCCATGTAGTGATTGATCCTCGTGATAACGAGTCCAAACACTATTTAGCTTTGTTTCTCAACGAGAAGGGAAACAACCGAAGGTGAATGGCATCATCAGAAACACCATTAATTTTGAAAGTGTGGCAAAATTCTAGAAAGTTTGCCAAGTGATTGTTTGGATCCTCATCCTGCAAACCATCAAACTGAACAAACTACTGAATCATCTGTATAGTGTTAGGTTTCAGTTCAAAATTATTTGCAGCAATAGCAGGTCAAACAATACTTGATTCGATTCCTTTTAAATTAGGTTTAGCATAATCATACATAGTACGAGGAGCAGGATTTTGATTCACCGGGTTTGCGGCAACCACAGGAGGTAGTGGATTATTATCAGCCATCTCTTCAGTAGTATTGGTTTCGTCTTCTTGCTCTACTTCTATGTATTGTAAACTTCACCTTATTTCTCTTCGGTTTCTGCGAGCGGTATGTTCTATCTCACTGTCAAAAATCAAGGATCTTGACAGGTTTCTTCTAGTCATAAACTAGAAATACCTGCCAGAAGAAAATAAAAGAAAAACTAGAAAGTTAAAATAAAAATTAAAAAATAATTATAAATTGCAATAAAATAAAAATGGCTAAAGTAATAAAAATTGAGTGTTCCTAATATCTTAGTCCCCGGCAACGGCGCCAAAAACTTGATGTGTCTAAAACTAACTATGATCACAATAAAGGCAAGCGCACCTATCGTTTATAGTATAGTTCTGGTAAGACCGGTAATATCGTATTCACAAGGACCAAGAGTACTAGTAATTACTATCTTTCTATTATCTAGCCTAAGAATTGGAGTGATTTCTTTTAAACTAAAACTAATTAAACACGACAACGAAATAATTAGGAAAATACTTTAAGACATCTTATATGATAAAGGCAATACTTAAGGAAGAATCCATGATCGCGTGTCAAAGTCTTAAAAAAATATAAAAAGAATGATCGAGCCTAGAAACTAACTGTGACAATGATTGAGGCAAGTGCACCTATCGCCAAGTGGCAAGACCGGATTGTCGAACCCAAAGGAACCAAAAGTACTAATTCTAACTTTCTTTCTATTATTTAGCCTAAGAATTAAGGAAATTATTAATTAATCTAAAATTAACTAACTATTAAGCTAAAGATGCTAAGACAAAGAGAATGAATTGGGGAAAATACTTGTAGGAAAAACCAATTGATTAAGACAATACCCGAGGAAGAATCCACCTAGACTTCTCTTGTTATTTAACTCCGAACCAGATGATTTATTCACTTGACTTGATCCGTAGGATTCCCTAATTTATATTAATAACTCTTTCAAGGCTACTAACGTCTAACCCTAGGTTGATTAATTGAAATCTCTTTTTAATTAAAACCCCTAGAATTGTATTAACTCGATCTATGGACTCTTATATTAGCTTTGACCCTAATCCGACAGATTTTCGTCATCCTATTTCTAGGGTTGCGATCAACTCCGTTTAATTATGTTAGATATACTCTTAAACATGGACTTTTGCTCTACTGCTTAAGCACATCAATACTTGAATTAATATCCTGAAATATCAAAGCAAGAATTAAGAACACATAATTAAGAACAAATCAAGTATTTATCATATAGTTCAGAAAATAATAATAAGATCCATCTTAGGTTTCACCCCCCTCCGGTATTTAAGTGGTTTTGCTCATAATTATAAAAGAATACATCTCATAAGTAAATATAAAACAAAACATAAGAAAAACCATAAAACTCCCTGAAGGAAATTGAAGGGAAGATCCTCCATCTTGAGTATGATTCCGGCTTCTTGAGATGAATCAACTGGCTTTCTTCGAGTATATCCCACAATTCTGGCTCTTTGGCTTGGCTCTTCGGCCTAACTGGACACCTAAGTGGACTCCCCCTGAAGGTTGGCCTCTAGGGTGTTTATATAGGCTTTTGGAATGGCTTTCTTTGCCTCTAAGTACCCTAATCCGAATGAAACTCTTCTTTGTCATGACAGGGACACGCCCATTGCACACGCCCGTGTGAATCGTGGCCAGGCCGTGTTCGGGTCCGTTAAGGGGGCACGGCCGTGTGGCTTGGGCCCAGGATGTGTTGATTTCGTGATATGGCCCATTCACTCTGTTTTAAGCCTGTTTCTCGTTCTTTTCATCCTCCGGTGCTCTCCTGAACATAAAACATGAAAACAAAGGATTAAGAGCACCAAATTACACAATTCAGGGAATAAATCATCCAAAAGTATACTAAATGTGGGATTAAAATATGTTTATATTATGTTTTATCAAATACTCCCACACTTAAGCATTTGCTTGTCTTCAACCAAAATTCTCAACTCACAATTAAAATGAACTTCCTTGATTCATAATATTCATCAATAATGTTTCATCATATTTCATAGACAATTCATACATTGATAATTTAAATAGAAAGATCCTAAAGATTCAAACAATCAAAGTCATAGTTTTTGTAGCATGAAAATATAGGTGTTTTCCCCTTACCTAAATAATCACCTTTAATTCAAAATTGACAAGAGTTGACATCCTCTCTAAAGATTCACTCAAATCACTCAAATTGTTTAAGGTTCAAAATTAAGCACTCAAAAGTCGAACATGAAAAGTTAATCCTATAGGCTTGCCTAAAAATCAAATCTCCACCACTGTAAAATGAAATGATACACAAATCAAAAGGTCTTTAAAAAGGGTTGTAATGCGGCTCGGGTTAAAGGTGTGGATAAAGGCTGAATTAGAGGGTTAGAATCGAGATTGAATTGACAATTTACCTAACTAGAAAAATGAATTAATCTTAAATAATTACATCAACTAAAAACTAATAATACAAGCTTTTTCTTCAAGATGTGGAATTTAAACATGTAAGCTCTCTAATAAATATACACTACACCAAAACAGACTTTTAGCGGCGTTTTTTGGGGCTTTTAGCGGCGTTTTTAAGCGCCACTAATAGTATTTGCGGCGCTTTCGCAAACGCTGCAAAAAACGCCGCTAAAGAAAGCGCCGCAAAAGTTAGTGGCGTTTGTTGTGAAAAAACGCCGCTACAGGTAGGGGCTTTTAGCGGCGTTTGTTTGAAAAGCGCCGCTAAAGGTAGGGGTCTTTAGCGGCGCTTTCCATACAAACGCCGCTAAAGGCCCCTACCTTTAGCGGCGCTTTTCAAACAAACGCCGCTAAAAGCCCATACCTTTAGCGGCGCTTTATAGACAAACGCCGCTAAAGGTCGGGTCTTTTAGCGACGCTTTTGCAAAACCGCCGCTAAAAATCACGAAAATAAAAAAAATTAAAATATTATACTTTTAGCGGCGCTTTGACCAAAACGCCGCTAAAAGTCCTAAAAATTAAAAAAAATTAAAATATTATACTTTTAGCGGCGCTTTTACCAAAAACGCCGCTAAAAGTCCTATAAAATAAAAAAATAAAAAATTATAAAAACGCCACATCCAATTTAAAAATATATAATTTAATACATCATAACTATAATTGATACAATTTTATACCCTATTTGCTGCACCAGCTGCAGTTTCCAGTTGAAGAACCTTGATTCCATTGACCTCCTGCAGCCAATTTTATAGTTTAGAAATCAGAAATCCACCAGAGAATAGGCAATTTCATAAAATGCATGCTGACATAAGAGAATAGGCAAGATAAAGTGAATGCGAAGGAAAAAAAAGTCATGTAGATTAGCATCATAGCAAACAGATTAACTAATGATACATCTACAGGATGGCGCTTAAATTCAAAAAATGCACGCTGCAAATATGTACTATTACTCCCTATATTATTTTTAAATTCTAAATTTAATACTTTTAATTTAATCAATTTTAGTTCTTGTACTTTTTCAGCTCAAATCCAATTGGTAGCAATTAAATCAATTTGGATCAATTTTGCTTGTAGTCTTGTAATTAGTCTATGGTCTTCAATTTGGTCGTTCTTAAACTCTATACTTTTTCACATTTAAGTAACTTACATGTAAACATATATATAATCTGAATAAACAAAGTATTCAGGATTAGAAATTAAAACAACAAAAAACCAGAGGACATTTCTTTTACACAAGCATCAACAGTTAATTTCGAAGTTCAAAATCAACTGCAAATACAAGTACTGAAGTTTACCGATTGTCTGTGGAGGCGGAGAGCGACAGTGACAGTGACCCAGTAGAGGAGACGGTAATGCAGCAAGTCCTCGGCTCGGAAGTCCTCTTCAATTCTACTCACTTTCAAAATTACCTGTGATGCCAAATTTAGAGCTTTCAGATCAGCAAATATATACAGCACGAAAATTTAATTTCACTTATTTACATCATTAAAATTTTTTAATTTAATTTTTTAAAGTCATATTTTGAAATTAATTTTTTTAATTAATAGCTATGTAATAAAAAAGTCATTATAATATGCATGAATTTAATATAATAAATTTTATAATATTGACAATTGAACTTGTATTTTTAAATTCAAAAAATAAAAGGACTAAATGTAAAAAAAAAAATTATAAAAACTTAGAGCATATTGATTATTTCTACATTTCAAGTTTCAGTTTACTTTACAGTTCTGCACATGAAAAACAATGATATACATTTGAAGTTGTTGATTCGAGCAATATATATATATATATATATCAACTATAATTAGAATTTACCATTACTGAGTACAATCAAATTAATATTTAAAATATATTCAAAGTTAACTAAAATAGATCTAGAAAAATCTATACATGATGCACATAAAGAACAATTCCAAATTATGTATTGACGACACAATCTATGTCCCTCAGGCCGATATAGATCATGAAATGATGGTTACTACTATATTCATATGTGATTCTACTGCAATTTACAATTATTTGAAGACCCAATTTTCTTGTTTTCAATCCAAGTTAACACATGCAAATAGTCTATAAGTTTTGAACATAAAACAGTACATAGAAAATATTGATTCAAAATTTAAGTAGAAGTTAATAATAATATACCCTGAGGCGCATGAAAGGTGATGATTCTCCCACTTCGAGTCTGCTCCTTGTATTGCCTCGCGGTTCGCAAGTTCCTTGCTAAACCAAATTAAAAACAAAATAACCTCGAAGGTAGAGGAAACAAATTAATTTAGATCGTAATGCAGGAATGCTGATAAGATGATACCTCAGTGTGGTTGCTCAGTGGCGTTTGCATAAGATTAGGAGCTGATGACGCAACAGTTTCCTATTCATTGTTGAATTTGGTTAGGAAATTATATAATTATTTCCAGGAAATCTTGTTAGTGAGAAAGGTATTTTACATGCAGAAGAGACGAGTTTAGGAGTAAGCTAGACATGGAAGTCCCAGAGCTAGGATATGTAGCAGTTGGTTTTGTAGTTTGATTCAGAAACAGTAAGCTAGACATGGAAGTCCCAGAGCTAGGATATGTAGCAGTTGGTTTTGTAGTTTGATTCAGAAACCCTTGTTGTTGCACAGATACTGGCCTGTAAATTAAGTTTAAAATCTAAGTCAAATAACAAGAGTAGAATTTAAGCGTATTCAATGTGTTAATGATAAACTTAGTCGTCAATAAAGAAATATAAAAGGGTGATTGATAACAAGAAAAGGGAATCAAAATTCACCTAGACAGCTCAAAATTATGATGGTCTTGATTTGGTAAATTATGATGGTCTTGAGCTGGTAATAGAAGGGAACTGAAAGCTAAATAGATAGACTATGATTAAAAATTACTTGAAACAATATGCATTGGGCCCTAAATTTCACTTGAAAAGATAGAATCCTATGAACAGAATGAGTCTATAACCATTGTTAAAAAAAACTCAAAGTAGTAAACTGGAAAGGTTAATACCTTCTTCATTCGGGTTTTGACTTCGGATTTCTTAGCTTTGTGGTAAACCCTCCTTTTCTCTGTTTGTCGAGTCCTCTTAGCAGCTGAATCAGCCGCCTTCTTTGGTGCAACCTCACAAACAACAACAGAACGATGAATTGGTTTTGGAGTCACTGTACATTATAATCAACAAATAGTCATAAGGATATTTAGTCAAATTAATATGACCCCTTGCCTTTAGATATGCAACAGTTATCTGTATGAACATATCAACTATGGTTCTTCATTCAATTTAGCCAGTGCCCCCTAATGAAAATTAATTGTGAGTCAATTAAAGCAATATAACCTTCTTTTCTTTTATTTTAGCAAACTATATTATCCAAACTTTGAAGAGACTTATACAGAACATATTGCTTAGAACACAGTAAACTTAGAAAAGAAAGTAAAGAATAATTGTCTGAAAAGGAGAAAAAGTCAAACTAGCTTGACAAGAAATTATGACATGATCTAATTATGTATTTGGAATACTAATACCTTAACATTACAGCAATAATCCTTTATCAAACAAGTGAACTCCAAGAACATTTACTACTCACAACATCATTGTCCCAATCAGCATTACAGTTCAAAAACAGATAGACAAATATATGAAATTAATTTGAAATCTTTTCTTGTCCTAAACCAAAAGTTTGTTAAATGACCATTCCTTGTTAAGTAGCTTAGAGCTGGTTCTTAATTTTTTGAAAGTAATAATAAGAAATCATATGGGCTTTGACAGAATGTACAAGGTAATCAAATCCAACAGTGATGGATCTAATACCAAAAGGTTTTGTTCATCCTCATCAGACTATCAATAATAATGGCCGAATCTGTTGCCTCTGTTGCTGTCCAAAATGTGACAGACCAGACAATGACATACCTGTAAATTTATGATCATATCATTGTAAAACATATCCTCATCAATGCAAGAAGTTAGATTCAAAAGAGATTAGATGCAAGCAGTAACAACTAAAAATTCATTACATTAATGGGATTTTTTACAATTTCCATTATTCTAGTAAGCTAGATATACCATATGTTGTTCCAACACTCCCATGTCCGAGACTCACACTCAAGTCCAAGTAACATGGAAACAAAGAACTTAATGAAATCAAGTACAGAAAAGTAGAGAATACCAGCGAGTTATTGACTGCTCTTAAGCAATCATTTGTCTTCAACATTAATAGAATAACACGGGGCAGTCGACGGAGAAGCTCGGATATTTGAGGGAAATATTGAAATGCATACATCTGCCAGAGAAGATAGATATGGCCGAGCAAGAAGTGAGAACCAATCAATTAAAAACAATCCAACATTCAAACTTATAGCAAATCATAATCTCTAAACAAAAAGAGAGCTCCAGTGGAATCATTATTCAGAAGGAAGCAAATAAATAAGAGGAAAAATATATCAATATCAGTGCATCAAAACTTATAATATCACCTGTAGTTCAGAACACTATCAGTGCCTTTTATGACCAAATGATCCACAGCTGGGTCAATGACCCGATTCCAGGGCCTCATCGTTAGAATCCCTGCAAATAGAACATACAGGTCCTCCCCAGCACCCAATTTCACACTAGCAGATAAGGAAGAAACAAAAAAGTAAATTGAAAGCAGAAGGAGATGAGGGAAACTAGCGAAAAAGGAAGGGAAGGTTCTTAGTTTTATCCACCAGCAACTCAATCTTTAGGGATTTCAGAAGAAGGGGGAAATGAAATTCAGGAGAGCAAAACGCGATTTTATTAGCTAAATCATTTAAAGACTCAAGCTTTTATTGAAATCAATATAAACCCAGAAACAAACATGGATCGGTTAAATGAAGGAAACCCAATTTGGATTATATCAAATAATAGCCAAAAACAGCAAAAGAAAAAAAATTGAAGCATAGAAATCAATATATGCATAGAATGAAAAATACCCAATTTAGATAATACACAAAAAAAAGTAGTGATTAAAAGAAAGTGCTACCTTGAAGAAATTTGTGTTGATAAAGGGAGAAAATACTGAAAGTTCTATTCGGCGAGAATAACCATGAAATCGCGAAAATAAAGCAAAATAGGCTTCTTACTGGGAAATTTGGGATTCCGAAATTTTGAGTTTGGGGAGGGAAACTGATTGGGAAACGATAGGGGAAATTTGGGATTAAGGAATTTTGTGTTTGGGGAGGGAAACAGATTGGGAAAATTTGGGAAATTCTAAGTTTGAGTTTGGGGAAAAAAATCGGGGTTATAGGATAGTGGATTTAGTTCGGGGAAAAAACGGCACCGTTTTATGTATAAAAATTTGTAATTATTTGTGGCGTTTTTGTAAAAAATGCCACTATAGCTCCGTTTTTTGTGGCGTTTTTGTAAAAAACGCCACTATATAATTTTAATATTTTTTCTATTTTTAGCCTATATATATTTTAATTTTTGTGTTGAGATTATCATTTTTTAAAATTTTTATTTTTATTATATTTTGAGTATTGAACTTTTTAACAAAAATATTAAATATTCAATTTTTAAGTTTTTAGGAATTTAATTTTTTAATTTTTTATTATTAATTTTAAAAATTTAATTACCATTACCAACTCTTTTACGAATTTATTTTTCTTTCTTTTTACATCAACATCATTTTTTGAAGTATAGTCTGCATTAGTTGTTTAGATTTTTATATTGAATAATTATAAATTTTTATGTATGCAATATTATATAAATACATCAATATATTTTTATTCACGACGCCGTCTTCGAATCTATTGATGGGTTTTGTGGCGTTTTTGTATAAAACGCCGGTAATTTTTAATATCATTTTTACTATTATTAATTAATCCAATTACTTATTTTAAATATTTATAAATTTAAAATATATCAGTCATATACCCATAAATCTTTAAAATTATTTTAAATAATAGTATTAGTGTTAATAATAATAAAATAATTTTTATATAAAAAAATTCATAAAAGAGATCTCTTTTACGGTTATATAATAAATTGTTTAATATATAAATTAAAACACTTAACCCCAAATCCTAGTATATATATAACCCCAAATCCAAACTTCAAGCCCTAATCTCTAACACATAATCCCAAACCCCCAAACTATATAATAATTTTAATATTATAATTCATATTATCTATTTTACAATTATATAATAAATTATTTCATATATAAATTAAGGATAAAAATCTGAATCTAATTTAAAGAAATGAACATTGGGGTAATTGATACATATACCTCTTAAACCCTAAAACCCTAAAACCCTAGACCCTAAATCATAGCTCCTACACTATCAATCCTTAACTATTGACTATAAACCCTAAACTATAAGCCTTAAACCCTTAAACCCTATAATAATCTAAACACATAACCCCAAACTCTAAACCTTAAAATATTATAAACCCCAAAGCCCTAAACCATAAACCTTTCTTAAACCCTAGACCCTAAACATCATAAACCATAAAACCCTAAATCATAAACTCTTACAAACATATAAACCCTGTAACCATAAATACTAAACTTTAAATCAAAAACTGTAAACCACTAAAACACTAAACTATAAACATTAACCCCTAAACCATACGACCGACACCTTATACCCTAAATGCTAAATCTTAACACTAAGGCAAAAAATTTAAACACTAAACATAAATTAAAATTGATTTATTATACAATGATCAAAACAGCGATTTTTTTTTTTTGTTTTGAAATAGATTGAATAAATGCCAACCTTAGTTTTTGCTTTGAAATAAAAAATAGTTTCTGATATCACCTTTAGCGGCGTTTTTATAACAAACACCACTATAAGTCAGCCTTTAGCGGCGTTTCTAGAAAAACGCCGCTAATTTTATCCCATTTTTACATTGTAATTAAAACGGCGTCGTTTTTGTTTCGAAATAAAAAAATATTTTGTGGCGTTTTAAAAGACAAACGCCGCTAAAAATCACATTTAGCGGCGCTTTACCTACAAACGCCGCTATAAGCCAGCCTTTAGCGGCGTTTTTTAGCAAAACGCCACTAATTTTTCCCTTTTTTAAATTGCAATTAAAACGTCGTCATTTTTGGGCTTTTTTAATTGCTCATACCTTTAGCGGCGTTTTTACAGAAGCACCGCTAATGCTCTGACTTTTAGCGGCGTTTTTCCAAAAGCGCCGCTAATGCTCCTACTTTTAGCGGCGTTTTTACAAAAGCGCCGCTAATGCTCCGACTTTTAGCGGCGTTTTTACATAAGCGCCGCTAATGCTCCGACTTTTAGCGGCGTTTTTCCAAAAGCGCCGCTAATGCTCTGACTTTTAGCGGCGTTTTGAAAAAAAACGCCGCTATTTCTCCTTTTTTTGTGGCGTTTTCTTCCAAACGCCGCTAATGTATATTATTTGCGGCGTTTTTCTTTAAAACGCCACTAAAAACGCCGCTAAAAGTCTGTTTTGGTGTAGTGATACTTTAATTTTTTTTAAGAACAAATCAAGTGAAAGGATGAATTTAACTACTGAAGTAAAAATTATAGTTAGGCAACTGATCAAATCAAATCTCGATATAAGGATGGTCAAGAGGAATGGTGATAACAAATATAGACCGGGTTTTGGGGTTAATATTAGTGGGTGAGTCAATAAAAAGGGTTGTTAGGATCAAAGAGGTTCATTAGGGGTTAATTGTGAGGGTAGGCTTTTAGTGGAGTGAGTGGGTTAAATCCTAAGTGCCTTTATCATCTCTGTATGTCAAATCAATGATGTGGTATTGGCATGTATAATTGAAGCAAGTTCTAGAATAACAAATCAATGTTGACACACTCATAACAAAAAGTGAGCACGAAAGAATGTATGCTCTAAAAGGCTCAAAATATCACAAAAATTATGGGTTTTTGATGTCAAAATTGTAAATTTCAAACTTCAAGGTAATAATTAGATTCATGTAGACAACCTAACAAAATTTTAATTTTTGAAAATAGACTCATCATGCTTGATTCTCTAGTCTCCTAAAGTTTAAATCATCAATGTACAATTATCAATGACTTAATCCAAAACATATCAATAAAAATCATTGTAACAACCCAAACCCGGCCCAAACACTATGGCCGAATCTAGTTTGCTACAGTAGAAAATATTTTGGAAAACACTTTTGGAAAGTAAAAATTCTTAGTTGCCGAAAACCTTTTCAATTGATTGTTTTGTTAAACCTTAGAATTTATTTAAAATTAATTCAACCAAGTTATTATAAAATATCGAGTGTGCCCAATGGCACGATGAAAACATCTTCTTGTTAATTTGGGAAAACATGTGACTTTAATTTAATATTGATAATCATAGTTTAAAACAATTATTCGACATATGAAAAATAACAAAAATAAAATATCAGGAGGCCTTATTACATCCAAATAAACTAAAAACCGGAAATAAATTTTATCATAACTAAAATTAAAGTTCATTTAATTTAAATCCACCGCATGGCCACCTCGAGTCAACCCGGCTCCACATCCGCGATCTACGTGTCACCTGAAAAATGTAAAGGAGAAGGTGAGTCACCAAGACTCAGTATGTAACCCTTCCCCCGTTTTAAAGACAGTTTCATACACAACATATAACAATTAATATGCAGAATATTATGTACCCCCAACCTAGCCAACCAAACGCCACTGTCTACCCCGCTGTGGTACCAAACCACTGGTGGTGCCAAACCACTGGTGACATATAGTCACGATGTGTTACCAAAACACTGGTGTCCGTAGACACGAATCGATTGATGGGGCCAACCCATCGTGTGATACCAAATCACTGGCAGACGATCCCATATCTCAAGTGGGGCCAACCCACGGTGGTGTTAACCACAGGGACGAGTCGCTATGAGGTGCCAAACCTCTGGAGGTACCAAACCTCTGGTGACCGTAGTCACGGTGTGTTACCAAAACACTGGTGCCCGTCGGCACGATTAATACTGCCCCCTCCACTCATCAATCCCACATCAGTCACATATGTATATGTTTCATGTCATCACATACTTAAATCTCATGTATCAATACATCATGCTTCTCAAAAGCATCGAATAACAAATTCATATTAACAGGTACTTACCTGAATCACCATCTATACCGATATGGTATATTATCCAATGCTACATAAAATCAAGATAGCATTCATAACAATCAGCACATTTAACAAGTTATACGTGTGTATGTACACACCTGTCACCAACGAGGAGTCTAAATCCCGAAAAGAGATGTCGGCCACCTAGATCTACTGGTCCCTATGTTCGGCCACAATAGTGTTAGTGATATGGGCCATTCGGCCAAACCAAATAATTTAAAGGGGTCATACTTTGTACCCGAATCCTTACCTAACCGCTTGAATTCTAGCTTCGGCACCCAAATCGCGATTCTGATTCACCACAACAATTGATCAATTAACACTATCAATAACCATGGCCTTTGGCTTTTAAACACTAACATAAGCCTTACCTATACTTACCAAATCGGTTGACAGAAGACTTTGAACCAATTGCTTCAAGATCCCGAAATACCTGGACAGAATCGGTTTAAAATAGGGAGTTAATATCCTAGCCACAAGTGCCGAAATTAGTTCCTATTCCCTTAAAAAGAAATCAGCAAGAACAAGGGATCAAAATAAGGCATTCGGCTCTTGCCCCTTACCCCCCCATATGAACCGATTGTAGGAAAACTTGAGGAGATTACCTTAATTAAGCTATTCGGCAAAAACCACCCAACTGAGGAGAAGGGATTCGTCTTTCAGTAACCAAGAGAAAGTGCAAACAGAAGTTTCGGCTAAGTGTTTTTGAGAGGAAAAAGAAAGAAATAGGTTGGGAATTTTGGAATAGGAGATTCGGCCAAGGTCTAAGGAGAATGGAGAAAAATAACAGAAACAAAGAAGGAAAAGTTGGGGATTTTGCTAAAATGAAAACAAGGTAGTAGGTTGGGGCTTTTATAAACATTTGGCACCCCCTAGTGGCCTTGCCGTCCACTTCTCCATGAAGTGTTTAAATTTCGGCAACCACCTACACCCTCTCTTGGCCACTCATTTGATTTAATTCAACTTAGTTTGAATTAATCCCCCTTAAATCAAATAATAATCCAACCAATATCCTCTTTATCTACTATTATCCTTAGGATAAAAATCCCAAAAAAAAAACTCATGTTATCTACGTAAATAATAAATAATAAAAAGAGTTTAAAGAGAGGAAGTCTCTCCCCCCTTGTGCCGTCCACTTAAAGAGCAAAAAGAGGGGATTCTTATGACTCGAACCAAGGTTCTCCCTTCCCCTTGCTGGCGTCACATGCTAGCTCTTAAGTGACCTCACTTTTGCCACTTTACCAAGGGCTTTTTAATGTCCAAATTCCCTCATTTATTCTTATAACACCCTCCTGCTAAGGGTCCCTGCCTTTAAAGTTCAAGATGAAATTTTCTACCAAACTGAGCCTACTCAAGACCATTAATTAACCTTTATTATTCCATAATTAATATCACAGTGGTTCAAACATAAGAAAAATAATTTAATTCCAAATAGCCCCATTTTTGGGATGTTACAGTTCTACCCCCTTAAAATAAATTTCGTCCTCGAAATTACCTGATTAGAAGAGGTGGGGGTATTGCTGCCTCATCACATCCTCGGGTTCCCATGTAGCTTCCTCTGTACCATGGTTTCGCCATAGCACTTTCACTAAGGGCACTGACTTCCTTCGTAGAACCTTCACATCTCGATCTAAGATCTGGACCGGTTCTTCTTCAAAAGATAAATCCGAGTTCACCTCAATCTCTGCTACTGGCACAACGTGCGAAGGATCTGAACGATACCGTCTCAGCATCGATACATGAAATACTCATGGATCTGATTCAGTTCTGCCGGCAACTCTAGCTGATAAGCTACCGGTCCTACTCGCTTTACAACTGTATATGGCCCAATGAACCTTGGGCTTAGCTTCCCTTTCCGGCCAAATCTCAACACCTTTGTCCAAGGTGACACCTTTAGAAAAACCTTGTCTCCCACGGCATACTCCATTTCCTTGCGTTTGAGATCGGCGTAAGACTTCTGCCTATCTGATGCTTCCTTGAGACGAGACCGAATCACCTTGACTTTGTCTTCAGTTTCTGTTACCAATTCTGGACCCAGAACTTGTCGTTCCCCCAACTCCGTCCAACATGTAGGAGTACGGCATTTTCGTCCATATAGGGCTTCATATGGAGCCATCTGAATACTCGCTTGATAACTATTGTTATAGGCGAATTCCGCCAATGGTAGGTACTCTTCCCAACTACCACTAAAATCCAAGACACATCCTCTTAACATGTCCTCCAAAATCTGTATCACCCTTTCCGATTGTCCGTCAGACTGTGGATGGAAAGCTGTACTGAAATCCAACCGTGTACCCAAAGCTTGATGCAACGCTTTCCAGAACCTTGACGTGAATCTGGGATCCCTATCCGAGATGATCGACACTTGCACACCATGCAATCTTACTATTTCTGACACATACAGCTTAGCTAGCTTCTGCAGAGAAAAATCCACCCTTACCGGTATAAAGTGAGCTGACTTAGTTAGACGGTCTACTATTACCCAAACTGCATCTTTCTTGCTGGGCGTAAGGGGTAGCCCACTAACGAAATCCATAGTGATCCTCTCCCATTTCCATTGAGGGATCTTTACCGGTTGAAGTAGCCCTGATGGCAATTGATGTTCAGCCTTAACCTGCTGACACGTCAGACACTTTCCCACAAATTCAGTTACCTCCCGCTTCAACCTGGGCCACCAAAACTGTTTCCGTAGATCTCCATACATCTTGCTTCCTCCCGGATGCATAGCGTATGGGCTGCTATGTGCATCTTGGAGAATTTTCCGCCTTAATTCTGTATCCTTCGGCATCAAGCTCGCCCTTGAAGACATAGCACTCCATCATTAGACAGACTGTACCCTTCCAAACCACCGTCCTGAACTTGTACCCACTTAGCGTTCAAGCCTTCATCCACTAACTGCTTTTCCTTAATCTCCTCAATCCACGTTGGCTTAACTTGGAGTTCCGCCAACAGACTCCCATCATCATATAGACTCAACCGAGCGAACATTGCTCTTAAGTCCGTCACAACCTTTCGGCTCAACGCGTCGGCTACCACGTTAGCCTTACCCGGATGGTACTCGATTGAACAATCGTAGTCCTTTAATAGTTCAATCCACCGACGCTGTCTCAGGTTTAGATCCTTCTGAGTCAGAAGATACCTCAAGCTCTTGTGATCCGTGTAGACTATTGACTTTTCCCCGTACAGATAGTGTCTCCATATCTTTAGAGCGAAGACAATTGCTGCTAACTCCAAGTCATGCGTTGGGTAGTTAACCTCATGCGGTCTTAACTGACGAGATGCATAGGCTACTACCTTCCCTTCTTGCATCAGCACACATCCCAAACCAGTATGGGATGCATCACAATAGACGGTGAACAACTTTCCTGCTTCAGGCTGTACCAAAACCGGAGCTTCCGTCAGAATTTTCCTCAACTTATCAAAACTTTCTTGTTGCTTCTCCGACCATACAAATGGAACTCCTTTCCTCAATAACTTCGTCAATGGCGCTGCGATCAGAGAGAACCCTTCCACAAACCTTCGATAATACCCCGCTAAACCCAGAAAACTCCGTATTTCAGCCACCGACCTAGGCGGTTTCCACTCCAACACCGCTTCAATCTTGCGAGGGTCTACTCTAATTCCTTCCGTCGACACTACGTGCCCTAAGAAAGCCACGTCCCTCAGCCAAAATTCGCACTTACTGAATTTGGCATATAACTGCTTCTCCCTCAATACTTGCAGAACTATCCGTAAATGCTTGTCATGCTCCTCCTCCGTCTTTGAATAAACCAATATGTCATCTATAAACACCATGACAAATTGATCTAAGTACTACTGAAACACCCTATTCATCAAGTCCATGAATGCCGCCGGTGCATTGGTCAACCCGAATCGCATCACTAAGAACTCGTAATGCCCATACCGAGTTTGGAATGCCGTCTTGTGACCATCAGCCTCCTTCACCCTTAATTGATGATAACCTGACCTAAGGTCAATCTTTGAGAATACCGACGCACCCTTCAATTGGTCAAAAAAATCATCGATCTGAGGCAACGGGTACTTGTTTTTGATCGTTAACTTGTTTAACTGACGGTAGTCGATGCACATCCGCATAGAACCGTCCTTCTTCTTAACAAACAACACAGGTGCTCCCCACGGAGATATACTTGGTCGAATAAACCCTCTATCCAAGAGCTCCTGAATTTGAGCCTTCAGCTCCACCAATTCCTTTGGTGCCATTCGATACGGTGCTATAGATACAGGTGTCGTTCCAGGTAGCAAATCTATACCGAATTCGACTTCCCGATCCGGAGGCAGACCCAGAAGCTCTTCTGGGAACACATCAGCGAATTCCCCAACCGTCTGAACCTTTCCAACTACTGACTCCTTAGCTTCTAAAGCACAGATTCGAACCAAATATGCCTCACAACCCTTCTTGACCATCTTTTCAGCCTTCAAGGCAGACACTACGCTGGATAGGTAATTCCTCCTATCACCTATCATAACTACTTCATCACCTTTCGCCGTCTTAAGAACCATGCGCTTAGCCGCGCAATCCAAATTCGCCTGATACTTAACCAGCCAGTCCATTCCAAGGATCAAATCGAACTCCCCAAAAGGTAGTTCCATCAGATCAGCAACGAATACTACCCCTTGGAGTTCTAGGGGTACGTCTCTATAAAGTTTGTCTACCACTACAGAGTGACCTAAAGGGCTAACTACAGTCATCTCCCTAGAAGCAGTTTCAGAGTTTAGGTCCATAGTTCCTACCACACTACTAGCAATGTACGAGTGCGTCAAACCCAAATCAATTAATGCAACATAAGGAAGATCAAAAATTAGAAAAGTACCGGTTATGAAATCCGGTGTGTCACCCTCCTCGCGACGCCTCGCTGCGTAAACTAAGCCAGGCTGCCTAGCCTCTGTGTTACCTGAACCTCTGCCCTGAGTTCCACGACCTCGGTTAGGACCGTTGTTTCCTCTGCCATTACCATGACCCCTCTGTGGTCCCACATTTCTATCCTGAGTACGATTCTGCCCCTCTGGCTGATTCTTAGCTAGTTTCCGGGGACAATCTCTAACATGATGCTCCAAAGACCCACACTCAAAACATCCTCTATCACCGGTCCAACAACCTCCCCAATGGGTCTTTCCACAGCGGTTACACTGAGTCGGCCTCTGATTAGTAGTCATGGGTCTTGCCGCCTGATTTGGCCCACTTGGCCTAGCCTTTTTCTGAACACTACCACTTGATCCAGCTGACCCAAATCCTCTCTTCTGATTATTCCTACTATAACTTTGCCTCACAGCCTCCTTGATCCCGTCGGCTACCTTAGCCTTTTCCACTAGAGATGAGAACTCACGAACCTGCTGCGAGGCAATCAGTAACCTCAAAGCGGACACAGCGCTCATGCTCAGTAGACACGATGCCTCTAGCATACCTACTCAGCCTTAAAAACTCCGCCTCATACTCCGACACTGACTTAGTTCCTTGCACTAATCCCAGAAAAGCCTTTCTCTGCGCGTCAGTGTAGCTGGTACCCACATACTTCTTCTGATAGGTGGTTTTGAAATACTCCCAAGTCAGATCATCTACTGTAGCCCCGTCTCGAACCGTAAGCCACCACTGATACGCTTCATCCTTTAGAAACGACACTGCCCCTTTCAGCTTTTCTTCCTCAGTCAGGTCAAGATCATCCATGATCCTTTCAGTTGACTCTAGCCAGTATTCTGCTGCACTGGGTGCCACTCCTGACACACCCCGGAATACCTCCGCTCCGTTAGATCGGAGTCGCTCGGGAATAGATTTTCGAGCTCCCAAATTTCCACCAGCCCCAGCCACCATCTCCAAGACTCGCAAAATAGCTTGCGATACCGCCTCACCACCGGTCTGATCCTGCTCCTCAGCTCTAAAAGTAGGAGGTGGTGGTGGCGGTGGTACCTCATTTTCAGAACCTTGTCCCGACCTGACGGGTTCAGACACCGTCATCCTACCCCTACCGCGTCCACGGCGTCCACGTCCTCTAGAACTCATTCTATCTACCGCGCTTTTAATCTGATTAAGAAAAATTTTATGCGTTAGCATTTGTTCCACTTTATTATTCACGAAGAAATTTTACGGATAGAGTTTTAATCAGAGATTCTTTCGAGCAAACAAGGTTTCAGTTTCCTATCCTAGTTCGCACAAAGAAGTTCATGCATCCATTCCTTAATACTTTCCATACCTATTCGCTCATCGAACATTTCTGCCCATTTCTAACCCAGGGGTATTTTTGTCTTTTTCCTACAGGGGTATTTTCGTAATAGAAGAAGTTGTAAAATTTTAATAAAACAGATCACTTTGTAATTCCCCAAAACTGGAGGATGTTTCTGAAAATTGGCAAAATTAAAGATCTGGCCTCGTTTTGGAATCCAGGGGTATTTCGGTAATTTTGCAACTTGAGGGCGTTTTCGAAATTTTCCAAAACCAAAATATTTGCTGATGATTTCCAAAGCTAAGTTGTGGAATATTTGTAAAATAGTTGAAATTTTTGAGCAAAACCATTGAACTGATATTTTATGAACCGAGGGCATTTTAGAAATTTTACCCCTTAAGGGCATTTCTGTAATTTTCCACAATCAAGTTTTTTGAGAAAAACGTTGTAAAAATAATGTTCTCGGATTTGAAAAAGTTATTGCACAAGTTTTGAAAACATTAGGGTTTGTTGTTTCATTCTTTTTCGAAAACATGGCTAATTCCCTTTTCGGGTTTTAATCATTGTGTTTAGCCTATGACCGAGCCCTCCTGGTCAGGGTGAACCAAAGCTACGCACCAGGCAGAATTCGAGTGAAGAGGAGGTGGGTCACGCGGACCGCTTAAATACCAAGCTCTCACCGAACCTTTCTATACATGCGCACAGAGGTTACCACACCACTGAGCCCTCTGAGTTAGGGTGAACCGAAGCTACGCACCAGGTAGGATACCTGCGAAGAGAAGGTGAGTCACGAGGACTGCTTAAATACTAGGCTCTTCCGGATCCACTCCTAGACATGCGTACAGGGGTTACCACACTCTAGCTCAGTGACTAAGTCATAGGTTGGTTTAGTTCCTTAAGTCTTATGTTCTGTTTGTGTGTTTGAGTAATCTAATCCTAGGGTTCAAGTTCCTATAAGTCTATCTACGTTCCATGCTTCCTACCCTTCTACAGAATATAATTCACGAAGAGGTTTCGATGTACTTACCTGGGCGGATCGGTGCCGGAGACTCGGGCCATGCTGTTCAAAAACCAAAAATCATTCCATAAGGCCTACCAAAACATTTTTGGGCCTTGGGCCCCCACAGCCGAGCTTTGAACTGGGCTCTGATACCAATTTTGTAACAACCCAAACCCGGCCCAAACACTATGGCCGACTCTAGTTTGCTACAGTGGAAAATATTTTGGAAAACACTTTTGGAAAGTAAAAATTCTTAGTTGCCGAAAACCTTTTCAATTGATTGTTTTGTTAAACCTTACTTAGAATTTATTTAAAATTAATTCAACCAAGTTATTATAAAATATCGAGTGTGCCCCATGGCACGATGAAAACATCTTCGTGTTAATTTGGGAAAACATGTGACTTTAATTTAATATTGATAATCATAGTTTAAAACAATTATTCGACATATGAAAAATAACAAAAATAAAATATCACGAGGCCTTATTACATCCAAATAAACTAAAAACCGGAAATAAATTTTATCATAACTAAAATTAAAGTTCATTTAATTTAAATCCACCGCATGGCCACCTCGAGTCAACCCGGCTCCACATCCGCGATCTACGTGTCACCTGAAAAATGTAAAGGAGAAGGTGAGTCACCAAGACTCAGTATGTAACCCTTCCCCCGTTTTAAAGACAGTTTCATACACAACATATAACAATTAATATGCAGAATATTATGTACCCCCAACCTAGCCAACCAAACGCCACTGTCTACCCCGCTGTGGTACCAAACCACTGGTGGTGCCAAACCACTGGTGACATATAGTCACAATGTGTTACCAAAACACTGGTGTCTGTAGACACGAATCGATTGATGGGGCCAACCCATCGTGTGATACCAAATCACTGGCAGACGATCCCATATCTCAAGTGGGGCCAACCCACGGTGGTGTTAACCACAGGGACGAGTCGCTATGAGGTGCCAAACCTCTGGAGGTACCAAACCTCTGGTGACCGTAGTCACGGTGTGTTACCAAAACACTGGTGCCCGTCGG
The DNA here is from genome assembly GCA_005393395.2 of Gossypium australe. Classification (NCBI taxonomy): domain Eukaryota; kingdom Viridiplantae; phylum Streptophyta; class Magnoliopsida; order Malvales; family Malvaceae; genus Gossypium; species Gossypium australe. The sequence goes on along the minus strand of CM016625.1, from coordinate 44,420,188 downwards.
CACGATTAATACTGCCCCCTCCACTCATCAATCCAACATCAGTCACATATGTATATGTTTCATGTCATCACATACTTAAATCTCATGTATCAATACATCATGCTTCCCAAAAGCATCGAATAACAAATTCATATTAACAGGTACTTACCTGAATCACCATCTATACCGATATGGTATATTATCCAATGCTACATAAAATCAAGATAGCATTCACAACAATCAGCACATTTAACAAGTTATACGTGTGTATGTACACACCTGTCACCAACGAGGAGTCTAAATCCCGAAAAGAGATGTCGGCCACCTAGATCTACTGGTCCCTATGTTCAGCCGCAATAGTGTTAGTGATATGGGCCATTCGGCCAAACCAAATAATTTAAAGGGGTCATACTTTGTACCCGAATCCTTACCTAACCGCTTGAATTCTAGCTTCGGCACCCAAATTGCGATTCTGATTCACCACAACAATTGATCAATTAACACTATCAATAACCATGGCCTTTGGCTTTTAAACACTAACATAAGCCTTACCTATACTTACCAAATCGGTTGACAGAAGACTTTGAACCAATTGCTTCAAGATCCCGAAATACCTGGACAGAATCGGTTTAAAATAGGGAGTTAAAATCCTAACCACAAGTGCCGAAATTAGTTCCTATTCCCTTAAAAAGAAATCAGCAAGAACAAGGGATCAAAATAAGGCATTCGGCTCTTGCCCCTTACCCCCCATATGAACCGATTGTAGGAAAACTTGAGGAGATTACCTTAATTAAGCTATTCGGCCAAAACCACCCAACTGAGGAGAAGGGATTCGTCTTTCAGTAACCAAGAGAAAGTGCAAACAGAAGTTTCGGCTAAGTGTTTTTGAGAGGAAAAAGAAAGAAATAGGTTGGGAATTTTGGTATAGGAGATTCGGCCAAGGTCTAAGGAGAATGGAGAAAAATAACAGAAACAAAGAAGGAAAAGTTGGGGATTTTGCTAAAATGAAAACAAGGTAGTAGGTTGGGGCTTTTATAAACATTCGGCACCCCCCCTAGTGGCCTTGCCGTCCACTTCTCCATGAAGTGTTTAAATTTCGGCAACCACCTACACCCTCTCTTGGCCACTCATTTGATTTAATTCAACTTAGTTTGAATTAATCCCCCTTAAACCAAATAATAATCCAACCAATATCCTCTTATCTACTATTATCCTTAGGATAAAAATCCCAAAAATAACTCATGTTATCTACGTAAATAATAAATAATAAAAAGAGTTTAAAGAGAGGAAGTCTCTCCCCCCTTGTGCCGTCCACTTAAAGAGCAAAAAGAGGGGATTCTTATGACTCGAACCAAGGTTCTCCCTTCCCCTTGCTGTCGTCACATGCTAGCTCTTAAGTGACCTCACTTGTGCCGCTTTACCAAGGGCTTTTTAATGTCCAAATTCCCTCATTTATTCTTATAACACCCTCCTGCTAAGGCTCCCTGCCTTTAAAGTTCAAGATAAAATTTTCTACCAAACCGAGCCTACTCAAGACCATTAATTAACCTTTATTATTCCATAATTAATATCACAGTGGTTCAAACATAAGAAAAATAATTTAATTCCAAATAGCCCCATTTTTGGGATGTTACAATCATAAATCAAAAGAAATTCATTCTAATCATAATATGAGAAATTAATTAAGAACAAGGCATAATTCAAGGTATAATTTAGGGATTTGAGAATAATACAGAAAGTTAGGCACTTTCTCGAAATAAATATTGACCCCCTACACTTAAGATGTACATTGCCCTCAATGTACAAAGGTATATATGAAATTTAAGTGAAAGGGAGAGGTGAAACTTCCTGAATTTGGATGGCTTCCTTGAGTTGGGAGTGTCGTGGTGTGGTGGCCGCCAACAATCTCTGCGCTAGATGAAGAAATTGGGAAGCTCGTGAAGAATTAGCCAGGAAATAATAATAATAATTCAAAATATACTAAACGTATATTTAAAGACAAGAAAGATAATGAGAAAGTAAATAGAAAGTAAAATAAAATTAAAAGAAAAGATTAATGAACTGAAAAGTCCTTATTGTTAGATGGTTCGCGAGGTGGGTGTGATTTCTAAGGCTGCAGTAGGGTGGCTATGGTCGTGGTCGCAGTGATTCCCTAGCAGCCTTTAGAACCTAAATCAAAGAAAACGAAATAGAATAGATTAAACTAAGTAAAAGAAAAATACAGAAAAGGAAAATAAAGGAGAAGTGAAAATAAAAAGAGAAATTAAATGGACTCAAAGGTCCGTTTCCTGTCGAGTTAATGAAGCAGCCTAGGATCCTTCCGTTTCTTCGACATTGATGATTGTTAGAACAAGAGTTATGAGAAATGAAGAAGAATGAGAATGAAAAAGAAGGGAGGTGTAAAGGAAGAAGAAGGGTGGGGAGTAGGTAAGAAGGGGAGAGGGGTGGTTTAAATAGAAATTTCATGTCTGGTACGTCCCTACGCCCGTGTACCGTGGGTGAGTCGAGTCACACGGTCGTGTCGCACGACCGTGTTATGCTTCATTCATTTCTCCCACGCCCATGTGTAGGTGCCACGCCCGTATTGCTAAAACAGTGTTGGCCACGGCCACATCGCACGGCCGTGGTGTTTAGTTGGGGCCCGTGGCTTGAAGATATTTTTCGTCCTGTGCCGTACTATCTCTTCCATGTCAGTACGTACATCCGTAGCCACCACACGACCACGGCCACGGTGGTGTGCAAGGCCTTGTGGTGTGGAAATTTGCACTTTGGTTAGTTTATAGTTAGGTGCTAAAAAGGAAAAAAATAAATATGTGAAAATTAATTGAGTTAGTGCTCGGGTTGCCTCCTGAGAAGCACTTGTTTATAGTCTGAAGATAGTCTTACCTCTCATTCGCACATTCATGGTGGTTTGAGGAGTTGAAAGTCCTTCCTCATGCTATCTGTCCTATTATCAGTATATAGTTCAAGTCGAGTAGCGTTTTCTTTAAAAGTGTCGAATATAGGATTACTTACCTCGACTGTTCCGTATGGGAAAACATTGAGTACCCGAAAAGTGATTTTTCATTTGTATTAGGGTCAGGAGGAGGTATTCAAGGGTCTGCCTTATCTAACAATACCTGATCTCTGATCTTAAATTCGTTTGTCCCACGGAATGGTGTTGGTTCTGCTTTGTGTATTCCTAACTTCTCATTGAAGTGTGTCTTCCACTCGTCTAGTTGTTCGATCTGAAGCCTTCGTTCCTCATGAGTTATTTCCTTATTATTATGAGGTCTAGGATCTGGCTCAATTGTGTTGTTCCGTGGTGCTTCCTGAAAAGAAGGTTTAACCGAGTGGTTATTAATAGAATTTATGTTCTCACCTTGACTACTCGATGTCCTAGCTGAGTCAAGAGCCTGGAGACTGATTGATTCGTCACCTACACAAAGTATGAGTTCACCTGCGCTGACATCAATTTTAGTCCTGGCAGTTTCTAAAAAGGGCCTTCCTAAAATTAAGGGGATACTATTGTCCTCATCCATGTCCAAAAAGACAAAGTCTACTGGGAATACGAATTTATCAATTTTCACAAGAACATCTTCAATTATACCCCTAGGAATTCTAACAGTTTTATCAGCTAATTCAATGCTCATCCTAGTTTATTTGGGTTTCCCTAGACCTAGTTGTTTAAACAATTTATAAGGCATAACATTGATGCTTGCCCCTAAATCAACTAAAGCATTATCAACAGATAAACTACCAATTAATCATGGAATTGTAAAACTCCCTGGATCTTTTAATTTTCATGGTAGTTTATTTTGCAACATTGCTGAGCACACTGCGTTTAGCTCCACATGCGATTCTTCATCTAACTTCTGTTTGTTTGTTAAAATATCTTTTAAAAATTTCCTTGAATCTGGCATCTGCGAAAGAGCTTCAAGAAACGATAAGTTAATATGTAATTTCTTTAAAAGTTTAAGGAATTTACCGAATTGTTCGTCTGTGTTGTCCTTCTTCATCGCATCGGGGTACAGTATACGAGGTTGGTACTCTTTAATTACCGATTTTGGCTTCTCACGACTTACCTCGACCTTACCGTTCTCTACCGAATTCTCTTGGCTTAATTTAGGCTCATCTAACCCTACACTATCCTGAGTTGTTATGGCTTGAAGCTGCTCCTTTGGGTTAATCTCAGTGTTGCTTGGCAAGCTGCCTTGTGGTTGTTCAGAGATCAGCTTAGCGAGTTGCCCTAATTGGTTCTCGATCCCTTGAATCGATGCTTGTTGATTTTTAAGTGTTGTTTCGGTGTTTTGAAAATGTGTTTCTAACACCGCTATAAATTTTGATAGCATCTCCTCAAGGTTCGGTTTCTTTTCCTGTGGGTAGGGCTGTTGTTGGAAGTTTGGAGGGGGTTGTTGTCTCTGATTTCCTTGACCTCCCCATGAAAAATTGGGGTGGTTCCTCCATCCTAGATTATAAGAATTACTATAAGGGTTATTTTGAGATTTGAAATTGTTACCCAAATAGTGAACTTGCTCATTTTCAGTGCTCGGGTTGTACGGTGGATAGTCTGTATTGTTCATCCCTTCTCCATTCGTATCGCACTGCATAACTGGATGTACCTGCAGAGAACCACAAAAACCATCGACCTTTTTATTTAACATCTCTACCTGATTTGATAGGATGGTTACTGCGTCGAGGTTGAAAACACTGGCCGCTTTCGTTGGCTTTGTCCTTGTGACTTGCAACTGATAGTTATTTAGTGACATCTCTTCAATGAATTCGTAGGCAGCCTCAGGTGTTTTGTTATTCAATGTTCTGCCGGCGGCTGAATCGATCAATTGCCTCGTTGAAGGGTTTACCCCATTGTAAAAAGTTTGGACCTGTAGCCACAAGGATAATCCATGGTGTGGACACCTTCTCAATAGATCTTTGTATCTCTCCCATGCATCGTAAAGTGTTTCTAAATTCATCTGCACAAAAAGAAGAGATATCATTCCTTAACTTGGCCGTTTTAGCCGGCGAAAAATATTTTAATAAAAATTTTTCAATCATTTGTTCCCATGTAGTAATTGACCCTCGTGGAAGAGAGTGCAACCACTGTTTGGCTTTATTCATCAAAGAAAAGGGAAATAACCGAAGACGGATGGCATCATCAAAAACGCCATTTATTTTGAAAGTATCACAAAATTCTAGGAAATTCACCAAGTGATTATTTGGATCTTCATCCTGCAAACCATCAAATTGAACAAATTGCTGTATCATCTGAATTATGTTAGGTTTCAGTTCAAAATTATTTGCACCAATAGTAGGTCTAGCAATACTTGACTCAATTCCTGTTAAATTAGGTTTAGCATAATCATATATAGTTCGAGGAGCATGATTATCGGCCACCTCTGGAGGTAGCGGATCATTCTCAGCCATCTCTTCGGTGGTATTAATTTCGACTTCTTGCTCTTCTTCTATGTAATTTAAGCTTCGCCTTATTTCTCTACGATTTCTGCGAACAGTACCTTCAATATCACTATCGTAAATCAGGGGTCCTGTTGGGTTCCTTCTAGTTATAAACTAGAGGTACATGTTAAGAACAAATAAAGGAAGGAAAATTAGTAAAGTTAAAAGCAAAATAAATAGAAAAATAAATAGAAAAAATAAAAATGGCTAAAGTAATAAAAATTAGCGTTCTTAATATTTTAGTTCCCCGGCAACGGTACCAAAAACTTGATCGTGTGTCAAAGTCTTAAAAATTTATAAAAAGAATGATCGAGCCTAGAAACTAACTGTGACAATCATTGACGCAAGTGCACCTATCAAACAGTAGTATAGTTAAGTGGCAAGACCGGATTGTCGAACCCAAAAGAACTAAAAGTACTAATACTAACTTTCTTTCTATTATTTAGCCTAATAATTAAGGAAATTATTAATTAATCTAAAATTAAATAACTATTAAGCTTAAGAGGCTAAGATAAAGAGAATAAATTGGGGAAAATACTTGTAGGAAAAACCAATTGATTAAGACAATACTCAAGGAAGAATCCACCTAGACTTCTCTTGTTATTTAACTCTGAACCAGACGATTTATTCACTTGACTTGATTCGTAGGATTCCCTAATTTATATTAATACCTCTTTCGAGGCTACTAACGTCTAACCCTAGGTTGATTAATTGAAATATCTTTCTAATTAAAACCCCTAGAATTGCATTAACTCGATCTATGGACTCCCATATTCGGTTTGACCCTAATCCGGCAGATTTTCGTCATCCTATTTCTAGGGTTGCGATCAACTCCGCTTAATTATGTTAGATCTACTCTTAAACAGGGACTTTTGCTCCACTGCCTAAGCACATCAATACTTGAATTAATATCCTAAAATATCAAAGCAAGAATTAAGAACACATAATTAAGAACAAATCAAGTATTTATCATATAGTTCAGAAAAAAATAACAAGATTTGTCTTAGGTTTCATCTCCCTCAGGTATTTAAGAGGTTTAGATCATAATTATAAAAGAATACATCTCAGAAGTAAATATAAAACAAGACATAAGAAAAACCCTAAAACTCTCTGAAGGAAATTGAAGGGAAGATCCTCCGTCTTGAGTATGATTCCGGCTTCTTAAGATGAATCAACTGGCTTTCTTTGAGTAAATCCCGCAATTCTGGTCTCTCTGGCCCGGCTCTTCAGCCTAACTGGACACCTAAGTGGACTCCCCCTGAAGGTTGGCCTCTAGGGTGTTTATATAGGCTTTTGGAATGGCTTTCTTTGCTTCTAAGTACCCTAATCCGAATGAAACTCTTTTTTGTCACAACAGGGACACGCCCATGGCACACGCCCGTGTGAATCGTGGCCAGGCCGTGTTCGGGTCCGTTAAGGGGGCACGACTGTGTGGCTTGGGCCCAGGCCGTGTTGATTTCGTGATATGGCCCATTTACTTCGTTTTAAGCCTATTTCTCGTTCTTTTCATCCTCCGGTGCTCTCCTGAATATAAAACATGAAAACAAAGGATTAAGAGCACCAAATTACACAATTCAAGGAATAAATCATCCAAAAGTATGCTAAATGTGGGATTAAAATATGTTTATATTACGGTTTATCAATCGACCTAGCCTTCACTTATTACTTTTGATTCATATGATTTATTCACTTAACTTAATCCGTAGAAATCCCTGATTTATGTTAATATCTCTTTCTAGACTAAAAATAACTCACTCTAGGTTGAATAGTTGAAATTTCTTTCTAATTAAAACCCCTATTGTCACATTAACTCGATCTATGGATTCCCTTATTAGATTTGACTCTTATCCGACAGATTTCCATCGCCCTATTTCTAGGGTTGCAATCAACTCCACTTAATTGTGTTGATCTACTCTTAAACAGGGACTTTTGCTCCATTGAATAAGCACATTCGGCTTGAATCAATAACCTGAATTATCAAAACAAGAATAAGAACTCATAATTAAGAATAAGAACTAGTATTTATCTTATAAATCAAATAACAATAAGATCTGTCTTAGGTTTCATCCCCTCAGGTATTTGAGAGGTTTATTTCATACTGATGGAGGGAAACATCTTAAAATAGGAAAAACAACAAAACATAAGAAAACCCAAAAACTTCTAAAGAACTTGATGGGAGATCTTCAGTCTTGATGGAGATCCTTCCCCTAAGCTGTTCCCGATGGTTGTCTTGGAGCATTTCCTGCCTTCTACTCGACGTCCCCTTTTAGGTTTCCCCCTAGGGTATTTATATAGGCTTTGGAATGCTTTCCTTGGCCCACAAGTAGCCTTTTCTGAATAGAATTAAACCTAGGGTCGGCAGGGACACACCCGTGGTAGACTCCTTTGGCCGTGCTTAGTTCTACTCGCCCCACACGGCCGTGTGGTCTGTGTGTGACATTCCAGGCTATGTTTGATCCTTCTCTTAACACACGGTTGTGTCCAATGGTCCAGGCCGTGTTGATTTTCTAGGTAGGCCCATTTTGCCCCTTTTTGGCCCATTTCTCGTTCTTTTCGACTTCCTAAGCTCTCCTGAGTATAAAACATGAAATTAAGGAATTAGGAGCATCGAATTCATCAAATCCAATGGAAAATCATCCAAAATTAAGCCAAGCATGGGGTTAAAATATGTGTAAATTATGGTTTATTAGGGACTCAATGAGAACTTTAGAAAATTTTAAAAAACATAGAAAAATTTTCATGTTACAGGGCTCACATGCCCATGTGACCCTTAGACACGCCTGTAACACCCCAAACCCGGTCAAAACGCTACGACCGAATCAGGCATGTCACAGGAAAAAAAATTCGAAAAATCGAGTTAACGTCATGAGTTGGGAAAAATCTTCGAATTTAGAGAACAGAATTTATATTGAGTGATCAATTGAAAACGATTTTGAGTCTTAGTTTGAAAAGTTAAGTTGCCCTTATTACCAAAACCCGAATTGTTATTACCCAATTGTAAAATCTTGAAAATCCCAAAGTTTCTTAAGGTTCAGAAAATCACCCATTTCGAAAATTTATTAGGCATGACTTAATAATCACAAACGAATTAAAAGAAAATTAATTAAAAGCAAATAAAAGTCAAATTAACATTTAAATGGCCTTATTACATTACCAAAGCCAAATTAAAGTAAAATAGTTCCGAAATAACGATTTAAAATAAAATCCCAATATATTATGCATGGCCACCTCGAGTCCACCTCGGCTCCACATCCGCGGTCTACGAATTACCTGCAAAATTTAGCAGGGGTAAGTCACCGAGACTCAGTGTGTAAATCCCCGTCCAAAAGATTTTTGGGCTCTCACACAGATTCATATGCAAAGTAAGTATGCCACGCAACCTAACCAACCTAATATGCTCATCCACCGTATCTCCTTAGTCTACCCAACATTTGTGGCACCTAGCCACTGGTGGTACCTAACCACTGGTGGTTCCAAACCACTGGTGACAAAAGTCACAAAATAATATGTGGGGCCAACCCACTTGCGGTACCTAACCACTGGTGACAATCCCTAATATCAATACGTGGGGCCAACCCACTGTGGTACCAAACCACTAGGACGAGTCACAGGAATAAGATATATGTTGTACCTAACCACTGGTGGTTCCAAACCACTGAGACTTAGTCATAAAATAATAATATGTGGGGCCAACCCACTTGTGGTACCTAACCACTGGTGACAGTCTGAAAGATCATGTTTCCTCCCTCTTCATCTCATATCCCAATCTCATGTTCAACAGTTTGTATGATATGATCATGCTCAATGATTAATTAACATGGCACATTCAGGCTTTTAACATATGCATTTATTGATAGCAAAACATAATAGACTTACCCGGAGTCTTCGCTTTTACCCATAGGGTATTTTAGTGACCAAAACGTCACTTCGGCTTTTAGCCATACACAGATAATAACATATTTAGCATATGAAGTGTGTAAAAGTTACACACCTGATAACGCGTAACACAATACTTTCTATGTCGACGCTATCACTAATAGGCACTACTACTATCTGCCTAATATTCTGCTCGAAAGCCGGCCCACAGCCCGGTGGCCAATCTCGAACTGCTGACACTGCTCGCTTCTTAAACTTAGGGATTGGATTCACGGGTACAATCCCCTCCTTCGCCTGATCGGTACTGGATTCCATCAAAAGATCTCGTCAGATATTACTATAAGGAAATACGGTGGTTTAACCATAACACAGGGTTAAGATGTCAAACACGATCAGTGAACCTAAACGAAAAGGACTAAGGAGAACCCCTTACCTTAGAATCCCAAGAAGAGATATAGGGCTTAGAGATTATCGGTTCCCAACTTGAGATTCAGATGATCAACCTCACTTCAAATCCCGAATCAGGCGCCCCAAACAGAACATAAGAGGGTTAAAAGAAATATAAGTCCACCCGATTGGCCTTACCAAGCCAATTAGCCATTCGGCTTTGGCTTCCAAAATTGAAAGGAGGATAAAGAAAATAGAAGGGAGAGCCCCTTACCTCAACGCAACAGATTTGATCAACACTTAGGAAGAATCGGCACCACACCACCGTAGAGAAGACTCGGCAAAGACTAAGGTAGAAGAGAATCAGATAGAAGAGCCGAAAATAGAAATAAAGATCTTCAAATGGAGGCTTAGGAGTTTTGGCTCCCAGGAAAAAATGGAATAGGGAATGGGAGTTTGAGGTTTCGATTTTGAGAATAAACAAATAGAGAAAGAAAAAGATGAGAAACAAGTTTCGGCTCCTAGAGAAATTGAAAAAATGCAAGAGAGGATGGCTAGGAGATTCGGCTTTGGAGAAAGAAAGTATGGGGCAAGGGGTGTTCGGCTCTCGCAAGAAATTGGAGATGAGATGAGAGTTAAGGGGGTTTCGGCCCTAAGAAGAAGCTGAGAGAAGAGAAAAACTAAATGAAAGGAGGGTTAGGTTCTAGCAGAAAAGAGATGAAGAGAAAGTAGGAACTTCAAATGCCAAAGATGCAAATGCCGAAAATGAGAAAAGAACTCTTAATTGGCTATACATAATTTCGGCACTCCCCAAGACCAAGAGCCAAAAATGCACTCTTTTGAGAACAAAAATCTATGTCTCCTATCACAGAAATTCAGCACACTCTAACCACACAAAACCGATCCTTCCCCCACTAAGAGTTTGATATTCGACCAACACCTCCACCCCTTACTCAATCCCTTGCTTTCCTCCTTAATTTTCTCCTGATCACACATTCAAACTTGTTTGAATGATTCAAACTCCTCGAATTGCTCTCTTCCACTCATTCAAAGATGTTGACCCAATCAATACTCATCCACCAGAGTCCCAGCTGAGTTCAACTCTCCCTTACCTTGGCGTCAAAAAGAAATCCCCAAAAGGGGATTCACACAGCTCGAACCTACTCCTTGCCAGCTTACCTGAGGCGTCACTCCCCTTGCCTCCTAAGTGGCGCCTCTTTGCCACTTTACCAAAGCATTCCTTGTGTCAAACAACCACCAAATTAATCCCTTAAAGCCTGGCTCCACTAGCTCTCCCCTAAAAGCTTAGAACCAAAAATTTTCACTAAGGCTCAGACTTAACCCCAAAGTTTCCCGAAGCCCCAAACAAACTCAAACAATCACACAGAGCATAACAGACACACAAAAACACATCAAATGCACAACCCCCAATTCAGGTTATTACAGTTCTACCCCCCTTAAAATAATTTCGACCTCGAAATTACCTGATCAAAAGAGTTGAGGGTATTGTTATCGCATCACATCCTCAGGTTCCCACGTCGCTTCCTCTGAACCATGATTTCGCCACAGAACCTTCACCAAAGGAACCGATTTCCTACGCAATACTTTGACGTTCTGATCTAAGATCTGCACTGGTTCCTCCTCAAAAGATAAGTCTGGGCTTACCTCAATTTCCTCTACTGGCACAACATGAGACGGATCCGAACGATAGCGTCTAAGCATAGAAACATGAAATATGTCGTGAATCTGACTCAACTCTGAAGGTAGCTCGAGCTGATAGGCTACTGGACCCACACATTTCAACACCTGATAAGGCCCGATAAACCTGGGGCTCAACTTGCCCTTCCGACCAAATCTTAGCACTTTCTTCCACGGCAACACCTTAAAAAAAACCTTGTCACCTATTGCAAACTCTATATCTTTCCGCTTTAGATCAGCATAAGACTTCTGCCTGTCTGAAGCTTCCTTCAATCGAGCTCTAATTAGCTTAACCTTGTCTTACGTTTCAGCAACCAACTCTAGACCCAACAACTGACGCTCATCCAACTCTGTCCAACACGTAGGTGTACGACACTTCCGACCATATAACGCTTCATACGGCGCCATCTGAATACTTGACTGGTAGCTATTGTTATACGCGAATTCCGCCAACGTTAGAAATTCTTCCCAACTACCTCTGAAGTCTAAGACACAGCCCCTCAACATATCCGCCAAAATCTGAATTACTCTCTCCGACTATCCATCTGACTGTGGATGAAACGCTGTACTGAAATCCAACTTTGTACCCAAAGCTTGATGCAACACCTTCCAAAATCTTGACGTGAACCTAGGGTCCCTGTCTGAGATGATAGACACTGCTACCCCATGTGTAACACCCCAAACCCGGTCAAACACCACGACCGAATCTGGTATGTTACGAGGAGAAACATTTTTGAGAAGTTAAATTTTCCTCTTAAAAGTTTGATGAAAACTCTTTGAAAGATTTGAAGTTGCAGAAATCTGGGGCTTGATTGTTGAAAACTTCACATGCCATTTTGAAACTATTTTAAGAAGTTAAACAAGTTTATTACATTTGGAAATTCAAGTTGCATCTCTTTGTTACTTAAAACCTTTTGACTTGGTAGAAAATCGAGTCTTGATTTGAAAATCCTTTGAGTTTCTTTAATATCAAATCATAGTGTGATACCCGATGGTATAGTTTAAAAACACATTGCGCTATAATTTTGAAATCATTGTCTTCCTAAGTTTTTGGCATATTTAACCTCAAATCGTTTGTTAAGACATATTGCAAATCTACTTTAAACATAACATAGCAAAATATAACTTAAAGGCCTTTTACAACCCAAAATAAAACCAAATAATAATAATAATAAGCTAAAGTACCAAATTTATTAAGTCTGGGCAAATCTTTATTAAGCATGGCATGAGCACCCCGAGTCCATCCCGGCTCCATGTCCGCGTCTAGGAGTCACCTGAAAGGTCAAAGGAGAGAATGAGTCGCAAGACTCAGTGTATAAATCTCCCTCCCGATAAAACCACATGCTAACACACATCAAGTCATAACAACATGGTCAATGCACCCCAATCCTAACCATCCGTATCGCCTTTTCTACCCCGTGAGGTACCAAACCACTGGTGGTGCCAAACCACTGGTGACCCAAAGTCACGATATCCATAAGTGTGGTGCCAAACCACTGGTGACCCAAAGTCACGAATAATCCAATGATGGGGCCAACCCATCGTGTGATACCCAATCACTAGCGACAATCCCGTATCTCAAAAGTGGGGCCAACCCACGGTGGCGTTAACCACAGGGACGAGTCGCAATGAGGTGCCCAACCTCTGGTGTCCCAAAGACACATGTGATACCAAATCACTGGTGACCGCAGTCACAATCCGATGATGGGGCCAACCCATCGTGTGATACCCAATCACTGGCGTCAATCCCGTATAATCAACCGTGGGGCCAACCCACCGTGGTACTAAGCCACTGGGACGAGACGCTGAGGTGCCAAACCTCTGGTGACCCAAAGTCACAATAATCAATCTGTGGTACCAAACCACTGGAGGTGCCAAACCTCTGGTGTCCCAAAGACACAGTGTCCCAAAGACACAGATATCATCATCCCCCTCCACTCATATCACCCATACATGTCATACTAATGCGTATCATGTAAGTCATGCACTCATGCCAATATGTTTAACATCATATCACATACATCCATAATCATGATATCATATAGATCCTCAGTAAGCTCACAATAACACTGACTTACCCGAGTCCAAGATCACACCCGATAGGGTATCATATCAATCCTTCAAACTGTCTTGACTTATTAATCAAACAGATTATTAACACATATTACTAGATACAGAGTGTGTTAGTTACACACCTGTTAACAGAAAAACCGTAATCCAACGAACTGATTAAAGCCCCCCTTGATTATCTTGCACCTAAAACAATTGGCCAAACTAACTATTAAAACTCATGCTATTCGGCCAACACCAGGGGTTAGTAACCAAGACCATTCGGCCAAAGCTAACAAACCGAAGGATTAATATCAAACCCTTACCTTTGTACCTGATTTGGTTTCCTACCAAATCTCGAATCAAGCAGTGATTCTCCTTCCAACAATCGGCTACACCTTCAAAAGAGAACGGTTAAACCTTTGTCACTCCTGACTAATCGAAACCACAGATTGAACTAATAATAATAATACCAATCACTTACCACCCTTACCAAACAATCAACAGAAATGAAGGCTCCTCTTGCTAGCTTCCGAAATCCAGAATACCCTATAACGAACACGATTAACACCCTTCCATAGTTGCTATATTCGGCCCCTTAACCAACCCATAATCGATAAAGGACAAAAGAGGGAGAAATGGCCATTCGGCCATCCACTTACCTTGCTCAAACGTTTGAAAGAAGACAAGCGAGATTACTCCCCCACTCAAAATTCGGCTACAAGAAACTACTAGAAGAGGGAAGATTCGGCTAGAACTTAAACAAAAGAAAAGAGGATTCAGCTTGAGTGAAAAACAAGAAAGAATAACGTGAAATGTGAATAAAGTTTCGGCAAAATGGTTTTAAGGAGAAACAAAAATGAACAGGAGAAGGTAACTTCGGTTTTTGAAAGAAAAAGAGATGAAGAATGTGTTTTTGGAAGAGAGTTTCGGCTATCCAGGTTTTCAAACAAAGAAAAGAGTATGGGAGGAGAGAGTACTAGTTTCGGCTTAATCAAATGAAAAAGAAATAAGATGTGTAAGGGAGCATTCGGCTAACCATGAAAACATAAGGAAAACAAGGCAAAATCGGCAAGCTTTGGGTTGATTGGTCTTTCGGTTTCAAGAAGAAAAATGAAGGAATCAACTTGGAAATTTCGGCTAGCTTTGACAAAAAGAAGAATTTAGCTTACCAAATCGCTTTTGGCCGAAATATGCACAAAAATGCCAAATGAATTTCGGCATTCCCTCAACACCATACCACCAAACCGTCCACCCACTCCTCAACTCCCCAACATTTGGCCAAATCCCCCCAATAGCTCCCAACCACTCATTCAAACAAGCATGACCAAGTCTTCCTCCTACAATTACTCTCCACCCAACATTTGAATGTGAAGACTAAGCCCAAGGAAGAATTCGAATTGCCTTCTACCTCTTCCTCCATGCCGTCCAAAAATTTGAAGCCAAAATGGGGAATTTCGCAGCTCGAACTCAGGACATCTCCCCCCCTTGCAGATGACGCCACACTCAGCTCCAAGTGGCACATGCCTTGCCACTTTGCCAGCTCACCTTTTTATGCTCACAACCACCAACTAAAATACATATCCCTCAGCTCCATCAGCTCCCTTCACCTAAGGCTCAAACTAAATTTTTCCCATTCACTCAGGCATACTCCTAGCCTACAACTAAGCCCCTAAGACATAGAAATAGCAACATAGCACACCAACACATGCAATATCATGCGACAACAAAATAGCCCCTAACCCGGGATATTACAGTTCTACCCCCCTTAAAAATAATTTCGACCTCGAAATTACCTGATCAGAAGAGTTGCGGGTATTGCTGTCTCATCATATCCTCGGGTTCCCACGTAGCTTCTTCTACGCCATGATTCCGCCAAAGAACTTTAACCAAAGGCACAGACTTCTTACGCAGAACCTTCACATCCCGATCTAGAATCTGCACCAGTTCTTCTTCCATAGACAAATCTGGATTTACCTCGATCTCTTCTACTGCTACCGCATGCGATGGATCTGAACGATACCGCCGAAGCATCGAAACATGAAAAACGTCATGAATCTGACCTAGCTCTGCTGGCAACTCAAGCTGATACGCTACTGGTCCAACTCGTCTCAAAACCTTATATGGCCCAATAAACCTCGGACTTAGCTTGCCTTTCCTTTCGAACCTCAACACCTTCTTCCACGGCGAGACCTTCAGAAAAACTCGATCTCCCACAGCAAACTCTATATCTCTCCGCTTAAGATCGGCATAAGACTTCTGCCGGTCCGAAGCTTCCTTCAATCGAGCCTGAATCAACTTAACCTTGTCTTCTGTCTCAGCAACTAACTCGAGTCCCAACAACTGACGTTCACCTAACTCCGTCCAACACGTAGGTGAGCGACACTTCCTACCATACAACGCCTCATATGGTGCCATCTTGATGCTCGCTTGGTAACTGTTGTTGTAGGCAAACTCAGCTAATGGCAGAAATTCCTCCCAACTACCTCTGAAATCCAGAACACAACCTCTCAGCATATCCTCCAAGATCTAAATAACCCTTTCTGATTGACCGTCAGACTGTGGGTGAAAAGCCGTGCTGAAATCCAATCGAGTACCCAAAGCCTGATGCAACGCTTTCCAGAACCTTGACGTAAACCTGGGATCCCTATCCGAGATAATCGAAACTGGCACACCATGCAACCTCACTATCTCTGACACATACAGCTTCGCTAGCTTCTGAAGTGAGTAGTCAACCCTCACCGGAATGAAGTGAGCTGATTTAGTCAGTCGATCCACAATTACCCATACTGAATCCTTCTTGCTTGGCGTAAGCGGTAGTCCACTGACAAAATCCATGGTTATCCTTTCCCACTTCCACTGAGGAATCTTCACAGGCTGAAGCAAACCTGACGGCAACTGATGTTCAGCCTTGACCTGCTGACATGTCACACATTTCCCTACAAACTCTGTCACTTCCTTCTTCAACCCAGGCCACCAAAACTGCTCTCTAAGATCCCTATACATCTTGCTACCTCCAGGATGCATAGCATAAGGACTGCTATGAGCGTCCTGAAGAATCTTCTGCCTCAGCTCAACATCCTTAGGCATACAAGCTTTACCTTGAAAACATAGCACCCCATCACTAGATAAACTGTAACCTTCCAAACCACCACTCTGTACCTGCAACCTCCGCGCACTCAGAACCTCATCCTCTAACTGTTTCTCTCTGATCTGCTCAACCCAAGTAGGCTTAACCTGCAACTCTGCCAGAATACTTCCGTCGTCATACAAACTCAAATGGGCAAACATCGCTCTTAAGTCCGAAACAACCTTACGGCTCAACGCGTCTGCCACCACGTTAGCCTTGCCCAGATGATACTCAATCGAACAGTCGTAGTCTTTAAGCAACTCCACCCATCTGCGCTGCCTCAAATTCAAATCTTTCTGAGTCAAGAGGTACTTCAGACTCTTATGATCGGTGTAAACTATCGATCTCTCTCCGTACAAGTAGTGCCTCCAAATCTTTAAGGCGAAGACTACAGCCGCTAGCTCCAAATCGTGCGTCGGATAGTTGACCTCATGTGGCCTCAGCTGCCAAGAAGCGTAAGCCACAACCTTACCTTCTTGCATCAGCACACAACCCAAACCCGTATGTGATGCATCGCAATATACCGCGAATTCCTTACCAGCCTCAGGTTGAATCAAAACTGGAGCCTCAGTCAAAATCTTCTTTAACTTATCGAAGCTTTCCTGCTGTTTCTCGTCCAAACAAACGGAACCTCTTTCCTTAACAACTTGGTCATCGGCGCTGCGATCAACGAGAAACCCTCTACAAACCTTCGATAGTATCTGGCAAAACCCAGAAAACTCCGAATCTCAGTCACTGACCTAGGTGGCTTCCAATCCAAAACCGCCTCAATCTTCCGAGGATCTACTCTAATCCCCTCAGCTGACACTACATGACCCAAGAAAGTCACTTCTCTAAGCCAGAACTCGCACTTACTGAACTTAGCATAGAGCTGCTTTTCCCTCAGAATCTGCAGTACCACACGCAAATGCGCATCATGCTCTTCTTCTGTCCTTGAGTACACTAAGATGTCGTCGATGAAAACCACAACGAACTGATCCAGATACTGCTGAAACACCCTATTCATCATATCCATAAATGCTGCAGGGGCGTTAGTCAACCCGAACGGCATTACCAGAAATTCATAGGGCCCATACCGAGTCCGAAACGCTGTCTTATGGATATCAGCCTCCTTAACCTTCAGCTGGTGATACCCAGACCTCAAGTCGATCTTAGAGAATACCGCTGCACCCTTCAGCTGATCAAACAAATCATCTATCTGTGGCAACGGATACTTGTTCTTAATCGTCAGCTTATTCAACTGGCGGTAGTCTATGCACATCCGCATCGTACCGTCTTTCTTCTTGACAAAGAGCATCGGCGCACCCCACGGTGAAACACTTGGCCTGATAAAACCTCGATCCAATAACTCCTGGATCTGAGCCTTAAGCTCCACCAATTCCTTTGGCGCCATCCTATACGGAGCAATAGACACTGGCGCAGTCCCGGGTAACAGATCTATCCCAAACTCTACCTCGCGATCCGGCGGCAACCCCGGAAGCTCCTCAGGAAACACATCAGCAAATTCCTTAACTGTACGAACTCCCTCTACAGCAGGCTCTTTAGCCTCCAAGGCATACACATGAACCACATACGCTTCACAGCCCTTTCTGACCATCTTCTCCGCTTTCAGAGCAGATACCACATTTGATAAGTAATCTCTCCTATTACCTATCATAGCCACTTCATCACCCTCAACCGTCTTAAGAACCATGCGCTTGGCCGCGCAATCCAACCTCGCCTAGTACTTGACCAGCCAGTCCATCCCAAGAATCAGATCGAACTCCCCAAACGGCAGTTCCATCAGATCAGCAGCAAACACTACCCCTTGGAGTTCTAGGGGTACATCTCTAAACAGCTTATCTACTACTACAGAGTGACCTAAAGGGCTGATCACAGTCATCTGCCTAGAAGATAACTCAGAGTCTAGGTCCATGGTCTCTACTATCCTACTGGCAACATAAGAGTGCATTGAACCCACATCAATCAAAGCAGTAAATGGAGAACCAAAGATCAAAAACGTACCGGTTATGACGTCCGGTGCGTCGCCCTCCTCTCGGCGCCTCGCAGCATACACTAATCCAGGCTGTCTGGCCTCAGAACTACCCGCACCTCTACCCGGTGCTCCACGGCCCCGACCAGAACCATTACCACCTCTGCCATTACCACGGCCCCTCTGCTGTGGCGATCCACTACTCCTGAACTGATTACGGCCCTGACTCTCAGACTGAATCCTGGCCAACCTACGCGGACAGTCCCTCACGCGATGATCCAGAGAACCACACTCAAAACAACCTTTTCCCCCGGTCCAGCAGCCACCCCAATGAGATTTCCCACACTGGTTACACTGCGGCGGTCCCTGCCTAGCAGCAACAAACCTACCTGGCTGATGTGACCCGCTCGGTCTAGCCCTTTTCTGTGGATTACCCGATGATCCAGAAGACCCAAAGCTCCTCTTATGCCTATTTCTGTCCATGCCCTGCCTCACTGACTCCTTAACACCCTCGGCTACCTTAGCCTTCTCAACTAAGACAGCAAACTCACGCTCCTGCTGTGGAGCAATCAGCAGTCTCAACTCGTCTCTCAGACCATCCTCGAAATGAACACACCTCTCATGTTCAGTGGCCACAATGCCCCTGGCATACCGACTCAGCTTCAAGAACTCAGCCTCGTACTCAGAAACAGACTTACTCCCCTGGACTAGCCTCAAAAATGCTTTTCGTTGGGAGTCAATATAACCAGCTCCAATGTACTTCTTCTGATATGCAGCCCTAAAATAATCCCATGTCAGATCCTCTGCTGCCACACTGTCCCGAACCGTGAGCCACCACTGGTATGACTCATCCCGAAGGAGCGATACTATGCCCTTTAACTTCTCTTCAGCAGTCAGGTCCAGATCATCCATGATCCGCTCTGTTGCCTCCAGCCAATACTCAGCCGTGCTGGGAGCAACACCAGAAACACCTCGAAAGAATTCAGCCCCGTTTGCCCGGAGTCGCTCAGGCACAGATTTCCTAACTCCTGCACATCCACCTACCCCAGCTACCCTTTCTAATACTCGCAGCATCGCCTGTGACACTGCGTCATCCCCAGTCTGATCTTGAAACTCACCACCTCCAGCTGGTGGCGGAGCCGGTATCTCATTTTCTGACCCCTGACCAGATCCTACGGGTTCAGAAACCGTCATCCTACCACGACCTCGTCCACAAGTATTACGACCGCGTCCACCTCGAGTGCTCATGACTAGAATTTCTACGTATCTGATTTAAGAGTTTTATGCATCAGTATTTATTCCACTGTTTTTAAAGCAAAGTCTTATGAATATTTAAGGCTTTGTTTTCGCGAGTTCACAGAATCCTATCCGTTTCAGTCTCTAAAGTAATATACTACTGCTATTCATCCAACCATACCATGTCCAACACATCACAAGCAATAGTAAAAGAGTACTTACCTGGGCGAACTGGTGCCGGAGACTCGGTGTCATGCCCTTCAAACCAAGTTTTCAAAACCAAAAACACTTAAAACAACTTTTGAAAACATTTTGGGCCTCAGGCCCACAGCCGAGCTTTTGAACTTGGCTCTGATACCACAATTGTAACACCCCAAACCCGGTCAAACACCACGACCGAATCTGGTATGTTACGAGGAGAAACGTTTTTGAGAAGTTAAATTTTCCGCTTAAAAGTTTGATGAAAACTCTTTGAAAGATTTGAAGTTGCAGAAATCTGGGGCTTGATTGTTGAAAACTTCACATGTCATTTTGAAACTATTTTAAGAAGTTAAACAAGTTTATTACATTTGGAAATTCAAGTTGCATCTCTTTGTTACTTAAAACCTTTTGACTTGGTAGAAAATCGAGTCTTGATTTGAAAATCCTTTGAGTTTCTTTAATATCAAATCATAGTGTGATACCCGATGGTATAGTTTAAAAACACATTGCGCTATAATTTTGAAATCATTGTCTTCCTAAGTTTTTGGCATATTTAACCTCAAATCGTTTGTTAAGACATATTGCAAATCTACTTTAAACATAACATAGCAAAATATAACTTAAAGGCCTTTTACAACCCAAAATAAAACCAAATAATAATAATAATAAGCTAAAGTACCAAATTTATTAAGTCTGGGCAAATCTTTATTAAGCATGGCATGAGCACCCCGAGTCCATCCCGGCTCCATGTCCGCGTCTAGGAGTCACCTGGAAGGTCAAAGGAGAGAGTGAGTCGCAAGACTCAGTGTATAAATCTCCCTCCCGATAAAACCACATGCTAACACACATCAAGTCATAACAACATGGTCAATGCACCCCAATCCTAACCATCCGTATCGCCTTTTCTACCCCGTGTGGTACCAAACCACTGGTGGTGCCAAACCACTGGTGACCCAAAGTCACGATATCCATAAGTGTGGTGCCAAACCACTGGTGACCCAAAGTCACGAATAATCCAATGATGGGGCCAACCCATCGTGTGATACCCAATCACTAGCGACAATCCCGTATCTCAAAAGTGGGGCCAACCCACGGTGGTGTTAACCACAGGGACGAGTCGCAATGAGGTGCCCAACCTCTGGTGTCCCAAAGACACATGTGATACCAAATCACTGGTGACCGCAGTCACAATCCGATGATGGGGCCAACCCATCGTGTGATACCCAATCACTGGCGTCAATCCCGTATAATCAACCGTGGGGCCAACCCACCGTGGTACTAAGCCACTGGGACGAGACGCTGAGGTGCCAAACCTCTGGTGACCCAAAGTCACAATAATCAATCTGTGGTACCAAACCACTGGAGGTGCCAAACCTCTGGTGTCCCAAAGACACAGATATCATCATCCCCCTCCACTCATATCACCCATACATGTCATACTAATGCGTATCATGTAAGTCATGCACTCATGCCAATATGTTTAACATCATATCACATACATCCATAATCATGATATCATATAGATCCTCAGTAAGCTCACAATAACACTGACTTACCCGAGTCCAAGATCACACCCGATAGGGTATCATATCAATCCTTCAAACTGTCTTGACTTATTAATCAAACAGCTTATTAACACATATTACTAGATACAGAGTGTGTTAGTTACACACCTGTTAACCGAAAAACCGTAATCCAACGAACTGATTAAAGCCCCCCTTGATTATCTTGCACCTAAAACAATTGGCCAAACCAACTATTAAAACTCATGCTATTCGGCCAACACCAGGGGTTAGTAACCAAGACCATTCGGCAAAAGCTAACAAACCGAAGGATTAATATCAAACCCTTACCTTTGTACCTGATTTGGTTTCCTACCAAATCTCGAATCAAGCAGTGATTCTCCTTCCAACAATCGGCTACACCTTCAAAAGAGAACGGTTAAACCTTTGTCACTCCTGACTAATCGAAACCACAGATTGAACTAATAATAATAATACCAATCACTTACCACCCTTACCAAACAATCAACAGAAATGAAGGCTCCTCTTGCTAGCTTCCGAAATCCAGAATACCCTATAACGAACACGATTAACACCCTTCAATAGTTGCTATATTCGGCCCCTTAACCAACCCATAATCGATAAAGGACAAAAGAGGGAGAAATGGCCATTCGGCCATCCACTTACCTTGCTCAAACGTTTGAAAGAAGACAAGCGAGATTACTCCCCCACTCAAAATTCGGCTACAAGAAACTACTAGAAGAGGGAAGATTCGGCTAGAACTTAAACAAAAGAAAAGAGGATTCGGCTTGAGTGAAAAACAAGAAAGAATAACGTGAAATGTGAATAAAGTTTCGGCAAAATGGTTTTAAGGAGAAACAAAAATGAACAGGAGAAGGTACCTTCGGTTTTTGAAAGAAAAAGAGATGAAGAATGTGTTTTTGGAAGAGAGTTTCGGCTATCCAGGTTTTCAAACAAAGAAAAGAGTATGGGAGGAGAAAGTACTAGTTTCGGCTTAATCAAATGAAAAAGAAATAAGATGTGTAAGGGAGCATTCGGCTAACCATGAAAACATAAGGAAAACAAGGCAAAATCGGCAAGCTTTGGGTTGATTGGTCTTTCGGTTTTAAGAAGAAAAATGAAGGAATCAACTTGGAAATTTCGGCTAGCTTTGACCAAAAGAAGAATTTAGCTTACCAAATCGCTTTTGGCCGAAATATGCACAAAAATGCCAAATGAATTTCGGCATTCCCTCAACACCATACCACCAAACCGTCCACCCACTCCTCAACTCCCCAACATTCGGCCAAATCCCCCCAATAGCTCCCAACCACTCATTCAAACAAGCATGACCAAGTCTTCCTCCTACAATTACTCTCCACCCAACATTTGAATGTGAAGACTAAGTCCAAGGAAGAATTCGAATTGCCTTCTACCTCTTCCTCCATGCCGTCCAAAAATTTGAAGCCAAAATGGGGAATTTCGCAGCTCGAACTCAGGACATCTCCCCCCCTTGCAGATGACGCCACACTCAGCTCCAAGTGGCACATGCCTTGCCACTTTGCCAGCTCACCTTTTTATGCTCACAACCACCAACTAAAATACATATCCCTCAGCTCCATCAGCTCCCTTCACCTAAGGCTCAAACTAAATTTTTCCCATTCACTCAGGCATACTCCTAGCCTACAACTAAGCCCCTAAGACATAGAAATAGCAACATAGCACACCAACACATGCAATATCATGCAACAACAAAATAGCCCCTAACCCGGGATATTACACCATGCAACCTTATGATCTCTGCTATATACAACTTAGCCAATTTTTGCAAAGAGTAATCGACCCAAACTAGTATGAAATGAGCAGACTTTGTCAAACGGTCGACTATTACCGAAACTGAATCCTTCTTAGTAGGTGTAAGAGGTAGCCCGCTAACGAAATCCATCGTGATCCTTTCCCACTTCCACTGCAGAATCTTCACCGGTTGCAACAACCCCGAAGGCAACTGATATTCTGCCTTTACCTGTTGACAAGTCAAACACTTACCCACAAATTCGGTTACCTCTCGCTTTAAACCCGGCCACCAAAACTGTTCCCGCAAATCGCGGTACATCTTACCACCTCCAGGATGCATAGCGTATGGACTGCTATGTGCTTCCTGAAGAATCTTCTGCCTCAAATGCACATCTTTTGGCATACAAACCTTCCCATGAAAACACAAAACTCCATCGCTGCTCAAACTGAAACCCCCTACTCCACCATCCTGTACTTGCAGAAGTCGAGCACTCAAGCCATCATCTACTAACTGTTTCTCTTTAACCTGATTCACCCATATCGGCTTCACTTGCAGTTCTACTAATAAACTTCCGTCATCATACAAACTAAGGTGAGCAAACATTGCGCTCAAGTTTGATACTACCTTACGGCTCAACGCGTCTACCGCCACGATAGCCTTACCCAGATGGTACTCAATCGAGCAGTCGTAATCCTTCAACAACTCAATCCACCTCCGCTGTCTTAAATTCAACTCCTTCTGGGTAAGGAGGTACTTTAAGCTCTTGTGATCCGTATAGACAATAGACTTCTCCCCATACAAGTAATGTCTCCAGATTTTCAGGGCGAACACCACCGCAGCTAGCTCCAGGTCATGCATCGAATAATTCACTTTGTGAGGTTTCAACTGTCGAGAAGCATACGCTACCACCTTCCCCCCTTGCATCAACACACATCCTAACCCTGTATGCGACGCATCATAATAGACAGTGAACTCTTTCCCTGCTTCAGGCTGAATCAACACCGGAGCCTCTGTCAAAATCCTCTGTAACTTCTCAAAACTTTCTTGTTGCTTGTCAGACCACACAAACGGAACCCCTTTCCTTAACAACTTGGTTAACGGCACTGCAATCAGAGAGAACCCTTCCACAAACCTTCTGTAATACCCAGCTAGACCAAGAAAGCTCCGAATCTCCGCCACAGACTTAGTTGGTTTCCAATCCAATACAGCTTCAATCTTCCAAGGGTCCACCCTAATCCCCTCAGCTGACACCACATGACCCAAAAAGGTAACTTCCCTTAGCCAGAACTCGCACTTACTAAACTTGGCGAACAACTGCTTCTCCTTCAGAATTTGCAAAACCACTCGAAGATGTGAATCATGCTCCTCCTCGGACTTCGAGTACACCAGAATATCATCTATAAACACTACGACGAATCGATCCAAATACGATTCAAAAACCCGATACATCAAATCCATAAACGCTGCTGGTGCATTGGTCAATCCAAACGGCATCACCAAAAATTCGTAGTGACCATAGCGGGTACGAAACACCGTCTGATGAATATCCGCCTCATTGACCTTAAGCTGGTGATACCCCGACCTCAAATCTATCTTGGAGAAAACTGATGCTCCCTTAAGATGATCGAACAGGTCATCTATCCTCGGGAACGGATACTTATTCTTGATCGTTAACTTATTCAGCTGACGATAATCAATACACATTCGCATTGATCCGTCCTTCTTCTTAACAAAAAGCACGGGTGCTCCCCAAGGTGATACACTCGGCCGGATGAAACCCCGGTCCAACAACTCTTGAATCTGCGCTTTCAGCTCCATTAACTCCTTCAGCGCCATTCTATACGGGGCAATAGACACAGGCGCTATTCCAGGTAGAAGATCAATACCAAACTCCACCTCGCAATCCGGAGGCAATCCCGGAAGTTCTTCTGGGAAAACATCAGAAAATTCCTTTACCGTTCGTACATCCCCTACAACTGACTCCTTGGCCCCCAAAGCACAAACATGAACCATAAATGCCCTACACCCTTGCCTCACCATCCTCTCGGCCTTCAAAACGGATACCACATTGGATAGGTAATTCCTTATTTCGCCTATCACCACCACCTCTACCCTCTATACGGTCCTTAACACCATACGCTTGGTTGCACAGTCCAGATTTGCTTGATATTTTACTAACCAATCCATCCCTAAGATCAAATCGAACTCCCCGAATGGCAGTTCCATCTGATCAGCTGGAAAAACTACCCCTTGAAGTTCTAGAGGTACATCCCTATACAGTTTATTCACCACTACAGAGTGTCCTAGAGGGCTAATTACAGTCATCTCCCTAGAAGAAGTCTCATAGTCTAAGTTTAGAGTTCCCGCTATAGTACTAGCAACATAAGAGTGCGTCGAACCAATATCAATCAAGGCAGTATAAGGCGAACCATAAATTAGGAATGTACTGGTTATGACGTCCGGTGCGTCGCCCTCCTCTCGACGCCTAGCCGCATAGACCAACCCAGGCTGTCTTGCATCTGTATTACCAGCACCTCTGCCCGGTGCTCCACGGCCTCCACCGAAACCATTACCTCCTCTGGCTGACCACGACCCCTCTGTGGTTGCAAACCATCCCCTCCGAACTGTGCCCGTCCTCGACCCTCAGATTGTGCCCTGACTGGCCTCTGTGGGCAATCCCTAATCCGATGATTCATAGACCCACATTCGAAGCATCCTCTGTTACCTGTCAAACACTCTCCCGAATGAAACTTCCTGCATCGAGCACACTGCAGTGGCCACTGAGTAGCAACAGGCTTTGCAGCTTGACTCGGCCTGCCTAATCTAGTCCTTTTCTGGAAACCCCTAGCGGACCCTGATGGCCCAAAACTCCTTTTATTCCTATTTCGGTCCTGATTCTATTTCTCGGACTGCTTCACCTCCTCGGCTATCTTAGCCTTTTCCACAAGAACAGCAAATTCCCTCTCTCGCTGTGGAGCAATCAACACCCCCAGCTCATCTCTCAGCCCATCCTCAAATCGAACACAGCGCTCATGATCCGTGGCCACAATACCCTGAGCATAACGGCTTAACCATAAGAACTCCACCTCATACTCGGACACCGACTTACTCCCCTGAACCAGATTCAGAAATGCCTTACGCTGCGCATCCACATAACTTGATCCGACGTACTTCCTCTGAAATGCTATTTTGAAGAAATCCCAGGTGATATCATCAGCCATCGTGCCATCCCTGACCGTGAGCCACCACTGATAGGACTCGTCTCGAAGAAAAGACACAATCCCTTTCAACTTCTCTTCTGCCATGAAGTCAAGATCATCCATTATACGCTCAGTCGCTTCTAACCAGTATTCAGCTGTGTTGGGAGCTACACCAGAAACGCCCCTAAATACTTCCGCTCCATTGGCTCAGAGTCGTTTAGACACAGATTTTCGAGCCCCCGTACCCATGCCTGCTCCAGCAACTCTCTCCAAGACCTGTAGCATCGCCTGAGAGACCGTTTCGTCTCCACCCGTTTGGTCCTGAAACTCTGCGTCCACAACTAGCGGTGGCGGCACCTCATTCCCTGACCCATGGCCAGACCCTACTGGTTCCGACACAGTAATCCTACCCCTACCAAGACCACGTACATTATGCCCACGACCACGAGTGCTCATGACTAACGTTCGCGATTTAATCTAATTTAGAAAAATTTTATGAATTAGTTTCTTTCACTATTTATTACAGAACTGTCTTATGAGTATATATTCAGAGTAGTTTCTTTGGCAAGCACGTACATTCCTACAGGCTTCAATCTCTAAAGTAAGATTTCCTAATGCTAGTAATCCTATCTTGATACAATCATATCAACATTACCATCACATCATTCAGGTGATAGTTAGAAAAGTTACTGTCGCGAATCGGTGCCGGAGACTAATGTGCCATGCTTCCTAGAAACGTGTATTTTGGTCAAAACCATCTTTCAAACAATCTATTGAAAAATAATTTGGGCCCTATACTCACAGCCGAGCTTTTGAACTTGGCTCTGATACCACAATTGTAACACCCCAAACCCGGTCAAAACGCTACGACCGAATCAGGCATGTCACAAGAAAGAAAAATTTCGAAAAATCCGAGTTAACATCATGAGTTGGGAAAAATCTTCGAATTTAGAGAAACAGACTTTATATTGAGTGATCAATTGAAAACGATTTTGAGTCTTAGTTTGAAAAGTTGAGTTGCCCTTATTACCAAAACCTGAATTGTTATTACCCAATTGTAAAATCTTGAAAATCCCAAAGTTTCTTAAGGTTTGGAAAATCACCCATTTCGAAAATTTATTAGGGATGACTTCATAATCACAAACGAAATAAAAGAAAATTAATTAAAAGCAAATAAAAGTCAAATTAACGTTTAAATGGCCTTATTACATTACCAAAACCAAATTAAAGTAAAATAGTTCTGAAATAACGATTTAAAATAAAATCCTAATATATTATGCATGGCCACCTCGAGTCCACCTCGGCTCCACATCCGCAGTCTACGGATTACCTGCAAAATTTAGCAGGGGGTGAGTCACCGAGACTCAGTGTGTAAATCCCCGTCCAAAAGATTTTTGGGCTCTCACACAGATTCATATGCAAAGTATGTATGTTATGCAACCCAACCAACCTAATATGTTCATCCACCGTATGTCCTGAGTCTACCCAATATTTATGGCACCTACCCACTGGTGGTACCTAACCACTGGTGACAATCCCTAATATCAATACGTGGGGCCAACACACTGTGGTACTAAACCACTGGGACGAGCCACAAGAATAAGATATATGTGGTACCTAACCGCTGAGACTTAATCAAAAAATAATAATATGTGGGGCCAACCCACTTGTGGTACCTAACCACTGGTGACAGTCTGAAAGATCATGTTTCCTCCCTCTTCATCTTATATCCCAATCTCATGTTCAACAGTTCGTATGATATGATCATGCTCAATGATTAATTAACATGGCACATTCAGGCTTTTAACATATGCATTTATTGATAGCAAAACATAATAGACTTACCCGGAGTCCTCGCTTTTACCCATAAGGGTATTTTAGTGACCAAAACGTCACTTCGGCTTTTATCCATACACAGATAATAACATATTTAGCATATGAAGTGTGTAAGAGTTACATACCTGATAACGCGTAACACAATACTTTCTATGTCGATGCTATCGCTAATAGGCACTACCGCTATCTGCCTACTATTCTGCTCGGAAGCCGGCCCACAGCCCGGTGGCCAATCTCGAACTGCTGACACTGCTCGCTTCTTAAACTTAGGGGTTGGGTTCATGGGTACAACCCCCTCCTTCGCCTGATCGGTATTGGATTCCATCAAAAGATCTCATCAGATATTACTATAAGGAAATACGGTGGTTTAACCACAAAACAGGGTTAAGATGTCAAACACGATCAGTGAACCTAAACGAAAAGGACTAAGGAGAACCCCTTACCTTAGAATCCCAAGAAGAGATATAGGGCTTAGAGATTATCGATTCCCAACTTGAGATTCAGTTGATTAACCTCACTTCAAATCCCGAATCAGGCGCCCCAAACAGAACATAAGAGGGTTAAAAGAAATATAAGTCCAACCGAATGGCCTTACCAAGCCAATTGGCTATTCGGCTTTGGCTTCCAAAATTGAAAGGAAGATAAAGAAAATAGA
This sequence comes from Gossypium australe, assembly GCA_005393395.2. NCBI lineage: Eukaryota > Viridiplantae > Streptophyta > Magnoliopsida > Malvales > Malvaceae > Gossypium > Gossypium australe. The sequence continues at coordinate 44,391,239 of CM016625.1, read as the reverse complement.
AGGGATAGCCCTTTACTTCAACGCAACAGATTCGATCAACACCTAGAAAGAATCGGCACCACACCACCCTAGAGAAGATTCGGCAAAGACTAAGGTAGAAGAGAATCAGATAGAAGAGTCGAAAATAGAAGTAAAGATCTTCAAATGGAGGCTTAGGAGTTTCAGCTCTTAGGAAAAAATGGAATAGGGAATGAAAGTTTGAGGTTTTGGTTTTGAGAATAAACAAATAGAGAAGGAAAAAGATGAGAAACAAGTTTTGGCTCCTAGAGAAATTGAAAAAACGCAAGAGAGGATGGCTAGAAGATTCGGCTTTTTAGAAAGAAAGTATGGGGCAAGGGGTGTTCGGCTCTCGCAAGAAATTGGAGATGAGAAGAGAGTTAGAGGGGTTTCGGCCCTAAGAAGAAGTTGAGAGAAGAGAAAAACTAAATGAAAGGAGGGTTCGGTTTCTAGCGGAAAAGAGATGAAGAGAAAGTAGGAACTTCAAATGCCAAAGATGCAAATGATGAAAATGATAAAAGAACTCTTAATTGGCTATACAGAATTTCGGCACTCCCCAAGACCAAGAGCTGAAAATGCAATCTTTTGAGAACAAAAATCTATGTCTTCTATCACAGAAATTCGGCATACTCTAACCACACAAAACCGATCCTTCCCCCACTAAGAGTTTGATATTCGACCAACACCTCCACCCCTTACTCAATCCCTTGCTTTCCTCCTTAATTTTCTCCTGATCACACATTCAAACTTGTTTGAATGATTCAAACTCCTCGAATTGCTCTCTTCCACTCATTCAAAGATGTTGACCCAATCAATACTCATCCACCAGAGTCCAAGCTGAGTGCAACTCTCCCTTACCTTGGAGTCAAAAAGAAATCCCCAAAAGTGGATTCACGCAGCTCGAACCTGCTCCCTGCCAGCTTACCTGAGGCGTCACTCCCCTTGCCTCCTAAGTGGCGCCTCTTGCCACTTTACCAAAGCATTCCTTGTGTCAAACAACCACGAAATTAATCTCTTAAAGCCCAGCTCCACTAGCTCTCCCCTAAAAGCTTAGAACCAAAAATTTTCACTAAGGCTCAAACTTAACCCCCAAAGTTTCCCGAAGCCCCAAACGCACTCAAACAATCATACAGAGCATAACATGCACACATAAACACATCAAATGCACAACCCCCAATTCAGGTTATTACAACGCCCGTACTACAAGCCGTGTTCAAAATAGGGTACTCTCTGACTTGTGCCACACGCCCGTGCTACACGCCCGTGTGCTAGGCCGTGTGGTCTATTTAATTTCCATAATTTTTCTTAAAATAGGTGCAGACTTTACATTGCCGAGACACACACCAGTGTCCAGGGCCGTGTAGCACACACACAGTCGAGACACACGCCTGTGTCTCTGCTCGTGTGCTCAATTCTGGACATTCTAGTTTGCAACAATTAAGGTGTAGGGGACACACAGCCGAAATACATGCCCATGGGGTAGGCCGTGTGGTGTGGCACACGCCCGTGTGTCTACCCGTGTGGAAAAAAATAAGGCTATTTACCAAGCCCTTTTTGCCACCCTTTAATACTCACACCTACACCATAACATAGCACAAATTCAAGCATATACATACAATCAAATCAGCCACAACCAAGACATCAAGACATCATTCACATACTACCATCTATCATACATAAACATTACATACTTATCAACTCATATCAAGTAAATTCTCACATTCATGAAAGGCCTCATCATATAAATTGCTTATACCAACATTAGCCAATTTCAATGGCCATTTACAAAATGAACTTGCAACCAATATAAGCCAACATATTTGGCCAAATCAATTATGACACATAACAAAATGACCAAGTCCTCTATACATGCCATAACTCAAAATGTTAGTTCATTGGTACCAAAATAATTGTTGATAGTGTGAGTGAATTTCCGACGATCTCCGAACCCCGAGCTAGCTTGGCAACACTATAAGATAAGGGGAAAGAAGGGGAGTAAGCTATATAGCTTAGTAAGTTCCTATGCAAATAATAAGCATCATAAGCACACATTTAACATATAATTAACATAATGTAAGTTAACATAAATGTTACTAAAATCCCATAGTAATATTTTACTCAATCACAATCTTGCCGAGGATTCATCACATATCGAGCTCATTAGTTATGGGTTTTATATACATACATGTACCAATTCACAACATGACCATAGTCTTTCACAACTTTGACATTCTCGTTAAATTTTTCCGTTGAACCACTTGGAATACTAAAGGATAATAGGGAATCTCGTATACACAGTACCGTACCAATGCCATATCCCAGATATGATCTTACATGAAATCTAGTATCGATGCCAATAGCCCAGCTATGGTCTTACACAAAGTATCATATCGATGCCATATCCCAGATATGGTCTTACACGTAATCTTAGTAACCCTAATGTCATGACATTGGTATCCTATCTATTCCTAAGGTTCAACCGGAATTTCTCGCTTGTTGAAACTTTGTCGATTACATCCAAAGGGTAAATCACAATTCATACAATACTAAAGTGTTTAAAATATAAATATAACAATGCATTATTTACATACAAACTTACCTCGGTACAAAAATAGTAGAATTTGACCTAATCATCAAATACTTTGTTTTTCCCCCAGTCTAGGTCCGAACTTTATTTTTCTTGATCTATAATAACAAATTTAACACATTCCATCATCACATTATTCAATTCAGCCCAAAAATCATATTATGGAAAAATTACATTTTTGCCCCTAAACTTTTCATATTTTACATTTTAGTCCCTATGCTCGTAAAATGACTTTCATTTGATTTCTTCATTACCCAAGCCTAGCTGAATCTTTTTCATGCTCATAGCAGCCTACATTTTTCATTTATTCACATTTTCGCTACATATTTTGCAACTTTTACAAATAGGTCTTTTTAGGCATTTTCATCAAAAATCACTTAGTAAAAGTTGTTTATCTAACATCAAACATACATAATCTACCATCAGACATCAAAATACACAAATATGCATCATAGGTAAAAATTTAACTTTGATTTTCTTTCAAATTAGTCCTTGAAATAGATAAATCAAGTTACAACATTCACAAAAACGTAAAAATCATTAAAAACGGGACAACGATGGACTTACAATCGAGCTTGAAGGCTTGGCCAAACCCTAAATATATCTTCTTTTCTAATTTTTGGCTATGGGGATGGAATTGAAGAAGATGACATCTTTTATTTTAGTTATTTTAGCTTTATTCACCAAATGACTAAAATGCCCTTCACTTAAACTTTGATATTTTTCACTAACCATGTCCATTTTTGTCCATACTAAAGCATAATGGTCTAATTATCATCTAAGAACCTCCAATTTAAAGTTTCATAGTAATTAGACACCTCTAGATTCTAGAACACACATTTTGCACTTTTTGTAATTTAGTCCTTTTTAACTAAATTAGGTGCCCAAACGTCAAAATTATCGAACGAAATTTTCACAAAATCATTCCATAAAACTATAGACCATCAAAATATAGTAAAAACAAATTTTCCTGCGTCGGATTTGTGGTCTCGAAACCACTGTTCCGACTAGACCCAAAATCAGGCTGTTATAGATAGAGGTTTTGCACAACCTAGTTTTTCACCTTGGGTTGCGCTAGTATTGTTTGTAAAGAAGAAAGACGGATCGATGAGAATGTGTATTGATTATCGACATCTCAATAAGGTTACGATAAATAATAATTATCCGTTTTCGAGAATAGATGATTTGTTTGATCAGTTGAAAGGTGCAACAGTGTTTTCAAATATTGATTTGAGATTTGGCTATTACCAATTGCGAGTTAAAGACTCAGATGTGGTGAAAACTGCATTCAGAACTAGGTATGGACATTATGAATTTCTTTTTATGCCTTTCAAATTAACTAATGCTCCTGTAGTCTTTATGGACTTAATGAACCAGATATTTAGATCATATTTAGACAGATTTGTTGTTGTGTTCATTGACGACATTCTGATCTATTCACTAGATGAGTCCGAGCATGCCGAGCAATTAAGGATTGTGTTCCAAACTTTTAGAGATAAGCAAATATTCACTAAATTCAGTAAATGCGAGTTTTGGCTCAGAGAAGTCAGATTTTTAGGGAACATTGTTTCAGCGGAAGGTATACGGGTTGATCCGAGTAAGATTTCCGCAGTTGTTGACTGGAAACCACTAAGAAATGTATCCAAAGTCAAAAGTTGTAACACCCCCTGACCTGGCCCAGACGTTATGGCCGAATCCGGGAATGTCACATCAAAGGCATAACTCAAAACAATTTTTTTAAGTTAAAATTTAAGACCCAAAAGCCTAACATCCTTGAGTCTTGTTAAGTAATGATAAAAGCCCATTTAAATATTTTAGGTATTTCGAAAACCATGTTTAAACATAAGAAATTTACTCAAGTTTAATAACTAAGTAAACAATTGAAACAAAAACAAAAAAACTCAAAATCTAAAGTCAAATCGGAGTACAAGGCCTTATTACAACCCAACGGAAACAAAGTAATTTAAAACTAAGTCTTTCAAAACAAATAAACAAAACTTTTAAGTATCTTGTAGTGTTTGTACACACCTGGTTACTGTGACGTGCTATACTATCCTTGGTCTTGAACCTATAACCAACCAACCTTCAATTAATCTCCCATACTTAATCAAAATATTTACCAAAAGCTGAAGCCTTACCGTAACCTTACCGTGTGCCACCGGGTTCTAATAGCCCTTCTTTAGCTACTAATCACGAGTATCCCCTAGATCTACACTCACACATACACCATCAAACTTCGAGTGACTCATAATCCACACAAGCCACCCCTATAGATCATACTCACATTCGGCCATTTACTTAAACCATAATCGAGTTGAGTACACTTACACTTTGCTAACGATCCTTACCATGCTTGCGATCTCTGAACCTTACCCTTGTTAATACAAGATTAATGATAATGAAAAGTTAGATAGCCCTTCAGCTTTTAACAAAACACACTAAGGGGTTAACTGAATACTTACTGAATCCACTTTTGATCCTGCGGCCTAGATAGCTACTGAACGAGATTCAACTTTTAACCCTGACTGATAGTAGATAACAATCAATTTGTGATGGAGGAAAACAACGAAGATTCGGCACTAATAGGGATTTCAGCAAGAGAAGACGATTCTACTTCAGCAATAAAAGAGTTTGGCTATGAGAGAATTTGGCAAAAAGGGATTTGGCTATAGGAGATTTCAGCAACAAGGCAATGTATTTTCGGTTGTGGAAAAATAAGGTTTCGGCAAGGAAAAGAAAAAGAATGGAAAATTTGGCATTACCTGGGACCCCAGATTCGGCACAGACACATTTATATAGCCTATAGCCTAAACTTAGCCACCCCTAAAGTCCAATTCGACACCACTTCATCCACTACTCATCTCCTAATTTTTCTCCATGATATCTCCCTTATCATTCTCCTAAATTCTCTCTACTGATCACTTCTCCTTAGAGTCCCTCTACACGCCACTTCCAGCCTTCTAGAAGCCTAAAATTAAACTCCAAAATAAAACTAAGCTAGCACTCGAACCTCAGACCTCCCTGCATGCATATGTCGCCACCTCTCTACAACCTAGTGGCGTCACTTAGCCACTTCACCACAAGCTTCTTTGTGCCATTTTTCACTTATTTTTATTTAAAAGTCCACTACTCACAACCCTGATTCCTTAATTAATTAAATTAAGAATTCTCCACCACAAAACTTGAACCCAGAGCTTCTCCAACACACCTATACACTCCAAATTCATTAAACCTTTAAAGCCGTCATGTCATTTGTCATTTTCTTGCTCACTTAAAAATTTTATGAGACCCAAAGTCCAATAGGCCCAATTCTTCTAGGCCCAAATTCAGAGCATTACAATTCTACCCCCTTCAAGAAATTTCGTCCTCGAAATTTCCAACTAACTACTAAACGCACCGCTCAAGTCACATCACTATACTTTCGCTGCGCACTCTGATTTAATAACACATAAACATTGCACGCATACAGTTTCTATACCCAAAAATATCGCATCCACACAAAACACACCTGACTTAATGGTGATTGAACAATCCCGAGCCTTATGCTCCTCAGACCCGCATTTGAAACACGCTCCTGACTTCTTCCAACATTCACCCGGATGACGCCTTCTGCAATATTCATAAGCCGAAAAACTTGGACATACCTTAATATGCTTTACAGAACGAGACTGTAGCCCCAGAGAACTGCGATCTCCTTTTTTTATTACAGTCCACGCACCTAACCCGAAGTGTTTCACCAATTTCTTTAACCTCCTCTGGTACCTCCCTAACTAGCTGAGTCAGCACATCAGCCCTAACATTTCCACGGCCTCTGCCGCGACCCCTTGCACTTCTTCTAGCGTTCATCGCTGATTCTCGTATTATCTGAATTAGGAATTTTTATGAATTTAGTTCATAGTTCCACTGTTTAAAGCTCATGTCTTATGCAAGGAACAATTTTTAAAGTTATTTCGCGATCGTAAATCCACTACAGGCTTAAGTTTCCTATGGGCTTTAATCTCTAAGAACCTATTGTTTAAAGTAGCCCAATATCTAAATATAGTTCAGTAATTTTAAACAAGTATAATCACATTAAAACTTACTTGGCTGGACGTCGAGGGCTCGGTGAACCACACTTCAAAAAAACCCTACAAAAGCTTTTTAATCTATTTTTTAAAAACCCAAAATCTAAGGCCCATTTCACAGCTTGAGCTTTGCAACCTGGCTCTGATACCACTAAATGTAACACCCCGTTACCCGGCCCAGACGTTATGGCCGAATCTGGGAATGTCACATCAAAGGCATAATTCAAAACGATTTTGCTAAGTTAAAATTTAAGACCCAAAAGCCCAAAATCCTTGAGTCTTGTTAAGTAATGATAAAAGCCCATTTAATTATTTCAAGTATTCTGAAAACCATGTTTAAACATAAGAAATTTACTCAGGTTCAATAATTAAGTAATCAGTTGAAACAAAAACAACAAAACTCAAAATCTAAAATCAAATCGGAGTACAATGCCTTATTACAACCCAATGGAAACAAAGTAATTTAAAATCACGTCATTTGAAACAAAGAAACAAAACTCCTAGGTATCTTGTAGGGTTTGTACACACCTAGTTACTGCGACGTGCTATACTATCCTTGGTCTTGAACCTACAACCAACCAACCTTCAATCAATCACCCATACTTAATCAAAATATTTACCAAAAGCCGAAGCCTTACCGTAACCTTACCGTGTGCCACCGGGTTCTAATAGCCCTTCTTTAGCTACTAGTCACGAGTATCCCCTAGATCTGCACTTACACATACACCATCAAAATTCGAGTGACTCATAATCCACACAAGTCACCCCTATAGATCATACTCACATTCGACCATTTACTTAAACCATAATCGAGTTGAGTACACTTACACTTTGCTAACGATCCTTACCACGCTTGCGATCTCTGAACCTTACCCTTGTTAATACAAGATTAACGATAATGAGAAGTTAGATAGCCCTTCGACTTTTAATAAAACACACTAAGGGGTTAACTGAATACTTACCAAATCCAATTTTGATCATGCAGCTTAGATAGCTGTTGAACAAGATTCAGCTTTTAACCTTTACTGATAGTAGATAACAATCGATTTGTGATGGACGAAAACAAAAAAGATTCGGCACTAATAGGGATTTCAGCAAGAGAAGATGATGCTACTTCGGCAATAAAAGAGTTTGGCTATGAGAGAATTCGGCAAAAAGGGATTCGGCTATAGGAGATTTTGGCAATAAGGCAAGGTATTTTCGGTTGTGGAAAAATAAGGTTTCGACAAGGAAAAGAAAAAGAATGGAAAATTCAGCATTATCTAGGACCCCAGATTCGGCATACACACATTTATATAGCCTATAGCCTAAACTTAGCCACCCCTAGAGTCCAATTCGGCACCACTTCATCCATTGCTCATCTTCTAATTTTTCTCCATGATATCTCTCTTATCCTTCTCATAAATTCTCTCTACTGATCACTTCTCCTTAGAGTCCCTCTACACGCCACTTCCAACCTTCTAGAAGCCTAAAATTAAACTCCAAAATAAAACTAAGCTAGCACTCGAACCTCAGACCTCCCTACATGCATATGTTGCCACCACTCTACAACCGTGTGGCGTCACTTAGCCACTTCACCACAGGCTTCTTTGTGCCATTTTCACTTATTTTTATTTAAAAGCCCACTACTCACAACCCTGATTCCTTAATTAATTAAATTAAGAATCCTCCACCATAAAACTCGAACCCAGAGCTTCTCCAACACACCTAGACACTCCAAATTCATTAAACCTTGAAAGTTGTCATGTCATTTTCCATTTTCTTGCTCACTTAAAAATTTTATGAGACCCAAAGCCCAATAGGACCAATTTTTCTTGGCCCAAATTCGGGGCGTTATAGAAGTTTTTGGGGTTAGCTGGTTATTATCGACGTTTTGTTAAAGGATTCATGATGATTGCTACATCAATGACCAGATTGCTACAGAAAGATGTGAAGTTCGAGTGGTCAGAGAAATGTCAACAGAGTTTTGATTAGTTGAAAGCATTGTTAACTGAGGCACCAATTTAGTTCAACCTGAATCGGGTAAAGAGTTTATGATATACAGCGATGCGTCATTGAATGGTTTGGGTTGTGTGTTGATGCAAGAGGGAGAAGTTATAGCTTATGCCTCCAGACAATTGAAACTGCATGAAAAGAACTATCCGACGCACAATTTAGAGTTGGCTGCTATTGTTTTCACATTGAAAATTTGGAGTCATCATTTGTACGGTGAAAAATGCCACATCTTTACAGATCATAAAAGTTTAAAGTATATAATGACTCAGAAAGATTTGATCTTGCAACAACGGAGATGGCTCAAGCTACTAAAAGACTATGAGTTAGTAATTGATTATCATCCGGGGAAAGCTAATGTAGTCGCAGATGCTTTGAGTAGAAAGTCTTTGTTTGCTTTGAGAGCGATGAATATGATATTGACTATATCCAATGATGATTCGATATTAGCCGAGTTGAAAGCTAAACTCGTTTTCCTTCAACAAATTTGCGAAGCTCAAAAGTGTGATACCGAGTTACAAGCCAAAATAGTGCAATGTCAGTCGACTACTGATTCTAACTTTCAGATCGGATTCGATGATTGCTTAATGTTCCGAGGTAGAATCTGCGTACCAAAGAATCCTAAACTCATTAAGAAAATTTTGCATGAAGCATACAGTAGTTGTTTATCTATTCACCCGGAGAGTACCAAAATGTACAATGATCTGAAACAACTGTATTGGTGGTTGGGAATGAAACGAGACATTTCAGAGTTTGCATCGAGGTGTTTGATTTGTCAACAAGTTAAAGCCAAGCATCAAGTGCCTTCAGGTTTGCTACAACCGGTGATGATACCAGAATGGAAATGAGATAGAGTTATGATGGATTTCGTATCGAGATTGCCCTTGTCTTCGAAAAAGAAAGATGCTATCTGTGCTGTAGTAGATCGATTGACGAAATTAGCACATTTCATTCCGGTACGTATAGATTATTCGCTTGATAGATTAGCTGAATTGTACATTTCTGAGATTGTTAGATTGAACGGGGTGCCAGTTTCGATTATTTCGGATAGTGATTTGAGGTTTACATCGTTATTTTGGAAGAAATTGCAAGAAGCTTTGGGTACGAAATTGTTTTCACCCGCAAACTGACGGTCAATCTGAGAGAGTAATTCAGATTCTTGAAGGTATGCTTCGATGTTGTGTTTTAGAATTTGAAGGCAACTACAAGAGATATTTACCACTGGTTAAATTTGCGTATAACAATAGGTTTCACTTGAGCATAAAGATGACACCGTATGAAGCTTGTATGGTCACAAATGTCGAACTCCATTGTACTGGACCGAATTGAGTGAAAAAAAGATTCACGGGGTTGATTTGATCTGAGAGACGGAAGAAAAAGTGAAAGTAATTCGTGATAGTCTAAAAGCAGCTTCAGATTAACAGAAATCTTATGTAGATTTGAAACGAAAGGAAATTGAATTTTAGATCAAGGATAAAGTGTTTCTAAAAGTATCTCCATGGAAGAAAATCCTTAGATTTTGTCACAAAGGCAAGTTGAGTCTGCAGTTAATCGGGCCGTATGAGATCATCGAAAGAATAGGCCAGTGGCTTATCGACTAACATTACCAATTGAGTTAGAAAAGATTCACAATGTGTTTCATGTTTCGATGTTACGTCGATATAGATCAGATCCTTCACATGTAATTTATCCAACAAAGATTGAAATTCAACCTGATATGACGTACAACGAAGAACCGATCAGAATTCTTGCACGAGAGATTAAACAATTGAGAACTAAAAGCATAGCTTTGGTGAAAGTGTTATGGCAACGATATGGAGTTGAAGAGGCTATGTGGAACCCGAGGAAGCTATTAGAAAATAGTACCCTAACCTGTTCACAGGTAAGATTTTCGGGGACGAAAATTCTTAAGGGGGAGAGTTGTAATAGCCTGTTTTTAATCAAATCAGAATAGTGGTTTCAGGACCAAAAATCTGAAGTTGAAATATTTATTTTATTATTCTTTTAATGTTTACAGCATGATTGGATGATTGTGAGAAAAGTTTGTTAAGAAGTTTTATTGTTTGAATGTTTTATTCTTTTTCTTTTGATAAAAATGACCCAACGGTCAAAGTCAATTTATTGCATCCTTCAAAATAAAATCACGGACTTCCATCGGATAGTCCACATTGAAATCCATCTTCCAAGAATTATCCTTAGCCAACTTACATAACTGGTCTGCTACTTTATTACAAGATTTAGGGATCCAATTAAAAATGAAAAAAAAAAAGAAGAGGCTCAGTCTGCTTAAACATATGCCACATGCAATGGCCCATCGTAGTCAAATCAACACTCCTTTTGTTAAAGCGGTTAACAAGGTATGCACAGTCAGATTCCAACTCAAATTTGTCCCAGTTATTCATCCGTGCAAAACTGATGCTCTCCTCCATGGCCTTCATTTCTGCCCATTCAGCAGTCATCTCTCTGTTTAACGTTCCCATAGGAACCCCAAGCACGAACCCATCAGTATCCCTGGCCACCACTCCAAAGCACACTTGTTTATCCAAAACCGCAGCATCGAAGTTGATTTTTATCACTCCCGGAGCAGGCTTCTTCCACCCTTGTTCCACACTCACTTTCAGCAGCATTGGCGCCTCCGTCAGATTAAAGATCCGAAATTCATGACTTGAACACGGGGCTCTCTCCCAGGTAACTTTGGCATCTTCCTCAGCCCTCGAAAAATTCAGTAATTCCTGCTATTCCAAAGAAATGTGATGAAGTCGGCGGCCGTTGTTTTGTCTAGCACACGGGCCACCTCTTCAATCCAGTCAATACAGCGTGAAAACTTCGCCTCAAGCAGTCTGTTATTAAAGCCTCCGTACTTCAGCACCTCCCTCGCCTTTGGATAGTCTTTCATGGCATGGATGAGAGTTTCCCTGTCGTTCCCGCACCTCGGGCAATTACTGTTGAAACCACTGTGAATGCTCGCAATCTTGTCATACGTAGGTAGGATTTCATGGCCCAACCTCTAGCAAAACATGCGTATCTTGGGGAGAGCCTTTAGCTTCCAGATAATCCTCCAAAAAATTCTGTGTGGCCCGAACCCTACTTGCTTGAGTATCAGCCACGAGTATGCCGACTTAACGGAGAAGAAGTCATTAGGGTTGTGGAACCAGATACACTGGTCTTCTTGGCTATTATGGAGATTGGGCAGCTTACATATTTTGTCCCTCAAACTTTCACCGTATATCTCCAAGACCCTATTTTCATTCTAACCATCCTTTTCCGCATTAAAGAGATCTGCCATCTTAGTTTCATGCACCAGGATTCCATCCAATTGGATAAATGATCCTGACAGGCCCTCGACACCCCAGTTGTCAGTCCAAATGTCTATGCTCTTACCATTTCCAACACTCCAACCGAAGCGCTCGTGCAACATGCAAGCCACATTGGAGATGCTCTGCCATGTAAAAGATGGTTTATCAATGTTTTTAGGATGGAAGACGTTCCCATCCGGGAAGTATTTCGCACTTAGCACTTTGTAGCAAAGAGTGTCCTCCAGTGGATGAGGCGCCATACTTGCCGTCCCAAGAGAGCCACGTTAAACAACCGAAGGTCCCTAAAGCCAAGGCCCCCCATACTTTTGGGAAGGCACATACGGTCCCAGGCCAGCATGTTCCATCCTCTGTTGTTCTCACCGCCCCCCACCAAACCCGGCACATCATTGATTGGAACTCCTTCACAACCCTTTTGGGGCCAAAAACACCAATAAGGCGCAGGTTGGGATTGACTAAAGAATTGACTTGAAAAAAACCTCATTGCCCCCACTGGACAGAAGCTGCTTTGACCAGATATTGATCCTACTCGCCGTGCGATTTAGTATGCTCATAAAGGCGTTGGATTTTTTTTTGCCAACAGGAATAGGGAGCCGAAGGTATCCATCAAGGTTGTCAGCCACCTTCATATTGAGCAGCTCATTCGTAGTTGCCCTTTGTGAAATAGGGGTGTTAGGTCTGAAGCAAACCATAGACTTTTCAAAGCTGATGCTCTGTCTGGATATCTTCTCAAACTTGTCCAAGATCTACTTGCATGCTTCCACTCACTTCGATGGTTCCTGACAAACAAAAGAGCATCATCAGCAAAAAACAAATGGTTGATTCTAGGGCCATCCTGGCTCACACAGATGCCTTTAATCTTATGATTTTCTTGGGCATTAATCAGCATACGAGAAAGGACATCCATACAAAAAAGAAAAAGGTAGGGGGATAAGGGGTCCCCTCGGTGAAGACCCCTCTCCGGGTTGATAACATCAGTGAGGCTCATATTACACTTGACTCTTATCTGACTATTCGAACACAATTCATGATTTTATTAACCCAATCACTTGAAAAGCCGTATTTTAACAAGACTCTCTCAAGAAAATGCCACTCCACCCAATCATAAGCCTTGCTCATGTCGAGCTTGACAACACAGCCTTTGTTCGAACCATTCTTGGAGCTACGAAGGTAGAGCATGAGCTCATGAGCTATTAGCACATTGTCGTGGATCATCCAGCCAGGCACGAAATTGCTTTGGTTCTGGCTGATGCACATGGGAAGGACCTCTTTAAGGCGGTTCGCCAAGACTTTTGAAACAATTTTATAGGCGACCCTGCACAAGCTTATCGGGCAAAAATTAGTCATATCACAAGGATTCAATATCTTTGGTATCATAACAAGTAAAGCTTCATTAATACTATAAAAATTATTGGTATCCCTTAAAGCCTCATGACAAAGCCTTAAAACATCATCTCCCACGGTCTGCCAATGCTCTTTAAAAAAACTTCCTAGAAGCCCGTCAATTCTCGGAGCCTTTCTCGGGTCTATCTGGTTGAAAGCAGCCAAGATGTCAGCATTAGTGAACTCTTTGTTAAGGTTCCTATTCATGCTGTCCTGATGCAAGTAGGAATGAAGTATAGGTCAAAATCTTCATTAGGCTCGATGGTAGACTTGAAAAGGTCGTTAAAATAATTCCAAGCCACTGTGCAGATCTCATTTTTGTCGTCGTGCCACACCCCATGCGAATCTTTCAATCTCTCGATGCAATTCTTCTTCTTTCGGCTAGTGGCTCGCACATGGAAATAGCGGGGGTTTCTATCCCCTTTTCTAAGCCATTGAGTAAGGGCCCTTTGCATCCAATATTTTTCCTCCACCTCGTACAAGTGACCCAATTTACCACGTGCTACCTTGAGGATCCTTGTTGAATTCACATTACAAGGTCTATCCATCAGGTTGCCTATTTTCTTCTCCAGATTATTGATCTTCATCCTCATACTTTTATAGCGTTGAAATTACCAAGGTCCTAAGTTCTCCCGGATATCCTCGACTTTTTCCAAAAAAATTCCTATCCTTCTTAGACCAAACACGAGTGATGATCTCATTGGCTTCCTGCTCCTTAGCCCAACAAGCATTATATCTAAACCAAGGTTTAGGGTTAACACATCTCTCTCTCAGCTTGCTACCGATGGTGTTCATAAAGATAGCATCTTGATCAGATTTGGACTGGCGAATAACCTTAGTGTCAATGAAGGGCATTTTTTCAATCACGTCCTCTGACACAATGAATCTGTCGAGTCTCTCCTTCACAAGGCCAGACCCTTCCCTGTTGTTACTCTACGTAAACCACCCAACTCTTGTTTTAATATCAACCAGAGACAGTTCCTCCAAAAGCTCACTAAAATCGTTCATCGAGTTATTTGGTTTCGTCCTTCCACCTTCCTTTTCCGCGTTGTTAAGAATAGCGTTGAAGTCCCCACCCACAATCCATCCTTCCCTGACGATACTTTTTATCCTTCTCAGCATATCCCACGCTTGGTTTCTTAAGGCTGGGTCAGCTTGGCCATAAAAACTCGTGAATCTAATATCCGTCCCATCGTCCATTCTGACCAGGGAGTCAACATGATATTTCGAGTAGCTCTGAATCGTAACTTTACCCCCTTCCTTCCACATCAAAGCCGGCCCACCGCTTTTACCTTCCGCACTAACAGCCAAGCATCCTTCCATTCTGCACATTAAGCCAATACGAGATAGACAACTAGCATGGATTTTAGACTCACATAAAAAATGATATCAGGGACATTTATAACAAGAAGTTGCTTTAACTCGCGAACTGTCGCAGGGTTCCCAACCCTCCGACAGTTCCAACAAAGGATTTTCATTGTTCTTGGCAGGGCTGATCGCCAGCCACCGCCTTAAGAGGTGAAGCACAGTCCAACAATCTTCTCCTAGCCTGTTTTGCAGGACTCTCATCAGTATTGTCACCATTCGGTCCCCTTAGTTTCTTCTTTTTGCTTTTAAAGCGACCCATTCCATCACTCATGGCTTTATGAAATCTTTTTTCGACTAGAAAGGCAGACATAATTTCCTCCTCACCTCCTCTATATCTACCTTTTTGGACTATTTGCCCACTATCCTCTCTTGTGTCAGTTTTGCTTTCCTTTCTATCTTCAGTCACTGTAGGTTTCGTCGATATCACTTCTACTCTGTTTCGCCAATTACCCATGCCTTGACTCGGAGGCACAATTATAGCCCTTAGCCAGCTAACATATTAAAGGTTTGGCTCATTTACCTCAGCCATATCGATTCTATCCTGACAGATTTTCATTGTATGTCCAATCATTCCACATAAGTAGCAGAAGTTTGGAAGTCTTTCGTACTTCAAGGCATATACAATTTCAGCCCCTTCTCTATCAACCAGCTTCACTATTCTCCTCAGGGGTTTTGAAATGTCAACCTTAACTTTTATTCTGATGAATCAGTCCAACCTCCATTTCTGTCCTTCTAGTCAATTGTAACTAATTCTTCTATGGCCTTTCCCATATCTAAAGTAGTTTGGCGATCCATAAGTTCCAATGGTATGTTAAAAATTCTTAACCAAAAAGGGGACATGTTGAATTTGTAGGATTCAATGGCTTTTCCTTCAACAAAAGGCAACATTGAAAACAAACAGTTGTCAAAAAGCCAAGGCATGAGGTTGAGGATTCTGCTTCTATCCTCCAGACAGCCAAACTTAACAATAATCACATCATCATTCAGGGCTACAAAATTCACCTCCTCTTTGGTAAACCATAATGATCTGAATACCCTATACATTGCTTCCCTGTTTGGTTTTTCCTTCGCCATTATTTTACCCACGACCCAAGATTCGAAGCCTTCAGAGTTCTTGTCGTCTTTTGAGGGGATAACCTGGGTCAATTCTTCATCCGAGAATGTCAATGTTTCCATTGGCACATTAATATCGTCCGGCATCGTATCTTTATCCTTTTCCGACCGTTCCTCCATCGTAAACCAATATCGCGCAGAGCCCTTTGGCACAAGAGCCAAAGCACCGAACTAGAGCAAACCCTCGTGAAGCACGGGAAAGGAGAAAAGCCAAACAAAAGCAAAATAACAAAAAAAAATCTATTCCTGCAAAAGCAACTAGGAATCCAAACAAGAACGGACGCAAAAGAAAATTTAAGAAAATTTTAAGCAAAAGAAAGCGAAACAAAGCAGAGAGCCAAAACAAGAAGCGAGACAAAAACACCGCCCTCCAGTCAAGAAAGCTCCGAAGAAGCCAACCGTCAGGAAAACAGGGGCCAAAAAATCAACGAAGATGAAAAAATGAAAAAGCAAGCAAAATAAAGCAGAACCTAGAATCAAACCTTAAAGAAACCCTCAGGACGTGCATGAAAACGCAAAAGGATTAAAAAACAAGTTAAAAGCCTAAAACCATGCAAAGTTACGTAGAAAATTCAAAGCAAGGATTAATATTCTGACCACCGTGGGTCCCTTTAATAAAGCCTTCGATTTTTCCAAGGGAAACCATGCAGAATCGTACGTAGCAAAGAAAACAAAGAAAATAATAAAACTTAAAAGATAAAGGAAAGAATTGAAAGAAACCGAAACGAAAAACTTCACCAGGCCCGATGAGTACTTGACGCAGCCCCAACAGTGGCGCAGATTGACAAGACACCTCCCGTCAGATCATCATCACCGATTTCCAGAGGAAAAGTTATAATAGAACAAAACCAATAATTTGAAAATATCAGTACCGATTAGCAACAAAAACGAGAATAAAATCAAAATCAACCGCAAAAGCATAAGGCTTAGTTTGGATGGGCGGTGTGTTTACCTCCGGTGAGGTTAAAAACAGCGGTGGCGGTGAGTTTAGTTACTGTAGCGGTGAGATTGGATACTGTAGCAGTGAGATTAGAAACAATGGTGGAGTGTGTGTTTGGATTCAAACGCAGCTGTAGCGGTGAGGTGAGAATATAAAATGACTATTAAGGACATCGTATTAGAATTGATATATAATAGAAGTTTTAAATTATTTTACTTATATAAAATTATTAAAATATGTGAATTTATAAATTCATTTAATAAAATATTAAAATGTATCTTCCAATATTTTATTATAAATATTTTAATGAATTATATAATCAATTTAAATTATTTATTAGATAAAATGAAAATTATTTTTAATTTTTTATAGTTAAATATTCTTTTATAACAATAATAAATATTATTTTCCCAAATAGTAACATTATACTTGGATCAAATTTTAAAGTATCTAAACGAATAATTTTTAATTAAACTATTTGCAATGGTTCCCTTAACATTGCAATTTCTCGACTTAATAAAACAAGTATGGAGGATCTTTAAATGTTAAAAGGAAGCCTTCATGACTATGTTTTAGCAAGCTCATGCATCAATGACCTAGCATCGAGCCACACACTTTCAGTTCTAGATATTTAAATTAGAAAAGATAAAAACAAATAACCGCAAAGGCTTCTTCGACCAGGCATCAAAAAATTTGTTAAACTGATTTTTAGACTCCTACTTATAAGAAGGAACAAATATAGAAACAACTTGATGGTACACTGGTGAAGTTGAACACGAGTCTCTTCATACAGGTTCACTGCGCAATCTAAAAAATATACAAGAGAAACTTATTTTCAATGATTGAACTATCATATAAATAGATAGCAGAACAGTCATGAAATCCATATACACACCATTGCAGTTCATAAACCATTATCACACAAGTGTATTGTTCTGTCGCTATTTGCTTTTGGAGGTTCACTTACACGAAGGGGTATTACATTCCCACCCAAAATTTCTCTAACAGGACGAACCACTGGAGGACTGGATGACTCTTTTGGCCGCTCAGGTGATCTCCCTTCTAACTTGGGATATCCATCAGATACTCTATTATCATCAGGTTTCCTCCCATTACCAAATCTAACTTCTCGGCACCAGTCATTGGTAACCTCAGGGAGAGCAGGGCTTCTACTGTAATCACCATATTGTCGACTTTCTTGGTCATATCCAGGACTTCGCCTTTCATCATAACCATATCTAGAATTTCTGTCATCATTTCTTCTCCCTGGACTGGACCTATCACCGTATCGGCGATCATAGGTATCTTCATATAGTGGACTTCTAGACCCTCCTCGATATCCATCAGCCTTCCTATTCTCATAAACATCTTCCTTATCACCCTGTATAATGTACAATTCAGAACATTAAACGACACTCTTCAGTTGCAGGTTCGACAACATCAAGATATCTAAAACTCCCTCCTTAAGAAGTAGGGACCCAACCTTTTGAAGTCCCGAAGCCTCTCAACATGCTTAATGAAGTCTCGAAAACTCTCAACATTACTAGCAGCAAAACTTTTGACTCAAGACACAAAGAAACTAATAAAAGTACAAAATAAAGATTGGATATTTGAGTGATGACCTGCTGTCAGGACCAGAATTACGCTGAGGATCCCATTCTTTCATATAGATTTCTCTTGCGCGCTGCATGTAAGTGAAAGGAATGAGGGAAAAATGTGAGTTGGAATATCATAGTGAGGAAAATTACATGTATAAAAAGAAGGGAGAGGAATTTGTTTCTACCTGATTTCCACCTTCTTGAAGAGCAGTAACTTCTTGAGAAGTAAATTTAGCCAATGATACTGACTAAACTCTGTGTTTGAATTCCCGACTGGAAAAAATTAAAACCAGGAGCCAGTTTTAGTAAACCTACTATCATTACAAAGGCAATGAAGACTTGGATATAAGTTAATCAGCAGTCAAAAAGTAAATAAATCTTCATGTGCCAGAAAACTCTGAATACTTATTGTATTCCACCACAGGTGGTGCAAACAAATGTCCAGAAGTTTGTGCAAACATATTGAGGTCCCTGCTCAACTGACAAGTTAGCAAATAGCAAAACTGTAATAGAGAAAGTAAATGCACTCCATATTTTACACATAAAGGATATCACACTCAATTTCATATAAGGAAAATGTTGCAAAAAAAAACATATTTCAATTTTGAAAATTCGAAAGCATACAATATTTTAACAAACAATCAACACTCCCCCAAAAATTCAAGAGTAGAGATTCAAGCAACCATCATAACATTAACCAGGCTTTCTAATTGTAAAAAAAAATTAAAATACAGTATTCAAAATATACAACCTAATTTAGTTTTATTTCATCAATCTAATGCAGGAGACAACAGTGTAATCATCAAACTAACATCGTGTTTTGAAACATTCCTAAGGTGTACAAAACAAAAGAGACGAGCAATCAGATACCACATGATCAAAATGACTTTTTTTTCCGGCACCTATCATGTGAGTTCAGGTGGAGGCATGGTCACAAAATTTCATTAAAATCAATTATAAGAATAAGACAAACTACTACATGCTGATAAACCTTTTGCAAACCAAAATTTGAGACAATAATAAGTAAATTACCTGAGATTGGACCTTTTTTCTTAACTCATCAACATATTCTTCAGATATTCCCTCTTTGGATGACAATAATAATTTGTCACCGGAAAGAAATGCCAAGTGCTGCTCCAAGAGATTCACCTTCTCTTGCAATTCCTCGATCTCAGAACACTGCCAACAACCAAAACCATAATTGAAAAATAGTTCTGTATTTATAAATGGAGAAACTATCAACAAATACAATATATTAATTTTATAAAGAAGCCAGAAGCACTTAAAGAATGGTCAAATGCAACACCAAATTTATATTAGAGACATGCTAAGCCATTTTATTAATGGAGGAAATAAGACAACAAACACAAGGCTTCACCTGGTTCTGCAGTTGTTCTTGGAGGATACGGTTATCAGCTGATTTGATCTGTAACAAGGAGTAGAACAAACTTTATTACACAACACACAATGAATTGTCATTGTTTAACAAGCCCTAATCAATGGTGAACAGTATCCATGAAATGCACTTTCCATATATCAGAAAAATTGCACAACACTCACCTCTAGCTCAAAGCTCTGTTCATTACACTGAGTCATCAATTTCATAACTTTCTGTTGTAACAGGAAAACATTCAGAATTAGCTAAGCAAAAGCCAATGGCATTAAAGCCCTCATAAATAGTTTACCATAAAATAATTTTAAAAATTAGCATAAACATCATTACTATAAACAGGGTAACAACACTACCTTCTGCATATCCACAAATGTTGCTTTAGAAATTGAAGCTTCGCTCTCAGTTATGCGTTGCTCTAAAACCCTCATTTGCCTCTTCTTTTCTTGAGTCTCTCTTTCCAAATTCTGAATCTGTGTTAGGAAAAAAGCTAATTTGCACCTACATAAAAACTATGTAAAGTTTACTCTTGAGTAAACAGACACTAGAAGTACAAGAACTGATAATTTATTCCAGTTGCACTGTCCTTGGTTTTATAACCTCATCGATACACAGATAATGTTAAAATTTATAGACTGGAGAATAAGGATCAATAATAGATCATTTCAGTCTACCCCCAGTTCTTCCTACCATTAGGAATATCCACTGGTGCTGCCACTGAATTAAAATGTACTATAGATGTGAGACAGGAAAAGATACCTGGGTTTTTTAGCCATCAGGATCATTTACGGACTGGTCCACTAGCCGTTTCAGGGTACTGGTGCTAAGTGCAATCTCTCCAGCAAGCATCTTAACTTGCTCAACAAGAAGGTCCATCTGATCTGATGTCATCCGGCCCTATAACAATAGAAGCCTTAGCTTTAATCATCACATTATCAACAGCAATTCAAGAAAACTACAAAGACAAGAATAAAGAAGGCAGTTCTGATTGCGATTCACTGAAGCAATAATGGAGGACGATATCCTATGGTACTATGATTTGAAAAATTATCTTGCACACAAACCCTGTGTATTGTGGCAGGGGTTGTAAAACTTCAGCTGCAAATAGCTAAAGTGGAAAAGGTAAATCAAATGGAATCAAGGATAAAAGAATGAAACTACTCTCTACCCCATGCAGAAATTATGCACCACTAAAACATAATTGTCTAGAAATATACAACACAATAATAATTCAACTAACCAAAAGCCACGGATCTAAATAAGCAAAGCAACTTAAAACCATAAAACAGCAGAAAAACATCAAATAAGGACGTGTTTGGAACCCTAGAAAAGTTTACACTGAGAAAAAAGGAAACAAACGGACTTACCTGGAATCAAAGAGAAAATAAAGCAAAAGCTTGTCCTCACTTCCATTTAATCCAAAAAAAGATTGACTCGATCATTGCTCAACACTAGCATCGAAATCTCAACGTGATGCTGAACCAGTGTAAGGGTTAAGGGTTTTTGGGAGGAAATCTCAATAGAATAGAATGGAATTTTTTGGGAGGAAATCTCAATAGAATGGGAAAAAGAGAGTGGTCAGAGAGGGGATAACCAACGTAAAGGTTTTTTTGTCTGTTAAAAATAACTTCAACTGCACTGGATCCAATTGCTACTCAAACCTTCAGTGAAGTTTTTGAAGATCAGTGAGTTTCAGATTAATTTTGGCTGAAACGTGATGCTGAACCAAACAGCATTTCAGTGAGATTGGTAACCCAATCTCACCACACTGGAGGAAAACGGGCATCCAAAGGAGCCCTAAGACGTCGAACACCGATACACCCAACCTCACCGCAACTGCCATTAATTCAAAAGAATAAGGTAGACACGCGAAAATGGAATCAAGAATCAAAATCGTCAAAATCATGGAGAAAACGCTGCTACCAGGCGACGCTGCTACTTATTGTTTGTTTGAATGTTTAATTTGACAAAAAGGGGCTAAACTGTAATAAGTGCAAAATGTGCATGCTAGTAGTAAAAAGATGTTAAATTTCTATGGTTTTTAATTATGGTGGCCTTAAATGGCAAATAGACCATTTAGAATTTGAGTGGACACTTTTGGACATGTGTTGAGTGAATTTTTAATGTTATATACTTAAGCTTAAATTAGTAACTTATGAAATAACATAGTAAAATAACAAAACCACAAAAGCTATCATCTTTTAATTTATCATCTACAACCGAAATTGAAAGAAAAAAAAAAGAAGCCATTGTTGAGCTAGGTTCGGCCAACCCTATTTTGTCAATTGTAAGTTCGTTTTTGTCCCGTTTTTAATGATTTCTATGTTTTTGTGATTGTTGCAACTAGTTTTAGCTAGCTTGGGGGCTAATTTGCAAAATTTTTAAAGATTTTGAAAGTTGCCATTGATGAAAATATGTGTTCTTTGATGTTTGATGATGAACTATGAAATCTTGTTGTTAAATTTATATATTCTGTAAATTGATTTTGAGTAAGAATGTAAAATAGGGATTTATTTGTGAAAATATGAAAATGTGTGGTTAAATGTGTGAAAAGTTGATAAAAATGGGCTGCTAGGGACATTATAGTAATTCGGCTATCATGGGTATTAAAGAAATTTAATGAATTTGTGATTTTGTGTAATAAGGACTAAATTGTAAAAGTTGTGAAATTCTTGGGGTAAAAGTGTAAATATGCTTAAATGTGTGTTTTGGGTTAAATTGAATAGATAGATTATTCAATAAGTTAATTTTGAATATATTTAAATCAAGAAAAGCGGAATTCAGATCTAGATCGGGGGAAAACTAAAGTTATCGACTAATTGACTTATTTAGTCATTTTCACATCCGAGGTAAGTTCGTAAGTGATAAATTCCATTATAAATGTATTTTAAATGCTTTGATATTGCATAAGTTGTGAATACGAGACTTCAGATAAGTTCGACAATGACTCGATGGTATTTCGGCATTTGAATTCCCGATTGAACCTTAGGAGTAGTTTGGGATACTAGTGACATGTCATTAGGGGATACATTGAGTTGGCTTCGGGCCATGATGTTGGCACCTCGGGTTCGAGTTACACCAATTTGGCTTCGGGCCATGAATATCGGCTAATTTGGCTTCGGGCCATGATATCAGTATTTCAGATATAAGTTACCTTGATTTGGCTTGGGTCATGGTATAGGTACTTATTGTGCGAGACTCTTGAGTATTCGACTTCTATTTTTCAAATGGTTCAACTGGTAAATGAATGATGTGGATGAGAATGAGATTGGTACGAGATGGTACAAGTATGTGAATAAACCATATTAGCTTTGAATCGAAGAAATGGTGAATAAAGTATATAGTTTTGTGAATGAGTAATTGAAAGGTTTGTTAGTTGATGTGAATTCATGTATTTATAATCAACTATTGAATTATGTGTTTATGACTATATCAAGTTTATTTCATACGAGCTTACTAAGCTTTAAAGCTTACGTTGTTTATTTTTCTATGTTTTATAGTGATTTCAAGCTAGCTTGGATTCGGGGATCGTTAGAGATCGCATCACATAATCCACTTATCATTTGGTACCTATGAACTTTGGTATTTTAAGTATATGGCATGTATAGGGACTTTGGTCATGTTGGTTAAGTTTTGGTAATGATTTTGGCCATTTGAATTTGCTTGTAAGTGTATATGTTTTGGTTTGTATATATAGCCAAGAGTGATGGCTTATTTTGAGTTATTTTGGTATGGTTGAATCTTGTATATATATATATATATATGTTTATGCTTTGTGAAATGTGTTGAATGATTAAGGTTGGATTCATGATACTTGTTGATAATAGGTAATTTGAATGTCAATAGGTGATGATTTGTGAATTAGTATGTTTGTGGAATTGAGCATATTGATGCATATTTGTTAATGATCATTTTGATGAATTGAGAAAATAAAGATTGGTATGAACTTAGATGGCATAATGTGGTATTTATGTTTTGCATTTTTTGGTATTGGAAATGGTATAAATTATGCTTGATTTAGAATTGAATTATATGTGTATTAATGTTATGTTTTGTGCCATATGAGTTGTGTAGGTGTGCCTAAGTTTGGGTGGCAAATTGGCTTGGTAAATAGCCTATTTGTTTCCACACGGGCAGAGACACGGGTGTATGTCTAATCCGTGTGTGACACACGGTCATGTTACACGGCCTTATGTCCCCTGGTGTTGAATTAAAATCAAGTGTGTATGCTCCACACGGCCTCACAGACGAGCGTTTCACTTGGTCGTGTGGCATAAGTCAGTATACCCTACAGGTTTGGCACGGCCTAGCACACGGCCTGGCACACGAGCATGTGTGGCCATTTTTAGGGCATAGGGCTAGCCACAAGGGCGTGTGTTTTGGTTGTGTGACCCAAGTTAGAGAGTTACATGGGGTCAGACACGGGCTAGGACATGGCCAAGTGATCCCATTTTGAATGTCCACACGGCCGGGCCACCTGGGCATGTGTCCCTTGTTTTGAGAAAATTTTTCTAAGTGTTTAAAAAGTTCTCAGAGTTATCAGTTTAGTCCTGAACCACTCCCAATGAATGTTTAGGGCCTCGTAGGCGCGTACTAGGGACAAATTGGTTGAGATTGGTTATGATTGAACTGTATTTGAATTGATAAATTGTATTTGAAATGTATGTTCAAATGTGTTGTAAGTCTGGTAATGCTCCGTAACCCTATTTCATCCTTGAATACGGGTGATGGGTGTTACAGCAAATGTACCATACGGGCAAGTAAAAGTGGTTTTATGTTGGTCTTCCAGGGCTACAACTATTTGGTTTTATCCTGAATATTCATCAAAGAAACAATAATATTCGTTACCTGCCAGTCGATCTAACATCTAATCCATGAAAGGTGGCGGAAAACATTCCTTTCGAGTGACTTTTTTCAATTTTCTATAATCAATACAGATTCTCCAACCTGTGATTGTTCTCTTCGGGGTTAACTTATTACGTTTATCCTCGACAATCGTGATTCCGCCTTTTTTTGGTACACATTGTACCAAACTTACCCATAAACTATCTAAGATGGGGTAGATAATTCTCGCATCTAACTATTTGATCACTTCCTTTTGAACTACCTTTTTCATGATAGGATTGAGTCTCTTTAGCTCGTCGATTCTACCTCACTCACCTTTCTCTAGGATAATCTTGTGCATACGAAAGGAAAGGCTTATACCTTGAATGTCAGCTATGGTCCAACCGATTTCCCTTTTAAATTTCTTTAAAAAAATAATTAGTTGCTCCTACTATTGTTCTGTTGAAACAATCACAGGCAAAGTAGAACAGTTACCTAAATAAACCTATTTCAAATGAGAGGGAAGTACTTTAAGTTTGAGTTTGGTTGGTTCCTCGATTAACAACTTTTGTTGTGCAAATGCTTGAACTTTCAATTCTAGTAGTTCAAACCGTGCTGGTTGAACATAGCTCGTCGGATTGGCTTCCATCAAAGTCATGTTTTCATTACCTATTTCATCTTACAATGGTTGAGACCCAAAGGTGTTCTCGAATGGATCTTCAAAATTGTTCTCCCATTGCATAGAAAGTAAGGTTTCTAGCTCTCCATCACTGAACATTCCTCCGTCAGATCGGGAAATTTTATAGCTTTAAGAACATTAAATGTTACTTGATCATCTTGAACTCTCATCATGAGTTCTCCTTTTTGCACATCTATCAATGTTCTCCTCTTAGCTGGGAAAGGTCTCTAATAAACCGTAATATGAACATATTTTAATCCCACATTTATCATACTTTTGGATGATTTATTCCTTGAATTGTGTAATTTGGTGCTCTTAATCCTTTGTTTTAATGTTTTATACTCAAAAGAGCACCTGAGGATGAAAAAAATGAGAAACGGGCCCAAAACAGAGAAAATGGGCCATATCACAAAATCAACACGGCCTGGGCCCAAGACCACACGGTCGTGCCTCCTTAATAGTCTCGAACACGGCCTGGCCAAGATTAACACAGGCGTGTGCCATGGGCATGTCCCTGACGTGAGAAAGAAGAGTTTCAGTCGGATTAGGGTACTTAGAGGCAAAGAAAGCCATTCCAAAAGCCTATATAAACACCCTAGAGGCCAACCTTCAGGGGGCATCCAGCTAGGCCAAGGAGTCGAGCCAAAGAGGCCAGAATTGTGGGATTCACTCAAAGAAAGCCAGCTGATTCATCCCAAGAAGCCGGAGTTATACTCAAGACGGAGGATCTCTCCTTCAATTCCTTTAGGGGGTTTTAGGGTTTTCTTATGTTTTGTTTTATCTTTTCTTTTGAGATGTATTCTTTTATCATTATGAACTAAACACTCAGATACTTGAGGGGGATGAAACCTAGGATGAATCTTGTTGTCGTTTGCTGAACTATATGATAAATACTTGATTTGTTCGTAACTATGTATTGATATGCTTAGGAGGTGGAGCAACAGTCGCTGCCTAAGAGTAGATCTAGCATAGTTAAGCGGAGTTGCTCGCGCGCCTAGAAATAGGGTGATGAAAATCTGTCGGATTAGGGTCAAACCTAATATGGGAGTCTATAGATCGAGTTAATGCGATTCTAGGGGTTTTAATTAGAAAGAAATTTCAATTAATCAACCTAGGGTTAGATGTTATTTGCCTCGAAAGAGGTATTTATATAAATTAGGGAATCCTACAGATCAAGTCAAGTGAATAAATCGTCTGGTTCAAAGTAAGATAACAAGTGAAGTCTAGGTGGATTCTTCCTCGGGTATTGTCTTAATCAATTGGTTTTTCTCACAAGTTATTTTCCCCAATTCATTCTCTTTGTCTTTGCATCTTTAGCTTAGTTAGTTAATTTTAGATTAGATAAAAATTCCTTTAATTCTTAGGCTAGATAATAAAAAGAAAGTTAGTATTAGTACTGTTTGGTTCCTTTAGGTTCGACAATCCGGTCTTGCCACAGCTATACTACTGTTCGATAGGTGCACTTGCCTCAATCGTTGTCGCAGTTAGTTTTAGGCTCGATCATTCTTTATATAAATTTTGAAGACTCTGATAGACACGATCAGACTCTCTAGGATGATCATCACTTCCTTATCTGTTTCAAAATCTAAGAAAATGACATCCGCAGGAAAAATGAATTTATCGCCTTTTACTAAAACATTCTTAATCTTTCCTTCTGGGTATGCTAAAGACCGATTCGCCAACTAGAGTATCACAGTAATGGGTTTTACTTCACCTATTCCCAACAAATTGAAAATAGACTTAAGCATCAAGTTGATGCTTGCTCCGAAGTCGCACAAAGCTCTACCACAGTAAGATTCTCCAATATTACAGGGTATAGTAAAACTTTTAGGGTCCTTCAATTTTGGAGGAAGCTTGTTTTGTAAGAACGCACTGCACCCATTCGTTAAAGTGACAGTCTCATACTCACTGAGTCTTTTCTTATTTGACAAAATGTCCTTCATGAACTTCACATAATTGAGCATTTGCTCAAAATCATCTACCAACGGGATGTTGATGTGCAGTACCTTTAGAACATCCCAAAACTTCTTAAATCACACCTCATATTTCTGCTTATTTGGTTGGAACTTTTGAGGATATGGAGGTGATGGAACTTTGGGTTAAATCGGACAACTTTTCTGAAGAGATAAATCTACATCTGAAGAAGATGTTAGTTTTTCAGAATTCACTAGGTTAGATTTTACCTTATAAAACTTTGTAGGATCTGGCTCTGCTGGTGTAGGAGTTTCAATTGATGGTTGACTTTTCGTGTAGGAGTTTCAATTGATGGTTGACTTTCCTCTTTCTCAATAGGTTCATCTTCAACCACAACCTCCTTGGGCTTCAAAGTCTTACCACTTCATAAGGCAACTACTTTGCAATGTCTGTTACCTAATTTCCTTGATTTTCTGCATCTCTCAGCAAGGTTCCTTATGGTCGGTTATGAAGCTCTGTAGCTAATTGACCCATCTGGTTCTCCAAACTTTTCAGTGTTAATGCTTGGCTTCGGATTAAGGCGTCATTTTTTTCCATGTACACATTCAACAAGTTATCCAAACTATTGAATGACTCAGCTTGTGGTGGTTTAGGAGCTTGCTGGTTGAACCCTTGGGGTTAGTTGGGTTTATGCTGCATGTAGTTGTTCGGTCTATTTCCTTCGTTACTCCAAGAAAAATTCAAATGATTACACCAAGAAGGATTGTAGATGTTGGACTGTGGCCCTTGTCCACTTCTATTTTGGTGTTGATTCCCTACGTAATAAATAGATTTGGGATTTGATGGACAATTCTCGAAATAATGTCCATCCCCACAATATATGCAGGAAATAACCTCAAATTGACTCAGTGATTAGGCTATAAAATTATTAAAACAATTAGCGGTAAATTGTTTCAACATTGAAGAAATAGAAGATACCTGAGCTGAGAGTGATGTCAGTGCGTCCACTTCGCGCACTCCAGCTACTCATCTCCCAAAAGTTGCTTGATTTTTCAGCCATTGGTAGTTGTTGCCAGTGGTTCTCTTAATGATCTCGTAAGAATCATTATAAGACATCGACAAGAGAGCACCATTTGCAGAAGCATGTACCCTCAACCTTGTGTGTGCGTTGAGACCGTTATAAAACGTCTTCAACTGGATACAGATCCATTATGAGGGCACTTATGAAGTAATTCATTGGATCTCTTCCATTCCTCATAAAAAGATTCGTCATCCAATTTTTGAAAAGTGGTTATCTCATTTCAAAACTTAGTGTTTTTGCTTGCTGGAAAATACTTAACCAAAAAATCGTTCAGCTAATTCTTGCCATGTAGATATTGAACTTGGTGGCAATGAATTAAGCCATGCTCGTGCTCGATCTCATAATGAGTATGGAAACAACTTCAACCTCAATGCATCTTCAGTCACACCGACTATTTTAAATGAATCACTCACCTCTATGAGTAGTTGAAGGTGAAGGTGTGGATCTTCTGTGGGCATACCACTGAATTGGCCCACTGTTTGGAGCATTTGAAACATCATTGGTTTCAATTCAAATTACGGTTCCTCAATCTCCAGTCTTCTAATTCCCGGATTAAACTCATTGAAGAGGGGCATAGCGTACTGTCTTATGGCACAATCCCTATCATCACCAATAAGGATTGGATTGTGCACAGGATTGGCTCCATTTTCTTGTTCAACATTCTGATTTCCAAGGTCCATCTTGACTTGCCTTTGAGCTGATGATTCATGTCTTCTCTGTCTAAACATTTGCTCAATTTTAGGGTCTACAGGTAATAAATCGACGATTTAATCAATGCTCATAAACTCCTGAAAAATAAATCACTAAAAAAACTAAAGAATAAATTAGTAAAGTTAGAAGTTAGATAAAAATAAAATAAAAACCAAACTGTAAAGAATAATTGAAAACATGATCGAATCAGGCACAAACACTAAAAACATGATTTAACAAACTTCATTGAATAAATGCAATCATCCTAGCTCAACGGATTAAGCTGCCATTATTGATGACAAGATAAGAAAGCACATTGAAAACATGATTAAAATCAAAATAAAAAAGTAAATGAAGAATAAACTCTGTCGAACAAGCAGTCTTGTGGACTCTAATTGAAGATGTTCTCCTTCGATCCTTGTGTTGCTCTTTTGCTAATGGCTCCTCAAGGTGGCCGACCAAGAGATGATATTCTCAAGGTTTTGCTGGCTAAAGGAAATAGGATGCTATACATGGGAATTAAGAGAGGAAATGAGAGAATAGTTGGATGAGAGATGTAAGGACGATTAAGGAATAAAGGGATGAATGAAAAGGTGAAAGGAGTGTGGTATTTATACTTGAGGTTGGTGGCTGAATTTACTAAAACTGGCATCAAAGATTTCTTG
Organism: Gossypium australe; assembly: GCA_005393395.2. Classification (NCBI taxonomy): domain Eukaryota; kingdom Viridiplantae; phylum Streptophyta; class Magnoliopsida; order Malvales; family Malvaceae; genus Gossypium; species Gossypium australe. The sequence goes on along the minus strand of CM016625.1, from coordinate 44,361,640 downwards.
ATGGCTGGCCAGAACAAAAGGAAATAAAGGTGAGTTACTTGCTTGATTTAAGCATGGAATCATGCTAAATTTAGCCATGGGGTGGACGATTTCTTGAGCAATCTTCATGTGCTAATTTTTAATGATTTTCATAATGTAGGGACCTCCAAATAAATGTATCAAAGCTAATTTTTTGGCAGCCACAGACTTGTGCGAAATATGGGCTTGACTCCCTCTTGTTGGATGGTTCCATGACCCAATAAAACATATCCACCTTGTAACATCACTTTAACTGGGTCAAATTAACATCCTTATAACCCAATTTTGCATGGTTTTGCCGTCCAAGTAGGGTGGATTTGTTCATGCCCATGCAAGAATTGTTTTGAGCTCCATATTATATCACCTCATGGTCCCACTACATTCTTAAAACATAGCACATTAATAAATAACATGAAAATGATTTAATTTATGCACAAAATTCATATAATAAAGCATAAATTTGCATATTTCAAAATGATTTAATTTATGCACAAAATTCATATAATAAAGCATAAATTTGCATATTTCATAAATTCATGTCCATGATTGAGATTTATGCAAAATTCACTAAATTCACTAAATTCATTAACAAGTGCACTGCATTTGGAGTACCGAGGGGATTGGAAACTATACCGCATTATTTGTTAGTCGACAGTATTACTGCATTATTGTTATTCGGTGGTTTTACCACATCGAGCTATGCTCACATTCACTGGAGTTTGGCAGACGAGTTCTGGGGAACTTGTGGTGTGTAGCGGATAGTTTGGGTAGGAACCGTTTTTCATTGCATCTTGCTCACGCATACTCGAATGTTATTGATTTATGCTACGTATTGTATTGTGTTGTATTGAATGGTACCAAAATTAATGATTGTTACCCGAATGAATGAAAGACGATGCTCATATACCATTTGACATCGATTTGATAAAGACTATGTAATGATATAAAATTCCAATGATGGTTATGTGTTCTTCTGTTAATGCTAACATGTTTCACTGTATTTGATATTTATGTCTGTTTAAATAACTGTTCGACTCCACTGAGCTTTCATAAGCTTAGTCCGTATAGTGTTTAACTTTTCAGGTAAACCTCGAAACTAAGACTGGACTTGGCATACAAAGAATCACCTTTGACCTCGAACTATTTTTAATAAGTATTAATCATTCTTTATTGGTTTTTGTTTCTAATTTTTAATTATTTCTAGTCTGTGGCTTGGTAACTTTTCATTTGGGGATTTTTACATGCATGGATTACTCAAGCATAATAACCAGAAAATGCATGATATCGAGCTTAAGTAAAATTTGACATTGTTCCTTAGTTTCCTTTGCATTGTAAAGGAACTATTTTTGAAAAACAAATCGATAAGGCAACTATGTTTCCAAAATGACTTGAAAAACAGTTTTTTTCCGCTACATTAGTTTAACATCGAGTTTTTACAAAGATGAGCGACAAGCAAACAATTTTTCTAAAACAACACTATTAACAATAAAATGAATCTTAAGTGCAGTTGACCTAAAAAATGAATGTTTTAAACTAACACAAAAGTACAGCTACGATTTTTTTTCTCTAAAATAAGTTTATTTAAGGTCTTCAAAGGTAAAGTAAGTTAGCTTAGCCATTCCGGTGGCTAATGTAGCGCTCTCAATCTAGCCCTAATATCTAGGCCGGGTTTGTAACACCCCTAATCCGTATCCATCACCAGAAGAAGGTTACGGAGCATTATCAGAGTTTTCAAATGAAACGAACATAATTTCAAAGAAATAAAAATCATATCAATAATCATGTTAAAACCAATCCAATTCAAACATACTGTTCCTTATAGAGGCCCTATAAACACGTTAGAAACAATTCAGGACTAAATAAAAAACTTAGAGAATTATTCAGAAAATAGTGAAAATTTTCTATACTGCAGGGGTCACACGGCCATGTGGCTAGGCCGTGTGACTCATATGGCCAAGAGACATGCCTGTGTCTCAGGCCGTGTGGGCATTCGAAATAAGAACACATGACCGTGTCCCAGCTCTTGTCCGTGCTCGTGTAACTCACTGACTTGGGTCACACGGCCAAGCCACACGCCCGTGTGTCAGGCCGAGTACCCATCGAAATAACCTCATACGCCAGTGTGCCTGGCCGTGTAATAGCCTAACTTGAAACCCTTTGAAAACTACAGGGGACACACGACCGTGGCACCTAGCTGTGTGTCACACACGGCTAAGACACACGTCTGTATGGATGAAAATAGGTCATTTTACAAGCCATTTTTCTCACCTATTTTGGCTTGTACCTACACCAAAAATTGCATATATATACAAGCTATAAAAAAGCACCAAAAGCATGCAAAATCAAGCTATATACATATGGTATATTAACATACAACCAATATGCCCATAGGCACCTCAATTGTCAACATGTAAACATTAACTATGTACTCAATTTGGCCAAATAATAATCACTAACTTCTAAAATAAGTTTTATAACACCCCAAACCCGGCCCAGATGTTATGGCCGAATCTGGCGTGTCACATCAAAGCGTCGTTCAAAAACTAAGTTTGTCGTTAAAAGTTCATTTCTATGTTTAAATCATTTTGCTCGAGTTTAGCAAATCATCTCGTCAAAATCGTTTACTTAATGTCTGGCATTGATACTTTAGGTTATTCCAATCGCGGAAGCTCCTAAAGTTTGAAATATAAAAACGTCTATTTTAAAGTGTTTTTGAAAATAGTTGTTAATTTTGAAAATTCGTGTTTAGCAGTTTTAAATAAGGAAATCTAAAGCCCATTTAAAAATTTAATCCCTCAAAGGCCTTATAATAGAATTAAAACCCAAAATATAAAATTCAAATAAAAAGTCTACAGCAGAGCATCAGCGGTCGTGTAGCCACCTCCGAGTCTCTCGCGGCTCCAAATCACCTAAGGCTGTGGATTACCTGTACAGTTATACAAAAGGGTGAGTTACTGAAACACCCCAAACCCGGCCCACGAGCTTTGACCAGATTTGGTATGTTCCTCAAGTAAACCGGTTCCAAATTCTTTTGTTACTTAGAGAAAAACTTGTGTGATTTTAAAAAAATATTGTTTGGGTTGGGCTTGTGTTGAAAACAAAATGGGTTTTTATATTAGAAAACCTTTTTTTTTAATTTTAAGTAATAAATATATCGAGTATATTTTAAAATAAAATACTTAGTCTTTAACTTAATCAAAATTTGTAACACAATAAAACAACAAGTAGAAATAAAAATCGTTCATCATGGCCTTATGGCCTTATTACATCAAATAGTTTCCAAAATATTTCAAAGTACTAAAATAATTTCAAGAGTCCATAAAAACATAGACTTAATGTTGAGCATGGCCACCACAAGTACTGCCGTCCCGGTCCATCACTGTTCATCACCTGAAAAATGTTCCCCAACGGGGTGAGTCAACAGACTCAATGTGTACACGACACTAAATCATAATAGAATCAGGCATACAAGTTCATATCAAGTTCATGTTCATATAAAATAAATGATGCAACCCAAACCCAAACCTAATGGTCCATCCGCTACACACCACCCGTACCTGCCAGTCACACCGTGGGGACTACTAAGTCAACCCTCCATCCGCTACACACCATCGAAGGCAGTCGCTGCAGTCGACGTGCTCATTGCCCATATAATTTATGTCATTAGACACCATATTCAAATAATGTAACCGAAGTTACCAAATTCAGATAATGTAACCGGAGTTACCATATTCAAATTTTGTGACCGTAGTCACCATATTCCGTTAGTGAGACCGAAGTCAACACCTTCTTCCCCTTTCACATATATCCCGAATGCCCCATAAATTTATATCATGCATAACATACTTAATTTCTCATTATTCACATGTTAAAATATAACATATTCGTAGTCCTATCGAAAGTAGGAAACGTACCTGGGTACTTTTACCACATTTGTGGTACTTAGCCACATTCACATTCTTATGCATATTCATATATTAAAAATAATTGCCATATGATATATCGAAAATTAATGTGAGTACACATATTCTTAATAATACATTTAATTTAAACATAGCCATGAACCTATCAAAACTTAGGGTAGGGTACACACCTGATTTGCTTAACGAATTCCTTGAAATCCCGAAATCTGATCTACTGCCTTAGATCTCAAATTCCTACATTTGATTAATCACTTACTACTTTAATAAAAAGCCATTCGGCCATAAATCCAAATCCTAGTAGGATTAGTATTCTTAAAACTTACCTTGAAATTCTCAAATCCCGAAATCCTTGTATCCCTCTGTCGAAATCCCTATAACTTCATGTTAGATCAATTTCTAACATTTATTCACAACAAATAACCCTTAGCCGTATGTTAAATATGACTTACCTTAGATTCTTAAATCCCGAAATTCACCGAATAACTAGGGAACACGCGGCTTATGGTGTACCTTCGGGAAAAGAACTTCTCCTTCCTTGTAGTCGACACTTAGTAAATCCCTAAAGATTTCCTTACTTTAGGAATCGACAATCCTTGCTTGAGCCTTTAACAATATTCGGCTATGGCCTTGATGTGGATTAAAATTTCGGCTTCTTGATGAACAGTAGAGGATTTTTGGTTTTTCAAAGAAAGAAGAGGAAGATATAAAACTTAGGAAAATTCGGCAAGACTAGGGGGATTCTGCTTTCGGCTTTGTGAAGAATTGAAAAGAGAAAGAAGAACAATGACAGAGAGAATTCGGCAGAGAGAAGAGAATTTGCTTAAGAAATTCGGAAAAGGAAAAGTGAATGAATGAATGGCCTCTCTTTTCCTTTTATAGCCAAATTTACTAGGCTAGAGTCCCTTACTTGGCCACCACTCTTCTTTATTTGATAGCTTTATCTCTTTAATTTAAAATAATTAAAGAAATATCCTTTATTATCTCTTATCTCTTAATAAAAATAATACTAATAATAATCCTCTTTTATCTCTTCCTTATCTATCAAAATAAAAGGGATAAATCCATATTTATCCATCTATTATCTCTTCAAAAAAATAATCCAATAAAAATCCTTTATTATCACCTTATTAATCACATATTTATGAAAATAAAACACCTCCTTTTCTAGAAGCATGTGCCGTCCACCTCAGCCTTCTGGAAGCCAAAATAAAACCTTATTTATTTGCTTCCCAAGTGACTCGAACCCAGGCCCATTCCTCTTGCACATGGCACCATTTCCATAGGCCCTAAGTGACACCTTCAGGCCACTTTTCCAAGCCTGTTTGTGTGTCAAATCTTACCAACTTTTTCTTTTAAGGCCTCCTTGCCCTAATTTCCTATTTTAAACTTTAAAATTTGACATTTCTAGGTCATTTCTAAGTTTCCTAAAATTTTTGATCGGCTCTGTATACTTGCCATTTTCTTACATTTCCAAGTTTCCAGAAATGTTCACTTTCCATTTTTGAACCATTTCCTTACATTCCCAGGTTTCCAAAAATGTTCATGTCCAATGCATTTCCAGGTTTCCAAAAATGTTCATTTCTAATTTATTTTCATACATTTCTGAGTTTCCAAAAATATCAAAAATTTATTCATAATACTTAAAACTTGTCATTTCGTACAATTAAACCGAAAATGCATAGGCCCTTTCCAGGATGTTACAAAAACTCAGTGTGTAATCCCTTATAATACAAACAATCAAATATACGGTATGCAGAAACAAATTAGGCCTGAACCCATCACAGACATAGTATCAGGTGGGCCTTAGCCTATAACAGAACCAGGTGGACCTAAGCCATTATAGAATCAGTATCAGATGCAGATATGCAAACAGAAATCCAGCCCAATCCAACCAATACACCACCCGTACCAACCAACACACCATGTGGGGATAAAATTGCCCCACCCAGCCAACACACCAAGCTTAGCACCAGTCGCGGCACTAAGTCAACAGAACGAATCGGCGCCGTAGACAGAATGGCTAAAGGCCATAAATATTGCAGAAAGGCTGGAAGCCTCGTACAGAACGACAACGGGCCGTACACTTCCTCCGTAACAATGTCCCAACCCCATGCAATATGTCGTGTGTGTCATGCTCAATCATCACAGGTGTATGCAGAACGACCATGCTCAGTAACGGTCATTTAAACATATATTAAAAGCATATCAGTCATAAGACCACAGTCAAGTCAGTTATTTACCCACAAGGGCGAAATAGTAATTTTTTCCTACAGGGGGTATTTCGATAATTCTACAAATATTAGGGTCTTGGTATTTATTACGACCTCCTAGAGGGTCTATCGTCGCTTCGAGTGACTTAGATAACCTACATGGCCAGAACAGTGTATATGGGCTCAAAATCCGCTATTGGGCCCACACGCTCGTGTGGCCCATTTAGTCCAGATTCACATACGGCATCGTGAGCCGCATAAACCAACCTATCAATGATCACTTACCAAGGATTTTACCAGTGTGGGCCCACAAGCCCATTAGGCCCACGTGGCCCATTTTGACCCATCGAGGCCCATAACGGCCCCAATCCATGAAAATGCACGTGGTGGCCTCTGCAGTCTGTTACCCACGATTTGGGGCTTGGTTCACCCCACATGCGTTCTCACTTTTGTGAGGCCTCGAATGCCGAGGTTCCGGCATTTCAGCCTACCAGCTTTTGTCGATACACAGATAGACAGGGGTATGAATACATACCATTGTCCATCGTTTTGACAGTAACAATACTGGGTGTATGATTACACACCTTAAGCGACCACTTGCGAAATTCCAAAAGCACCAACCTAGATTCAATCCAAAAATTCAATCAGTCCTTAAATCGTTAATAAGATTCACAAACCCTGAATCTCTACACTACCCTTACCACTAACCTTGGTAAACAAAAGTATAGCCTTTAACCCTAAAATCGCTTGGCTAGACTCCAACAATTGTTGATAGACCACTCACTGCATAACAATAGATCTCGTTAGAGGGTTGATTAAGGATGTAATTTACACCCATCAACATTAACTTGAGCAAGAAGAGAACAACTTACCGAATCCCTCAGAACCGAATGCTGACTTAAAGGAGCGGCACGCGTGAGTGGAATATTATGTTCGATCTAAGAGGATAAACCGAAAGGAGATCATTGAATAGTAACAACGATAATCCTAAAAGGGAAAACCGCAAAGTAACAAGAAACAACCCAATTACTTACCCCAATATTCGGCTTGGTGACAAAGAGAAAGGGTAATAATAGATTCGCAACAGAAATGGAATGACAAAATGAAAGTATGAGAAGGTCCATGCAATGATCGGCTTGTCAGAGTTTTAGAAGGTGTGAGGAGAAGGCAAGGTATTCGACTATTACTCAAGAAGAGAGGAAATGGAAAAAACTTAATTCGATTTAGCAAAAGAGAAGAAGAAGAATGCCAATTCGGCAGAGAGAAAATGTGAAGAAGAAAAGAAAAGTTTCAAGGGAGAATTCGGCACTTGGTATTTGTGTTTCGGCTAAAGTGAACAAAAGTTGAGAAACAAAGTTGAAAAAAGAAAGACCCGAATGGTCAAAAACACTGCACTAAATGCCACCAGGAGAGAAAAACCCAAAACGCAAAAAAGAAAGAACCCAAAATAGCAAAGAGGATAATCGACTTATACACTCTCATAAAAATCCCGAAAATGCACCCAAAGACCCCTTTAGCCGAATTGCACAAACAAGTCTCCCAATCGGCTACAACACTCCCTAATTTGAATTCCTTAACTTTCTCCTAAAATCTCTCCCCTTATCCCTCCTTGATATCCTCCATAACACCCTCCAAGACCCATTCAAACTCTCACCCAACAGAGTTCGAAACCACCTCAAACTCCTGCCGCCTCATGCTAGAAAAAAAATATCATTTTTGCTTGCAATGGGATTTGAACCCAAGCCCCCCTCAATAACTCAACAAGCCACTTGCCTCCTTGCCACAGGCTCTTTTGTGTCACATTTTACCTTCAATTAATTAAAAAGATCTAAAGGCCAAAGTCCAGGTTCCTTTAAAAGAAAAACCAAAATAAATTGCAAGAGCCAAGACTTGAACCCAGGCTCCCTTGCAACCATAACAATGCCACAACCACTTGACCACATGCTTCCTTGTGTCATTTTTTAACATAATAATTTAAAAGGCCTACATCCAAGCATCCAGGGTTTTATCCACTTAAAACCAAAATTTTTGCTAAAGTCCAAGTTTGAACCCAGGACTTTTCCAACTCCTATCAGGTCCCTTAACCACTTGAGCAGACATTTAATTGTGTTATTTCCTAGCTCACACAAAATTTTATGCATAGTCTCCTAACTGATCCCTTGCTCAAGGCCCAATACTTCTAGGCCCAAATTCTGGGGCGTTACAAGTTTACTTCAACATATGCCATTTAAATTACCTAACAACCAAACACCACAAAATTCCATTTGTATCATTCCACTACTAGCACCAATAGACTTATATGCCATTGAAAACAAAGATACCAAATCCACATTTAAAACATATCGCATAACCTTTATAACATACATTTTCAAACTAGTCTTTCATCTTTATTTATTCAAACACCTATCCAAATACAAATGCTAGCATAATTATTTAAATTCATCAATGTTAAACCGTTTATAAGTGATTTCATCCATACCATTTTAACAAGCCAAAAGTTAAATATGTACAACCTAGAAAACAAAGTGCCCAAACACACAACTTGGTAATCCATTTTTATACCAAAATGAACTAGACATATATACATATATACTTATAGCCACATATACATGCCACAATCCCAAAAAGGTTCAAAAGCTACTAATGGTGATGGATAGTGTGAGTTGAAGTTTTGATCTGTCCCAAGTCAGCAAAAGTAATCTACAAAACAACACATAAACTCGATTAAGATTATGAAACTTAGTAAGTACATATCAATTTATTTAACTTGTAACACCCCAAACCTGGCCTAGAAGTTAGGCCCAAATCTAGCATGTCACATTGAAGAGTTTTTCATAAACCATGCTTTTATTAGAAGCCCTTCTTAAAGAATTTAAAACTTTCTGCCATGTAAAACCTCAGATTTTGTTTGCTTATCTTCAAAACGTAGTTTATTAAAAGTCATTCTCTTGCAAAATCACTATTACTTTCAAAACCTTGATTGTTGCGGAAGTTTGATTCAAACATTTGTGAATACGTGATATTTTAAAAACAATGGTTATAGTTTTAAAAACCCGTGTTTAACAGACCAGAAGTTGTAATTTAAAGAAATACCAAATAAAAGTTGAAAAGAAAAACCCAATGGCCTTATTACAAAAATTATTAACCCAATAATTTAAAATAACTAAATTAAACTAAAAATCGCTAAGTTTAATCTTTAAACCATATTCGACGTGTGGCCACCTCCGAGTCCTCCGCAACTCCAAATCCTCTAAGGTTGGGATTACCTGGACGGTTAAAAGAAAGGGGTGAGTTACGAGAACTCAGTGTGTAATCCCCTATAACGGTCATAGTCTAGGCCTGAGCCCATACGGTGTGGGTTTGGACCTAAGCCCTATTCGATAAGAAGCTGGGCCTTAGCCTAAAATCAGAACAATGTAATGGATATGTACCCACCCCAATCCTATCCATCCAACTAACTCTCCACCCGTACGAACCAGCACTACCATGTGGGGACCATGTCAACCCACCCAGCCAAAACTCTCCAATAATACAACCTAGCTGCTAGTATGTATATATGCGGCTCTTAAGCCTTCAATACCGGTATTATAATTGGCACAGAGCCATCAGTAACTGTATTATGTTTGGCACATAGCCATTAGCGATGGTAATATAATCGGCACACAGCCTTAGGTAAATATGATCAACACAGAGTCATCGATATCAATTAGGTACATAGCCACGAGTAAATATGATTGGCACAAAGCCATAATCAAGATGGCATAGAGCCAAGCTCTCCAATAATGCAGCCTTGCTGCTAATAACGGTATATGTGACTGAGCCACTAAAATAAGAATATGTGGCGATGCGACTATAACGGTGTGTGGCGATGCCACTATAACGATACTTCCTCCAAATCAGTAACCCAACCCAATGCAGTATGTCGTGAATGTCATGCTCAACCATTACACATGTATGCAAAATGGCCATGCTTAGTAACAGTCATTTCAACACATATTAACAGCAAATCAGACATACGCCCACAGTCAAGTCGGTTAAAACACAGTCATACAATCACAGTCAAATCATGGCACAAAATCAGTCTTTTACCCTTAGGGGCAAAATAGTCATTTTACCCTATAAGGGTATTTCGGTAATCCTACCCTACAGGGGTAATTCGGTAATTCTACTCATAACTAATCCATGTATGTAGTGCATCTCAAACATAACTAATCATACAATTAACACATACAACACTAGTACTACCACGAGGGTACGATGATCATTTAATTGATTAGGGGTAAAACGGTCATTTTGCCTCGTAAGGGCATCTCAGTAATTTTACCTGTCGAGGGTATTTCGAAAACTTTACCCATAAAGGGTATTTCGGTAACTTTACCCAAAGAGGGTATTTTAGTAATTTCGCAAACTAGGGGTATTTTGGTAATTTTACAAATCGGGGTATTTCGATAATTTTGTAAACCAGGGGTATTTCAATAATTTCACAAATTAGGGGTATTTTGGTAATTTTACAATTCGAGGGTATTTCGATAATTTCATAAATCAGGGGTATTTCGGTAATTTTACAATCTGAGGGTATTTTAGAACTTTCACAAATCAGGGGTATTTCGATAATTTTACAATCTGAAGGTACTTCGATAATTTCACAACTTAGGGGTATTTCAGTAATTTTGCAAATCAGGGGTATTTCGATAATTTCACAAATTAAGGGTATTTTAGTAATTTTGCAATCTGGGGGTATTTCAGTAATTTTGCAAACCGGAGTATTTCGATAATTCTCCAAACCAAAGGTATTTTGATAATTTCACAAATCAGGGGTATTTTGATAATTTTGCAATCTGAGGGTTTTTCGGTAATTTCGCAAACCAGGGGTGTTTCGATAATTTTGCAAATCATGGGTATTTTGGTAATTTTACAAATCGAGGGTATTTCGATAATTTCATAATTCAAGGTATTCTAAACAGAGATAACGATGCGAATGGGCCTAAAGCCCATTCTCGGCCCAAACGGACACACACGTTCGTGTGGCCCATTTAGCCCAAATCTAGCCATAGATATGAGATTCACATAGACCAGTTCACTATCTACTACACAATCATACCATTTATTCATACGGCCCACGAGCCCATTTGTAACACCCCTTGCCCGTATCCGAGCCGGAACAGGGTTCAAGGCATTACATAGCTAATCTTGCTTAAACTTATAAAATAGGGTTATAATATTTCGTTTAACCCTATCGCTCACACATATCTGGCCTAGGAGGCCCTAAATATACTTCCGAGAAGTATCAAAATTTATCCGGGAACTTTCACGAGTTCGATAAACATTTCAATAAAACAGGGGCCACACGCCCGTGTAGGCTTAGGGACACACCCGTGTGCACCTAAGGCATGCCCGTGTCTCCCACCCGTGATCGACACTGGCTAATTTCACACGGCCTTGACACGCCCGTGTCACTAATCCGTGTGCCAAACCTTGGCATTCTGACTTATCCACATGGCCTATACACACGCCTGTGTACCCCAGCCGTGTGGTGATTCAAATCCCAAGTGCAGGGTGCAGACTTCACATGGCCTGGGTGCATGCCCATGTGCTAGCCGTGCCTCCCACACGGTCTAGACCCACGCCCGTGTGTCTAGCTAAGTGGGCAATTAGCAGGCTATACACCAAGCCCTTGCCACCCTAGAATGCACACATACATATTTCTACTCAAAATAATACAATTCCTATCCCATAAGCAAATCTAAGAACTCATTTCCAACATAAAAGATAATTAAAGGGACATGCACTTCATGAATTTCATCTTCATTGAACAAAAGAGTTTGTCAAGTATTTGCCTAACTCATAAGGCCATTTACAAAATCACTTTTACTGACTTATACAGACAACACTTTGACTAACAATTACAACTTAACAAAATACTCAAGTCCTATACATGCTATACTCAAAATAAGTCTAAAATTGTTATACCAAAGTGTTGTTAGTAGTGTTATTTCCAAACTCCTACGGCCACGATCCTCGAGTTACCTTGGCAATACTACAAGAAAGAAGGGCAATGAAAAAGGGGTAAGCATAAAGCTTAGTAAGTTGCATGGAAATAAATAGCAATAATAATGCTCATAAAATAATCCATCCACGGTATTAGCTAATTGTACACAAGTCAAGGCTTCTAGACAATACTTACTTACAATTGCCCTTATCTAGCACATACCATGCCACATATCGAACCGATTCTTCGTGACTCATTCACAAGTACCTGTATTCATTCATTCACATGACTTATCTATCATTCACATCTCTACTTCTAAATTCATCTACTTATCCCACCACTCACAAGGGATAGTCAAAGACGTGTGTTTATAGCCACTACTGTAAGTATAAAGCCAATGCCACATCCTCGAGCTGGTCTTACATGGAGTCTCCTCTAGGTGCCAATGCCATATCCCGGATATGGTCTTATATAGGATTACCCCTCATGTATTGATGCCATATCCCGGATATAGTCTTGTACAATTTCCATGTTCATCACTGAAGCCATATCCCGGATATGGTCTTATACGGGATCTCAACTCGGTGCCGAGGCCATGTCCCGAACATGGTCTTATACGGGACCTTATTTATTTCATATTTCAATGATAGCATTTCTATAATCAATATGGCCCACTAGGACTCCAGTATCTCATTCACATTAACTACTCAATTAAGTAATGCATCGTGCTTTAATATAATGTCAAGCGTTTCTCAACATGCTAATATGAAGGTTGCTTAAATCACATACAACTTTCCTCGTTTTCAAAATGAGCTAGTTCTTTGGTTCAGTCCAAGACTTTATTCTTTCCCCGATTGAGGCGGATTCTCGACTCCTCTTGCTCTATAATAGCAAATTAGCTCATTTTAATCACTAGATTAATATAAGCATTTCAATAATCATGTTTAAGAAAAATTACCATTTTGCCCCTAGGCTTTGGCAAATTGACCATTTTGCCCCTGGGCTCAGAAATAAATTCTAATCACATTTTTACCTTCAACAAGCCTAGGTAAACATTTAATGCTCTTAAAGCTATCATCAAAAATCAATATTTCACATACTACAAAATTTGTAACCTTTTCATCAAGGTCCTATTTGGTGTTTTCATGCTAACACCTTTCACAAAAGTTGTTCATCTAACAACCAAGACTCAATTTCTTCAATAAAAATGCAGCAAATAACAATGGAGGCTCTCATGGCAAAACTCTAAACTCTTCACCATATTGCACATTAGTCCCCTCATATGAAAGCTTAAGCTTTAGGGGTTTCAAAAGTACAATATCTTTAAGAAAAGTTCACTAGAACACTTACTTGTGAAGGGATGAGTTTGCTGAAATTTTTCAAGCTTTCTACCCCCTATTTGCTGCTAATTTTCAGTGCAAGAGAAAAGGAGAAAAGATGATATGTTTTTTTCTCTCCTTATTTTATTAATACATGTCAAATAAGTCACCAACTATCACCAACTTTGACCAACATTGTCCATCTTTGTCTCCTAAGGCCGACCATGCTATCTTTAGGGGTCTAATTGCCTCTTAAAGACCTCCAGTTAACAATCTATGGCTATTTGGCACCTTTAACATATAGAATGGAACCTTTGCACTTTATGCGATTTAGTCCTTTTTCAGGATTAAACACAAAATCGCTAAAATTAAAGCACCAAAATTTTCATGCATATGTGCTATCATGTTCTAACTCATAATATAACATGAAAATAAATTTCTCAAATCTCAGATTAATGATCCTGAGATCACAATTCCGACTAGCCCCTAAATCGGGCCTTTACAAACCTCCCCCTTTAAGGATATTCGTCCTCGAAAATCTTACTAGTGAAAAGATTGGGGTATTGGTTTCTCATCGATTCGTCGGACTCCCATGTAGCCTCTTCTATACCGTGCCTTTTCCATAGGACTTTCACTAGGGCTATGCTTTTGTTCCTTAACTGCTTGACTTCACAAGCCAAAATTCTAACTGGTTCTTCACCATATGTCAAATCCGGTTGTATCTCTACCTCTGTCGGCTCTATAAAATGCGAAGGGTCTGAACGGTATAAACATAACATGGATACGTGAAAGACGTCATGAATCTTTTCTAACTTTGGTGGCAAGGCTAACCGATAAGCTACCGGTCCTATCCTTTCAGTAACTTCATAAGGTCAGATAAAGCGCGGACTCAATTTGCCCTTCCGGGCAAATCTGAGGACTTTTCTCCAAGGTGATACTTTCAAGAACACTTTATCACCGACTTTGAATTCTATCTCTTTCCTTTTTAAATCTGAATAGGACTTATGTCTATTTGAGGCGACTTTCAGGCAGTTACGTATCATTTTTACCTTCTCTTCAGTTTCCTTAACCAAGTCAACCCCGTGTATCTGTTTCTCTCTGAGTTCTGACCAATACAAGGGCATTCGACACTTACGCCCATACAATGCCTCATAAGGCGCCATCTTCAAACTTGATTGAAAGCTGTTGTCATAGGCGAATTCCACCAATGGTAAGTATTTCTCCCAATTACCATGGAATTCCAAAACAAAACACCGAAGCATGTCTTCTAGTATCTGAATTACCCTCTCTGACTGTCCGTCAATTTGTGGATGGAAAGCTGTACTGAAACTCAATTTCGTGCCCAAAGCTTCCTGCAGCTTTTTCTAAAATCGTGACGTGAATCTCAGATCTCTATCTGAAATGATTGACAACGGTACACCATGAAGTCTTACTCTCTCAGACATGTACAAGTCTACCAATTTATCGAATGAATAGTCAACTTGCACTGGCATAAAGTGGGCTGACTTAGTGAATCTATCAACCACTACCCATACTGCATCTTTCCTCTTAGGAGTCAACGGTTAACCCGTCACGAAGTCCATGGTAACACGGTCCCACTTCCACTCAAGAATCATAAGGGGCTGAAGTAAACCCGAAGGTACTTAATGTTCAGCCTTCACTTGCTGACAAATCAGGCATTTTGATACATTTCGGAAATATCTTTCTTCATACCCAACCACCAATACCATCTCTTCAAATCATGGTACATCTTTGTGCTGCCTGGGTGTACATTCAAACATCTGTTATGTGCTTCATGCAAAATTTTGCGAATGAGCTCATCATTCCTGGGTACACAGACTCAATCTCGAAATGTTAGACATCCATCATGATTTACTCGAAAGTCTGTCTCAACGCTCGACTCACATAAAACTCTCTTGGCTTGCAAACTGTTATCATCCTTCTGAGCTTCACAAATCTCTTGGAGAAACAATGGTTTAGCCCTCAACTCGGCTAAAACGGAACCATCATCTAACAAGGTCATCTGAGTGTTCATGGCTTTTAGTGCAAATCATGATTTTCTGCTCAAAGTGTCGGTGACTACATTTGCCTTTCCCGAATAATAGTCAATTACCAACTCATAATCTTTAATCAGCTCTAACCATCTTCGTTGCCTCAAATTTAATTCCTTTTGAGCCATCACATATTTTAGGCTTTTGTGGTCAGTGAAAATCCAACACCTTTCACCATATAAATGATGTCTCCAAATTTTCAGTGCGAACACGATTGCAGCCAACTCCAAATCATGAGTTGGGTGGTTCTTCTAGTGCGGCTTCAACTGCCTAGAGGCATATGCAATCACTTTACCCTTCTGCATAAGTACATAGCCCAATCCGTTCAAATACGCATCACTATAAACTACAAATTCTCTTCCCGATTCTGGTTGCACCAAAATAGGAGCCTTAGTCAATAGTGTCTTCAGTTTCTCAAATCTCTGTTGACATTTTTCCGTCTAGTCAAACTTTACATCTTTCTGCAGAATTCTCGTCATCGGTGTAGCTATCATGGAAAACCCCTTGACAAAATGCCTATAATAGCCTGCTAGGCCTAGAAAACTCCTCACTTCAGTTACACTCCTCGGTGGTTTCCATTCAACAATCGCCAAAATTTTACTCGGGTCAACTCTAATCCCATCTCCCGAGACAATATGCCCCAAAAATCCCATTTCCTTGAGCCAAAATTCACTCTTACTGAATTTGGCATACAATTGTTTTTCTCTCAAAACTTGTAGAACCATACTCAAATGCTCTGCATGATTGTCCTCATCTCGAGAGTAGATCAGTATGTCGTTGATGAAGACCACAACAAACCCATCCAGGTACAGTCAAAAAATGCGATTCATCAAATCCATGAAGATCGCGGGGGCATTTGTTAGACCAAAAGGCATGACCAAAAATTCATAATGGTCGTACCTAGTTCTAAATGCGGTTTTCAGTATATCCGAGTCCTTGACTCTCAACTGATAGTACCCTGACCTCAAACATATCTTGGAAAATAATGTAGCTCCCTTCAGTTGGTCAAATAGATCGTCGATTCTTGGCAACGGGTACTTATTCTTCACCGTCACTTTATTGAGTTGCCGATAGTCTATACATAGTCTCATGGAACCATCTTTCTTCTTCACGAATAGAACGAGAGCACCCTACGGAGAAAACCCCGGCCTCGCGAAACCCTTATCTGTTAATTCTTGTAACTGTGCTTTCAACTCTTTCAGTTCAGTTGGGGCCATTCTATAGGGAGCAATAGAAATAGGGGCAGTACCCGGGGCTAATTCAATCCCAAATTCAATCTCTCCATCTGGAGGTAGCCCTGGCAACTCTTCCGGGAAAACATCTAGGTACTTGCATACTATGGGTACTGAATCAATTTTCAATTCTGTCTCTTTAGTGTTCAATACAAAGGCAAGATAAGCCTCATATCCCTTCCTTAGGTACCTCTGAGCTGACATGGTTGATATCACTATTGGTGATCTATCCGGCTTATCTGATTCAACACATATAAAATTACCATTTTCATCTCTCAACTCGATAAGCTTCTTCTCACAATTCACAATAACACCGTGGGTAACTAACCAATCCATCCCGAGAATCACATCAAATTCATCAAACGGTAATAACATAAGATCGACCGGGAAACAATGACCCTTAATCATCAAAGGGCACCCTTTGCAAACTCTATCAACCAACACACACTTGCCTAGGGGATTAGACACTCTTATGATGAATTCGGTAGACTCTATAGGCATGCTCATGCTAGAGACTAATTTCATGCATATGTATGAGTGGGTAGATCCCGAGTCAATTAAAGCTATAACATGAGTATTATGGAGAGAAAAGATACCCGTGATCACGTTGGGGGAAGATGCCTCTTCACGAGCACGAATGGCGTATGGCCTCGCCGGTGCTCTACCCTCGACTCTAGCAGCTTGCTCTTTAGAAGGATTCTTGCTTCCCATCTCCATCCCCGGGTTTCTCAAAGGTCTTCTCCTAGTGGTACTTCCTGATCTTGCATTCTGAGGTTTTTCTTTCTCGTCTACCTCGGGACATTCTCTGATAAAGTGGTCTAAGGATCCACATCTAAAGCAAGCTTTCTCATTCACTCGACACTTACCAGAATGGCGCTTGCCACACTGAGGGCATTCCAATCTACTTGGTCAAACGTTGCCCACACTAGCAACTGATATGGTTTGCCCTTTTCGACCCCAAAAACTACTTGCCTTTATCTCGGGTTGAAAACCCCGCTGAGGTGACTGATCGAGTAGTGAAATCCCTCGATTTCTTAGATGAGGATTGGTGAGACTTGTTCAGTTGTCTCTTCCTCGAGTCACGAGACTCGTACTCAGCTCTTCCCTTCTCTTTAGCCAACTCCTCGGCTTTACTGGCTCTATCCACCAACACTACAAACTCCTTTAATTCGAGAACCCCCACGTATAGGGCAGATATCTTCATTCAATCCGTCCTAGAATCTCTTGCACATGATGGCCTCGGTAGACACACACTCTCTTGCATACTTGCTAAGCCTTACGAACTCCCGTTCGTAGTCGGTCACTGACATACGACCTTGCTTCAATTCCAAGAACTCCTTTCTCTTGTGGTCGATGAACCTCTGGCTGATATACTTCTTCCGGTATTCCTCTTGAAAGAATTCCCAACTAACTCTCTCCCTTGGCACCACCGACACCAGGGTGTTCCACCATCGGTAGGCTGAATCTCTCAAGAGAGACACCGGACACTTTAAGCACTCCTCAGGCGTGCAGGATAACTCATCGAATACCCGGATGGTATTCTCGAGCCAGAATTTCGCTTTCTCCGGGTCATCATCCTTATTTGCCCAAGATTCCTCGGCTCCTTGCTTCCGGATCCTATCCACCGGAGGCCTTTCTCTTCTCACCACCTCAACTACTTGAGGGGCTACTGGAGTGGGTTAAGGAATTGGTTGAAGTGGAGGGGGTTGAGCATTAGGATTTGCTCGGATATACACCATATACCAATTGCTCATCATGAGAGAAAGGCTTATCGAGCCTCTTCCCCCTGACCCAAGGTCTTGGGTCTACTATTAGTTGGTGCGGTCCCTTGAGCGGGAGCCGGTGCGTTACTCGAAGCATCATCAGCTGCAGTTCTGTCCGAATCGGAATCCATATACTACATAGAACACAATTCAATACGTCAGGAGCCATCACACTATCATTAATCAGACACTTTTACATATGGCATGTATAGCTAGACTCGTACTTACGCTATGTTAGTCCTAGAATCGACTAAACCGTAGCTTTGAACCAATAAATGTAACACCCCTTGCCCGTATCTAACTCGGAGCAGGGTTCGAGGCATTACATAGCTAATCTTGCTTAAACTTATAAAATAGGGTTATAAAATTTCGTTTAGCCCTATCGCTAGCACATATCCGGCCTTAGAGGCCCTAAATATACTTCCGAGAAGTATCAAAATTTATCCGAGAACTTTCACGAGTTCGATAAACTTTTTAATAAAACAGGGGCCACACGCCCGTGTAGGCCTAGGGACACGCCAGTGTGCCCCTAAGGCATGCCGTGTCTCCCACCCGTGGTCGACACTAGCTAATTTCACACGGCCTTGACACGCTCGTGTCACTAACCCGTGTACCAAACCTTGGCATTTTGACTTATCCACACGGCCTATACACACACCCGTGTACCCCAGTCATGTGGTGATTCAAATCCCAAGTGCAGGGTGCAGACTTCACATGGCCTGGGTGCACGCCCATGTGATAGTCGTGCCTCCCACACGGTCTAGACCCACGCCCGTGTGTCTAGCTAATTGGGCAATTAGCAGGCTATATACCAAGCCCTTGCCACCATAGAATGCACAAATACATATTTCTACTCAAAATAATACAATTCCTATCCCATAAGCAAGTCTAAGAACTCATTTCCAACATGCAAGATAATTAAAGGGACATGCACTTCATGAATTTCATCTTCATTGAACAAAAGAGTTTGTCAAGTATTTGCCTAACTCATAAGGCCATTTACAAAATCACTTTTACTGACTTACATAGCCAACACTTTGACTAACAATTACAACTTAACAAAATACTCAAGTCCTATACATGCTATACTCAAAATAAGTCTAAAATTGTTGTACCAAAGTGTTGTCGATAGTGTGATTTCCAAACTCCTACGGCCACGATCCTCGAGTTACCTTGGCAATACTACAAGAAAGAAGGGCAATGAAAAAGGGGTACGCATAAAGCTTAGTAAGTTGCATGGAAATAAATAGCAATAATAATGCTCATAAAATAATCCATCCACGGTATTAGCTAACTGTACACAAGTCAAGGCTTCTTGACAATACTTACTTACAATTGCCCTTATCTAGCACATACCATGCCACATATCAAATCGATTCTTCGTGACTTATTCACAAGTACCTGTATTCATTCATTCACATGACTTAACTATCATTCACATCTCTACTTCTAAATTCATCTACTTATCCCACCACTCAAAAGGTATAGTCAAAGACGTGTGTTTATAGTCACTACTGTAAGTATAAAGCCAATGCCACATCCTCGAGGTGGTCTTACATGGAGTCTCCTCTAGATGCTAATGCCATATACCGGACATGGTCTTATATGGGATTACCTCTAGGTGCCAATGCCATATCTTGAATATGGTCTTATAAGGGATTACCCATCATGTATCGATGCCATATCCCGGATATGGTCTTATACGGGATCTCAACTCGGTGCCGAGGCCATGTCTCAGACATGGTCTTATACGGGACCTTATTTATTTCATATTTCAATGATCGCATTTCTATAATCAATATGGCCCATTAGGACTCCAACATCTCATTCACATTAACTACTCAATTTATTAATGCATCGTGCTTTAATATAATGCCAAGCGTTTCTCAACATGCTAATATGAATGTTGCTTAAATCACATACAACTTACCTCGTTTTCAAAATGAGCTAGTTCTTTGGTTCAGTCCAAGACTTTATTCTTTCCCCAATCGAGGCAGATTCTCGACTACTCTTGCTCTATAATATCAAAATAGCTCATTTTAATCACTACATTAATATAAGCATTTCAATAATCATTCTTAAGCAAAATTACCATTTTGCCCCTAGACTTTGGCAAATTGACTATTTTACCCGTGGGCTCAGAAATAAATTCTAATCACATTTCTACCTTCAACAAGCCCAGGTAAACATTTAATGCTCTTAAAGCTATCATCAAAAATTAATATTTCACATACTACAAAATTTGTAACCTTTTCATCAAGGTCCTATTTGGTGTTTTCATGCTAACACCTTTTACAAAAGTTGTTCATCTAACAACCAAGACTCAATTTCTTCCATAAAAATGCAGCAAATAAAAATGGAGGCTCTCATGGAAAAACTCTAAACTCTTCACCATATTGCACATTAGTCCCCTCATATGAAAGCTTAAGCTTTAGGGGTCTCAAAAGTACAATTATCTTTAAGAAAAGTTCACTAGAACACTTACTTGTGAAGGGATGAGTGTACTGAAATTTTTCAAGCTTTCTACCCCCTATTTGCTGCTAATTATCGGTGGAAGAGAAAAGGAGAAAAGATGATATTTTTTTCTCTCCTTATTATATTAATACATGTCAAATAAGTCACCAACTATCACCAACTTTGACCAACATTGTCCATCTTTGTCTCCTATGGCCGGCCATGCTATCTTTAGGGGTCTAATTGCCTTTTAAAGACCTCCAATTAACAATCTATGGCTATTTGGCACCTTTAACATATAGAATGGAACTTTCGCACTTTATGCGATTTAGTCCTTTTTCACGATTAAACACGAAATCGCTAAAATTAAAGCACCAAAATTTTCATGCATACGTGCTATCATGTTCTAAATCATAATATAACATGAAAATAAATTTCTCAAATCTCGAGCTAATGTTCCCAAGATCACTATTTCGACTAGCCCCTAAATCGAGTCGTTACACCATTGGCCCCACATGGCCTATTTCGGCCTATTGAGGCCTAAATAGCCTAAACCAATAAGAACACTTATGATGGCCTCAACTATCGCGTCGAAGCTCCCACACGTGCGCTCGCACGCTCGTGTGGCTATCATCACCGTGTGACCGGCATTTCAGCATTTGTCGCTCTACAACTAGAGTAGGCGAAATACACACCTGATAGGAATCTGGAGTTCATCCACGCTCCGAACACTCCTATGCCCAAACGCCAACCGAGGTATGCTTACTCTCCTCATAGATTGCTCTATTTAAAGCCAGCTTCTCACCTTCCCTCTTGCTAGCTTCCCAATGTGGGATCCCTCCTTCAGCAAAGTTTAAATCCATCACAACCACTTGCCGTCCCAACTTAGCAAAATAAATATCCCTTTTTGCTTGCAATAGGATTCGAGTTCAGGCTCCCTTGTAACATAATCCATGCCGCTAGCCAATTTACCAACTAGCTCCTTTTTGTCTTCAAACATGCGCAACTAAATATAAGTCTATAGCCAAAGTCTAAGTTCATTTAAAAAGAAATCAAAATGAAATGCAAGCACCAAGACTTGAACCTTGGACCCCTTGCTTCCTTGTGTAGTGTCACTTCCTTGTCTCCCATGTGGCGTCATTTGCCAGTAGACCACAACTCCTTTTGTGTCATTTTTCTCCATATTTTATTCTTAAAGTCTACCTACTAACTCTCAGGGTTTTACTCACCAAAAAACAAAATTTTCCTAAAGCCTAGGTTTGATCCCGGGACTTCATGGAAGCCCCCTAACCTTCCAAAATCACTCACCTAATAGGTCCAACTTGCATTAGTGTCGTTCTCTTGTTCTCAATAATTTTAAACGCTCCCAAGCCTAAGGCCCAATAGGCTTAAATTCAGGGCGTTACAATTCTACCCCCTTAAAGAAAGTTTGTCCTCGAAATCCAACTATCTAACAGCCTTTTAACACAGTCTATCCTACTACGCTACTGCTCCGCACTCTTATCCCAATAACACCAATACAATTTTAACTTAATCTTGAAACCTCTTACACACAACCAAACATCTAACCGTAGAAACAAATCGATAGTTATTACACATGCGTACAATTTCTATATTCAAACATCACATCCAAACAAAACACACACAGAATAAATACCAAAAATACAGTCTAAAATCTAAAGAAACCACTATATTTCTAACTCACTGCATTTCAATTTCTAAATAGATAAAAGTATTCAGAAAACTTACGGATTCGGCGCCAGAGACTCGGTGTACCACACTTTCAAAAAACGGTCAAGACAACATTTCAGAACTTTAAATCTTTTCAAGCCTTTCTGAAACAATACTTTCAGAAATTCAATGTTGAAGACCCAAGCCACAACCGAGTTTTGTAACTCGGGCTCTGATACCATAAACGTAACACCCCAAACCCGGCCTAGAAGTTAGGCCCAAATCTGGCGTGTCACATTGAAGAGTTTTTCAAAAACCATGCTTTCATTATAAACCCTTCCTAAAGAATTTAAAACTTTCTGCCATGTAAAACCTCAGATTTCGTTTGCTTATCTTCAAAACGTAGTTTATTAAAAGTCATTCTCTTGCAAAATCATTATTACTTTCAAAACCTTGATTGTTGCGGAAGTTTGATTCAAACATTTGCGAATACGTGATATTTTGAAAACAATGGTTATAGTTTTAAAAACTCGTGTTTAACAAACCAGAAGTTGTAATTTAAAGAAATACCAAATAAAAGTTAAAAAGAAAAACCCAATGGCCTTATTACAAAAATTATTAACCCAATAATTTAAAATAACTAAATTAAACTAAAAATCGCTAAGTTTAATCTTTAAACCATATCCGATGTTTAGCCACCTCCGAGTCCTCTGCAGCTCCAAATCCTCTAAGGCTGGGGATTACCTGCACGGTTAAAAGAAAGGGATGAGTTACGAGAACTCAGTGTGTAATCCCCTATAACAGTCATAGTCTGGGCCTGAGCCCATACGGTGTCAGTCTGGGCCTAAGCCCTATTCGATAACAAGCTAGGCCTTAGCCCCAAATTAGAACAATGCAATGGATATGTACCCACCCCAATCCTATCCAGCCAACTAACTCTCCACCCGTACCAACCAGCACACCATGTGGGGACCATGTTAACCCACCCAGCCAAAACTCTCCAATAATGCAGCCTAGCTACTAGTATGTATATATGCGGCTCTTAAGCCTACGATAGCGATATTATAATTGGCACAGAGCCATCAGTAACTGTATTATGTTTGGCACGTAGCCATTAGTGACGGTAATATAATCAGAACACAGCCTTGGGTAAATATGATCGACACAGAGTCATCGATATTTGTTAGGCACATAGCCACGGGTAAATACGATTGGCACAAAGCCATAATCAAGATGGCACAGAGCCAAGCTCTCCAATAATGTAGCATTGCTGCTAATAACGGTATATGTGGCTGAGCCACTAAAATAAGAATATGTGGTGATGCCACTATAACTGTGTGTGGCGATGCCACTATAACGGTACTTCCTCCAAATCAGCAAACCAACCCAATACAGTATGTCGTGAATGTCATGCTCAATCATTACACGTGTATGCAAAATGGCCATGCAACACATATTAACAGCAAATCAAACACACGCCCATATTCAAGTCGGTTAAAACACAGTCTTACAATCACAGTCAAATCATGGCACAAAATCAGTCTTTTACCCTTAGGGGCAAAATAGTCATTTTACCCTATAAGGGTATTTCGGTAATCCTACCCTACAGGGGTAATTCGGTAATTCTACTCGTAACTAATCCATGTATGTAGTGCATCTCAAACATAATCAATCATACAATTAACACATACAACACTAGTACTACCACGAGGGTACAACGGTCATTTAATCGGTTAGGGGTAAAATGGTCATTTCGGTTCATAAGGGCATCTCGATAATTTTACCCGTCGAGGGTATTTCGAAAACTTTACCCATAAAGGGTATTTTGGTAACTTTACCCATAGAGGGTATTTTAGTAATTTCGCAAACCAGGGTATTTCAATAATTCTGTAAACCAGGGGTATTTCAGTAATTTTACAATCTGAGGGTATTTTGATAATTTCACAAATTAAGGGTATTTCGATAATTTTACAATCTAAGGGTATTTCGGTACTTTCACAAATTAGGGGTATTTCGGTAATTTTTCAATCCGAGGGTATTTCTATAATTTTAAAAATTAGGGGTATTTCAGTAATTTCGCAAATCAGGGGTATTTCGATAATTTCACAAATTAAGGGTATTTCAATAATTTTGCAATCTGAGGGTATTTCAGTAATTTCACAAACTGGGGTATTTCGATAATTCTGTAAACCAGAGGTATTTCGGTAATTTCACAAATCAGGGTATTTCAGTAATTTTACAATCTGAGGGTATTTTGGTAATTTCGCAAACCAAGGGTATTTCGGTAATTTTGCAAATCATGGGTATTTTGGTAATTTTACAAATAATGGGTATTTCGGTAATTTCATAATTCAAGGTATTCTAAACATAGATAACGATGCGAATGGGCCTAGAGCCCATTCTCGGCCCAAATGGACCCACACGTTCGTGTGGCCCATTTAGCCCAAATCTAGCCACAGATATGAGATTCGCATAGACCAGTTCACTATCTACTACACAATCATACAATTTATTCATATGGCCCAGAGGCCCATTTCGGCCCATTGAGGCCCAAACAACCTAAACCCACAAGAACACTTATGATGGCCTCAACTATAGCGTCGAAGCTCCCACACGTGCGCTCGCACGCTCGTGTGGCTACCATCGTCGTGTGACTGGCATTTCGGCATTTGTCGCTCTACAACTAGAGTAGTGCGAAATACACACCTGATAGAAATCTGGAGTTGATTCGCGCTCCGAACACTCCTATGCCTAAATGCCAACCCAGGTATGCTTACTCTCCTCATAGATAGTTCTATTTAAAGCCAGCTTCTCACCTTCCCTCTTGCTAGCTTCCCGATGTGGGATCCCTCCTTCAGCAGAGTTTAAATCCATCACAACCACTTTTCGTCCCAACTTAGCAAAATAAATATCCCTTTTTGCTTATAATGGGATTCGAACTCAGGCTCCCTTGTAACATAATCCACGCCGCTAGCCACTTTACCAACTAGCTCCTTTTTGTCTTAAAATATGCGCAACTAAATATAAGTCTATGGCCAAAGTCTAAGTTCATTTAAAAAGAAATCAAAATGAAATTCAAGCTCTAAGACTTGAACGTTGGACCCCTTGCTTCCTTGTGCGGCGTCACTTCCTTGTCTCCCATGTGGTGTCATTTGCCACTAGACCACAACTCCTTTTTTATCATTTTTCTCCACATTTGTCTCAAAACTGTTCAAATCTAGGCGTAGAAAAATTAAGATAGCTGAAACAAGTTATTATAAACACTTACTATAGTGGAATTATTTTGAGACAAGTTTCCCAAAAGTTAAAAGATCCAGAAAGTTTTACAATTCCCATACAGATAGGGAGTATTCATTTTAATAGAGCTCTATGCGACCTATGAGCTAACATTAATTTAATGCATTTATCTACTTATGAAAAACTCAGGTTAAGGGACCTCAAAAACACCGAGATAACACTACAGTTGGCTAACAGATCCTCAGTCCATATGAAAGGAGTATTAGAAGATGTGTTAGTCAAAGTGTACAGCTTTATCATCCTGGCAAACTTTGTATCTAGACTTTGAAGAAGATCGAGAGATACTGATCCTGTTAGGTAGACCTTTTCTAGCCATTTCAAGGTCCACCATTGATCTGGAAAATAATGAATTAATAATGAGGATTAATGGTGAAACCGAGATCTTTAAATGTGGTCACCAACAGGATGGGGAAGGTAGGAGGAAGTTTGGGGAACATTGCAACGAATTATCTATTTCTAAACCTAATAATCTCGAATCAAAGGATGTACTTCCTTTAATCCATGCAGGTGAATAAAACATGTTCAATGAAAGAGATAAGTGGAAGAAGGTGGAGTCGCACGATGGGCGATGGACTAATATGGAAAGAATGAAAGAATTATCTTTATATGACCTAATGGTGTTGTTAGATGAATCCAATAGTAAAACTTAATTATTTAAATCGATATTTTAACTCTTTGTAAATTACTGTATATTTAACTTACCCTTTAGTTTAGATTTTAGTTTTTATTAAATTTATGTTTTATAGGACCCGTGACACATTAGAAATTCGAAGTTTGGGCAAAACCAAAGCCAATGTTGCAACAAGACAACCTTGTGTTGCAACATCTAGGCCAGAACTGATGAAATTGAGAAAACCATCTCGATCTTGCGACACAAAATTCTTGTGTTGCGATGCCGAAGTCAGTATAGCCAAAAAACCAAAATTCTATAGTTTGTCGTGATATCGAACCTTGACATCGTGACAACAAAAAGCTAACAGAGGTGTCACGATATGGTTGCAATTTTCTACAGGGTTAACCTGGCCCATTTGCGTAGCCCAACGAATTAATCCCTAATTATACCCATTTTTAAGCCCAAAATTCTTTATTTTAAATTCCAAAACACTATTAACCATCACTTAAAACCTCTTTTACTTCTAATTCTTTCAAAATACTCTAAATTCTTAAAACCTTAAAATCCCTAAAACCTCCAAATCTCCTTTTGCTCCCAAGATTTTTGTTTGGCGGCTTTTGTTTTTTAAAAAATAGACCCATTCGGTATAAGGACTTGAATACAAAACAAACAATATTTCACAAGGGAATCTGATGAATTTCCATTTAGGGTTAAGGGTTCCTAACTCCTATTTTTACTGTTCCATTGGAAACTTTGTTGGCTAGTTCATTAGTTTTTGAGTTTAAATAATATGCAAAATGCCTCCACAAAAGGTTAGAAGAAAAAATGAACCAGAACCTTCAACGGTTCTGAACTCCTCTAATTTTTGAATCCAAACGTTGAAAGATATTTTGTAGAACTTCAAGGAAAAATGCTTTTTTCAAGAGAGGGGATTTGAGTCATCGATGGTTCTCTATCAGGAGATATGACCTTTAGTTAGATATCATAAATGGGAATGATTTTGTACTATCCCAAAAGACTCTATTGTGATTCCTATAGTTTAGGAATTTTATGCATCTTTAAGGGACCAGGAGCTAGAAAAATCGAAGGTCATAAATAGGAATGGATACTTGTGCGAGGGAAAGTTTTACGACTCACCCCTCGGGTTATTTTTGAATTTTGTAATGCTTCATTTTATGAAAAATATTTTATAGAAGAAACTAATTTGAAATAATTTCGAGACATAAATATGGATAACATTATAAATTTCCTAACAGGGGGAAGGGGTGAATGGAAATGTCGCCCAGGTACTGATATCCAACCTCTTTTAATCAAGTAATAATGTTTTCTGAAGCAAAAATATGGATCCAGTTTTTGTGCACTAGAATAGCTCTTACTTTGAATGTTTCTAATGTCAATAATTTTTAATTGGTTTTGCTTTATGCTAATTTGCAGAAAAAAATATGGATCAAAACGTGGATTTACCGCAATATGAAATGATGTGTTAGTGGCCAGAGAGTGGGAGTCTTCTTTCCTCACTTAGTGACGACCTTATGTAAGAGAGCAAGCATTCTGATGGCATCTACAGAGCAAACAATAAAGCCAACTCAGAGCATAATTGGCAACACTCTATATACAAAGTACACTGAGCTGTGGGCTAAACATATTAAATAGTGAAAGAAACGCCAGCAAGAGATGATGGCCACTCCAGCTTTGTCGCAAAGAAAAGCAAAATCGACCGTTCACGGGAAATTGGCGAGAGCAGTCATCACAAGCTAGACTGGATTATACACTGGATGTAAGAGTCAGGTCCAATCTTTCAGGAATTCACACGGAAAAATAATATTAGGGTACCTAATTATACACTGGGTATGTTTGGGCCAACAAATCTAGAGCATGAAGAAGAGGAACAAGAGAGTGAAGAAGAATAAGGAGTCGATGAGGGGAAGGAAGACGATGAGATGGATTTTGAGGAGGATGGCTTAAATTTTAATATTGTATTAATTTATGGATTATTTTAAATTTATTTAAATTGTTAGTAGCAGAAGTAAATAAATAGACTAGTAGTTGTTTTGTGTCTAAATTTTCTTTGCAAGAACTCCACATAGAAGAAGCACAACGATTTTGAGTTATCAATGATTAAAGGAGGAGGTACCCACCAATAGCTCATGAAACTATCACGATCAATTGTGTAACTTCTTTCCTTACCTTTTACAAGGCTACATATTAAGGACAATGTGTTATCTAAAGTGTGGGGGGCTAACATAGAATTTTTTTTTAAAATTTTTATGTTTTTATTTAATTTTTCTTGTCATTTGTGTGCTTGAACTTGTAGAAATACAAGTGTTTGGTTAGGAGCATGTACATATGTTGATTGTATTCATGGTAAATTTGGCATGAGGATAGGTGATTTTTAAATTTTTATTATTAGACTATTAAGTTCTATATATTACATTGAAAATAGGTATTAAGCAATCAAATGTACCAAATGATATAGATAATACAAGGAAACAAACATGCTAGTATGAATGATAAATTGTTGAATTTTTTATTATTTGGTTGACTAAATTTGTGAATATTGAGATACCTAGGGATGACTTAAGGCATTGTTTGGTATATACCCAGACTAATAAATCTAGCACTATTGATTTATCTTTAGTACCTATTTGAGTTAGAAAACACTTATTGATGAACCCCTATTCAAAACCCGAGCTAAAAACAATAATTTGTGCTTACCCTTTTCTTTGGTTATGAGTTGGATGATTATAAATGTTTGGCCATACATATTGAGGGTTAAGTAGATACATTATGGTTGTTTTGTAGAAACAGAGTGATAGGAAAGATTAATGGAGTATGGTGATTATAGGTTAGCTTAAAAGTGCAAAAGGAAAAATTCAAAAAGAAGATTAAACGAGTAGAAAAAGTAAGTGAAAAGTAAAAGTAATTGTGAGTAAGGTACCATGAAAAAGAAAGAAAAAGTGACAAAGTGGTAGCTATAGAAAAACTCGATCATTATTTTACAAAAACTCGCGAGCTAGCTGTAGTTACTATGATAATAAGATTTCCTATAAAGAGATAAAAGGAAGGTGTAAGAGAGAAATAAGGTGGTGAGTGGGAAAGGGTCACTAAAGGGGAGAATAGGGGACAATATGATGTGCCAAACTATTTTTTTTGCTTGAACTATTTGATACTGTTCTTGAAATTCATACCTGTCCTAAGCCTCAAAATGTTACAAGCCAAAACGCCCTATGTGACCTAAGTTTACTTATTCACTATTTGAAATCTTACTGAATAATTTCATTTATAACTATTTATATTTTGCTAGGATAATCAAATTACTTATATAATCTATTAATGGATTCCTATATTTGAGACCATTAATGCTTGTATGCTTTGTAATATATTGAACTTAGCTGTTTGATATCAAAAGTGGTAAGTCAACTATATATCATGTCAGGATTATGTATGAATATGAAATACTTATTCATGTGCTCCAAAGCTAACATTAGTACCATACTTGCTTAAGGGCCATCTTTTCATTTATTATTTTTGTTTATGTTCCTTAGGATAAGCAATGACTTCAGTTTGGGGGAGTGTGATCTGCCATAATTTGATGTATCAAATTAAACTAGTTTCGCACTTTCGGAGCTTGAACATATGCATTTTAGTTAAGTTTTAATTACATTCTCGTAACTTTAGTTAATTTAATAAAATGTCTACTTTGAGTCTTTTATTGACCTTAGGGGCAGAATGAGGCCAAAGGGTGAGCTAATATACTTTGTGAGTGTGTAGGAGACCATTAGAAGGTGTGCTAACTCGATACTGGTTGCTAGGTTACAACACAGAGCACTATATGTCGCAACATAGGGAGAAAAATAGAAGAATTCCAAGACCGCCTTCAATGTCACGACATAACCAGAAGATGTCACAACAGACCCTTGAAGACACCCTTCAGATGAGCATACTATCATCAATGTCGTGACATAGGACTTGGTGTGTTGCGACATCACCTCTATATGGGAAATAATTATGAGCCAGGGACGTTTTGGTCCAGAAAATCAAATGTCAAGCACGAGGATGGTAGCTGACCTAGGGTTAAGGATGACGACCACTCTAAGATCTATAAATAGGCTCGTTTAACTCATTTTATGGACACCTTGCATACTGTATAATTTCCTCTTTAGATCTAGTCTTTAGTTTTTCTCTTTTCTTAGGTTTAGATTCTATTTTAGTTCTTGTTATTTATTTTTGTGGAGAGATCAGATTTGTGTAGTACAATTAAACTCTGTGAGGATTCGACCCTTAAATCTAAATACAAATCAGGCATATTCTAAACTCTATCCTCTTGAGCTGTTCTTCATGTTTATACTTTCTATCAAGTTTATATTGTTTGTTAGAACCATGATAAACTAATCCTCCTTTAGGGGATTAACGAGTGGAGGTATGATTAATTAACTGTTTTGTAAGGGTTTCTTAGTAGATTATCTATTCAGGAGAGGAAGAAGCTAAAACCCTAGGCATGAGAACCCTAGGAATTCATTAAGGTGGGAATTAACCCAGATTTGGTATGGCCTATCCGTGAATACCTTAACCCTGAACCGGTCTAGACTGTGAGGTCGGGAGATAAGTAGTTCTTTCGGACTCAATTTGTTAGTGGAATATTAAAAGATCCTGCTGGGATATTGACTAGTTATTGAACAAGAAAACCCGAGACAATAGTTGGTTACGATTACTAAAGCAAGCTAATCACCCATACCCAAATTTGATACATTTTACTCTTGGATTTCTTGTGTTTTATTTATTTCCTTACTTTATTTTATTATTATTTTTAGTAGAGTTTACCAAAACCTTTTTTTTGATTCTTTGTACTACAATCCAATTAAAATACTAATTAGATCTATTCATGTTTAAATTGGAATTAATTTACTGCTCGCCTCCCTTGGGTACGATCCTCGAAGTACTCACCTACTCTATTGTAACTATATTACAACCTGACCCGTATACTTGCATATACTGTGTTTTATATCTTTTCTGTAGGATTTCTACTCTGGACGTTGGTACGACTGGAGGTGGTCAGTATACAACACAACTACTTTCTTGAGTGAATAATTCGTTCTGACCAGAATAATGGTGGCCTTTTCTTCAATCTATCAACAATAACCCAGACGACATCTTTCTTGTGACAGTCTAAATTTGACCCAATCGGAATGGTGGTTTTGGGACCACGAATCCGAGTCTAAAAAATATTTTAATATTATTTTCTATGTCATTGATGAGTGTTTAAGCATGTGCTAAATTTCCGTATACTAATTTGACTGTCTGTGTGTTTAATTTGATTAAAGGATGAAATTGCATTGAATGTGAAACTTGTATGCTATTTGTTAAATACGAATATGATGTGGCTTTATAAAAGTGATGGCCTTATGTGGCAATTTAGCCAATTCTATGGCTAGTGGACGGCATGGTGATGATATGTATATAATATATGTTTTATTATGCTTACTTTTATAAGTTTATAATATATGTATTTAATATATTGTTTTTATAAGTTATTATTTATTATAACAAAACATAAAATAAGCCATAGTGCTTATCTTTCACCGAAAACACAAAAAACAAAAAGAAAAGAGAAAGAATCTTGGTATTCGGCCATAGTTTAGTTTAATTCAATGTATGTTTTCGGTCTGTTTTCGATAATTTCTACGTTTTTGTAATCGTTGCTTTGAGAGCTTCAAAACCCATATCTCAATTTGATGAATTGATGATGTTTGTATGAGATGCTATTGTTGATAGTTGGTTGTTTATGTTGTTTAAGGATGAATTATGAAATATATGTGATAGATTAATATGTTTTGTTCTTGGATTTTTGATGAAATTGAGTATTTTGGGCTAAATTGTAAAAATAAATTTTTGAAGGGCTAAATTGCAAAACAAATGAAATGTATGGACTTATATGGTTATGTGGAAGATTCGGCCTAGCTATATTGTTGTGAGATTTTGCATATTTTGTGTTTTGTGCAAATAGGATTAAATTGTAAAAGTGTGAAATATTAGGGGCAAAATGGTAATTTGTCCATTTAGGTGTTTTTGGACTAAATTGAAATGAAATGTGTTTGAATGAGCTTAATTTGAATATGTTTAGATCGAGAACAAAGAAAAACGGACTTGGATCGGGGAAAAGCAAAAATTATCGAATAGCCGGTTTTTGTCGTCCGACGATATCCAAGGTAAGTTTTTAAGCCAATCACCATCGTAAATTAGTTACAAAACTTAATATATACTGAAAATTTGAAATCATTGTAACTATGTGGGTTAGCCGAATTGGGCTAAGTAAAATATGTGATTTGGTTAAATTAATTGAATAATGGAACTTATTTGAATGTTCGTATGATGAGATTACAATGAGTAGAAGGTTCGATAAATGAAATAATTCGTGTGAGCTATCTTTAAGTATTACTATACGGGCCTTGAGCCTAGCAAGTCTTGGGCTGGTGAATTTATCGGGCTTTATGCCTAGCAGGCTTATAGCCGGTGAATGAATATCAGACCTCTGGTCTAGCAGGCTTGGTGCCGGTGTGTGATTCAGGCTTATGCCTAGCAGGTTTTATGCCGGTGCTTTTTAATACGAGCTTACGCTTATGAAATGATTGAGTTATGATGGCAATTGAACAAGCTAAAGCTTATTTATATGAATTTGAGTATTCGGCCGTAAGGTATGTATTGAACAAGTACATGTTATATGTGATGCTTATTGAATAGTAAGTTGATAGAAATGTGTTTGGGTATTCGGTATTTTGGATATGTGAATAAAATGATATTAAGTGATATTGTTTACTTGCAAACATAAGGGTATTAGATAGATGTATGAGTATATATACATATATAAGTTCGGCCATGTGTTAATATATATATTTGTATACATTCGGCTATGTGGGATCACTTATATGTACATGAAAGTTGTCATTTGGTCGTAGGTGGAGATACATATAATCATATTTATTAATCGAGGTACCTTTGATAAGTCTTATATTTAAAGTAGACGATGAATAATAATTTGCTATGTATGAATATTGATATTCGGCTATGATAGCACATATGAGTTATATTATAGTATGAATGCTAAGAATTTGTTTGGTTTAACTTGATTGAATATCTAGTCGATTTGTTAAGTTTGCTTAAGACTTACTAAGCTAGTTAGCTTACTTTGTGTGTCTTTCCCTCTGTTTTATAGATTTTGATCAAGCTATAAGCTCAGGGGATCGTCATTGAAGTCATCCACACTATCGACTTATTTTTGGTACTTTTAAAGCTTGAAATTTGAGATTAAGGCATGTATAGGCTAAACTATGTTTTGAATCAATGAATTTTGTCATTGTATATAAAGCCATGCGAAAATGGCTAATTTGTGGTACTTGGTCTCAAATGTATTCGGCCATGATGCTTGATTATTATAAAGGTATAATCGGTAATGTAAGTAAGCATGCTTGGTAG
Organism: Gossypium australe; assembly: GCA_005393395.2. Taxonomy (NCBI): domain Eukaryota; kingdom Viridiplantae; phylum Streptophyta; class Magnoliopsida; order Malvales; family Malvaceae; genus Gossypium; species Gossypium australe. The sequence continues at coordinate 44,327,630 of CM016625.1, read as the reverse complement.
TTTTGGTTGATTAACATCTCTATTATGTCAGGCATTTGATTAAGTAACTAGCCCATTTTAGAAGCATATCTTATAGTACATTATTTATGATGGATGTTCTTATAAGGGTTAAGATAATTGTTGAATGTGATTAATTGTGCTTGATTAATAGTTGGTCATATTATGTATTTAAAAACATTAGGAGTTACATTAGGGAGATTGGTTTATGCGCACTTGAATTTGTTTTAGGCTATGAGTTGATAAATGTTTATTAAATAAGCACACATTTGAAATGCAAATCAACTTGAAATAATGTCTAATACTTAAGTATGTATATTCGGCCATATTATGATATTATTTGTTTGAATTGATGAATTGAATTTGTTGAACTTGTGATATATGGTACATGAGTATAAATTCTTGAATTTATGTGAATCTCGAATTTTGAGAGGTAATGAAATGACCTTATTAACTCGACTTTGTTCTTGAAACAGTAATGATCTATACTTTGATTGGATGTATTAGCATTTAATGTGGAAAGTTAGATAAGTGTTAAATTTGATTATACAAAGTTTAAGCATATGTATATATATATATGTATACTTAGTTTTGTTAATTGGTATATTGCCTTGGTACATTAAATATGGATATGGGTATATTCAGTCATTGAAGATTAGATGACTACATGAATAGTGATAAGGTTATTCGTTGAAAATGTTTCTTTTTAAATTTGGTTAAATGGCTTATAATGTGTATATAATTGTTTAAGTATGCTATAAAAGCACATTGCATTTATTGTATTAGATCATGTCTGTTTGAGCCGTTAATAATTGATATGACTTGTACTATGCTTGGTAATGCCTTATAACCCTAATCCGACGACGGATACGGGTTGAGGGTGTTACATTTCTTTTTCGGAGTAAACAGTAATCCCGATACAAAATCCTTTGAGACTAGTTCTCATCTCCATTTCAGAATCATTACAGGTTGTAACGGTAACACCCCTAACCCATGTTCGACGCCTGAACAGGGTACGAGGCATTACCAGACATAACACCAACATTCATGCCAAACCGAGCCATAAAATTTCTTTCAATTTAAAAATTGAAATATTCAATCATAATGTCCCTTAAATGCGCCTACGAGGCCCAAAACATACTTTGGGAACGGTCTGGAACCAACCGAGAACTTTAGAAAAAATTAGAAAATTTACCTAAAAACTAAGCACACGCCCATGTCCCTAGCCCATGTAGATTTATTTTTCATTTCGGACCTATAGGGGGTTTCACAAGGCTGAGACACACGCTCGTGTGCAAAAACCTGGGTATTCTGTTTATGACATCATCACACATTTTAGGTCACACGTCCAAGGCACATACCCGTGTGCTAGCCCGTGTGACGTATTAATTTTTCGTAAATTAGGTGCAGGGGATACACGGCCTGGCTACAAGCCCTAGACGCAGACCGTGTGTTACACACAGCCTAGACACACACCCGTGTGTCTACCCGTGTGGACAATTATAAGGCTATTTACCAAGCCTTTTTGCCACCCTGAAATGCATCCACATTTTTACCATTTCCAACCAAATTGAACATACTATTATTAGACATCTATTTGTCCACATTAAGAGCATTCATGCACCATTTAATAACCATACTCATCATGTATAACCACACTTATACTTAACCATCACACATGCACTTACACAATCATTCACATATTACACTTTCCACACTTCAATTTCATGCTATCATTCTTTCCCACTTAGGCAAGCAAACTAATTCATGAAATGCCTTATCATAGATTTATAACACAATCAATATTAACCACATCACATGGCCTTATACAAAATGATATATCAAATGATATAGACAACATTCTTGGCCAAACCATTATGACACTTACAAAATACCAAATTCCTATACATGACGTAATTCAGTGTGAACCTCAATATACCAAAATGTGTGGATAGTGTGGATGATCCTCCGACGATCTCCGTACCCCGAGCTGGCTTGGAGACACTATAAAATAAGGTAAAAGAGAAGGAAGTAAGCTTTAAGCTTAGTAAGTCTATATGTAAACAATGAACATCATACCACATACTTGTCAATCAAAAACATTTCATACTAATTAAGAACAATTCAAATTCTTGTAGTTGCACTTACTCATCTCAAACCTTACCACTTTCCAAATACATATCATAGACATTGCTCACAATTACATGCACTTATAATCCTGCACTTGTCACCACATTATTACACGCAATTTCACTTAGTCAAATTTTCCCGATGAACACTTCAGAATAATACTGGATACACGGTGGTATCGCACACAGCCCACCAATAATCACATATACACGGTGGTATCACACACAGCCCACCAATAATAATAAATACGGTGGTATCGCACACAACCCACCAATAATAATAAATATGGTGGTATTGCACACAGCCCACCAATAATCACATATATAGTGTTCATCCGTATCCTTTTTCTATTCCGAAGGTTCATCTGGGAATTTCCTTACTTTTCGATATTTTGTCAAATACATCAAACATTCAGCCGCATTTCACAAAATATATCAAAATATCAAAGTGTAGGTAAAAACGATGTATTATTTACATACAAACTTACCTTGGTCAAGGTCGATTCCACGCTCTTCTTGATCTATAATGATACATTTAGCTTATTTAATATACACATTATTCAAATCAGTCCAAAATCTTCCTATGGCAAAATTTACAATTTAGCCCCTAAGTTTCTCACTTTTTACACTTTAGTCCCTAGGCTCGTAAAATGAAATGTGTTCATTTTCACACACCCAAGCCTAGCTGATTCATATTCTCTCTTATAGCAGCCCACAATTTTAACTATTTTACATTTTACACACATATTATTTCCTCTTTTGCAAATAAGTCCTTTTTATCAATTTCACCAAAAATCATTTAGCAAAAGTCGTTTATCACACTCAAACTTTCATATTCTACCACTAGACATCAAAATACATGTATGTCTTCCATGGGTAAAATTTTATACACAAGCTCTAGCTAAAAATAGTGGTAGAAATAGCTAGATCAAGCTACGAGGATTTCAAAAATACGAAGAACATTAAAAACGGAGCTAGGAGGTACTTACAATCAAGCTTGAAAGTGGAACAAAACCCTAGCTACGGCTCCCTGCAAATTTCTGCTATGGAGGATGAGGATGGACACCAATTTTGACTTCTTTTCCCCTTTTTATTAATTTATTAATTAAATGACCAAAATGCCATTAAGGCCATTCCTTGAGATTTTTCCTTCCATGTCTATTTTTGTCCATCATGAGATATAATGGTCTAACTACTAAATAAGGAACTCTAATAAATTTTCTAATGCTATCTCATAGTTAAAACTTCTAAAATCTCATATTTTTCAATTTTGAAATTTAGTCCAACTTATCAAATTGGTCATCCAAACAATAAAATTTCTCAACCAAGATTTTACACAAACATTCAATCACTCAATAAACACTAAAACTCAATGGGAATAAATATTTTGACCTCAGATTCATGGTTCCAAAACCACTGTTTCGTTTAGGCCCTAATTCAAGCTACTACAACCCTCCCCCCTTTAGGGATTTTCATCCCCAAAAATCTTACCGGTAAAGAGGTTTAGGTACTGTTTTCTCATGGCTTCTTCCGGTTCCAATGTAGCCTCTTCTACACCATGCTTTTTCCACAACACTTTCACTAAGGCTATTCTTTTATTCCTCAACTGCTTAACCTCTTGAGTCAAAATCTTAATTGGTTCCTCATCATAGGTCATATCTGGTCGTATCTCAATTTCTGTCGGAGGAATTACATGTGAAGGCTCAGAACGATATCATCGCAACATCGACACATGGAACATATTGTGTATTCTCTCCAACTCCGCCGGTAAGACTAATTGGTAAGCTATTGGTCCAATCCTCTCAATAATCTCATACAGCCCAATAAAACATGGACTCAACTTGCCCTTTCGACCAAATCTCAATATTTTCTTCCACGGGGATACTTTTACAAACACTTTATCACCCACCTGAAACTCAATCTCTTTCCTTTTCAAATCCGCGTATGACTTTTGTCGGTCTGAAGCAGCTTTCAAAGAATCACGGATTACTTTCACTTTCTCCTCGATTTCTCTAACCAAACCAACTCCATGAATTTGCTTCTTACTAAGTTCAGTCCAATACAAATGAGTTCGACACTTGCGACCATACAATACCTCATACGGTGCCATCTGTATACTCGACTGGTAACTGTTGTTGTAGGCAAATTCAACCAAAGGTAGATATTTTTCCCAACTACCTTCGAATTCTAAAACACAACATCGGAGCATGTCTTTAAGAACTTGAATTACTCTTTCAGATTGACCGTCAGTTTGCGGATGAAACGCGGTACTAAAATTCAATTTCGTACCCAAGGCTTCTTGCAACTTTTTCCAAAACCTCAAAGTAAATCTCAGATCTCTATCCAAAAATAATCGATAAAGGTACCCCTTGTAATCTCACAATTTCGGTAATATACAGCTCAGCCAACTTATCAAGTGAGTAATCAATACGTACCAGTATAAAGTGAGCCGATTTCATCAATCTATCAACGGTAACCCACACGGCGTCTTTCTTTTTCGAAATCATAGGCAACCCTATTACAAAATCCATCTTGATTCAATCCCATTTCCACTCGGGAACCATCACTGGCTAAAGTAAACTCGAGGGTACCTGATGCTCGGCTTTCACTTGTTGGCAGATCAAACACTTTGTCACAAACTCAGAGATGTCTCTTTTCATACCCGACCACCAATATAACTTCTTCAAATCATTATACATTTTTGTACTACTCGGATGAACTGACAAACAACCACTGCGTGCCTCATGTAAAATTTTCTAAATCAACTCATCATCTTTTGATACACATACCCTATCACGGAACATCAAGCAATCATCTGGTCCGATTCAAAAACTCTTAATCACTACTCGATTCACACTGAACTCTTTCCACTTGCAACTCCCTGTCTTTCTTTTGAGCTTCACAAATTTGCTGATGAAATAATGGTCTAGCCCTCAACTCGGCCAAAATCGAACCGTCGTCAAAAAAAGTCAAACTCGTACTCATGGCTCTCAAAGCATACAAGGATTTTCTGCTCAATGCACCTGCGACTACATTCGCTTTCCCCGGATGGTAATCATCACTAGCTCATAATCTTTCAATAATTCGAGCCACCTCCGTTGTCGCAAATTCAAGTCCTTTTGATTCATCAGATACTTCAAACTTTTATGATCGGTAAAGATTCAACATTTCTCACCATACAAATAATGACGCCAAATCTTCAAAGCAAAGACGATGGCGGCCAATTCCAAATCGTATGTCGGATAGTTCTTTTCATGCGGTTTTAGCTGTCTTGAGGCATACGCTACTACTTTGCCTTCTTGCATCAATACACACCCAAGACCATTCAATGATGCATCACTATAAATCACAAACTCTTTCCCCGACTTAGGTTGCACTAGCCCTAATGCTTCAGTCAATTTTGTTTTCAACTTCTCAAAACTTTGCTGGCATTTTTCAATCCACTCGAACTTAACACTCTTTTGAAGCAACTTAAGGAGAAGTAATCATCGAAAATCCCTCGAAAAAATGTCTATCATACCCGGCTAAGCCCTAAAAGCTTCAAACTTTAGATACATTCTTTGACAGTTTCCAATCAACAATCGCCGAAATTTTGCTCGGATCAACCCGAATACCATCACCTGAAACTATATGTCCTAGAAATTTGGCTTCACGAAGCCAAAACTCACTTTTACTGAACTTAGCAAATAATTTCTCCTCTCGTAAAATCTGCCATGCCGTCCTTAAGTGTTCAGCATGCTCAGACTCATCTCAAGAATAAATCAATATATCATCTTTGAACACTACCACAAGCTTATCCAAATATAGCCCAAAAATTCAGTTCATCAAATCCATGAACATAGCTGGTGCATTTGTTAAACCGAAAGGCATCACAAGAAATTCATAGTATCCATACCTTGTTCTAAAAGCAGTTTTCGGCACATCGGACTCTTTGACTCTCAACTGAAAATAGTCGAATTTCAAATCTATCTTTGAGAACATTGTTGCTCCCTTCAATTGATCGAACAAATCATCGATTCTCGGCAATGGATACTTTTTCTTTATAGTTACCTTGCTAAGTTGACGGTAGTCAATGCAAAGCCTCATTGTTCCGTCTTTCTTCTTTACAAATAATACGGGAGCACCCCAGGGAGAAAAACTTAGTCTCACAAATCCCTTATCGGTCAACTCTTGCAGCTGAGCCTTTAACTCTTTCAATTCGGTTGGAGCCATTCTATAAGGAGCAATAGAGATCGGTGCAGTCCCAAGTATTAGATCGATAGCAAACTTAATCTCTCTAACCAGAGGCAACCCAGGTAATTCTTCTGGAAGCACATCTAGAAATTCACAAACTACTGGCACAGATTCAATTTTCAACTCAGACATCTTAGTATTCAACACATATGCAAGGTATACTTCACACCCTTTTCTCATACACTTCTGAGCAGAAATGTACGAAATCACCACAGACATCTTATTTGAGTCATCTATTTCAAACCAAAGAATCTCACCATTTTCATATTTCAACTCAAGAGTTTTCTGTCTTCAATTTACCTTGGCATCATGTAATGACAACCAATCTATACCTAAACTAACATCAAACTCGTCAAATGGCAACAACATCAAATTAGCCAGAAAATAGTGACCTTGAATTGTCAAAGGACAATTCTTGCAAACCTTATCTACTAACACATACTTGCCTAAAGGATTCGACACTTTAATCACAAATTTAGTCAATTCAATAGGCAATTTCTTACTATTTACCAAATTCACACAAATATAAGAATGAGTGGATCCGGGGTCAATTAATGCAACAACATTAGTATCATAAAGAGAGAATATACTCGTAATCACATCAGGGGATGATCCATCCTCACGAGCTCATATGGCATAAGCTCTAGCAGGTGCTCTCGTTTCTGACCTTGCAGTTGAATCCTTCATTATACTTTTACTACTAGCTCCATTTCTGACATTTCACAATGGTCTACCTCTGTTAGCAGTGTTACTCGGTTAACACTCTGAAGTTTCTCTTCTTCAACTTTCTCAGGACAATCTTTGATAAAATGTTCTCGAGAACCGCACTTGAAGCAAGCTCGGTTGTTTCCCCAACACTCTCCGATATGTTGTCTACCACAATTCTGACACTCGGGTTTATTAGACCTCACATTACCCACACTTGGCATCAATGTAGCTTGAACTCTAGAGCCCGAATATGCTTTACCACAATCTCGGTGTGAATACCCAGCTGAAATTCTCATCCGAGGATTCGTTTCTTTAGACCTTTTTTATTGGGATTGAACGACTTACTCATTGACCGCTTTCTTGCATCTCGGGCCTTAATCATAGCTTTTCTTCTTTCTTTATCCAGCTCTTCAACCTTGCAAGCCCTATCGACCAATGCCACAAATTCTTTAAACTCTAAGATCCCAACTAACAATCTAATATCCTCGTCCAGCCCATCTTCGAATCTCTTGCACATAATAGCTTCGGTAGACACACACATTTGAGCATACTTACTGAGTCTGACAAATTCACATTCATACTCTACCACAAACATTTTACCTTGCTTCAATTCGAGGAACTCTTTCCATTTCTAATCGATGAACCGCTGACTTATATATTTCTTTCGGAACTCCTCTAAGAAGAAATCCCATGTCACTCTCTCTTTCGAAACTACGGATATCAGCGTTTTCCACCAGCGATATGCCGAGTCCTTCAGTAATGATACAACACATTTTAAGAATTATTTAGGCATGCACGAAATTTCGTCAAATACCCGCATAGAATTCTTAAGCCAGAACTCTGCTTTCTCGGGATCATCATCTATGTTGGCTCTGAATTCTTCGGCCCCTTGTTTTTGTATCTTATCAACCCGGGGTTTATTCAAACTTACCAAATCAATACCTTGAGAAGCAACGGGGACTGGCTGAGGTATAGGAGGGGGTGGAGGAGGTTGAGCATTAGGATTTGCTCAAACGAACTCAGTATACCAATTACTCATAATATGGAGAAAGGCTTCCCGAGCCTCCTCTTCCTGGCCCAAGGTCTCAGGTCTACTTTCTTCTGGTGCGGTCCTTTGCGCAGGAGCTGGCGTATTACTTGCAGCATCACCAGCAGAAGCTCGATCGGGATCCATTTACTATATGAAAACACAATTTAAAATTGTTAAGAGTCACCACACTATCATAATATATTTATGGCATGTATAGCTAGACTCTCACACACAGTACAGTAGTCTAAGAATCGACTAAACCATAGCTCTGATACCACTAAAATGTAACACCCCTTACTCGTGTCTAACGCTTGAACAGGGTGCGAGGCATTACCAGACAAAAACACTGACATTCATGCCAAATCGGGCCATAAAATTTCTTTCAATTTAAAAATTGAAATATTGAACCATAAGGTACCTAAAATGGGCCTACGAGGCCCAAAACATACTTTGGGAACGGTCCAGAACCAAACTGAGAACTTTAGAAAAATTTAGAAAATTTACCCAAAAACTGAGCAGACGACCATGTCATCAGCCTGTGTAGATTTATTTTTCATTTCGAACCTACAGGGGGTTTCACACGGCCAAGCACACGCCCGTGTCCTAGGCTATGTCTTTTACACAGCGAAGACACACGCATGTGTCTCTGCCCGTGTGCAAGAACCTGGGTATTTTGTTTATGACGTCATCACACATTTTAGGTCACATGGCCAAGGCACATGCCCGTGTGCTAGCTCGTGTGACGAACTGAATTTTTTGCAAATTAGGTGCAGGGGATACACAGCCAGGCTACACGCCCTAGAGGCAGACCGTGTGTCACACACGGCCTAGACACACACCCGTGTGTCTACCCGTGTGGACAATTATAAGGCTATTTACCAAGCCTTTTTGGCACCCTGAAATGCATCCACACTTATACCATTTCAAACCAAACTGAACATACTATTATTAAACATCTATTTGTCCACATTAAGAGCATTCATGCACTATTTAATAACCATACTCATCATGTATAACCACAATTATACTTAGCCATCACACATGCACCTACACAACCATTCACATATTACACTTCCCACACTTCAATTTCTTGCTATCATTCTTTCCCACTTAGGCAAGCAAACTCATTCATGAAATGCCTCAACATTGATTTATAACACAATCAATATTAACCACATCACATGGCCTTATACAAAATGATATATCAAATGATGTATACCACATTCTTGGCCAAACCATAATGACACTTACAAAATCCCAAATTCCTATACATGCCATAATTTAATGTAAACCTCAATATACCAAAATGTATGGATAGTGTGGATGATCCTCCGATGATCTCTGTATCCCGAGCTAGCCTGGCGACACTATAAAACAAGGGAAAAGAGAAGGAAGTAAGCTTTAAGCTTAGTAAGTCTATATGTAAACAATAAACATCACACCACATACTTATCAATCAAAAAAATTTCATATTAATTAAAAACAATTCAGATCCTTGTAGTTGCACTTACTCATCTCAAACCTTACCACTTTCCAAATACATATCATAGACATTACTCACAATTACATGCACTCATAACCCTGCACTTGTCACCACATTATTACACGTAATTTTACTTAGTCAAATTTTCCCGATGAACACTTCAGAATAATATCGGATACACGGTGGTACCACACACAGCCCACCAATAATCACATATACACGATGGTATTGCACACCGCCCACCAATAATAATAAATACGGTGGTATCGCACACAGCCCACCAATAATAATAAATACAGTGGTGATGGTCTCCAAACTAACTAATATTTCGACAAAGGCAAGCGCACCTATCAAACAGTAGTATAGTTATGGTGAGTCCGAAATATCGTATCCTCAAGGACTAAAATTACTAGTAATAACTATCTTTTTATTATCTAGCCTAATAATTAAGGGGAATTTGTTTTAAACTAATTTTTAACTAACTAATTGACTATGAACGCGACAGAGAAAGAATTCAGAAAATACTTTTAAACAACTTATATAAGATAGGCAATACCTAAGGAAGAATCCACCTAGACTTCACTTATTACTTTTGATTCATACGATTTATTCACTTGACTTAATCCGTAGAAATCCTTGATTTATGTTAATATCTCTTTCAAGACTAAAAACAAATGACTCTAGGTTGATTAATTGAAATCTCTTTCTAATTAAAACCCCTATTGTCGCATTAACTCGATCTATGGTGTAACACCCCAAACCCGGCCCAAACCATAAGACCGAATTTGGTTTGCTACAGAGAAAACATTTTTTGAAAACCATTTAAAACTTAGTCAAATTGCCTTTCAATTAAAATTTTATTTGTTAGAAATCACACTCAAAAGAAATTTGTTGAGTCAGGTTGTTTAAAAATTTCAGAGGTACCCGATGGTACTTTAAAACATTTTGCGTTTAATTTGAGAAAAACATGTGCATCCATTTTAACATCATCAAGTAGTTTAAACCAAACATTCAAAACACGCAGCAATAATAAAATAATTCTAGGAGGCCTTATTACAAACATAAACCCAAAAGAAAAATAGATAAAATCCAAAAAAAATCATTTATTAAAAAGTCTCCACTGCATGGCCACCTCGAGTCCATCCGGCTCCTCACCCGTGATCTACGAATCACCTGAAAAATTAAAGGAGAAGGTGAGTCACCAAGACTCAATGTGTAACCCTTCCCCGGTTTAGTGCAATAACATACACAAATCATAACCAATTAACATGCATAAGTTTAAAATGCACCCAACCTAACCATCCAAACGCCTTTCTCTACCCCGTGTGGTACCAAACCACTGGTGGTGCCAAACCACTGGTGGTGCCAAACCACTGGTGACATATAGTCACAAATGTGATACCAAATCACTGGAGATACCAAATCTCTGGTGTCCGAAGACACAATTGTGTTACCAAAACACTGGTGACCGAAGTCACAAATCAAGTGATGGGGCCAACCCATCGTGTGATACCAAATCACTGGCAGACGATCCCATATCTCAAAGTGGGGCCAACCCACGGTGGAATTAACCACAGGGACAAGTCGCTATGAGGTGCCAAACCTCTGGAGGTACCAAACCTCTGGTGACCGTAGTCACAATGTGTTACCAAAACACCGGTGTCCGTCGACACGAATATCACTGCCCCCTCCTCTCATCAACCCATATCAATCAAATATGTATATTTACTGAATCATGCAAAAAGGTTTATTTTAACAATATTAATAAATTTATCAATGCCATATATCCAATAATACACATACCAAATGTGTCATGCTTCCCAAAAGCATCAAATAGTAATCTCATAGTCACAAAGACTTACCCGAATCCTTGTTAATACAATGATGGTATTACATCCGTGTCTACATAAATCGATTAGACATAATATAACACTTAGCATATTAAAAATTTATAAGATGTGTATGTACACACACCTGAATTTAACGAAAGCCTTAAATCTCGATTAGACAAATCGGCCACACAAACTTTTCTTGTCCCTATATTCGGCCAAAATGAATATTAGAATCATGGCCTATTCGGCCAAACCAAAATAATTGAGAAGGGTTCCTTGTGAACCCGAAACCTTACCCAAAAATCGATTGATCAAAGATGATGGATTCGTTTGCTTGCTTCCAAATCCCAAAGGCCCTATAACAAATCGGATTAGCACCCTTGCTACAAGTGCCGAAATTGGCCTTTTACTCCTTTAGAAGTCAACAAAATAAGAAAACCAAAGAAAAAGCATTCGGCCTTGAACCCTTACCTTAGAATCGATTAAAGGAAAAAGAATAGAAGTGGCACCCTTGCTAAGATATTCGGCCAAGACTACACACAATAGGAGAAGAAAAATCGGTATACCCAAGGGAGTGGTTTCGGCTATGATTGTTCAACACAATCAACCAAGGTTCAACTTTGTATGGAAAAAGAGGAAATAAGAAAGTGAACTAATAGTTTCGGCTAAGAGCCTTTGAGAAGAGAAAAGAAAGAAATAGATGGAATATTAAGGAATAGGAGATTCGGCTAAGAAAGAAAGAAGAAAATGGACAAAAGGGATAGAAGTTTCGGCTATGGTTGAAGACAATACTCAAGTTTCGGGTTTGAGTGAAAAAGAGGAAGAGAATAGAAATTTAGCAAAAATGACCAAATGGTCAAAAGAGTTTAGGCTTACCACAATGTAGAATTCGGCCAAAAAGAAAAGTGTTTGAGAGAAAATTGTTTTGCAACATTTGCACCAAATGAACCAAATGACCAAAACAATTCCTAAGCCTTACCAACACTAGCATAATCGGCCAAAAACCCCCCCTTAGCCACAATGCCGTCCAAGTTCATGGCATAAAGGCCATGATTTTGTTTCCAAAACATTTCCCACAAACCAAGCCTTTGTCCCCTGAATTTACCAAAACTTCAAGATATCTTACCAAAACCTTAGGAATCTTATCCCTTATTTCATGCTTTCCTTTAGAATAAATTCAACTTACCAAAATGAAAGTCCAACCTATCATAATTATGTTTGACCGTCCATTAAAGCTAACATACAAAAATAACTTTTAAAAATGCTATACCTACTACTCGAACCACTAACCTCATGCAACCTTTCAAGCTCTTTATCCACTATGCCACTAACTCCTCTTGTGCTTTAATATACACTTAAATTAACTTAAGTGCTAAGCTCATTTAATCCTCTTCATTAAATAAGCCATACTAAGAATTATCCTACTAAACCGAGCTTACTCAAGACCCCTAATTAAGTCTTATAACACCACAAATAATATCACAGAAATTTAAACACAAGCAAAATAATTTAATCACGAATAACCCCTATTTCAGGATGTTACAGTTCTACCCCCCTTAAAATAATTTCGTCCTCGAAATTACCTGATCAGAAGAGATGGGGGTATTGCTGCCGTATTACATCCTCGGGTTCCCACGTCGCTTCCTCCGTACCATGGTTTCACCATAGCACTTTCACCAAAGGTACTGACTTCCTACGCAACACCTTGACATCACGATCTAAGATCTGAACTGGTTCCTCCTCGAACGATAAGTCGGAGTTAACCTCAATCTCTGCTACTGGCACGACGTGCAATGGATCCGACCTATACCGTCTAAGCATCGACACATGGAAGACATCGTGAATCTGACTCAACTCTGCCGGCAGCTCGAGCTGATAAGCTACCGGTCCTACTCGCTTCAACACAGTATACGGGCCGATGAACCTTGGGCTTAACTTCCCTTTTTGCCCAAAACGCAGCACCTTTTTCCAAGGCGACACCTTCAGAAAGACTTTATCTCCTACCTCGAATTCCATATCCTTGCGCTTGAGATCGGCGTAAGATTTCTGCCTATCTGACGCTTCCTTGAGACGAGCCCGAATTATCTTAACTTTGTCCTCAGTTTCAGTCACCAACTCTGGACCCAAAACATGTCGTTCACCTAATTCTGTCCAACACGTAGGAGTTCGGCACTTCCGTCCATACAGTGCTTCATATGGAGCCATTTGGATACTCGCTTGATAACTATTGTTATAAGCGAATTCCGCCAACGGTAGATACTCCTCCCAACTACCACTGAAATCCAGAACGCAACCTCTGAGCATATCTTCTAAGATCTGAATCACTCTCTCCGATTGTCCGTCGGATTGCGGATGAAAAGCTGTGCTGAAGTCCAATCTCGTACCCAAAGCTTGATGCAACGCTCTCCAAAACCTCGATGTAAACCTCGGATCCCTATCCGAGATAATCGATACTGGCACACCATGCAATCTCACTATCTCAGCCACATATAACTTTGCTAGCCTCTGAAGCGAATAATCTACCCTTACAGGTATGAAATGTGCTGATTTAGTCAGACGATCCACAATCACCCAAACTGAATTCTTCTTGCTAGGCGTAAGAGGTAGTCCACTGACAAAGTCCATGGTGATCCTCTCCCACTTCCACTGAGGAATCTTCACCGGCTGAAGTAAACCAGATGGCAACTGATGTTCAGCCTTGACTTGTTGACACGTCAGACACTTACCCACGAACTCAGTTACTTCCCGTTTCAGACCTGGCCACCAAAATTGCTCTCTCAAACCCCGATACATCTTGCTACCTCCAGGATGCATAGCATATGGGCTGCTATGTGCGTCCCGAAGAATCCTTTGTCTCAACTCCACATCCTTCGGCATACAAGCTTTCCCTTTAAAGCACAAAACTCCATCACTGGACAGACTAAAATCCTCTAATCCACCATTCTGAACTTGCAACCTCCGATCATTCAAACCATCATCCTCTAACTGCTTCTCCTTAATCTGATCTAACCAAGTCGGCTTGACTTGCAATTTTGCCAAAAGACTCCCATCATCGAACAGACTAAGTCGAGCAAACATCGTACTTAAATCCGTTACAACCTTACGACTCAACGCGTCTGCCACCACGTTAGCCTTACCAGGATGATACTCGATCGAACAGTCGTAGTCCTTCAACAGCTCAATCCATCTACGCTGCCTCAAATTCAAATCCTTTTGAGTCAAGAGATACTTAAGACTCTTGTGATCCGTATAAACTATCGACTTCTCTCCGTACAAGTAGTGCCTTCATATCTTCAAAGCGAAGACTACAGCCGCTAACTCCAAGTCATGAGTCGGATAATTAGCCTCATGTGGTCTCAACTGCCGAGATGCATAAGCCACTACCTTCCCTTCTTGCATCAGTACACATCCCAAACCAATATGTGATGCATCGCAATAAACCGTGAATTCCTTGCCTGCCTCAGGTTGAATCAAAACCGGAGCTTCAGTCAGAATCCTCTTCAATTTGTCGAAACTTCCTTGCTGTTCCTCGATCCACACAAATGGAACTCCTTTCCTTAACAACTTAGTCATCGGTGCGGCGATCAAAGAAAATCCTTCCACAAATCTTCGGTAATACCCCGCCAGACCTAGAAAACTCCGAATTTCAGCCACAGACTTAGGTGGCTTCCAATCCAAAACTGCCTCAATCTTCCGAGGATCCACTCTAATCCCCTCGGCTGAAACAACGTGACCCAAGAAAGTCACCTCCCTAAGCCAGAATTCGCACATACTAAATTTCGCATACAGCTGCTTTTCCCTCAGAATCTGCAACACCACTCGCAAATGCGCATCATGCTCCTCTTCTGACTTCGAGTATACCAAAATATCGTCTATAAAGACCACAACAAACTGATCCATAAACTGTTGGAATACCCTATTCATCATGTCCATGAAAGCTGCTGGTGCATTAGTCAAACCAAATGGCATCACCAGGAACTCGTAGTGTCCATACCGAGTACGAAATGCCGTCTTATGGATATCAGCCTCTTTCACCTTCAGCTGATGATATCTAGACCTTAAATCAATCTTAGAGAAAACCACAGCCCCTTTCAGCTGATCAAACAAGTCATCTATCCTCGGCAAAGGATACTTGTTTTTGATCGTCAGCTTATTCAACTGGCGGTAGTCTATACACATCCGCATCGCACCATCCTTCTTCTTGACAAAAAGTACCGGCGCTCCCCAAGGTGAAACACTTGGTCGAATAAAACCTCGATCCAACAACTCTTGAATCTGAGCCTTCAATTCCATCAATTCCTTCGGTGCCATCCTATACGGAGCTATAGACACTGGCGCCGTTCCAGGTAACAGGTCTATACCAAATTCGACCTCACGATCCGGAGGCAATCCCGAAAGTTCTTCAGGAAATACGTCAGCAAATTCCTTTACAGTTTGAACATTCCTCACAGAAGACTCCTTAGCTTCCAAAGCACACACATGAACTACGAACGCCTCACAACCCTTCCTGACCATCTTTACTGCTTTCAACGCAGATACCACGTTGGATAGATAATCTCTCCTATTACCTATCATGACCACTTCTTCACCTTCAACCGTCTTCAAAACCATGCGCTTAGTAGCACAATCCAAACTTGCTTGGTACTTGACCAACCAATCCATCCCAAGAATCAGATCGAACTCCTCAAACGGCAGTTCCATCAGATCAGCTACAAACACTACCCCTTGGAGTTCTAGGGGTACATCCCTATACAGCTTATCTACTTCTACAGAGTAACCTAAAGGACTAAGTACGGTCATCCTCCTAGAAGCAGTAACAGGAACTAAACTCATGGTCTCAACTATGCTACTAGCAACGTAAGAATGCGTCGAACCCACATCTATCAAAGCAGTATATGGAACACCAAAGATTAAAAACGTACCGGTTATGACGTCCGGTGCGTCCCCTTCCTCACGACGCCTCGCAGCATACACCAAACCAGGCTGCCTAGCCTCCGTGTTACCAATACCTCTGCCAGCTGCTCCGCGACCTCCACTAGAGCCATAACCACCTCTACCATTACCTCGACCTCTCTGCGGTGCTGGTCCCTCCTTTCTGAACTGAGCACGACCTTGACCTTCAGACTGATTCCTAGCTTGCTTACGCGGACAGTCTCTCACACGATGATCCAATGAACCACACTCGAAACATCCTTTCCCTCCGGTCCAACATTCTCCCCAATGGAACTTCCCACAACGATTACACTGGGTCGGTCTCTGATTAGCAGCTGTGGACCTTCCTGCCTGATTTGACCCACTCTGCCTAAACCTTTTCTGAACATTACCACCTGACCCAGACGATCCAAAGCCTCTCTTCAGCTTGCTCCTATCATAACTTTGCCTCGCGGACTCCTTGACTCCTTCGGCTACCTTGGCCTTCTCCACCAAGACAGCAAACTCACGCTCCTGCTGCGGAGCAATCAGCAACCTTAACTCGTCTCTAAGTCCGTCTTCAAAACGAACACAACGATCATGCTCCGATGCCACTATTCCCTGAGCATAACGACTCAGCCTTAGAAATTTTGCTTCATATTCCGACACAGATTTACTTCCTTGTACTAACCCCAGAAAAGCTTTCCTTTGTGCATCAATGTAGCTTGAGCCAACATACTTCTTCTGATAAGAATTCTTGAAATACTCCCAAGTGAGATCATCTGCCGTAGCACCATCTCGAACCGTGAGCCACCAACGATATGACTCATCCTTGAGAAGCGACACCGCTCCTTTCAGTTTCTCCTCATTAGTCAAATCTATCTCATCCATGATTCTTTCGGTCGATTCTAGCCAATACTCAGCCGTATTGGGCGCTACACCAGACACACCTCGAAAAAATTCAGCTCCGTTAGCTCTAAGTCTCTCAGGAACCGACTTCCGAGCTCCTCCACCTCCTCCAATTCCAGCTACCCTTTCCAGAACCCGTAGCATCGCTTGTGACACAGCGTCGTCACCCGTCTGATCCTGCTCTTCAGCTCCAAAGGTTGGGGGTGGTGGTGGCGGTATCTCATTCTCAGATCCTTGACCCGACCTGACAGGTTCCGATACAGCCATCCTACCCCTTCCGCGTCCACGACGTCCACGACCTCTAAAGCTCATTCTAACTATCGCGCTTTAATCTGATTAGGAAATTTTATGAATTAGTACATGTTTCACTTGATTATCCGCGTAGAAATTTTATGAAAAGAGTTTAATAGAGATTCTTTCGATCAAACAAGGTTTTAGGTCTTCTATCCTAGTTTACACAGAAAAGTATATCCATTCCCTATACCTTTCATACCTATGCACTCTTCGGGCATTTCTGTCCGTTTCTAACCCAGGGGTATTTTCGTCATTTTTCCTACAGGGTATTTTTGTAATAAACCGAAGAAAATTTTAAAACTCTAATAAATCGAGATATTTTGAAATTTCTAAAATTGAGGAATATTTTTCAAGAAATTCTCAATTTGAAGATATAGCAAAATTTTGGAAACCAGGGGTATTTTGGAAATTTTGTCAATCAGGGGTAATTTTGTAAATTTCAAAGTCAAGGTATTATTTTGGAATACAACATTTTTGAGTACTTTTGTAAAATAAAAATTTGATCAAAATTGGGGTAATATGGAAATTTTAAAGACCAAGGGTATTTTCGTAATTTTGCCACTAGGGGCATTTTGGTAATTTTGGTAAACCGGGATTATTTGAAAATTTTTGAAGATAAATTTGTCCTACTATCTAAAAAAAATAATTTAGTGATTTTAAAACCAAAGTTTTCCTTAAAACACGGCTAGTCCCTTTCGGGTTTTATTTAAGGTTTTGCCTATGACCGAGTCCTCTTGGTTAGGGTGAACCGAAGCTACGCACCAGGTAGGAATCCCGCGAAGAAGGAGGCGAGTCACTAGGACTGCTTAAATACCAAGCTCTTCCGGATCCAATCCTAGACATACGCACCAAGGTTACCACACCCTAATTCGGCGACTTGGTCACGGGTTGGTTTTAATTAGGCCATTAAAGTCTTATGAATTTTGTTGGGGTAAACTAGTCCTAAAGTTCAAAATACTATCACTATCTACGTCCCATGCTTCCTACCCATCTACAGTAAATAATTCATACAAAAAGTTAGAGGTACTTACCAGGGCGGATTGGTGCCGGAGACTCAGTGCCATGCTTATTCAAAACAAAAATATTTCAAAAAGGCCTACCAAAACATTTTTGGGCCTTGGGCCCCCACAGCCGAGCTTTGAACTTGGCTCTGATACCAATTTTGTAACACCCCAAACCTGGCCCAAACCATAAGACCGAATTTGGTTTGCTACAGAGAAAACATTTTTTGAAAACCATTTAAAACTTAGTCAAATTGCCTTTCAATTAAAATTTTATTTGTTAGAAATCACACTCAAAAGAAATTTGTTGAGTCAGGTTGTTTAAAAATTTCAGAGGTACCCGATGGTACTTTAAAACATTTTGCGTTTAATTTGAGAAAAACATGTGCATCCATTTTAACATCATCAAGTAGTTTAAACCAAACATTCAAAACACGCAGCAATAATAAAATAATTCTAGGAGGCCTTATTACAAACATAAACCCAAAAGAAAAATAGATAAAATCCAAAAAGAATCATTTATTAAAAAGTCTCCACTGCATGGCCACCTCGAGTCCATCCGGCTCCTCACCCGCGATCTACGAATCACCTGAAAAATTAAAGGAGAATGTGAGTCACCAAGACTCAATGTGTAACCCTTCCCCGGTTTAGTGCAATAACATACACAAATCATAACCAATTAACATGCATAAGTTTAAAATGCACCCAACCTAACCATCCAAACGCCTTTCTCTACCCCGTGTGGTACCAAACCACTGGTGGTGCCAAACCACTGGTGACATATAGTCACAAATGTGATACCAAATCACTGGAGATACCAAATCTCTGGTGTCCGAAGACACAATTGTGTTACCAAAACACTGGTGACCGAAGTCACAAATCAAGTGATGGGGCCAACCCATCGTGTGATACCAAATCACTGGCAGACGATCCCATATCTCAAAGTGGGGCCAACCCACGGTGGAATTAACCACAGGGACAAGTCGCTATGAGGTGCCAAACCTCTGGAGGTACCAAACCTCTGGTGACCGTAGTCACAATGTGTTACCAAAACACTGGTGTCCGTCGACACGAATATCACTGCCCCCTCCTCTCATCAACCCATATCAATCAAATATGTATATTTACTGAATCATGCAAAAAGGTTTATTTTAACAATATTAATAAATTTATCAATGCCATATATCTAATAATACACATACCAAATTTGTCATGCTTCCCAAAAGCATCAAATAGTAATCTCATAGTCACAAAGACTTACCCGAATCCTTGTTAATACCATGATGGTATTACATCCGTGTCTACATAAATCGATTAGACATAATATAACACTTAGCATATTAAAAAGTTATAAGATGTGTATGTACACACACCTGAATTTAACGAAAGCCTTAAATCCCGATTAGACAAATCGGCCACACAAACTTTTCTTGTCCCTATATTCGGCCAAAATGAATATTAGAATCATGGCCTATTCGGCCAAACCAAAATAATTGAGAAGGGTTCCTTGTGAACCCGAAACCTTACCCAAAAATCGATTGATCAAAGATGATGGATTCGTTTGCTTGCTTCCAAATCCCGAAGGCCCTATAACAAATCGGATTAGCACCCTTGCTACAAGTGCCGAAATTGGCCTTTTACTCCTTTAGAAGTCAACAAAATAAGAAAACCAAAGAAAAAGCATTCGGCCTTGAACCCTTACCTTAGAATCAATTAAAGGAAAAAGAATAGAAGAGGCACCCTTGCTAAGATATTCGGCCAAGACTACACACAATAGGAGAAGAAAAATCGGTATACCCAAGGGAGTGGTTTCGGCTATGATTGTTCAACACAATCAACCAAGGTTCAACTTTGTATGGAAAAAGAGGAAATAAGAAAGTGAACTAATAGTTTCGGCTAAGAGCCTTTGAGAAGAGAAAAGAAAGAAATAGATGGAATATTAAGGTATAGGAGATTCGGCTAAGAAAGAAAGAAGAAAATGGACAAAAGGGATAGAAGTTTCGGCTATGGTTGAAGACAATACTCAAGTTTCGGGTTTGAGTGAAAAAGAGGAAGAGAATAGAAATTTAGCAAAAATGACCAAATGGTCAAAAGAGTTTAGGCTTACCACAATGTAGAATTCGGCCAAGAAAGAAAAGTGTTTGAGAGAAAATTGTTTTGCAACTTTTGCACCAAATGAACCAAATGACCAAAACAATTCCTAAGCCTTACCAACACTAGCATAATCGGCCAAAAACCCCCCTTAGCCACAATGCCGTCCAAGTTCATGGCATAAAGGCCATGATTTTGTTTCCAAAACATTTCCCACAAACCAAGCCTTTGTCCCCTCAATTTACCAAAACTTCAAGATATCTTACCAAAACCTTAGGAATCTTATCCCTTATTTCATGCTTTCCTTTAGAATAAATTCAACTTACCAAAATGAAAGTCCAACCTATCATAATTATGTTTGACCGTCCATTAAAGCTAACATACAAAAATAACTTTTAAAAATGCTATACCTACTACTCGAACCACTAACCTCATGCAACCTTTCAAGCTCTTTATCCACTATGCCACTAACTCCTCTTGTGCTTTAATATACACTTAAATTAACTTAAGTGCTAAGCTCATTTAATCCTCTTCATTAAATAAGCCATACTAAGAATTATCCTACTAAACCGAGCTTACTCAAGACCCCTAATTAAGTCTTATAACACCACAAATAATATCACAGAAATTTAAACACAAGCAAAATAATTTAATCACGAATAACCCCTATTTCAGGATGTTACATATGGATTCCCTTATTAGATTTGACTCTAATCTGACAGAATTTTGTCGCCCTATTTCTAGGGTTGCAATCAACTCCGCTTTATTGTATTGATCTACTCTTAAACAGGGACTTTTGTTCCACTAAATAAGCACACTCGACTTTGAATCAATAACCTGAATTATCAAAACAAGAATAAGAACTCACAATTAAGAATAAGAACAAGTATTTATCTTATAACTCAAATAATAATAAGATCTGTCTTAAGTTTTATCCCCTCAGGTATTTGAGAGGTTTAGTTCATACTAATAGAGGGAAACATCTTAAAATAGGAAAAAAAACAAAACATAAGAAAACCCAAAAACTTTTAAAGAACTTGATGGGAGATCTTCAGTCTTGATGGAGATTATTCTCCTAAGTTGTTCCCGACGGCTGTCTCGGAGTGATTTCTACCTTCTACTCAGCGTCTACTCAACATCCCCTTTTAGGTTGCCCCCTAGGGTGTTTATATAGGCTTTGGAATGCCTTTCTTGGCCTACAAGTAAACTATTCCAAATAAAATATGGTAGGGACACGCCCGTGTTCGATTCCTCAACCTGTGCTCGCTTCTAGTCACCACACACGGTTGTGTGGTCTGCCCGTGTGAGACAGTCAAGGCCGTGTAGGCCCATTTAGTCCTTTTTGGCCTGTTTCTTGATTTTTTCGACTCCTAAGCTCTCTTAAGTATAAAACATGAGCTTAAAGGATTAGGAGCATCAAATTCATTAAATTTAATGAAAATTCATCCAAAAATAAGCCAAGCATGGGGTAAAAATATGTATAAATTATGGTTTATCAAGTATCCCCACAATTAAGCCTTTGCTTGTCCTCAAACAAAATTCTTAATTCACAATTAAAATTAACTTTCTCAATCCATAATTCTTATCAATAACGTTTCATCATAATTCATAGATAATTCATACATTGATAATTTAACTAAAAGAGTCTTAAAGATTCAAACAATCTAAGTCGTAAATTTTTATAGCACGAAAACATAGGTGTTTCCCCATACCTAAACAATTCCCTCTGGTTCAGAATCGACAAGAATTGACATCCTCACTAAAAATTCACTCAAATCACTCAAGGTGTTTAAGGTTCAAATTAAGCACTCAGAAAGTCAAACATGAAAAGTTAATCCCATAAGCTTGCATGAAAATCAAATCTCCACAACTATAAAATGAGATGATACACAAATAAAAAGGTCTTAAAAGGGTTGTAATGGGGCTTGGATTAAAGGTGTGGATACAAGCTGAATTAGAGGGTTAAAATCGAGATCGAATTTACCAATTACCTAACTATAAAATAACCAATATTGAATAATTATATTGATTGAAAACTTATCACTAAATAACATGAGCTTCTTCTAACGATATGGAATTAACAGTTTGAGCTCATAACACTATAATGAATAAATTTCCAACTTTTTTTTGAATAATACAAAAATAAGATAGAATTTAACAACTAAAATAAAGAAAATAGTTATGCAACTGATCAAATCAACTCTCAACATAAGGGGGGTTAAATGAGGAGAAGTAAAAATTTGGTTTTGGGCTAATATTAATGGGTGAGTCAAGAATTGGTTTCTTATGCTAAAAAAATGGTTCACTAGGGGTTAATTATGAAGGTATACTTTTTATGGAGTAAGTGGGTTAAAACCTAGGTGCCTTTATCATCTCAGTATATCAAATCAAAAGTGTGGTCTCAACATGTATAATCGAAGCAAGTTCTAATCAATATTAACACATTCATAATTAATAAAGTGAGCAAGAAAAATATATGCTCTAAAAGGCTCAAAATCTCACAAAAATTATGGTTTTTGATGTAAACCTTGTAAATTTCAAACTTCAAAGTAATACTTAATATTAGGGAAACAACCTAATAAATTTTTTATTCTGAAAATAGACTTATCAAGGTTGATTCTCTAATGTCTTAAAGTTTAAACCATCAATACACAATTATCTATGACTTAATCCAAAACATATCGATGAAAATCATAAATCAATAGAAGTTTCATTCTAATAGTAATATGAGAAAATTACTTAAGAACAAGGCATAATTCAGTACTGTTGACACTTCCCCACACTTAAGATGTACATTGTCCTCAATCTACAAAAATAGATATCGACAATATAGAAAATCATACGATAGGGAGAGAAGTGAACTTCCTGAATTTTGGATGGAGTCAAGGAAAAGAAACGAAAGGTTGGTCAGAGGTGAAGGTGGAGGTGGATACTCCGGTGGGGGTGTGGTCGTTCCTTAACAGCCCCTTGAACTTAAATTAAAGAAATCAAAATATAATAATATAAATTAAAGACAATAAAGATAAAAGGAAAGAATTTAAAAATGAAAATAAAAGAAAAAGAAAAAGTAAATGCACTCAAAGGTCCTTGTCTTTCGAGTAAATGAAGCGACCAGCATGAACTTATGTAGATTGGTCTCGCACGGGGAGACTGTGCTAGGGTCCTTTCGCTTCTTCGACATGGGAATGGTGGTGTAAAGAAAGAATGAGGGAAAGGAGGAAAGGAAAATGAAAGGACAAAGATAATAGAAAAAGAAAGGGGTGTGGTGGCTAGGGCTTGGGAGAAGAAGAATTTGGGGAGAAGGTGAGAAGAAGAAGGGGGTTTAAATAGAGTTTGTGGCCCATGCCCATGTGCCATGGGTGTGTAAGGTCACACAGCCGTGTCGCATGGCCGTGTTATGCTTTGTTCGTTTCTCCCACGCCCGTGTAAAGGTTTCACACCACCGTGTTGCTTAATCAATGTCAATCACAGCCTAGGGACACGGACGTGTCGCACACCCGTGTTACTTTCTCAGTGTCGACCATGACCGTATCACACGGCCGTGGCATTTTATTGCAGCCCGTGTGTTGGGAAAATTATTGTCCATGCCGATGTACCTACTCGTGGTGTCCACACAGCCACGACCATGCCCGTGTGTAAGGTCGTGTGGTAGGGAAACCTGCGTTTTATTAATTTGGTTAGTTTGTAGTTAGGTGCTAAAAATAAAAAATATGAAAATTAATGGGGTTAGTGCTCAGGTTGCCTCTCGAGAAGTGCTCGTTTAAAGTCTTAAGCTAGACTTACCTTTCATTCACATAATCATGGTGGTTTGAGGAGTTGAAACTCCTCATTCTTACTATCAATTGTATTAAAATAAGGTTTTAGACGAGTATGATTTACCTTGATGGTGCCAAATTGAGAATGTGTTACCTCAACTGTACTGTATGGGAAAGTATTAAGTACCGTGAAAGGAGTTATTCCATTAGGTTCAGAAGTGGCAACACGAGGATCTGAATTATCCGTTAGAACTTGGTCTCCAACCTTGAAGTAGTTTGCTTCATCTTTAAGTTCGTTATGGAGTTGCCTCGATTTTGCTTCGTGTGTTCTTGGTTTCTCCTTGACATGTGTCTTCCACTCGTCTAGTTCATCGATCTGAAGCCGTCGCTCCTCATGAGTTATTTCTTTGTTGGCACAAGGTCTAGGATATGACTCAGTTGTGTAATTTCGTGGTGCTTCCTAAAAAGAAGGTTGAACCAAATGGTCATTAATAGAATTTATGTTTTCACCTTTATTACTCGATGTCCTAGCCGAGTCAAGAGCATGAAGAGTGATCGTTTTGTCACCTATACGAAGTGTGAGTTCACCTGTACCAACATCAATTTTAGTTTTAGTAGTTGCTAAAAAGGGTCTGTCTAAAATTAAAGAAACATTATTGTCCTCATCCATGTCTAAGACAACAAAGTCTACTGGGAATATGAATTTATCAATTTTTACTAGTACATCTTCGATTATACCCTTAGGAATTCTAATAGTTTTATCAGCTAATTGAATACTCGTCCTAGTTTGTTTGGGTTTCTCAAGACCTCGCTGTCTAAACATTTTATAAGACATAACATTTATGCTTGCCCATAAATCTACTAAAGCATTATTAACAAATAGACCACCAATTAAGCAAGGAATCGTAAAACTCCCTGGATCTTTTAACTTTTGTGGTAGTCTACTTTATAAGATTGCTGAGCACGCTGCATTTAGCTCCACATGCGACGCCTCGTCTAACTTCCATTTGCTTGTTAAAAGCTCTTTTAAAAAATTTTTGGTGTTGGGCATCTACGAAAGAGCTTCAATAAACGATAAGTTAATGTGTATTTTTTTAAGAGTTTAAGAAATTTACCGAATTGTTCATCTGTGTGATCTTTCTTTGTCGCATTGGGATATGGCACACGAGGTTGGTATTCTGTACTTACCAATTTAGGTTTATCCTGGCTTACCTCAACCTTACCTTCTTCTACAACATCCTCTTGCCTCAATTTTGGTTCATCTAACCCTTTACCATCGTGAGCAGTAATGGCATGAATTTGCTCCTTTGGGTTAGTTTCAGTATTGCTTGGCAAGTTTCCTTATGGTCTTTCAGATAAGAGCTTAGCAAGTTTTCCTAATTGGTTCTCGAGCCCTTGAATCGATGCTTACTGATTTTTGAGTGTTGTTTCGGTGTTTTGGAAACGGGTTTCTGATACCGCGATAAATTTTGTTAGCATCTCCTCAAGGTTCGGCTTTTTCGCTTGTGGGTAGGGTTGCTGTTGAAAGCTTGGAGGGGGCTGTTGTCTCTGATTTCCTTGGCCACCCCATGAGAAATTTGGGTGGTTCCTTCAACCTGGATTGTAAGTGTTACTATAAGGGTTATTTTGAGGTCTAGAATTGTTACCCATATAGTTCATCTGTTCATTTTCTATGCCATGGTTGTAGGGTGGATATTCTGTATTGTTCATCCCTCCTCCATTTGTATCGCATTGCATTACTGGATGTACATGCGAAGAACCACACAAACCATCAATCTTTTTATTTAACAGTTCTACCTGGTTTGATAGCATGGTCACTGCGTTGAGGTTGAAGACACTGGGGGCTTTTGTTGGCTTTGTTCTCATAACTTGCCACTGATAGTTATTCAGCGCCATCTCCTCTATAAACTCATAAGACACTTCAGGGGTCTTGTTATTTAGGGTTCCACCGGCGGCTGAATCAATCAACTGCCTAGTTGAAGGGTTCACACCATTGTAAATCCTTGTATCTCTCCTATGCATCGTAAAGTGTCTCTAGATCCATCTGCACAAAAGAAGAAATATCATTCCTCAACTTAGCCGTTTTAGCCAGCGGAAAATATTTAAGTAAACATTTTTCGGTCATTTGGTCCCATGTAGTGATTGATCCTCGTGGTAACGAGTTCAACCACTGTTTAGCTTTGTTCCTCAACGACAAGGGAAACAACCGAAGGTGAATGGCATCATCAAAAATGCCATTATTTTGAACGTATCACATAATTCTAGAAAATTTGCCAAGTGATTGTTTGGATCCTTATCCTGCAAACCATCAAACTGAACAAATTGTTGAATCATCTGAATAGTGTTAGGCTTCAGTTCAAAATTATTTACAGCAATAGCAGGTCTAACAATACTTGATTTGGTTCTTGTTAAATTAGGTTTAGCATAATCATACATAGTACGAGGAGCAGGAGTTTGATTCACTGGGTTTGCCGCAACTACAGGAGGTAGCGGATTATTATCAGCCATCTCTTCAGTAGTATTGATTTCGTCTTCTTGCTCTTCTTCTATGTATTGTAGACTTCGTCTTATTTCTCTACGATTTCTGCGAACGGTACCTTCTATATCACTGTCAAAAAGTAATGGTCCTGACGGGTTCCTTCTAGTCATAAACTAAAATTACCCGCCAGAAGCAAAGAAAGAAAAATTAGAAAAGTATAAAACTAAAAATAAAATTAAATTGCAAAGAAATAAAATGGCTAAAGTAATAAAAATTTAGTGTTCCTAATATCTTAGTCCCCGGCAACGGCGCCAAAAACTTGATGTGCTCGAAACTAACTAATATTTCGACAAAGGCAAGCGCACCTATCGAACAGTAGTATAGTTATGGTGAGTCGGGAATATCATATCCTCAAGGACTAAAATTACTAGTAATAACTATCTTTTTAT
Organism: Gossypium australe; assembly: GCA_005393395.2. Classification (NCBI taxonomy): domain Eukaryota; kingdom Viridiplantae; phylum Streptophyta; class Magnoliopsida; order Malvales; family Malvaceae; genus Gossypium; species Gossypium australe. The sequence continues at coordinate 44,300,329 of CM016625.1, read as the reverse complement.
TATCTAGCCTAATAATTAAGGGGATTTTGTTTTAATCTGATTTTTAACTAACTAATTGACTATGAACGTGATAGAGAAAGAATTCGGAAAATAATTTTAGACAAGTTATATGAGATGGGCAATACCTAAGGAAGAATCCACCTAGATTTCACTTATTACTTTTGATTCATACGATTTATTCACTTGACTTAATCCGTAGAAATCCCTGGTTTATGTTAATATCTCTTTCAAGACTAAAAACAACTGACTCTAGGTTGATTAATTGAAATCACTTTCTAATTAAAACCCCTATTGCCGTATTAACTCGATCTATGGATTCCCTTATTATATTTGACTCTAATTCAGCAGATTTTCGTCGCCCTATTTCTAGAGTTGCAATCAACTCCGCTTAATTGTGTTGATCTACTCTTAAATAGGGACTTTTGCTCCACTTAATAAGCACATTCGACTTTGAATCAATAGCCTGAATTATCAAAACAAGAATAAGAACTCACAATTAAGAATAAGAACAAGTATTTAACTTATAAATCAAATAATAATAATATTTGTCTTAGGTTTCATCCCCTTACGTATTTGAGAGGTTTAGTTCATACTAATAACATCTTAAAATAGGGAAAACAACAAAACATAAGAAAACCCCAAAACTTCTAAAGAACTTGATGGGAGATCTTCAGTCTTGATGGAGATCCTTCTCCTAAGCTATTCTCGACGGCTGTCTTGGAGTAATTTCTGCCTTGTACTCTGCGTCTAGTCGACGTCCCCTTTTAAGTTGCCCCTTAGGGTGTTTATATAGGCTTTGGAATGCCTTTCATGGCCCATAAGTAACCTATTCCGAATAAAATACGGCAGGGACATGCCCGTGTGACACGCCTGTGTTCGATTCCTCAACCCGTGCTCACTTCTGCTCGCCACACACGGGCATGTGGTCTGCCCGTGTGCGACAGTCCAGGCCGTGTAGACCCATTTAGTCCCTTTTTTGGCCCGTTTCTCGATCTTTTTGACTCCTAAGCTCTCCTGAGTATAAAACATGAGATTAAAGGATTAAGAGCATCGAATTCATTAAATCTAATGAAAAATCATCCAAAAATAAGCCAAGCATGGGGTAAAAATATGTATAAATTATGGTTTATCAGGTGGTATTGCACACAGCCCTCCAATAATTACATATATAGTGTTCATCCGTATCCTTTTTCTATTCCAAAGGTTCATCTGGGAATTTCCTCACTTTTTGATATTTTGTCAAATATATCAAATATTCAGCTACATTTCACAAAATATATCAAAATATGGAAGCGTAGGTAAAAAAGATGCATTATTTACATACAAACTTACCTCGATACGAAATGTGTTAATTTGTAATTTAGTCTGAAACCTTTCCTTTTCCTTGGTCAAGGTTGATTCCACATTCTTCTTGATCCATAATGACAAATTTAGCTTATTTAATATACACATTATGCAAATCAGTCCAATATCTTCCTATGGCAAAATTTACAATTTAGCCCCTAACTTTCTCAGTTTTTACACTTTATTCCCTAAGCTCGTAAAATGAAATATGTTCATTTTTCAGACACCCAAGCCTATCCGATTCATATTCACTCTTATAGTATCCCACAATTCTAACTATTTTATATTTTACACACATTATTTCCTCTTTTGCAAATAAGTCCTTTTTATCAATTTCACCAAAAATCATCTAGCAAAAGTCGTTTATCACACTTCAAACTTTCATATTCTACCACTAGACCTCAAAATACATGTATGTCATCCATGGGTAAAATTTTAAACACAAACTCTAGCTCAAAATAGTGGTAGAAATAGCTAGATCGAGCTACGAGGATTTCAAAAATACGAAGAACATCAAAAACTGGGCTAGGGGGTACTTACAATCAAGCTTGAAAGTGAAACAAAACCCTAGCTATGGCTCCTTGCAAATTTCGGCTATGGAGAATGAAGATGGACACCAATTTTGACTTCTTTTTCCCTTTTTATTAATTTATTAACTAAATGACCAAAATGCCCTTAAGGCCCTTCCTTAAGATTTTTCCCTTCCATGTCTATCTTTGTCCATCATGAGATATAATGGTCCAATTACTAAATAAGGACCTCTATTAAATTTTCTAATGCTATCTCATACTTAAAACTTCTAGAATCTCATATTTTTCAATTTTTGAAATTTAGTCCAACTTATCAAATTGGACATCCAAACAATAAAATTTCTCAACCAACATTTCACACAAACATTCAATCACTCAATAAACACTAAAACTCAATCAGAATAAATATTTTGACCTCGGATTCATGGTTCCAAAATCACTGTTCTGTTAGGCCCTAATTCGGGCTGCTACAGTAATAAACCTGATGGAACCTGATGGTTGGCTTTCACCTATTGACACACCAAACATTTAGTCACATGTTCAGATATTTCACATATCATACCTAGCCACCAATAAAGCTACTTCAAATTATTGTACATCTCCATATTGTAAGAACACCGGTACACCCCATGGCACAACGAAAAAATTAAATTCGGTGATCACATCTAGGGATCCATATGCGAGGAACGAATCGAGGTGAGAAGGGTATGAATGATTACATTTAATCATTTGGAAAACCAAAGATAACTGTTGTGAAACTGATTACGCAATTGTATGTCGATTCCAAGCTGCTACAAAGAGTTTTGGCCTTTACACAATCCACCTGGTGTAAAAATGAACGGCAATAACTCTCTTAAGCTTTTCAGAGAGAATTCACTATATAATGACTGCTAGACCTCACTTTTTCTATTTCAGGTATATTTGGTTTTCTTAAAACCCTATATTTCCTAATTCGAGAATAGTTGATATTTTAGTGTGCATCAAAATTCATTATAATAATTAACTAAATATAATAATTATAATTACCATAATTATAATAGTGTTTGATCGAAAAATTACAATTATAATAATTATAATAATATTCAATTGTAAACAATAATTACAATAATTATAACAAGGATTTTGGTAAATTATGTTTAGTTAAATTTTATGCGAATCAAATTTATATATATTAATTTAACCATGTTCTCATTATATGTACAACATATTTGTACATATAATTTGTTAGATATTTAACTACCCAATTAAATTAATAGTAACGCCCCAAATTTTGGGCCTAGAAGTATCTTGTGTATGGATCAGTAAGGAGGCTGTACATAAGTATTTAATTGTGCAAGGAAATGACACAATTAAATATCTGCTTCAGTGGTTAAGGGCCCTGAAAAGTGTTGGAGAAGTCCGGGGTTCAAACCTGGGCTTTAGCAAAAATTTTGGTTTTAAGTGGATAAAACCCTGGATGCTTGGATGTAGGCCTTTTAAATTATTGTGTCAAAAAAATGACACAAAGAAGCATGTGGCCTAGTGGTTGTGGCATCATTAAGGGTGCAAGGGAGCCTGGGTTCAAGTCTTGGCTCTTGCAATTTATTTTGGTTTTTCTTTTAAAGGAACCTGGACCTTGGCCTTTGGACCTCTTAATTAATTGAAGGTAAAGTATGACACAAAAAGAGTGGGTGATCTAGTGGCAAGGTGGCGCTACATGTGTCGCAAGGAGTCTGAGGTTCGAGGCTTGGCATGCGCAATTGTATGTTTATTTTGCTGCTTGTGTTGGGGAGGTGTTGGAACTGGACTGGAACTTGTGGTTGAATTGGTCATAAGAATATGAATTGAATTTGAATGGGGAGTTGGAGTAAATCAAGGAGAAAATTCCGTGGAGGGATTGGTGAAGTTTTTGAAGGATTTTGAAATGGGAGAAGTTGGAGCTGATTGGGGGGAGTTTTGTTTAGGCAAATTCGGCTAGGGAGTGCATTTGGTGCATTTTCGGCAATTGCTTTCTTCTATGGTGATTTGTTTTAATTTCTCTCTTCTATCTATACTGCCAAATATTGCCATAGACCTTTTTGTGTTTTTCCCGTTTTGGTTTTCTTTATTCCCTTCTCCCTGTTTCCTATTCTTCTTAATATGAGCCAAATTCAACCTCTCTTTCTCTACCTTCATTCTTTTTCCCTTCTTTATTCCTTCTTCCCTCTTTTCTTTCTTCTGCTTGGTAGACCGAAGGTACTCAACCTTCTTCTCTCCCTATCCTTGGTCGAATATTTCTATGCTCCACCGAAGGGTAGGTTTTTATACCTTCTCCTTTACACTCAAATTTGATCTGTTTTAGTATTTCTTTGGAAGCCGAATGCTTCTGTTCCTTTTGACTCTAATTACGCTCTTGATTCTCTTGCATGATATGATGCTCGTTGGGGGCTAGTCAAATCTGATGAGCGAAGAAGTTTTAGAGTGCTAAGGTCGTCGAGGTTATTCTCTCATCGTTCGATTAAGGTAATTTGTTATCTTACTATTTGGGTATAGACTGATTAGGCTCTATGGGTTGAAAAGTAAAATTTGCGTTGTAGGCTGCATCTATGATGAGTACTACCTAACAGAGATCTATCGTAGTGCAGTTTGGCGGCATGGCGTGTGATTTATCATAGTTGGCGATCTTAGAGGACTGGTGGCACTCACTCAATCAAGGTAAGGGTGGTGAATGTTTTGGGGCTAAGTATTAGGAATGTGGTATGTTTATGTGACTATTAAGGTTGGTTGTATCCCTATCAACATGTGATTAATCGTGTGTTGGGAGTCGATGTAGGTCTTGGTGCTCAAGGATTATTCACTTTCTTCGCAACAAAGGTGCGTAACAGTACCCTGTATTCGATAGTTGGTAGGAAAGTTGATCGAGTTGTGTATTTGTATGCGGTATTCGATGATCGGCTAAAAAGCCGAAAGTATGTGTTGTTTACACTGCTATAACTGTAGATTGGCAAAATGCCGAAAAGCTAAAAACATAGCGTGTGATGCCACACGAGCGTGTGATCGTGTGTTGTGAACTGAGCCCACAAACATGGGTGTTAGTCTGTAGAGGCCACCACAAGCGCTCTTATGGTATTGGGCTGTTCTGGGCCTCATTGGGCCGAAATGAGTCGTCTGGGCCCAGTGGGCTTCTTGGCCCACACGGATAAAATGTATGTGATGTGGTAAGTGTTGTTTGGACTGTGACGTCTGCATAACTATGGCTGTTTCTGGGCTAAATGGGCCTCACGAGTGTGTGGGCCCACTTAGGTCGAATAATGAGCCTTAGGCCCATTTACACCGTTGTGTCTGTTTGGGTTACTTAAGTCGCTCGAGGCGACGGTGGACCTTCTGTTGGGTCGCTGAGACCCCGAATAGTAAAATTTCTGAAATACTTTCAGATTGTAAAATTATCAAAATATCCTCGGATTGTGAAATTACCGAAATACCTCCGATTTGTGAAATTACCAAAATACCCCTGATTTGTGAAATTATCAAAATACCCTCGGATTGTGAAATTACCTAAATACCCCCGATTTGTAACATTATCGAAATACCCCTGATTTGTGAAATTATCAAAATACCCCCGATTTGTAAAATTATCGAAATACCCTCAGATTGTGAAATTACCAGGATACCCCTGATTTGTGAAATTACCGAAATATCCCTGATTTGTGAAATTACCGAAATACCACGGTTTACAAAATTACCTAAATAGCCCTGTAGGGTAGGATTACAGAAATACTCGTATAGGGTAAAATGATTGTTTTGCCCTTGTGGGTAAATGACTGACTTAGATTATAAATTTGTCTTATTTGACTGGGATTGTATGACTGTGTTTTAACTAACTTGACGGTGGTTGTATGACTGATATGCTTTTAAGATATGGCTAAATGACTGTTACTGAGCATGGCCATTTTGCATACACGTGTAATGATGGAGCATGACATACACGACATATTGCATGGGGTTGGGACATTGATACGGAGGAAGTTCTGATAGGGTCGCACGGGTCGCATGAGATGACTGTGGATCCAGTATTGATCTGTTAAGGTCATATGGGTCGTATGAGACGACTGTGGACCAACAGATGACTTAAATCCATGTAATTTGATTTTGGCTCTGTGCCAACCTAAATATGGCTCTGTGCCATCTTGATTATGGCTTTGTGCTAACCGTATTTACCCGTGGCTATGTGCCTAACATATATATTGATGACTCTGTGTCGATCATAATTACCCGTGGCTGTGTGTCGATTATATTATCGTCACTAATGGCTATGTGCCAAACTTATTACAGTTACCAATAGCTTTGTGCCATCCTGATTATTGCTCTGTGCCATCCTGATTAGGGTTTCTAACCATTCTGTTTATGGCTGTCCACGGTGCCGAGCCGTTCTGTTGACTTAGTGTCGCAATCGGTGCTAAGCTTGGTGTATTGGCTGGGTGGGTCGATTTTATCCCCACAGGAGTGTAGGGTTGGTACAGGTGGTGTGTTGGCTGGATCTGGGTGGGATGCACCCTCATACTATTGCATATTTGTTTATGAGATTTGTCATTGTACTGGGCTTAGGGCCACTTGTTCTTTATTGGTTTGGGCTGGGACCAATTGATTCTGGTATGGGCTGTGACCCAAATGATATTTTAGTGGGCTTTGGCCCATGTATGCTCTGAACTGGACTGTACTGTTACTGTTAAAGGGCTTTGGGCCAGACTGATTCTGTTTCTGTATACTGATTGTTACTCTAGTAAGGGGATTACACACTGAGTTTTTGTAAACTCTCCCGTTTTTAACCTTTCAGCTAATCCCTTGTGTTAGACGGCTCGGAGTTGCGAGGGACTCGGAGGTGACCACACAACTATGGCTGTTATGCTTTGGACTTTATACATGTTTTAAATTCCATTTTGGGTTTTAATTTATGTAATAAGGCCTCTATGGATTTAATTCTGAATTTGGGATTTTGTTACGTTTTATATCTGTTAGACGTAGATGAGTTTCAATCCAATTACTGTTTTTAAAAACATACGTTTTAAACTTCTTCACCTTAATTTAGCTTCCACAACTAAAAGAAATTTTTAACGAAGTTAATAACGTTTTTTTAAATGATTAACTTTTCAATGAACCACATTTTGAAATTGAATGAACACAAATTGAGACTTTAGTATTTAAATATTAATGAGGGTTTTCAATGAAAACATGGTTTTCGAAAAACACTTCAATGTGGCACACCAGATTCGGGCCTAACTTCTGGGCCGGGTTTGGGGTGTTACATTGATTCTATAATCAATTTAATTCATGTGACAACTTAAAACAATACCAACTATGTGTGGGTTCTGTTCGTTTCAACCATAGAGTGTGACCTTGTAAGTTCTTGTAACATTAGCAGTAATACTAGAACAATTCTAATATTACAAACAATGAGTGGCATCTAGCAGTGCATCATTGCTACCTAAGTTACAGGAAGTCATGATTCGACATAACCTCTCTGTGATTAACCATTCATGTATTAAATCCTTTGGTCCTTTATATCTTGAATGGACACAAGTTATGGAACAATCACACTTGCATAGTCCATCTAATGTTTCCTGATATCTTAAGTAGACTATGAGAAACAAATAATTTTGAAAGCTCATATCAACTTATTCGAGCATGGCCATGCAGTTATTGTATCACTCAATCAAGTGGCCTAAAATATTGCTCCCATTATGTAGGAGGGAGAAATCCTATATTGATCAACCTTATCCCACTACATAGATTGTGGTATATCCAACATCATCATTTATAGAACAACTAGTTACGGTGGATGTTTGACTATATCAAAGTAGACGACTGAGGATGTTGGAATAATGATGATCTCAAGTCCGAGGATCGTATACGTGGTAATCACTATGAGTAATGTTGTGAATATTACATAATAATCCAAAAACATACTCATAGCAAGTCAGTTCAATATGTTGTTCTCTAACATGCATACTCATGTACTGATTTTGACATCCCATGTCAATGACAACACTTTGTCATCAATAAACTACATGTTAGTCTTAATGCATTATTGTCATCCAAGCCTACAATAATACTCGACTAAGGACCTTTTAAGAATAATCATATTATTCTTAGGACACTATTATAAAAAAGTTTATTTATATACAGAGAAAAGAAACTGAAATAATAATGAAAATGCCTTATATTAATAAACAAGGTAAAACAAGTATGTTATTACAATCATCTCCTGATTGGTCTTTGGGCATACTCTAACAAGTACTACCAGGTTGAATCGAATAGACACTGCTGTTAGCTTCGTACAAAATGTCCTACTTCAAAACTGTATCATTCGAAACACACAAACAACCCCTAAAGTACAAATTATCATCATCACCAATAGTGAACTAAGTAGTCTGATTACTGTCAATCCATTTTCACTTTAATTTCAACTTAGAATCATTTTTCTATAACTCACAAATTCACTAAAGAAAATTCATTCTAACTCTCAACTCAACTAAAATAGAACAATCGCATTCCAGAGTGAATCAAGTATTCAAGACTTTCAAGGCAAATAAAAACTCCCGGCTCAAAGTGTAACATCCCGCCTGGAGAAGTTTAAGTGTATGAATATTATTTATGAAAGTAAGGCACATAGAGTAGATCTGGGGAATGTGTAGTGTTAAAGTTGGTCAAAGTGTAGGAATCTGATAGGTATGCTTGAAACGCTATGGTCCTGGCAAACACGAGACCTAGCGTACAACCTTACAGAAGTATAATTGGCGGAGTGGTATTTGCCCATATTCATTTTGGCATATGGTGTGGACGAACTCTGAAATGAGTACAATAGAATAAAGGTTTTCATTTCAAGTTACTAAGGTTAAAGGAATAAGAATTTTGGCTAAGTAAGATGTATTTTATATATATATATATATGAGTCACACCAGTGGTAAAATGGCCGCCGTAATTGTGGTCCCGTACCAGTTAAGTTACAAGGTAAGCTGGTTAGGAACTAACTAGACGTGAACCAAGATAGTTGAAAGATAATGGGAAATACTCAATTAGGTTTCTCAAAAGTAGTAGACCTTGATAAGATAATTCAATAGTAATGTGAAATTTGTCAAGTTCCAATGAAGACTTTCGAATATATATTAGTAAGTCTTCATGTTTCTATAAAAAGAGGGTTATCTTCTTCTCTCTTAAAAAATATTGTTATCTAAGGCTGGAGGAAATGATAGTATTTCTTTAAGCTAGATTTGTGACCCTGGATTTTATCAGTGATTTCTCCGTGCCAAGGTAAGTCCTAATGCTATGACAAAGTAGATCTATATGAGTGCAAGAAGAAATAAGGCTCCATTTGAGAATTATATGGGTAGGATGATTATAAAAGTTATTTGGATAGGTGTTAATGAAAAATCATATGCTTTAACAAGGAAGTGGTTACCGCAGTTCTAAGAAGACCTTAGGCCTAGAGCCCAAGTTGCTAAACATCTTTACCAAGTTAGTCCCTAAACTGACTCTTACATGCATTGCATGCCTTCTAGAAACTTCTGGGCTAAGTGGCCAAAACATGAGACCGAAATTAGTAAAGTATGATGTGACAAATCTAATAAGAAAACTAGTACTTATGAATCTAAATAACTATGGTATGCTTATGTTTGAAAGTAAGAATATAACACCCCTACCCAGAATCCGTCGCCGAAACATGGTTACGGATCATTATCGAAACTTTCAGAACATTTAAAAATAATTCAAGTAAATTACTATTCATTAAACGAGATTATTGATATCATCCCTTAAATGGACCTTCGAGGCCCAATACAAGCATTAGAATCGAGTCAGGACTTACTCGGAACCTCTAAGAATTTTTTGCGAAATTACAAAAATTTTCCAAGGTGTAAGGCTCACACGCCCGTGTGGTCCGAGAGACACATTCGTGTGACCCTAGGGCACGCCCTGAAACACCCCAAACCCGGCCCACAAGCCTCGACCAGATCTGGTATGTTCCTTGAGTAAAACGGTTCAAATTCGTTTTTGTTCCTTGGAAAAACTTTGAGGGCTTTTGAGGAAAATTTGATTTGAGTTCAAATTGGAAACATCGTTATTTTCAAAGATTTCGTTTTGTTAGAACTTTATTGTTATATTTCAAAACTATAAGTTATCGGAAAAAAAGTCGAGTCTTTAGAGTTTATTGAAAATCATTTGTATTTAGGTGTCAAAACATTTATCATTTATTTTTAAGAAAAATTACTTGAACTTTAATTTGATAGAAACTCGTACCATAATAAAATAATTAAAATGCATGCATAAAACAGTTCAATACTACTGACCTTATTACATCAAAGCAAAACCCCAAAATAAATTCAAAGTACTTAAAATAAAAAGTCCAAATGAAATAAATTTCGTGCTGAGCATGGCCACCACTAAGCTCCTGCCGACCCGGTCCATCTACTGTGTGTCACCTGAAAAGATTTCCCACAACGGGGTGAGTCCAACAGACTCAGTGTGTATAACCACCAACACTAAGTCCCAACAGTTTAGGGCATAACAAATCATACATGTACATATAGCAATTAACTTTAATGATGCAAACCCAAACCCAATCCTATATACCATCCGCTACACATCACCCGTACCAACCATCACACCGTGGGGACTACTAAGTCGACCCTCCATCCGCTACACACCATCGAAGGCAGTCGCTGCAGACGACGTGCCCATCGCCCTTACATATATTTTGTGGCATAGCCACCAGATAATATTTTGTGACATGAGTCACCACATTCAGATATTGTGACATAAGTCACCACATTCAGATATTGTGGTATAAAACCACCAGATCACTTCCCCTTTTCAAATTCACCCATATGCCCCATATGTCATACATATCTTGCAATCTCATGCCTTATTCCTTATTCACATTCTTATAGTCTCACATATGTGCCATAACAGATTTTCATGCTATCATAACTACAGTAGTAGTAAGTTACGTACCTGAGTATTATGTACCATTGCATGGTACTCTTAGCCACATCTTACACATTCTTATTAACACATTAAAACATACCATAAATCTATTAAGGCTTAGTGTGGGGTACACACCTGATTTACTTAACGAGTTCCTCGAAATCCCGAAAGTCTACCAAAACTGATTGCACTCCTTCCTCATACCCATAGGTGAAATCGGTTAGGCACTAATACCAAGATATGGCCTATGGCCGAATATTAGCAACCACTTACCTTGCTAAACTAAATCCCGAATCACCACTGGTCTATGAAGTTGTCGAAATTCCCTGCTAATCTATTGATAAAATCGGTTACCATACATAAATCCATGAACATGGCCCTTGGCCGAATATTATATCTCACTTACCTTGATCACACAAATCCCGAAGGATCACTTCTGCAAACTTTTGCTATAAGAACCCCGAAAGATCTCCTGCGTTAGATTGTACCTTCCCCTACAAACGGCCTTAACACACTTTAAAGGGTCATAGGGCCATTCGGCCATAACATAAATCCCAAATGAAGAGGAGTAATCGCAACCTTACCTTAATGATAGATCTCTACGGCTTTGCAAAGAATCGACCTACACTAAGATTGAGATTCGGCTTCAAGGTAGAGATGGTGTTTCGGCACTTTAATGGTGAAGAGAAAAAGAGTAGAGAATGGGGCTATAAGGTTCGGCTATGACTCTCAAAAGAAAATGGAACACTCGGCTATCAAAAGGGTAGGTATCGGTTTTAAGACTACCAAAGAAATAAAAGAGAGGTAGGATGAGAAAGGTAGATTCGGCCTAGTAGTAGAGAGGAAGAAGAGAAAAAAACACAAGGAATGCCCTCAATGATCTTTGAGGTTTCGGCCAAGTTAATCAAAAGAGGAAAAAAAGAGAGTTGATCACCATAAAATTTCGGCATGAAGAAAAGAATGAGACTAGGCAGAAAAATGAACAAATTCGGCTAGAGAGAAAAGACCAATTCGGCACCTTGCTAAACTAAATTTCGGCATCTAATCCCCCCCTTTTCATGACCGAAATTGGCATTCTAAGAGCCCCTTGGCCGGCCACTACCTCCTTACTTATAAAATCCCAAATTTCTCTCCTACTTTATCTCTTATCCACCTATTCAAAATAAATTGAAATAAACAACACTTATCCCTTACCTTATAGCCGAATTTTAAAAGAGAAAACAAGTCTTATCCTTACCTTTTCAAAGTCCCAAACGCCGTCCATCACTTCTCCCCTCTCTTGACGCAAAAAGCAAAATAAAAGCCACACTCCCTGCTGCCAACAAGACTCAAACCTGAGCCCTTCTCCCTTGCTTGAGGCGTCATTCACCAAGGCCCTAAGTGGCGCCTTGCAGCCACTTTGACAAGCCCAATTCCATGTCCAAGAGTCCCTACAAATTTTCTTAAGGCCTCCTTAGCCTAGCTCCACCCCTCTTATCACTTAAAAACAAAATTTTCCTAAGACACTTTCCTACACCCTAGGGTTTTAGAAACCCCTAAAACACCTCCAAACACACACTAAGCCCACTTTCACTTGGATTATGCACTAAACGCATAACCCCTAAAACCCGGATGTTACACGCCCGTGCTAGAGCTCGTGTTCGACCCCGTGTAACTCTCTGACTTGTGCACACGACCATGCCACATGCCCGTGTGCTAGGTCGTGTGGTTAATTAAATTCTTTCGAAATTTAGGTACAGGTTTCACACGGCCAAAACACACGCCCGTGTTCTAGGCCCTGTGGCAGACACGGTTGAGACACACGGTCGTGTCTCTTCCCGTGTGCTCAATTCTGAGCATTCTATTTCTCAAATTTAAGGTGCAGGGGACACACGACCTAACCACATGCTTATATACCAGGCCGTGTGTCACACACGATCTAGACACACGCCTGTGTGTCTGCCTGTATGGACAAAATAAAGCCATTTCTAGCTTCATTTCTCACCCAAAATCACACCATTGACCTGCACCTAAAACTTACATCCAAATACCAACCATTTCAAGCATTCAAATTCAGCAATTTCCATCATTCAACATGGCATATCGATACATGCATACATGTTACCTTGGTTCAATCAATATGTTAGACATAATTTGATTAACTACTTAACATATATGTAGCTACCATAATGTAACATTATGTAACAGCTCGGTTTAGACCCTAGTTGGAACAGTGGTTTTGAGACCACAAATCAAAGGCCAAAAAAATATTTTAATATTATTTTTTATGTTTATAATATGTGATTGGGCATGTGTGAAATTTTTGTGTGAAATTTTTATCGATTGTATGCTTAATTTAGAAAAAGGACTTAATCGCATAAAATGTAAAAGCTGTGTGCTGATTGTTAAAGTGTTTGTTTGACATGGCTCTTTAAATATGAAGTCCTTACATTTTTATTATGCCATTTATAAGATTAATGGACATGGATGACCTTAAAGTGGATGGAATTAATATTAAATCATTAAGGCTAATTTTGGCATTTTATTATTAAAGGTTAATTAAATAAAATGAAAGAAAAAATGTTATCATTTTTCATGCTTCAGCACTGAAAATAAAGAAAATAAAAAAGGGTTTAAGTTCTTCTTGCGTTCGGTACACATTTTGGCTAGATTAAGGTATGTTTTGCTACGATTTTTGATAATTTCTACGTTTTTGTAATCGTTGCTTAGTGTTCTTCGAAACCCATGCTTTAATTTTAGAATTTGATGAAGATTTTGAGATATGCCATTGATGAATATGTGAGCTTTGTTTTGTTAGTTGGTGGAATATGAATGATATGTGAAAGATTAACATAGTTTGTCTTTGGATTTTTGGTGATTTTAAGTAAATTGGACTAAATTGTGAAAATAATATTTTGAGGGACTAAAATGTGAAACAAATGAAATATATGGGCTTGTATTAGCATGGAGAAAATTTGGCTAAGCTTATGTAAATAGAAATTTTGTGTATTTTGTGATGTGATGAATTAGGGACTAAAGTGTCGAAATGTGAAAATGTGAGGGCTATTTTGTAAAATGCTCTAAATATGTGTGTTTGGAGTAAATTCGATGAATTGGTGATTAAATGAACTAAATTTGAATATGTATATACCAAGAAAGGAGAGATTCGGATCGAGATCGAGGTAAAGACAAAGTACTCGATTGATCGGCTAGTTTCGGTATTTCGACGTTCGAGGTAAGTTCAGATATAATACAAGTTGTTAAATTTTTGTCTATGTGATAAGAATTGAATAAATGTATAGTTAATGAAATAGTAGTGTTACATATGAAATGAGTAATGAGGCACTAAGTGTGCGTAATTAGAAATGAAACAGAGATGATTAGCACTATGTTTGCGAAATAATAGAAGCTTCGACTTATTGATTTGGCACTGTGTGTACGATACTGAGATAAGTTTGGTTTAAAGTACATGTAACACCCCAAACCCGGTCAACACACCAAGACCGAATCTGGTATGTTACGAGGAAAATCGTAATTTTGAGAAGATAGGTTTCTGTTTAAAAGTTTGATAAAAACACTTCGCTATATAGTGTATTTGAAGAAAACTTGGGCAGGCTTGATTAAAATCTGATGGTGTATTTGAAAACCCGGAAATTTTGAAAACTTAATCAGATGTGTAGGTAAAACAAGTTTATCTCATTTAGAAATTCAAGTAGTTTCTTATTGTTACTTAAAACAATTTGACTTAGTAGAAAATTGAGTTCAAGCTTGGAAAATGTTTGAGTTTTTATTTATCTCAAATTACAGTGTGATACCCGATGGTATAGTTTAAAACATATCGCTTTGTAGTTTTGAAATCTTTATCTTTCCAAGTTCTAGCAAATTTTAACCCAATTAATTTGTTAAGGCATATTAAAAATCTACTTTAAGCATAAATACAGCGAAACATAATTTTAAAGGCCGTTTACAATTCAAAATAAAAACCAAATAGAAATAGATAAACTAAAGTACCAAATTTTAAAAGTCAGAGCAAATCTGTATTTATTCATGGCATGAGCACCTCGAGTCCATCCCGGCTCCGTGTCCACGTCTAAGTGTCACCTGAAATGTCAAGGGAGAAGGTGAGTCGCAAGACTCAGTGCATAAATCCCCCTCCCGATAATACAACATGCTAACACACATCATAACAAAGCAATACAATTAATGCACCCGACCCTAACCATCCATAACACCTTTTCTACCCCGTGTGGTACCAAACCACTGGTGGTGCCAAACAACTGGTGACCCAAAGTCACGATATCCATCAATGTGGTGCCAAACCACTGGTGACCCAAGGTCACGAATAAACCATCTGTGGGGCCAACCCACGTGTGATACCAAATCACTGGCGACAATCCCGTATCTCTCAAGTGGGGCCAACCCACGGTGGTGTTAACCACAGGGACGAGCAGCGATGAGCTGCCAAACCTCTGGTGTCCCAAAGACACAAGTGTGATACCAAATCACTGGTGACCGCAGTCACGAATCGTATGATGGGGCCAACCCATCGTGTGATACCAAATCACTGGCGTCAATCCCGTATAATCAACTGTGGGGCCAACCCACTGTGGTGCTAAGCCACTGGGACGAGACGCTGAGGTGCCAAACCTCTGGTGACCCAAAGTCACAAAATATCATCTGTGGTACCAAACCACTGGAGGTGCCAAACCTCTGGTGTCCCAAAGACACGGATATCATATTCCCCCTCCTCTCAAATCACCCAATACATATCATACTAATGCAAATGATATAGATCATGCAATCATGCTAACATGCTCAAAATGGCATCTCGTAATACATACATCATAAATCATGATATCACATATATCCCTACAGATCTCGTAATGAAACGGACTTACCCGTATCCGTGCACATACCCCAACGGGTACCAAACCATCAACCATATTGTTTCACTTTATACAATCAGGTTATTAACATATTACTCAGTGATAAGTGTGTTAGTTTACACACCTGAAATAACGAAGGTCTTAATCCCAAGAACCGGTCTAAATCCCTCGATCACCTTGCTCCTAGAATCGACCAAACAAGGGATTAGCACTTATACCATTCGGCCACAACCAATTAAACCAAAGGGGTTAACTTTGATCCCTTACCTTGCAATTGGTTTGGTTTCCTACCAAACCCCGAACCAAACGGCGGTTCTTCTGACAATCGGCCTTCCTCTATAACACAAACAATTAGTCTCATAAACCTTAGGCTTAACAAAAACTAAAAGAATGGACCATCGACCAACTTCTTACCACCACTTACCCAATGATTAACAGAGGTAACTGCTTCACTTGGTTGCCACCCAAGGTCCAAAGGCCCTATAGCGAAATGAATAACAAGAGATTAACTTCCTTGAATCAATCCCAAAATCGGCTCTTACCAAACCGAAAACAACAAAGCACTAGAGAGGAGAGAAATGGCCATTCGGCCAAGCACTTACCCAACACCAACCAATATTCGGCCAACAAAACACTAGGAGAGGGGAGAGATTCGGCCCTAGGTGCTTAACACCCCTATGTTCGGCTTAGTGTGAAAAAGAAAAAGAAAGAGTATAGATGAGAAGAAATGGAGGTTACGGCAATGGGGTTTGAGAGGAGAAAAAGAAAGTTTGAGAGAGCAAGTTGAGAGGGTTTCGGCACACAAAAGAAATGGAGAAGAGAAATGGAGAAAACAATGGAAGAATTCGGTTTTGAAGCAGGTGAGAGTTTCGGCACAAGTGTTTTAAGGGAAAAGAATGGAAATATGAGAAGTGGAAGGTAGCTAGTTTCGGCACAAGAGAGATTGAGGGAAGCAAATGCACAAATCGGCTAGATGCCCAAAAGAAAAGAAAATCGGCAAGGTATGATTGCTTTGGACTTTCGGTTTCAAGAAGAAAATGAAGAAAACTCTCTTGAATTTCGGTTTCAAGAAGTGAAGAAAATGAGAGGAAAACCTTGGAAAAATTCGGCTAACAAAGACCAAAAGGGAACTTTTGCTTGACACTCCAAGGACCGAAAATGCACAAAAGTGCCTAAGTGAATTTCGGCAATCCCACTCCCCACTTACCAAATCCGTCCACTCCCCCAAACTCTCCCCCAAGATTCGGCCACCACCCTCCAAGCACTCACCTCCACTAGTTCAAAGTTGTTGAACTAGTCAACCTCCTAAAATCACTCTCCACTTACCATTCAAATGGGTAGACTTAGTCCAAGGCAGAGTTTGAACTGCCTACAACTTCCCCCTTCCATGCCGTCAAAAAGGATGCAAAATATGGCCACTCCGCAGCTTGAACACAGGACCTCATCCCCTGCAAGTGGCGTCACACTCTCAAGCCCTTAGTGGCGTCTATCCTGCCACTCCACCAGCTTATCTCTTGTGCTAAAACCACGAAATAAAACCTTTAAACCCCAGCTTCCTCAGCTTCTCTCACCTAAGCCCAAAAACTAAAATTTTTCCTACCTCTCCGGCTCACACCTAGCTTACAATTAAGCTCCAAAACAACAAGAACAATAACATAGCAGGCAAAAAACATGCAACAATGCCATGACAAAAAAAATAGCCCCTAGCCCGGGATATTACAGTACAGGCACTAAGTGTGCGATGATATTTATGCTTTAGCTACGAAATTTGGCACTAAGTGTGCTATTAAATCAAATGAATAATAAAGGTTGATCGAAATGTAATATCGAGCATAAAGTAGCATGGATGGTGACTAACTATGTGTTGGATAAGGTATGTATTGAACCTTTGTGGTTGATGAAATTGTGAATGGAATTATGAATGGTTGAGTGAGTATTTTAGCTATGGATGATATGGTGTGAATATTTGAGAGTTGATCTATGTGATGGATTCACTTTGTATGTTGTATTTGATTTATTAATTGAATGTATTATGTTACAAACTTACTAAGCTTTGAAAGCTTATTGTGTGAATTGTTTCTCTATTTTACAATGTCAGTAAAGCTAGCTCGGATCTGGGGATCGTCAGCGACTCAATCACACTATCGGCTATCTATTTCGGTACTTTTGAAAGATGTACATATTTGGTAAATGGCATGTATAGGCTAGTGATTATGAGATGTTTGTACCTTACCATGTGTTATGGCTTGGAAGTTGAATGATATAAGCTTTTATATGTAGGCTTTGAAAATGACGAATGTGATATGAAGTAGTGAGGTTGGAAATGGTATATTCTATCCTTGGATTAGTTGATGAGAATTGTGATCTAAATGTGAACTTATGGTATGGATTACATTATGCTTGTTTTATATGTTTTGAGATGTAACTTTGATACTTTAGATGGACTTATTTGAGATGATATTGAACATGGAAATAGATGATGTTGATGATGGTTATTTGGTGCATATATTTGTATGTTTTGGTTGTTAATTGAGGTTTAAATCCATGAGATTTGAAGCTTGTAGGTGATTTCAAAATGTGGATGGTAATTTGGCCTTCAAAATGGCCTATAATTGCCCACACGGTGGAGCACACGGGCGTGTAGCTCGACCGTGTCTTTTGAATTTGTAATTTGGTACAAGTCAGACTCGACCACAGGCAAGACACATGGGCGTGTGACTAGTCGTGTGGATCAAGTCAGTAGCGACCACGGGCTGGACACACGGGTGTGTGACTGGCCGTGTGGTGCAAGTTAGTGTCGATCACGGGTGAGGCACACGGGCATGTCTCAGGCCGTGTGAACAAGTCAGTATGTATGCCCTGCTTTGCCACGGCTTGGATGCACGGGCATGTCTGAGGCCGTGCGTATGACCTCTGTAACTTAGAAATATGTTTAAATTTCAAAAATTTTCGTATGTGTTCGGATTAGTCCCGCCCTATTCTAAAGCATGTTTAAGGTCTTGTTGACCTATTTAAGGGACTATATGAATGTGAATTGTCATGTTTGGTTTTGAAATGATATGAAATGTTCAAAAATGATTAGTACTGCCTCTTAACCCTAGTCCGGCAATGGTTATGGGTTAGGGGTGTTACACATTATAGGTATATCAAAACAACCATTACTAGCCATTCCAATGCCTAGATTACAAACATCATTATCAAGCCACTAATGGCCAAGTTGTCCTATACATGCCATTATACCAAAATGATTTTACTATGTATACCCAAAATAAGCTAGTGGATAGTGTGATGATGCTCCAATAATCTCCAACCTTCGTGACCTTCCGAGCACTATAAAACAGGGGAACATAAAACAGAGTAAGCAATACATGCTTAGTAAGTTCGTATAATGGAAAACTAAACTTACCGATCCTGTTTATTAAATGTAAGCATACAATAACATGTTTTCCATCAACTTGGCAAAATTGCCTAAATGCAAACATTCAATCAAACATGCTAGTCACACAATTTTCATATGCATCAAGTAAACATAAATGAGCTCATCATACTATTTTCCTTCAAGACATCATTCATTTCATTCCATAATTCTCTTATCATGCCAAGAGTTTTGTCCGTTGAACCATTGAAATTTCGATGGATGCTCAGGTGGTACACTTGAGGTGTACGATTCAATAACTCGTCAATTCTTTTTCAAGAGTATCCATTAGGGAACTTAACCAAGGAACACACACTCGATCCAAATATTGTATAATAGGATTACCAGTCCAGGCTAAATCATTTATTTAACATATGCTTAGATGAGCTCAATTAGGATTACCAGTCCAGGCTAAATCCTAATTGTAACGTATGCTCGAGAGTTATTATATCAGTATTACCCATCCGGGCTAAATCCTTTCTATAAAGAGGACAATAGGATTACTCATCCGAGCTAAATCCGTCAGCAACAAATGCAGGACCTCATGCATTTCGAGAAAGCACATATACTCATCGGAATTCAATATTCAAACGGGACTTAACCCGTTTTCACCATTTCAAGCATGCATTCAATTTTTCATTATAGCATTCAACTAATTCAAATAAATATAAGTCACATTACATGCAAACACAACATTCAATTAACCATATTCACATGCTCGATTAAGTTACACGAACTTACCTCGACATATTGTTCGCGTATAAAATCTACTAATCCAAAACTGTTCCTTTTCCTCGGTCTAGCCCCAAAATTTTTATTGTCCGAATCTATATAAATAACTCTAATCATCAATTTCACACATTTCTTATTCATTTGGACTCAATTTACGTCCTAGGAAAAATTACCATTTTGCCCCTAACTTTTTCCATAAATTCCAATTTCGTCCCTAGGCTCGGAAAATGAAATTTGTGCAATTTACTCCCTATTCCAACCCTAACCAAAATTTTAATATAAAATTTATAGCACATATTTTCTATAAATTTTAGAATTTTTTCATCAATTTTCACAACTTTACACTTTAGTCCCTAAATCATGTTTTCATCAAAAATCACTTTGTAAAAGTTGTTGATCTATCAAAACAACCTTTCATTTTCTACCATAAAATTCAAATTTTTAGCATATTCATCCATGACCCATTTTCCATACTTTGATAACTTTTCAAATTGATCCTCCAAATAGATAGATTAAGCTATCCCGGTTTCAAAAATATCAATATTACTAAAAAGGGGACAAGAAAACCTACTAATTAAGCCATGAAAGTTTCTTCTCTCTCTCATAGGGTTTCCATGTATTTTAGGTTGAAGACGACATAAAAAAATAAGATGATATCTTTTATCATCTTTTAATTAATTTAATTATTTTCAATTTCCAATTTAGTCCTTGCCCTTTTTCTAAATTTCCGTGGATAAGTCACAAAAATATCTACATACTTTTCTTTAATGGTCTAATTACCATATAAGGACCTCAGTTTTGAATTCCATAGCTATTTAATCCTTATAGCTACTAGAATTCAACTTTTGCATTTTATGAGATTTAATCCTTCTCGTAATTAAGCACATAATCAATAAAATTTTTTTATCAGAATTCTCACATGTCATTTCTAACATATTACGAACCATGTAATAAAATAAAAATAAATTTTATTTTTGAATCGGATTTGTGGTCTCGAAACCACTACTCCAATTTCACTGAAAAATGGGTTGTTACAACTCTCCACCTTAAGGATTTTCGTCCTCGAAAATCTTACCAGTAAAAAGATTCGGGTATTACTTCCTCATAGTAGCCTCCGGTTCCCAGGTAGCCTCTTCTATACCGTGTCGTTCCCAAAGAAATTTTACTAATGCTACCTTTTTATTTCTTAACTCCTTTGTTTCACGTGCCAGAATTTTGATTGGTTCTTTACTGTAAGTTATATCAGGCTGTATCAAATTTTTTTCGGAGAAATAACATGTGAAGGATCTGATCTATACCATCGTAACATAGACACATGGAAAACATTATGAATCTGATCAAGTTCTGGTGGTACAGGTAATCGATATGTAACCGGTCCAATTCTTTCTATAATCTCATATGGCCCAAAGAACTGTGGACTCAGTTTTCCTTTACGACCAAACCGGATAACTTTCTTCCAAGGTGATACTTTCAAGAATACCTTGTCACCGACTTGAAATTCTATTTCTTTTCGTTTAAGATCAGCATAGGACTTTTGATGATCAGAGGCTGTTTTCAAACTGTCTCGAATTACTTTCACTTTTTCCTCTGTTTCACGGACTAAGTCAACTCTGTGTAACTTTTTCTTACTAAGTTCAGTACAATACAATGGTGTTCTACATTTGCGACCATATAAAGCTTCATGCGGTGCCATTTTGATACTGGATTGTTAACTGTTATTATAAGCAAATTCAACCAAAGGCAAATACTTTTCCCAGTTACCTTCAAACTCAAGTATACAACACCGAAGCATATTTTCCAAAATTTGTATTACCCGTTCAGACTGACCATCTGTCTGTGCTAAAGTGTAACTGAGTACCCAGAGCTTCTTGTAATTTGCTCCAGAATCGAGATGTAAACCGAGGGTCTCTATCTGAAATAATAGAGACAGGCACTCCATGCAGTTTGACAATCACAGAAACATATAATTTAGCTAATCTGTCCAAGGAAAAATCCATACGTATCGGAATAAAGTGTGCCGACTTTGTCAACCGATCGAAAATTACCCAAATGGCATATTTCTTCTTTGGAGACAGGGGTAAGCTCGATACAAAGTCCATAGTAATTATTTCCCATTTTCATTTCGGTGTCGTAACCGGCTATAATAGTCTAGAAGACAACTGATGTTTAGCTTTTACTTGCTGACATATCAAAAATTTGGATACAAATTCAGAAATATCCCTTTTTATTCTCGGCCACTAGTACATCTTTTTTAGATCGTTGTACATTTTATTACTACCAGGATGAATAGACATGTTACCGTTATGAGCTTCATTTAGAATCTTCTTTTTGAGATTTTCGGTACACACACTCTGCCTCTGAATAACAAACAACCATTAGTCCAGATCTTGTTTTCTGAGTCAGGAGTCGATTCACTTTGTATCTATTTTGCTTGCAATTTACTATCATTTTTCTAAGCTTCAGAGATATGCTGCAAAAACATTGGTCTAGCTTTTAACTCAGCTATGATTGAACCATCAACAGATAATGACAATTAGGTATTCATTGCTCGCAAAGTATACAGGGATTTTCTGCTCAAAGCATCTACAACTACATTGGCTTTTCCTGAATGGTGGTCAATAACAAGATCGTACTCTTTCAGTAATTCAAGCCACCTGTGCTGTCTCAAATTCAAATCTTTCTGTGACATCAAATATTTTAAACTTTTATGATTAGTTAATATATGAAATTTTTCACCAAATAAATAATGCCGCCAGATTTTCAATGCAAACACTATGGCTGCCAATTCAAGGTCATGTGTCGGGTAGTTTCTTTCATGTGGCTTTAGCTGTCTTGAAGCATAGGCTACTACTTTACCTTTTTGCATCAAAACACAGCCTAAACCATTCAATAACGCATCATTGTAAATTATAAATTCCTTACGATTTAGGCTGAACTAACATAGGTGTTTCTATCAATAAAACTTTCAACCTATCAAAACTTTACTGACATTTATCAGACCATTATTTCACATCTTTCTGTAACAAACGGGTCATCAGAGAAGATATCATTGAGAACCATTTTACAAACTTTCAATAATACCCAGCCAGTCCCAGAAAACTTTGGACTTCAGATAAATTCTTCGGTGTCTTCCAATTAAAAATGGCTAAGATTTTACTTGGATCCATTTTGACACCTTCATCAGATACTATATGCCCAAGAAAACCAACTTACCGTAGCCAAAATTCACATTTACTAAATTTGGCATACAATTGTTTCTCACGTAGAGTTTGCAACACTATTCTCAAATGTTCAGCATGTTCATTTTTATCTCGAGAGTAAACCAAAATATCATCTATAAATACCACCACAAACCTGTCTAAATAAGGGTTGAAAATTCTGTTCATCAGATACATAAACATTGCAAGTGCATTTGTTAAACTGAATGGCATCACAAGAAACTCATAGTGTCCATAACTGGTTCTAAAAGTTGTCTTGGGTACATCTGGATCTTTTACCCGTAGTTGATAGTAACCAGAACGGAGATTAATATTTGAAAATATAGTGGCACATTTTAATTGGTCAAACAAGTCATCAATACGAGGCAATGGATACTTGTTCTTTATTGTAACTCTGTTGAGCTATCTATAATCAATGCACAACCTCAACTATCCATCTTTCTTCTTTACAAATAGAACCGACGCACCCCAAGGTAAGAAACTAGGTCGAGCAAAACCTCTGTCAATCAATTCTTATAACTATGCTTTCAACTCTTTTAGTTCAGTAGGAGCCATCCTGTAAGGTGCTATAGATATAGGTGTTGTACCCGGGACAAGATGTATAGAGAATTCCACTTCTTTATCCCGTGGTAAGCTAGGTAATTCTTCTGGGAATATACAAGAAATTCACATACGACCAGCACTGACTGAATCTTCGACTCAGATACTTTAGTATCCAACACATATGCAAGATAAGCATCATAACCCTTTCTGACATATTTCTGTGCTAATATTGCTGAAATCACATTAGGTAATCCATCCATTTTATCAAATTCAACATGAAGTAATTCACCACTCTGACATTTCATTACAGTATATTTCTATTTATAATTCACCATTGCATCATACTGGGTTAACCAATCCATTCCCAAAATCACATCAAATTCATCGCATGGCAATAACATCAAGTTAGCTGAAAAGCAATAACCTTTTACCATCAACGAACAGTTTTTATAGACTTTATCCACCATAACATATTGGCCCAGGGGGTTTGAAAATTTAACCACAAATTTAGTGAATTCGACAGGTAAATTTTTAACTGACACTATGTTTGTGCATATGTATGAATGTGTGGAACCAGGATCAATCAATGCAATAATATCAGTATCAAGTAGAGAAAATGTACCACTAATGACGTCTGGTGCAAAGGCATCTTCTCTAGCATGAATAGCATATGTTCTTGCAGATGCTCATGCCTCAGATCTAACTGTTGTATCCCTGGTAGTACCTCGACTACCACTAACATTGTCAAGGTGACGTGGTGGTTTGCCCCTCGAGATAGGATTACTAGGCTTTGGAGCAAGTTATATTTCTTTTTCAATTCTTTCTGGACAATCTCTAAGAAAATGGTCAACTAACCCGAATCCATAACAAGCTCCACTTGTAGACCAACATTCCCCATGATGAAATTTGTTACATTGTTTACATTTCGGTTTGGAATTGTAACACCCCTTACCCGTATTCAACGCTAGAACATGGCTCGAGGCATAACTAAACTTATAACACAAGCATTCACACAATTCTGAGTCATAAATTTGCATCCAAACTAAAACCATTCATATTCAATCATAAATTCCCTTATACGAGCCTACGAGGCCCAAAACATGCTTTGGAGGTGGTTCCGGACTAAACTGAGAACTTTAGAAATTTTTACAAAACTTAGAAAATTTTTTCTAGATGTAGGGCTCACACGTCTGTGTGGTCCAAGGGACACACCCGTGTGACCCTGGGACACGTTCTTCCTTCAAACCGTGTTCGATTAGGGTGCTCTCTAACTTGTGCCATACGGCTGTGCCATACGTCCGTGTCCTAGGCCGTGTAGCACACACGACTGAGACACCCGCCCGTGTGCTAAATTTTGGACATTCTTCTTCACAAAATTTAGGTGCAGGGGACACACGGCCAGAATACATGCCCGTGGGGCCACACACGGTCTAGACACACGCCCGTGTGGACAGAAAACAAGGCAATTTACCAAGCCGTTTTGCCACCGTCACTTACACACATCAACACAACATCACATGGCACAAATTCAAGCATATAAGAGCAACCAAACAACCACAACCAAGACAATAACATGTCATCCTCATTCCATTATTTATCATACTTAGAACATCAACCTTTCCACACCAAATCATGCAAGATTCCACATTCACAAATGACATTAATATATAAATATACTTATAACCAATATTAGCCAACTTCCATTGCTATATACAAAAATGAACCATAAACCATTATAAGCCAACACATATGGCCAAATTAATAATAACATATATAACCAAAAGACCAAATCCCTATACATGCCATACTTGAATTCATCAATACCCAAAGTGATAGCTTGATAGTGTGATAGGATATTCGGTGATCTCCAATCTGAGCTAGCTCAATGACACTATAAAACATGGGAAAGGAAGGGGGTAAGCTATATATCTTAGTAAGTCTGTATGAATATAATAAGCAACTCATACCAACCATTTACCAAGTCCAACAATGTAACAACCCAAACCCGGCCCAAACACTATGGCCGAATCTAGTTTGCTACAGTGGAAAATATTTTGGAAAACACTTTTGGAAAGTAAAAATTCTTAGTTGCCGAAAACCTTTTCAATTGATTGTTTTGTTAAACCTTACTTAGAATTTATTTAAAATTAATTCAACCAAGTTATTATAAAATATCGAGTGTGCCCGATGGCACGATGAAAACATCTTCGTGTTAATTTGGGAAAACATGTGACTTTAATTTAATATTGATAATCATAGTTTAAAACAATTATTCGACATATGAAAAATAACAAAAATAAAATATCAGGAGGCCTTATTACATCCAAATAAACTAAAAATCAGAAATAAATTTTATCATAACTAAAATTAAAGTTCATTTAATTTAAATCCACCGCATGGCCACCTCGAGTCAACCCGGCTCCACATCCGCGATCTACGTGTCACCTGAAAAATGTAAAGGAGAAGGTGAGTCACCAAGACTCAGTATGTAACCCTTCCCCCGTTTTAAAGACAGTTTCATACACAACATATAACAATTAATATGCAGAATATTATGTACCCTCAACCTAGCCAACCAAACGCCACTGTCTACCCCGCTGTGGTACCAAACCACTGGTGGTGCCAAACCACTGGTGACATATAGTCACGATGTGTTACCAAAACACTGGTGTCCGTAGACACGAATCGATTGATGGGGCCAACCCATCGTGTGATACCAAATCACTGGCAGGCGATCCCATATCTCAAGTGGGGCCAACCCACGGTGGTGTTAACCACAGGGACGAGTCCCTATGAGGTGCCAAACCTCTGGAGGTACCAAACCTCTGGTGACCGTAGTCACGGTGTGTTACCAAAACACTGGTGCCCGTCGGCACGATTAATACTGCCCCCTCCACTCATCAATCCCACATCAGTCACATATGTATATGTTTCATGTCATCACATACTTAAATCTCATGTATCAATACATCATGCTTCCCAAAAGCATCGAATAACAAATTCATATTAACAGGTACTTACCTGAATCACCATCTATACCGATATGGTATATTATCCAATGCTACATAAAATCAAGATAGCATTCACAACAATCAGCACATTTAACAAGTTATACGTGTGTATGTACACACCTGTCACCAACGAGGAGTCTAAATCCCGAAAAGAGATGTCGGCCACCTAGATCTACTGGTCCCTATGTTCGGCCACAATAGTGTTAGTGATATGGGCCATTCGGCCAAACCAAATAATTTAAAGGGGTCATACTTTGTACCCGAATCCTTACCTAACCGCTTGAATTCTAGCTTCGGCACCCAAATCGCGATTCTGATTCACCACAACAATTGATCAATTAACACTATCAATAACCATGGCCTTTGGCTTTTAAACACTAACATAAGCCTTACCTATACTTACCAAATCGGTTGACAGAAGACTTTGAACCAATTACTTCAAGATCCCGAAATACCTGGACAGAATCGGTTTAAAATAGGGAGTTAATATCCTAGCCACAAGTGCCAAAATTAGTTCCTATTCCCTTAAAAAGAAATCGGCAAGAACAAGAGATCAGAATAAGGCATTCGGCTCTTGCCCCTTACCCCCCATATGAACCGATTGTAGGAAAACTTGAGGAGATTACCTTAATTAAGCTATTCGGCCAAAACCACCCAACTGAGGAGAAGGGATTCGTCTTTCAGTAACCAAGAGAAAGTGCAAACAGAAGTTTCGGCTAAGTGTTTTTGAGAGGAAAAAGAAAGAAATAGGTTGGGAATTTTGGTATAGGAGATTCGGCCAAGGTCTAAGGAGAATGGAGAAAAATAACAGAAACAAAGAAGGAAAAGTTGGGGATTTTGCTAAAATGAAAACAAGGTAGTAGGTTGGGGCTTTTATAAACATTCGGCACCCCCCTAGTGGCCTTGCCGTCCACTTCTCCATGAAGTGTTTAAATTTCGGCAACCACCTACACCCTCTATTGGCCACTCATTTGATTTAATTCAACTTAGTTTGAATTAATCCCCCTTAAATCAAATAATAATCCAACCAATATCCTCTTTATCTACTATTATCCTTAGGATAAAAATCCCAAAAAAAACTCATGTTATCTACGTAAATAATAAATAATAAAAAGAGTTTAAAGAGAGGAAGTCTCTCCCCCCTTGTGCCGTCCACTTAAAGAGCAAAAAGAGGGGATTCTTATGACTCGAACCAAGGTTCTCCCTTCCCCTTGCTGGCGTCACATGCTAGCTCTTAAGTGACCTCACTTTTGCCACTTTACCAAGGGCTTTTTAATGTCCAAATTCCCTCATTTATTCTTATAACACCCTCCTGCTAAGGCTCCCTGCCTTTAAAGTTCAAGATGAAATTTTCTACCAAACCGAGCCTACTCAAGACCATTAATTAACCTTTATTATTCCATAATTAATATCACAGTGGTTCAAACATAAGAAAAATAATTTAATTCCAAATAGCCCTATTTTTGGGATGTTACAGTTCTACCCCCCTTAAAATAAATTTCGTCCTCGAAATTACCTGATTAGAAGAGGTGGGGGTATTGCTGCCTCATCACATCCTCGGGTTCCCATGTAGCTTCCTCTGTACCATGGTTTCGCCATAGCACTTTCACTAAGGGCACTGACTTCCTTCGTAGAACCTTCACATCTCGATCTAAGATCTGGACCGGTTCTTCTTCAAAAGATAAATCCGAGTTCACCTCAATCTCTGCTACTGGCACAACGTGCGAAGGATCTGACCGATACCGTCTCAGCATCGATACATGAAATACGTCATGGATCTGATTCAGTTCTGCCGGCAACTCTAGCTGATAAGCTACCGGTCCTACTCGCTTTACAACTGTATATGGCCCAATGAACCTTGGGCTTAGCTTCCCTTTCCGGCCAAATCTCAACGCCTTTTTCCAAGGTGACACCTTCAGAAAAACCTTGTCTCCCACGGCATACTCCATTTCCTTGCGTTTGAGATCGGCATAAGACTTCTGCCTATCTGATGCTTCCTTGAGACGAGACCGAATCACCTTGACTTTGTCTTCAGTTTCTGTTACCAATTCTGGACCCAGAACTTGTCGTTCCCCCAACTCCGTCCAACATGTAGGAGTACGGCATTTTCGTCCATATAGGGCTTCATATGGAGCCATCTGAATACTCGCTTGATAACTATTGTTATAGGCGAATTCCGCCAATGGTAGGTACTCTTCCCAACTACCACTAAAATCCAAGACACATCCTCTTAACATGTCCTCCAAAATCTGTATCACCCTTTCCGATTGTCCGTCAGACTGTGGATGGAAAGCTGTACTGAAATCCAACCGTGTACCCAAAGCTTGATGCAACGCTTTCCAGAACCTTGACGTGAATCTGGGATCCCTATCCGAGATGATCGACACTGGCACACCATGCAATCTTACTATTTCTGACACCTAAAGCTTAGCTAGCTTCTACAGAGAAAAATCCACCCTTACCGGTATAAAGTGAGCTGACTTAGTTAGACGGTCTACTATTACCCAAACTGCGTCTTTCTTGCTGGGCGTAAGGGGTAACCCACTGACGAAATCCATAGTGATCCTCTCCCATTTCCATTAAGGGATCTTTACCGGTTGAAGTAGCCCTGAAGGCAATTGATGTTCAGCCTTAACCTGCTGACACGTCAGACACTTTCCCACAAATTCAGTTACCTCCCGCTTCAACCCGGGCCACCAGAACTGTTTCCGTAGATCTCCATACATCTTGCTTCCTCCCGGATGCATAGCGTATGGGCTGCTATGTGCATCTTGGAGAATTTTCCGCCTTAATTCTGTATCCTTCGGCATACAAGCTCGCCCTTGAAGACATAGCACTCCATCATTAGACAGACTGTACCCTTCCAAACCACCATCCCGAACTTGTACCCTCTTAGCGTTCAAGCATTCATCCACTAACTGCTTTTCCTTAATCTCCTCAATCCACATTGGCTTAACTTGGAGTTCCGCCAATAGACTCCCATCATCATATAGACTCAACTGAGTGAACATTGCTCTTAAGTCCGTCACAACCTTTCGGCTCAACGCGTCGGCTACCACGTTAGCCTTACCCGGATGGTACTCAATTGAACAATCGTAGTCCTTTAATAGTTCAATCCACTGACGCTGTCTCAGGTTTAGATCCTTCTGAGTTAGAAGATACCTCAAGCTCTTGTGATCCGTGTAGACTATTGACTTTTCCCCGTACAGATAGTGTCTCCATATCTTTAGAGCGAAGACAACTGCTGCTAACTCCAAGTCGTGCGTTGGGTAGTTAACCTCATGCGGTCTTAACTGACGAGATGCATAGGCTACTACCTTCCCTTCTTGCATCAGCACACATCCCAAACCAGTATGGGATGCATCACAATAGACGGTGAACAACTTTCCTGCTTCAGGCTGTACCAAAACCGGAGCTTCCGTCAGAATTTTCCTCAACTTATCAAAACTTTCTTGTTGCTTCTCCGACCATACAAATGGAACTCCTTTCCTCAATAACTTCGTCAATGGAGCTGCGATCAGAGAGAACCCTTCCACAAACCTTCGATAATACCCCGCTAAACCCAGAAAACTCCGTATTTCAGCCACCGACCTAGGCGGTTTCCACTCCAACACCGCTTCAATCTTGCGAGGGTCTACTCTAATTCCTTCCGCCGACACTACGTGCCCTAAGAAAGCCACGTCCCTCAGCCAAAATTCGCACTTACTGAATTTTGCATATAACTGCTTCTCCCTCAATACTTGCAGAACTATCCGTAAATGCTTGTCATGCTCCTCCTCCGTCTTTGAATAAACCAATATGTCGTCTATAAACACCACGACAAATTGATCTAAGTACTGCTGAAACACCCTATTCATCAAGTCCATGAATGCCGCCGGTGCATTGGTCAACCCGAATGGCATCACTAAGAACTCGTAATGCCCATACCGAGTTCGGAATGCCGTCTTGTGAACATCAGCCTCCTTCACCCTTAATTGATGATAACCTGACCTAAGGTCAATCTTTGAGAATACCGACGCACCCTTCAATTGGTCAAACAAATCATCGATCCGAGGCAACGGGTACTTGTTTTTGATCGTTAACTTGTTTAACTGACGGTAGTCGATGCACATCCGCATAGAACCGTCCTTCTTCTTGACAAACAACACAGGTGCTCCCCACGGAGATATACTTGGTCAAATAAACCCTCTATCCAAGAGCTCCTGAATTTGAGCCTTCAGCTCCACCAATTCCTTTGGTGCCATTCGATACGGTGCTATAGATACAGGTGCCGTTCCAGGTAGCAAATCTATACCGAATTCGACTTCCCGATCCGGAGGCAGACCCGGAAGCTCTTCTGGGAACACATCAGCGAATTCCCCAACCGTCCGAACCTTTCCAACTACTGACTCCTTAGCTTCCAAAGCACAGATTCGAACCAAATACGCCTCACAACCCTTCTTGACCATCTTTTCAGCCTTCAAGGCAGACACTACGTTGGATAGGTAATTCCTCCTATCACCTATCATAACTACTTCATCACCTTCCGCCGTCTTAAGAACCATGCGCTTAGCCGCGCAATCCAAATTCGCCTGATACTTAACCAGCCAGTCCATTCCAAGGATCAAATCGAACTCCCCAAACGGTAGTTCCATCAGATCAGCAACGAATACTACCCCTTGGAGTTCTAGGGGTACGTCTCTATAAAGTTTGTCTACCACTACAGAGTGACCTAAAGGGCTAACTACAGTCATCTCCCTAGAAGCAGTTTCAGAGTTTAGGTCCATAGTTCCTACCACACTACTAGCAATGTACGAGTGCGTCGAACCCATATCAATTAATGCAACATAAGGAAGATCAAAAATTAGAAAAGTACCGGTTATGACATCCGGTGCGTCACCCTCCTCGCGACGCCTCGCTGCGTAAACTAAGCCAGGCTGCCTAGCCTCTGTGTTACCTGAACCTCTGCCCTGAGTTCCACGACCTCGGTTAGGACCGTTGTTTCCTCTGCCATTACCATGACCCCTCTGTGGTCCCACATTTCTATCCTGAGTACGATTCTGCCCCTCTGGCTGATTCTTAGCTAGTTTCCGGGGACAATCTCTGACACGATGCTCCAAAGACCCACACTCAAAACATCCTCTATCACCGGTCCAACAACCTCCTCAATGGGTCTTTCCACAGCGGTTACACTGAGTCGGCCTCTGATTAGTAGTCATGGGTCTTGCCGCCTGATTTGGCCCACTTGGCCTAGCCTTTTTCTGAACACTACCACTTGATCCAGCTGACCCAAATCCTCTCTTCTGATTATTCCTACTATAACTTTGCCTCACAGCCTCCTTGATCCCTTCGGCTACCTTAGCCTTTTCCACTAGAGATGAGAACTCACGAACCTGCTGCGGGGCAATCAGTAACCTCAAATCATCTCGGAGTCCATCCTCAAAGCGGACACAGCGCTCATGCTCAGTAGACACGATGCCTCTAGCATACCTACTCAGCCTTAAAAACTCCGCCTCATACTCCGACACTGACTTAGTTCCTTGCACTAATCCCAGAAAAGCCTTTCTCTGCGCGTCAGTGTAGCTGGTACCCACATACTTCTTCTGATAGGTGGTTTTGAAATACTCCCAAGTCAGATCATCTGCTGTAGCCCCGTCTCGAACCGTAAGCCACCACTGATACGCTTCATCCTTTAGAAGCGACACTGCCCCTTTCAGCTTTTCTTCCTCAGTCAGGTCAAGATCATCCATGATCCTTTCAGTTGACTCTAGCCAGTATTCTGCTGCACTGGGTGCCACTCCTGACACACCCCGGAATACCTCCGCTCCGTTAGATCGGAGTCGCTCGGGAACAGATTTCTGAGCTCCCAAATTTCCACCAGCCCCAGCCACCATCTCCAAAACTCGCAAAACAGCTTGCGATACCGCCTCACCACCGGTCTGATCCTGCTCCTCAGCTCTAAAAGTAGGAGGTGGTGGTGGCGGTGGTACCCCATTTTCAGAACCTTGTCCCGACCTGACGGGTTCAGACACCGTCATCCTACCCCTACCGCATCCACGGCGTCCACGTCCTCTAGAACTCATTCTATCTACCGCGCTTTTAATCTGATTAAGAAAAATTTTATGCGTTAGCATTTGTTCCACTTTCTTATTCGCGAAGAAATTTTATGGATAGAGTTTTAATCAGAGATTCTTTCGAGCAAACAAGGTTTCAGTTTCCTATCCTAGTTCGCACAAAGAAGTTCATGCATCCATTCCGTAATACTTTCCATACCTATTCGCTCATCGGACATTTCTGCCCATTTCTAACCCAGGGGTATTTTCGTCTTTTTCCTACAGGGGTATTTTCGTAATAGAAGAAGTTGTAAAATTTTAATAAAACAGATCACTTTGTAATTCCCCAAAACTGGAGGATGTTTCCGAAAATTGGCAAAATTAAAGATCTGGCCTCGTTTTAGAATCCAGGGGTATTTCGGTAATTTTGCAACTTGAGGGCGTTTTCGAAATTTTCCAAAACGAAAATATTTTTCTGATGATTTCCAAAGCTAAGTTATGGAATATTTGTAAAAT
Organism: Gossypium australe; assembly: GCA_005393395.2. Lineage (NCBI taxonomy): Eukaryota > Viridiplantae > Streptophyta > Magnoliopsida > Malvales > Malvaceae > Gossypium > Gossypium australe. The sequence continues at coordinate 44,267,186 of CM016625.1, read as the reverse complement.
AGTTGAAATTTTTGAGCAAAACCATTGAACTGATATTTTATGAACCGAGGGCATTTTACAAATTTTACCCCCTAAGGGCATTTCTGTAATTTTCCACAATCAAGTTTTTTGACAAAAACGTTGTAAAAATAATGTTCTCGGATTTGAAAAAGTTATTGCATAAGTTTTGAAAACATTAGGGTTTGTTGTTTCATTCTTTTTCGAAAACATGGCTAATTCCCTTTTTGGGTTTTAATCATTGTGTTTAGCCTATGACTGAGCCCTTCTGGTCAGGGTGAACCAAAGCTACGCACCAGGCAGAATTCGAGTGAAGAGGAGTGGGTCACGCGGACCGCTTAAATACCAAGCTCTCACCGAACCTTTCTAGACATGCGCACAGAGGTTACCACACCACTGAGCCCTCTGAGTTAGGGTGAACCGAAGCTACGCACCAGGTAGGATACCTGCGAAGAGGAGGTGAGTCACGAGGACTGCTTAAATACCAGGCTCTTCCGGATCCACTCCTAGACATGCGTACAGGGGTTACCACACCCTAGCTCAGTGACTAAGTCATAGGTTGGTTTAGTTCCTTAAGTCTTATGTTCTGTTTGTGTGTTTGAGTAATCTAATCCTAGGGTTCAAGTTCCTATAAGTCTATCTACATTCCATGCTTCCTACCCTTCTACAGAATATAATTCACGAAGAGGTTTCGATGTACTTACCTGGGCGGATCGGTGCCGGAGACTCGGGCCATGCTGTTCAAAAACCAAAAATCATTCCATAAGGCCTACCAAAACATTTTTGGGCCTTGGGCCCCCACAGTCGAGCTTTGAACCTGGCTCTGATACCAATTTTGTAACAACCCAAACCCGGCCCAAACACTATGGCCGAATCTAGTTTGCTACAGTGGAAAATATTTTGGAAAACACTTTTGGAAAGTAAAAATTCTTAGTTGCCGAAAACCTTTTCAATTGATTGTTTTGTTAAACCTTACTTAGAATTTATTTAAAATTAATTCAACCAAGTTATTATAAAATATCGAGTGTGCCCGATGGCACGATGAAAACATCTTCGTGTTAATTTGGGAAAACATGTGACTTTAATTTAATATTGATAATCATAGTTTAAAACAATTATTCGACATATGAAAAATAACAAAAATAAAATATCAAGAGGCCTTATTACATCCAAATAAACTAAAAACCGGAAATAAATTTTATCATAACTAAAATTAAAGTTCATTCAATTTAAATCCACCGCATGGCCACCTCGAGTCAACCCGGCTCCACATCCGCGATCTACGTGTCACCTGAAAAATGTAAAGGAGAAGGTGAGTCACCAAGACTCAGTATGTAACCCTTCCCCCGTTTTAAAGACAGTTTCATACACAACATATAAAAATTAATATGCAGAATATTATGTACCCCCAACCTAGCCAACCAAACACCACTGTCTACCCCGCTGTGGTACCAAACCACTGGTGGTGCCAAACCACTGGTGACATATAGTCACGATGTGTTACCAAAACACTGGTGTCCGTAGACACGAATCGATTGATGGGGCCAACCCATCGTGTGATACCAAATCACTGGCAGACGATCCCATATCTCAAGTGGGGCCAACCCACGGTGGTGTTAACCACAGGGACGAGTCGCTATGAGGTGCCAAACCTCTGGAGGTACCAAACCTCTGGTGACCGTAGTCACGGTGTGTTACCAAAACACTGGTGCCCGTCGGCACGATTAATACTGCCCCCTCCACTCATCAATCCCACATCAGTCACATATGTATATGTTTCATGTCATCACATACTTAAATCTCATGTATCAATACATCATGCTTCCCAAAAGCATCGAATAACAAATTCATATTAACAGGTACTTACCTGAATCACCATCTATACCGATATGGTATATTATCCAATGCTACATAAAATCAAGATAGCATTCACAACAATAAGCACATTTAACAAGTTATACGTGTGTATGTACACACCTGTCACCAACGAGGAGTCTAAATCCCGAAAAGAGATGTCGGCCACCTAGATCTACTGGTCCCTATGTTCGGCCACAATAGTGTTAGTGATATGGGCCATTCGGCCAAACCAGATAATTTAAAGGGGTCATACTTTGTACCCGAATCCTTACCTAACCGCTTGAATTCTAGCTTCGGCACCCAAATCGCGATTCTGATTCACCACAACAATTGATCAATTAACACTATCAATAACCATGGCCTTTGGCTTTTAAACACTAACATAAGCCTTACCTATACTTACCAAATCGGTTGACAGAAGACTTTGAACCAATTACTTCAAGATCCCGAAATACCTGGACAGAATCGGTTTAAAATAGGGAGTTAATATCCTAGCCACAAGTGCCAAAATTAGTTCCTATTCCCTTAAAAAGAAATCGGCAAGAACAAGAGATCAAAATAAGGCATTCGGCTCTTGCCCCTTACCCCCCATATGAACCGATTGTAGGAAAACTTGAGGAGATTACCTTAATTAAGCTATTCGGCCAAAACCACCCAACTGAGGAGAAGGGATTCGTCTTTCAGTAACCAAGAGAAAGTGCAAACAGAAGTTTCGGCTAAGTGTTTTTGAGAGGAAAAAGAAAGAAATAGGTTGGGAATTTTGGTATAGGAGATTCGGCCAAGGTCTAAGGAGAATGGAGAAAAATAACAGAAACAAAGAAGGAAAAGTTGGGGATTTTGCTAAAATGAAAACAAGGTAGTAGGTTGGGGCTTTTATAAACATTCGGCACCCCCCTAGTGGCCTTGCCGTCTACTTCTCCATGAAGTGTTTAAATTTCGGCAACCACCTACACCCCCTATTGGCCACTCATTTGATTTAATTCAACTTAGTTTGAATTAATCCCCCTTAAATCAAATAATAATCCAACCAATATCCTCTTTATCTACTATTATCCTTAGGATAAAAATCCCAAAAAAAAACTCATGTTATCTACGTAAATAATAAATATAAAAAGAGTTTAAAGAGAGGAAGTCTCTCCCCCCTTGTGCCGTCCACTTAAAGAGCAAAAAGAGGGGATTCTTATGACTCGAACCAAGGTTCTCCCTTCCCCTTGCTGGCGTCACATGCTAGCTCTTAAGTGACCTCACTTTTTCCACTTTACCAAGGGCTTTTTAATGTCCAAATTCCCTCATTTATTCTTATAACACCCTCCTGCTAAGGCTCCCTGCCTTTAAAGTTCAAGATGAAATTTTCTACCAAACCGAGCCTACTCAAGACCATTAATTAACCTTTATTATTCCATAATTAATATCACAGTGGTTCAAACATAAGAAAAATAATTTAATTCCAAATAGCCCCATTTTTGGGATGTTACAAACAATATAAACATAAGATAATATAGATTGCTATAAATCTCACAGTTACAATTTATTCAGTCACAGTTACAATTTAACATGTCTTGGCATTAGCCTAACCACCACAATCTCTCCATTATAACATATTACCACGACCAAAAAACCATTTCAATCCTCACAGAAAACATACATGTTAATTATGAGTATTTACGTTTCAAGCATATACTTTAACATCTTTCAATTACCTAAACTCTTATCTTCACATATTTCCATAACCATTTTAATAGGCAATTATGCCAATCTTCCCTTTTTCTCATATCTGATAAATCACAATTTATGTGAATAAAACATGCTATATCATAACTCAATTCGGCCCGAAAACAATCACATAATTGTCAACTGAATTTACCATGTACTTCATACATCACAAGTATAGACCAATGATCACAAGGTTTTCACAAAAGCATTCTCATCGAAACCATGAACTGACAATATCATGAAGTCAATACTTATAAACTTTATGTACATACTTGTACTAATTCGTAATACTTACATGCTCTTTCTCTTCTTTGACATACTCATTGAATTTTCCAGTCGAACCACTTGGAATACTATCGGATACACGAAATATCTTGCACATAAGTGCCACATATGTTGCCAATGCTACCTAATATCTCATAACACATATAGGCTCACTCTCGAGCTATCCACGGGCCTGCTCACACAAGCTGTTAATCGAGACGTAGCTACGTGGTGCTGCTTACACAAGCTGTCAAGTATCTGCAACATATGCCAGTATACCCAACCACCGTAGGACATACAGGACCAGCACCCGGGACTCATAAATCACATAATCACATGGGTTCCTAGTGACACATGTCACTTGTATCCGAATCTATTCCTAATGTTCAATTGAGATTTCTCTCTTGCCAAAACTTCATCGAATATGCTCATAGAATCAATCATACAATCCATGCAATATCAAAACAATAAAATACAAATATAACATTTCATTATTAACATAAGAACTTACCTAGTCATAAAAATGGCAAAAAGGACCTAACCGTCAAATACTTGTTTTTCCCCCGTTCTAATTTTGAACCACGTTTTTCTTGATCTATAATATCACATTTAACTTATTTAATCATTATACTATTCAAATCATCCCAAAATCAAACTATGGAAAAATTATATTTTTTCCCCTAAAGTTTGACATTTCTACATTTTAGTCCCTAGGCTCGTAAAATGAAATGTACTCAATTTCTACAATACCCATGCCTAGCCGAACCTTATACATGCTTATAGAAACCCACATTTTTATTTTATTCACATCTTAACACCCATTTTTACAACTTTTTACAAATAGGTCCCTTTTAGGCATTTTCATCGAAAATCACTTAGCTAAAGCTGTTTATCTAACAACTATCATGCATTTTCCACCATTAAACATCAAAATACATACATGTTCAACATGAGTCAAACCCTAGACCTTCAACCATTTCTCAAATTAGTACTAGAAATAGGTAGATCATGTTACAAGGATTTCAAAAACATAAAAAACATTAAAAACAGGGCTAGAACGGACTTACAATCGAGCTTGGAAGCTTGGCCAAAACCCGAGCTATGGCTTCTTGGTATACTCGGCCATGGGAGGAAGAAGAGAGACAAATTTTGGCTTTATTTTGGCTTTTTAATTCATTTAATTACTAAATTACTAAAATGTCCTTAATGAAAAACTTTAGAAACATACCTAACCATGTCCATTTTTGTCCACAAACTTAACCAATGGTCTAATTACCATTCAAAGACCTCCAATTTAAAATTTCATAACAATTAGACACCTTTGATCCATAGAACTCACATTTTGCACTTATTATAATTTAATCCTTTTGACTAAATTGAGTGCTGAAACGTCAAATTTTTTTGAACGAAATTTTCATGAAATCACTCCATAAAATTGTATACCGTAAAAATATAATAAAAAAATTTTTTCTGCGTTATATTTGTGGTCTCGAAACCACTGTTTTGACTAGATCCAAAATCAGGCTGTTACAGGGATTACCAACACTATCCACACTGGTCACAGATGGAGATGAAGACCTCAGGTTAGAACATTGAGAGCCCCGCTCTCTTCTAGAATATCCCGTAAAGGTGGTAACACGATCATAATACTTCTTTAATTTCTTAGAAGCAAATAATTGTGACTTACTTATAGTTATTTTTCCAGAAACCCGAGCTTCTCTTTCTACCTGTTTCTTCTCTTTTCTCAATTCTTCAGCTTTGTGTGCTTGTTCAGCCAATACCAAAAATTCCTTTATTTCGAGAACTCCAATCAACAATTTGATATCTTCATTTAAACCCTCTTCAAAGTGTTTACACATCTCGGCCTCAGACTGGACCCATTCTCTGGCTTATTTGCTCAATCGAACAAATTCTCATTCATACTCAGATACAGTCATATTTCCCTGCTTGAGTTCTAAAAATTCATTCTTTTTCTGATCCATGAATCTCTGGCTAACATATTTCTTTCTGAATTCAGCTTGGAAGAATTCCCATGTAACATTCTCTCCCTGTACCACTGAACTTATGGTATTACACTAATGATAAGCTGTGTCTCTCAGTAGAGATACTGCACATTTCAGACATTCAGCAGGTGTACAAGATAATTCATCAAAAACCCGAATGGTATTTTCCAACCAAAATTTAGCCCTTTTCGGATCATCATCTGTAGTAGCTCTAAATTCTTCTGCTCCATATTTACAAATTTTATCTACCGGAGGCTTACTAGTTCTAGCGGGTTCAACACCCTGTGGTACCTCAAGAACCGGTTCAGGAACAGGTGGGGGGTTGTTGTATAGTAGGGTTTGTTCTTAGATATTGTGTAAATCATTCATTCATCGTTTGAAAGAAGGCTTGTTTTGCCCCCTCACTTTGGCCCTCAGTTACGGGCCTTCCACTACCAGACGCAGTTGCGACTCTTTGAACTGAAGCTGACGCATTGCTCTCAGCTTCCTCAAATTCAGCTCTAGCTCGGTTGAATGACATTACTATATGAAAAACACATTTAAGATGATCAGGAGACATCACACTACCACAATTTATATAATGGCATGTATAGCTAAACTCGTGTTTGCTACGTTTAATTCGAGAATCAGCTAAACCGTAGCTCTGAAACCACTAAATGTAACATCCCTAACCCATATCCGTCTCCAAAACAAGTTTACGAAGCATTACTAGAACTTTCAGAACATTTACAAATAATTTATGTAAATTACTATTCATTAACCGAGATTATTGATATCGTCCCTTAAATGGACCCTCGAGGCCTAATACAAGCATTAGAATCGAGTCAGGACTTAATCAGAAACTCTAAGAATTTTTCGAGAAATTACAAAAATTTTCCAAGTTGCAGGGCTCACATGCTCGTGTGGTTTGAGAGACACGCTCGTGTAACCTAGGACACGCCCATGCTACAGCCCGTTTTCAACCCCGTGTAACTCTCTGACTTGTGCACACGGCCATGCCACACGCCCGTGTGCTAGGCCGTATGGTTAACTAGGTGCAGGTTTCACATGGCCAAGACACACGCCCGTGTTCTAGGCCATGCGGCACACACGACTGAGACACATGCTCGTGTCTCTGCCCGTGTGCTCAATTCTGAGCATTTTGTTTCTCAAATTTAAGGTGCAGGGGGCACACGGCCTAACCACACGCCCATATACCAGGCCGTGTGTCACACACGGTCTAGACACATGCCCATGTGTCTGCCCGTGTAGACAAAATAAAGCCATTTCTAGCTTCATTTCTCACCCAAAATCACACCATTGACCTGCACTTAAAACTTACATCCAAATACCAACTATTAAAAGCATTCAAATCTGTCAGCAACAAATGCAGGACCTCATGCATTTCGCGAAAGTACATATAGTCATCGGAATTCAATATTCAAACGGGACTTAACCCCCTTTTCACCATTTCAAGCATGCATTCAATTTTTCATTATAGCGTTCAACTAAATTCACATCAATATAAGTCACATTACATACAAACACAACATTCAATTAACCATATTCACATGCTCGATTAAGTTACACGAACTTACCTCGACAGTTGTTCGCGTATAAAATCTACTAATCTGAAACCTGTCCTCTTCCTCGTTCTAACCTTGAATTTGTGTTATCCAGATATATATAAATAACTTTAATCATCAACTTCACAAATTTCTTATTCATTTGGACTCAATTTACACCCTAGGCAAAATTAACATTTTGCCCTAACTTTTCCATAAATTCCAATTTCATCCCTAGGCTCGGAAAATGAAAATTGCGCAATTTACTCCCTATTCCAAGCCTAATCGAAATTTCAACATAGAATTTACAGCACATATTTTCTAAAAGTTCCAGAATTTTTTCATTAGTTTTCACAACTTTACATTTTAGTCCCTAAATCATATTTTTATCAAAAATCACTTTGTAAAAGTTGTTATGTAACATCCCCAAACCCGGCCCATTCATTCCGACCGAATCTAGTTATGTCACTGGGAAAGTCGGTTGAAAATCTTCTAGTAAATTTTATTCTTGTAGAAATCTTGGGCATGATTGTTTGAAAACTCATGTTTTATTTTGAAAACTCAGGGGATTAAAAATTTAGTTGAATCAATGGATAAAACCATATACCATTTTCACATAGCAATTTAAATTAAATTAAACCATAGTAAAAATAATACCAAAATAATAAAATGGCCTTTATTACAACCCAATACTTAAAATAAAATACTTATGTCAAAATCAAGCATGAAATAATTAAACATCATCCTCGGCATGGGCCACCTTGTCCTCTCCGATCCCAGTCCAGCTTTATGCACTACCTGAAATGGTTAAAGGAAAAAGGTGAGTCACCAAGATTCAGTGTGCAACCCTTTTTCCCGGATTAGCAAAATATCATATACAAACATAACCATGATCATCATGCATCCAATTAATATGCACCCAACCTAGCCATCCACAACACCTTTCTCTACCCCGTGTGGTACCAAACCACCGGTGGTGCCAAACCACTGGTGACGTATAGTCACAGATGTGATGCCAAATCACTGGAGGTGCCAAACCTCTGGTGTCCGCAGACACGATATCCGTCAATGTGGTGCCAAACCACTGGTGTCCCAAAGACACAAAGTGTGTTACCAAAACACTGGTGACCGAAGTTACAAATCAATTGATGGGGCCAACCCATCGTGTGATACCAAATCACTGGCATAAATCCCTCAATACCGCCTTGTGGGGCCAACCCACTGTGGTACGAAACCACGGGGACGAGACGCTGAGGTGCCAAACCTCTGGAGGTGCCAAACCTCTGGTGACCCAAAGTCACAAAGTTGTGTTACCAAAACACTGGTGCTCGTCAGCACAAAATATCACTGCCCCCTCCACTCGTACAACCCACATCAACCACTAATATGCATTTTAACAGAAATATACATCATGCTTATTTAGCAACATACATATTGTTTATCCACAATCAAGTATTATAGCACACATATTGGATATACTATGCTTACCAAAAGCATCAACATGACAACTCATAGCAGATACAGCATGCTTACCGAAAGCATCACAACAGGGACTTACCTGACCCTTTGCCTCATACCATAATGATATTCAATCCACCTTCCATGGATCCAAACACACACATCATATATATAGATACAATAACAGATAAGTGTGTAAATGTGCACACAATATAATAAGCACATAAATTACTAGAAGAGTGTGTGTGTGTACACACCTGGTTACTAATGCGACTATCAAATCCCGTAGATCAAGATCTAACGGACTAGATCCCCCCTTCCTTAACACTTTTCGAGCACTAGCCACAACCCGAGATATGCGAGATCAAGCCTTCCCCTACAATCGGTCAAAACTAAACAACATAATCATGCTAATCAACCTCTAAGGGTATAATCGTAATTTTACCTACTAAGGGTATTTTCGTAAATTCACACCTGCAATGGCCTTTCTGAAGGCCTAATGTCGCCACTAGCGACTCAGCTACCATTTCCGGTTGTACCGGACGATTGGGCCTAAAACCCGATTTCGGCCCATCCGGGTCCACACGCTCGTGTGGCCCACCTAACACGAATCTAGCCACGTATATAACTTCCACCTAGTCTAGTTCAACATATACTAACCAATCATGCAATTTACTCATATGGGCCCACAGGCCCATTGGGCCCACTTCGGCCTATCGAGGCCCAAGCAGCCCCAACCCACAAGAATACTACTGATGGCCTCAACTATCGCGTCGAAGCCCCACACGTGCGCTCGCACGCTCGTGTGGCTACTAATGCCGTGTGACCGGCATTTCGGCATTTTGCCGCTCTACAACTAGAGTAGAGAGAGTTACACACTTGATAGGACTCTTGGGCTAATCCGCGCTCCGACCACTCTTGTGCCCAAACGCCCTCCAAGATGTGTTTACTCTCCTCCTAGGATGCTCCTTATATAGCTAGCTCTTCACCTTCATTCTTTGTGTCTTTCCGATGTGGGATCCCTTCCTCAGTAGAGTTTAAATCCAACTGAAACTCTTGCCGTCCAATCCGCAAAATAAATACTCCCTTGCTTGTCATGAGATTCGAACCTAGGCTTCCTTGCAACATAATCCACCCTGCTAACCACTTGGCCACAAGCTCCTCTTGTGTCTTAAACCATGCGCAACTAAATATAAACTATGGGCCAAATTCTAAGGTCCAAGCAAAAAGAAACCAAAATGCAAAAGCCAAGACTTGAACCTTGGACCTCCTTCCTTCCTTGTGGCGTCACCCCTTGTCTCTTATGTGGCGTCACTTTGCCACTACACCACACACTCCACTTGTGTCATTTTCTCCATATTTTATTCTTAAGGCCTACCTGCCCACTTCCAGGGTTTTTTTTTCACCTAAAACCAAAATTTCCCCAAAGCCAATATTTGATCCCGGGACTTCATAGAAGCCCTCTAACCTTCCAAAATCACTTATCCAATAGGTCTAACTTGCATTTAAGCCGATCTCTTATTCTCCAAAAATTTAAACGCTACTACGCCTAAGGCCCATTAGGCTTAATTCTCCTAGGCCCAATTTTGGGATGTTACATGTTAATCTATCAACAACCTTTCATTTTCTACCATAAATTCCAAAATTTCAGCATATTCTTCCATGACCAATTTTTCATATTTTGATAACTTTTCAAATTGATCCCCAAAATAGATATATTAGGCTATCCCATTTTCAAAAATATCAAAATTACTAAAAAAACAGGACAATTAAACTTACCCAATTTAGCCATGAAAGTTTCTTCTCTCTCTCATAGGGTTTCCATGTATTTTAGGTTGAAGACGACATAAAAAATAAGATGATATCTTTTATCATCTTTTAATTAATTTAATTATTTCCAATTTCCAATTTAGTCCTTGCCCTTTTTCTAAATTTCCATGGATAAGTCCCCAAAATATCTACTTACTTTTATTTAATGGTCTAATTACCATATAAGGACCTCAGTTTTGAATTCCATATCTATTTAATCCTTATAGCTGCTAGAATACAACTTTTGCATTTTATGCAATTTAGTCCTTCTTGTGATTAAGCACAGAATCAATAAAATTTTCTTATCAGAATTCTCACATGAAATTTCTAGCATGTTATAGACCATGTAATAAAAAATTAAGTTTTATTTTCAGATCAGATTTGTGGTCTCGAAACCACTATTTCAATTTCACTAAAAAATGGGTTGTTATAAAGATTGAGTCTGATAGGAAGTGCATGTGTGTCTGGTAAGCATAAGAATGTCTGTCTTGAGTGAGTTGATGCATGATGAGTCTGTGTTTATCTCAAGAGTGGTCAAAGGGGTCTGTCAGGACTAAAAACATGAATCTATGTAAGGACAAGTCAATGGCCATGTCTCTAAAGAATACCATATCGTGTAACATCGTAACTAGTGGGTTATGGCATCATATGGAAAAAAGACTATATCATGTAAAACCGTAACTAGTAGGTTATGGCATCATATGGAAAAATTTAAAGAAGGTTATTACCTAATGTGGTTCCCTGTGTGTCCCCGAATGATAAAGGCAAAACTCACTAAGTGTAAGTCTAGGATAATCCCTATCGCCTAAATCACCAGGAGATAAAAAGACTTTGTGGAAAAACTCTAGAAGGGTAAGACTTCGTGGAAAACCTCTTAAAGGACACCTTTGTGGCGACTACTTAACGAAAATGACACCCTTGTGGCAATCTTTGGATAAGGAAGCCTTTGTGACTATTTTTGAAAAGGAATGCCTTTGTGGCACCATCTAAACACCTCTACGGAAAACTCTAAAAAAGAAGGAAACATGATGAACTCTGATAAAATAACAAATGAAGTCTTTTGAAGTAACGATGAGTATGAAGAAATCTAAAAGAAAAGCTCCATAAGAATTGTTATGGCTAACCCGATATGGTAAGGTCAACAAGATTAGAGTGTGCCAGAGTATCTGGCAAATCTAGAACATTCTGTCTGAAAGGCCCTCTACAATGGGAATGGTTAAAGAATCACGAAAGAATAAGATGAGTAACACGAAAGTGGTATAAAAGATATGAAAGGCAATATATGACCTTAGTGAGAAGTTTGACACCCATGTTGTAATGAATAGAATCAAAAGGAAGTATATGCTAGAGTTAAGTTGAAGAATAATTGATAAGAAGGTAGATAAATGAAGTTCACAGATGAGACTCAGGTAATTAAGGGCTTACTCACAAAGTTCTATTATACTTACATCTATGTTATTATATCACAGGTAAGTCGATCCAAGCTAAACAAGGAAGGGTGTCGCTAGGGCTACACCCAAGAAGTGCGCGTTGGGCTGTTATGCATACAAAGTGAGTGAAGCGAAGTGTTCGAGTATGAAAAGAATATTACGATTAGGCTAGGAAAACTATTCATAAGCCAAGCAATGTAGATAAAATGTGTTGGCCAAATAAGTGATGCCAACGATAGTGTTAAAGGGCGAGATATGTAACAGTCCGGTTTATACCCAAGTCGGAACAGTGGTTTTGGGACCATAAATCTGAGTTCGTATAATATTTTAATATTATTTTTTGTGCCGTTGATATGTGATTTAGTACATGGTAAATTTCCGTATGTTAATTTGTCCGTCTGTGTGATTAATTTGACAACAGGATGGAATTGCATTAAATTTGAAATTTGTATGTTTTATGAAAGGGTGCTTATTTGTTATGTCTTTCTAAGAGTAAGGATTCATGTGGCAAATAAGCCAAAAACATGGACGACAAGCTATTAAATGAATGTGTTTTATATGTTATAATAATGGTTATTATTTTTATGTTAATGTATATGATATTTTATATTATATGTATTTTATAAGCTTTTAGTTTATAATAAAAGAAAATGAGTTAGTGGCTTTATGCTATTCATCTTCTTGCCGAAACCATAAAAGGAAAAGAAAGAAAAAAACCAAGCAAGGGTTTGGCCATGGTTTTGGATTAATTCAAGGTATGTTTTTGATTTGTTTTCAATAATTTCTACGTTTTTGCAATCGTTGCTTTGAGAGCTACAAAACCCATGTATTAATTTTGTGAATTGATGATGTTTATGAGTTATGCCATTGATGATATGTTGAGTTTTGTGATGTTTTACGGTGTTAAATGAAAGATTTGACCTAGATGAACATACTTTGTTCTTGAATTTTTGATGAATTTAGCTAAATAGGGCTAAATTGAGAAAATGGTAACTTGAGGGGCTAAATAGCAAATTTTGTAATATCCCGAAATAGGGGTTACGAGTTTGAAGAATAACTCAAGTGTTAGTGGGCCTCAAGAGTGGTTTGGATGTGTTTTTGGAGTTCCTAAAACTCTCGAATTGAAATGGGACACTTTGGAAAATTTTGGAAATTTTGGGTTAAAAGTGGAAATTGGGTGAAGGAGCCCTTAAGTAAAATTTTAGGGAGTTTTGGTCATGAATTTGGGCTTAGTAAAGTGGCTGGGACGCTGCTCTAGGGGGGCCTTGGAGGCCTGCGCAGGAAGGGAGAAGGTTCGAGCAACGCTGGGCGTATGAGTTTTATTTTTGGGTTGTAAGGAGTGATGGGCTGAGGAGGCTTTAAAAGAATTTATGCGAGGTTTAAGACGCATGAAATCACTTGGCAAGGTGGCTAGGAGCGCTAAGGAGCAAGGAGGAGACTTTAAGAGGGCCTGGGTTCGAGGGGCGGCGGCAACAAGCGTGTTTTTATTTTTGGTTTTTAGCGCTAAAGCAAAGGGAACCAAGGAAAGAAAGGCTTAAAAGGAAATGTGACGCGATATTGGCATGAAAGACGCGTTGGCAGTGTGGCTGGAGACTTGGGAATGTTGCTTCAGGTCTCGGGTTCGAGACTTTGGGGGCGCACCTGGTTTTCTTTTTATGCCGGCGTGGGAAGGGCCTGCATGGCCCATGCACGCATGCAGCTTTGGGAGGGGGTTGCTTCTTTTTATTACTATTTTATCTTAATTGTTATGGGCGTAATTGTTATATTGCTATATTATTTTTATTTTATTTGGTTGTTCTCAAAAGCTGCATAAGGTATGGCATAGTTTAGTTATTATTATTATTATTATTATTATTATTATTATTATTATTATTATTATTATTATTATTATTATTATTAGTATGCAAGGATGGGTTTTGGCTTTGGGGAAGGAAACATGTGCGGCATGGGAGTTGCAAATGTATGGCCGGCCTTGGTTTTGGTAAAAAGAAAAGCATGGCCGAATTTCATGCTTTGGTTTTTCTTTCATTTCCAAATTGTCTTGACCGAATGAAGCTTTGGACTTGGGAGCTTTTTGGTCAGCCTTGAGCTTGGGAAAAGCATGGCCAAAATGCATGGTTTTGTCTTGTTTTCCCTCCCACTTGAGCATGGCCGAATGTAGTCTACCTAGGAGCATTCATTCTCAATTTTGATTAGCTAGGGAGGTGGCCTTTGCCTTGTTTTTGTTTTTCTTCTTCTTCCTTTTTGTCTTGGCCGAATTTATCATCTTTGATATTCAAAATTTCTTTCTTCCCACTTTGTGCATGGCTGAAATAGGGCTTCTTGGGGTGGCATTTTCGGCTTTGAAGTATGCTAGTATGTGTATCGAATTTTGTTCTCCTTTCTCTCTTTTTCTGCTATTCTCTTTTTGAGAAAAAGCTATCTAGTTTCGGCTTACACTCTCTTTTGTTTGTGACCGAAACCTTAAAGAGCTTTAAGACCATTTGTATTTTATTCTTTTTCTTCCTACTTGTTAGCTTGGCCGAATCATCACCTTCCCAAAGACCAGTCTTTACTCTCGTTGTTAGCCGAATATTGTCACTATTGCCGAATCTTGTGTTGAGTTTTAAAAGCTGAGAACTTGAATCTATTTCTCTTATGTGGCCGAACCTTCAAGAACTATGTTGGTGTGCTCTTTTGTGTAGTTGAAGGAAGGAAACTTTATGAGAGCTCTCGGGTTTTTGAACATCAAGGCAAGTGGCATGACTTGTATATGTGTAACGTGAAGGGGCTTTAAAGGAGAAGCTTCAGGATTCTGAACATCAAGGGATATTGGTAACTACAAGAGCAAACAAATCTTTTGGGACTTAGAAAAGCTAGATAAAGAAGGGTAACTTTTGGCCTTAGGCCATTTTTTTTTGGTATTAAGTAACTAACCCTAGTGTTGACCGAATATAGGGTCAAAGGATACAGCTCGGTAGATCAGATCTTCGGGATCTAGGATTCGCATTAGTGATCAGGTGCGTAGTTATCGCACTGTTCTCTTGCTTGCTATATGAGTTATATATGTTATTTTATGTAAATGTATATGCTATGCATGTTAGCCGAAATAAGGGCTAAGAGTGTGGATACCCAAGGTGGGTGATTGAATAATCAGGTTAGTGGTTATGGCATTAACCTTTCAGTGATTGCGATAATAAGTGATTATTGATGAATGTATAAAAATGTGATATCATGTGATGTATGTTTGTTTCGAGTAATATGTTATTATGACACATATATTTATGCATGGAACTTGGAATGTGACTATTGGAGAAAAGGGGTGTATTCTATGTGAGTGGTCTAATGCTAGCCTCGTGCTATATTCCCGCTTGATGATTAGTGAACTGATTGATATGTGGGATTTCTATGGGATCGGTGGCTTGGCCACGGCCTTGAGCAGTAAGTCTGCCAAGGTAAGATATGTGGATCATTATGTGGATTGGGCTTCATAATTCCATATTCATAATTGTATATTCATAATTGCATATTTATAATTGCATGTTCATATATATGGATTGTGTGGATATGGGATAAGCCCATATGTGAGGACATGTGTATTAACTATGCACTGAGTCTTGGTGACTCACCCAATTTTTATTAAACCTTTCAGGTGGCGCATAAAGCTTGGACCGGGTTTGGAGCGGGTACAAAGGTGGCCATGCAAAAGTGGATTTTCATGCAAAGAAATCTCTTGTTTAATGAATTAAGTATCTATATTTTCCGTATTTTGATTAAGTGTGTATTGTAAGAAGGCCCACTAAAGTATTTCAGTTCATTTATTAAGTATCTTTATTATTATGCTCTATTATGGGTGGATAATTTAAAATGCTTATTGCAAATGATTTTATTTCCTTGAGTATGTACAATAAAGTTTGGAATCCCGTGTTGTCGTAATAATTTAGCTTTTACTTAGAATATTTCAAGTCACGAAATGTTTTACTAAAGGAAACAAATTTTCATCGGTTTTACTATTAAGAAAGAATATTTTTGAAAGTATTCCGCAGTGGCATTCCAAATTCGGTCGGAGTGAATGGCTGGGTTTGGGGTGTTACAAATTTGATGGAAAATATGGACTTGTGTGAAATGTATACGCATTCGAGTAAGCATGTGTATGAGTGGATTTTGTGAATTTGATGTTTTGAGAAAAATGGACTAAATTGATAAAGTGTGCAAATATGAGGGTTAAATTGCAAGCAGCCCTAAATGTGTGTCCATGGATTGAATTGTATGAATTAGTGAATAAAAGGGTTAATTCTGAATATGTTTAGATCAAGAATCGAAGAAAACGGACTTAGATCGCGGGAAAGCGAAAGTAACCAAGTAGCCGTTTTCATTCCGATATATCGAATCCGTGGTAAGTCACTATGCAAATAAATGTATATGTATGCAATTGTAATTGTTCATATGACTAATGATGATAATAAATGTTTATGAGAGGTTATGCATTTGAATTTCGAGATAAGTTCGACATAGTGACCAAGTCCGAGAAGCCCCGTACGAACCTAGGAATAGATAGGATTGGCTAAGTCACGACATAGATATCTGTTCTGTATTTATCATGTAAGACCACGTCTTGGACGTTGGCGTTGTTTTGAGACTCGTGTAAGACCCTATCTGGGACAGCGGCATCAATATCTGATTATGTGTAAGACCACGTCTGGGACGTTGGCATCATTATGATCCTTACGTGTAAGACCATGTCTGGGACATCGGCATCGTATTGATTCGTATAAGACCCTGTCTGGGACAGTGGCATCGATATATGAGTGCATGTAAGACCTCGTCTGGGACGTTGGTGTTGTACGACTATTCTGAGCATTCTGAGTATCCTACTAGATTCCTATTGCTTCAACGGGCGAGTCTATGTTACGAATTGTAAATCCGAGCTATGAACAATTATGTGATTGTGAATTCGTTTCATTTACGCTAATTATACACTAATTGTGTATACAAGGTAAGCATCTATGTGATCTTACTATGATGTTATGTATATGGAATTGGTGATATGATATGTAAAGTCTTGGCTAGATGAGCTATGTGCTTATATGATGCTTGGATTGTGAAAGTGGCAAATATGGTCAATAACATATGAATTAAAGCATATATGTGATAGATTGCTAAGTGTTTGATTTGTGCCAAAGTATTTATTTGCAACTATGACTTCCATGCCATGTTTGTTGTATATTGACTTACTAAGCTTTTGAAAAGCTTACTCTGTGTATGTTTTCTCTGTTTTATAGGTCGTCAAAGCTACTGAAGGCTCGGGACCGTCAAGGATCATCATCACACTACTAAACTCTTTTTGGTACACTTTGAAAATGTATATAGCTAGATATGGCATGTATAGGCTAGTATCGGTATAAGTTGTTATATGAACTTAGCCATGTGATTTGGTTAGTTATGAGTTGGGAACTTATTTTGAATGAATGTGATATGTGATGCAAGTTTTGGCATGGTTATATGATACATGAAATGGTTAAGTTTTAAGTAAGCAAATGGATGAATTATGCTTGTGATGATAAGAGTTTTAGTCTTTAAAATTATCATGGTTGGAATTGGTATTGAATGCATGTTTTGAATGGTTACATTTGGTATGTCTTTGGTGGTCATATGTGTATGAAATGTGATGGGAAATATTGCTTGTAGGTAAGACCCAAGAGAGTGGCATTCTGGCCTTGTAAATGGCCTATAATGTCACACGGTCATGGCACACGGGCGTGCCTAGCAACCATGGCATAAGTCAGAATATAGTTTAAGAGCACACGGCCAAGGCACACTAATGTGCCTGGTAGCCGTGTGGTAATTGGCAGAATCGACCACAACCTGACGGCATGGGCATGTGGCCAGAGCACACGGATGTGTGGCCTGAGTACACGGGCGTGCTTATTGGTCGTGGAAGGTAAGTCAGTTTCGACCATGGGGAGGGCACATGGGGTTGTCTAGCAGCCGTGGAGAGTACACGGTCTCCTCCCACGAGCGTGTATCTCCTATATTTTAGAAAAGTTTTTAAATTTTCCATAAAATTTTGTATGTGTTTCAGTTTAGTCCTGACCCGAATCATAAGCATGTTTATGGTCTCGAGAACTCATTTAAGGGACATTATGCTTGAGAATGATGAATGAATGTATGAATTTTTGCATATGCTTTTCATTCTGTCGGTAACGCTCCTAACCCTAATCAGGCGATGGACACGGGATAGGGGTGTTACAAGATAAGTGTCATATATATATTTGTAGTTGTAAGTTCTCGTTGGGTGAAAAGTTTTGTTAAATTGTTGAAAGTATATATTCTATACTAAGATGACTTGTTGGATGGGACGAATTACTTAATAAGATGTATGAATTTTAAAATTTTGTATGAACAAATTTAATTAAAGACGATAAAATAGTGTAACACCCGAAATCCAAATCCAGCGAATCAGATCGGGTCAAGGGCATTACAAAAAGCATCTGTAACAACATTCGCTTTCGCAGGATGATAGTCGATAATCAAATTATAGTCTTTCAAAAATTCAAGCCACCTACGTTGTCTCAGATTCAATTCTTTCTGAGTCATCAAGTATTTCAGGCTTTTATGATCAATGTAAATATGAAATTTTTTACCGTATAGGTAGTGTCACCAAATCTTTAAAGAAAATAGGACTGCACCTAATTCAAGGTCATGTGTCAGATAATTTCTTTCATGTGATTTCAACTGATGAGAGGCATAAGCCATCAAATTGCCATCCTGTATAAGTACACAACCTAGTCTATTTAACGAGGCATCACTGTAAATTGTAAATTCTTTTTCGGATTCAGGCTAAGTCAACACCGGAGCTTCGGTCAACATCTTTTTCAACTGGACAAAACTCTATTGACACTTGTCAGTCCAAACAAATCAAACATCTTTCTGTAGTAGTTTCGTCAACAAAAAAGAAATAATAAAAAACCTTTCACAAAACGTTGGTATTAACATGCCAAACATAGAAAACTGCGTACCTCGGTAATATTTGCCAGATTTTTCCAATTCACAATCGCAAAAAATTTGTTCAAATCAATCAAAATGCCATTCATAGAAATTAGATGCCCCAAAAATCCAACCTCGGGTAACCAGCACTCACATTTGCTGAATTATTGCAATTATGTTTTCAACTCTTTAAGTTTTGTAGGTGTCATTTTGTATGGTGCAATAAATAATAGAGCAGTCCTTGGTACTAGATCGATCACAAACTTGACTTCACTTTTTGGCGGTAACCCAGGTAATTCTTCTTGAAAAATAGCAACAAATTCAAGCACTATTGGAACTTGGTCTATTTTTTATTCAGATGCTTGAGTATCTAAAATATATGTTAGATAAGTTTCAAGACCTTTCCGGATCAACTTTTGAGCAGTAAAAGCCGATACAATACTAGTGACACAATTAGATCTGTCAGCTTTAACACCAATCACATCACCACTCGGACATTTCAAAATAGTCCGTTTCTGTTTGCAACTGACAACTACATCATGACCTGTTAGTCAATCCATACCTAGAATAACATCGAATTCATTGAATGACAATAACATTAAATCAGCAGGAAATTTGTAACCCTAAATTTTCAATGGATAATTTTTACAAAATTTATTAACTATCACACTCCGGCCTATCATATTTGACACCCTAATATACAATTCAGTCAACTCTACTGGTAAATTCTTTTATGTTACTAAAGTTTTTCATATATAAGAATGTGTTGACCCAGGGTCAATCAATGCATAAACAGTAACATCAAAAAAAGAGTAAAAATACCAATGATAACATCAGGTGTTGTAGCCTCCTCTCTAGCATGAATTGCGTAAGCTTTTGCCGGTGCCCAACCTTCAGACCTAATGGTCGCATCACGTGCCTCACTTCAACTAGCTCTAGAAGTACTCCTAGGCCTCGGTCTTTTACCCCTCTAAGAAATAGTTGTTCGATTGGCAATCTGTATTGAACCTGATTCAACTTTATTCAGACAATCCCTTAGGAAATGTTCAAGTGAAACACATCAAAAACATTCTCTCTTTTTTAATCTACAAACACCAAAATGATTCATGCCACGATGAACACAAACAGGTGTGTCTGTATTTTGAACGCTACTAGCACTCGCTACTAAAGTAGTTTGAGTCTTCGAAGGAGCTTGTCGGAATGTAGTCTTTCTAGTATTCTCGACAGAAGAAATAGATTGGTTCCTGAAATCTCTTGATTTCTTAGGCAGAAGAGTCAAAAAATTTTTGGACATGCTGCACTTGCTCAAGCTTTTCTTTTTAGCTTTGGCTTATTTCTTTTCATTCCAGATCGCTTCCATTTTTTGAGCACATTCGGCACATTCGAGTAACACCACAAATTATTTAATTGTAAGTGCTCCTACCATTGCTCGAATATTTTTATTTAAACCCCACTAGAACCTTGTGCACATTTCAGCCTCTAAGTCTAATTGCTCCCTGGCATATTTACTTAGATGAAAAAACTTACATTCATATTCAATAACCGTCATGTTCCCCTACTTCAGATCGATAGATTCTCGTTTCTTACCTTCCAGATACATTTTGTTGATATATTATTTCCTAAACTCTGTCTGAAAGAATTCCCATGTTACTCGATCTCTCGGGACAACTGATATTAATGTAATCCACCACTGGTACGCATCTTCTTTCAACAATGAAACAACATACTTTTAACTATGTTTAGGTGAGCAATCTAACTTGTCAAAACACACTGAGTATTTTTTAGCCAATATTTGGCTTTTTCTAGATCATCATTATACGACCCTTGGAATTCTTTAGCTTCGCATTTATGGATCTTATTTGTAGCAGGTTGGTTAATAGTTACTCGATTTAGATTTTGAGGACGAATAGGTGTCGGGGGAGGCACAGGATGGAGTGGGGTTGTGGAGCCATTGGATTAGCTCTTATGAATTAAGTAAAGCACTCATTCATAATTTGGAAGAAGGTACCACGATCTTTACTTCCAGGTATTTGAGATGCAGGTAAACTCTGACTTACACTTTATTCAATAATCGGAACGTTATGTAACAACCCATTTTTAGTGAAATTGGAACAGTGGTTTCGGGACCACAAATCCAAGTTAGAAAGAGAATCTATTTAAATATTATTACATGAATTGCACTATGATAGAAATGACGTATGAAATTTTTATTAAGAAAATTTTACCGATTTCATGTTTAATTGTGGAAAGGACCAAATTGCATAAAATGCAAAAGTTGAGTTCTAGTAGCTATAAGTATCAAATAGCTATGGAATTCAAAATCTGAGGTCCTTATATGGTAATTAGACCATTAAGAAATCATTCAACCATTGAAAATTAGAAAAAGAAAAGGACTAAATTGGAAATGACAATAAATAAAGGATGATAAATTAAATAATGTTTAATACCATCATTTTATATCATCTTTGATCCTGCCTGAGAGTTTTAATATTTATATAATGAATGATCGAGCCTAGAAACTAACTATCACCACGATTGAGGCAAGCGCACCTATCGAATAGTAGTATAGCTTAGTGGCAAGACCGGAATGTCGAATCCAAAGGAACCAAAAGTACTAGTACTGACTTTCTTTTTATTATCTAGCCTAAAACTAAAAGTGATTAATGTTTATCTAACTAATTCCTAAGCTAAGAATGCCAAGACACAGAGAATGAATTGGGAAAATACTTTTGAGGAAACCAATTGATTAAGATAATACCCAGGAAGAATCCACCTAGACTTCACTTGTTATTTAACTCTGAACCAGACGATTTAGTCACTTGACTTGATCCGTAGGATTCCCTAATTTATATTAATACCTCTTTCGAGGCTACTAACGTCCAACCCTAGGTTGATTAATTGAAATATCTTTCTAATTAAAACCCCCAGTGTTGCATTAACTCGATTTATGGACTCCCATATTAGGTTTGACCACAATCTGGCAGATTTTCGTTGTCCTATCTCTAGGAGTGTGATAACTCCACTTAATTATGCTAGATCTACTCTTAAACAGGGACTTTTGCTCCTCTGAATAAGCACATCAATACTTGAATCAATATCCTAAAATATTAAAGCAAGAATTAAGAGCACATAGCTAAGAACAAATCAAGTATTTATCATACAGTTCAGAAAACAATAACAAGATCAGTCTTAGGTTTCGTCCCCTTCAGGTATTTACAGGGTTTAGTTCATGCTTGTCAAAGAATACATCTCAGAAGAAATTAAATAACAAAACATATAGAAAAACCCTAAAACCCCCTGAAAGAAATTGGAAGGAAGATCCTCAGTCTTGAGCGTGATTCTGGCTTCTGAGATGGATCAAATGGCTTTCTTCGAGTAATTTCCTATATTCAGCTCTCTCTGGCTTTGCTCCTGTCAAAAGCCCTGACAGAGGCCTTCTGTCTAACTCTCCCATTAGGTTGCCCTCTATGGTGTTTATATAGGCTTTCAGGATGCCTTACTTGGCCCACAAGTATCCTATTACGAGTGGAATTAAAACGGGTCACGGCAGGACACGCCTGTGTGGCACGCCCGTGTGAATCGAGCCTCGGGTCGTGTTCAAGTCTGCTAAAGTGGCACGGCCGTGTAGTGAACTCCAAGCCGTGTTGATTTCTTACTTTGGCCAATTTTCTCCGTTTTTGGCCTATTTCTCGTTCTTTTTATATGCTCTCCTAAGTATAAAACATGAAATTAAAGGATTAGGAGCATCAAATTCCACAATTCAAGAGATAAATCATCCAAAAGTATGCCAAATGTGGGATTAAAATATGTATATATTACGGTTTATCAAAAACCTCCCACACTTAAGCATTTTCTTGTCCTTAAGAAAAATCCTCAACTCACAATTAAAAGTCATTCTTCTCAACTTATAAATTATATCAATAATGTTTCAAAATAATTCATAGGTAATCATACATTGAGAGTTCAACTAAAAGAACATCAAAGTTTCAAACAATCCGAGCTGAGCATTTTATTCATGAAAACTTAGGTATTCCCCCTTATTTAAGTAATCACCTTTGATTCAAAATATCGCAGAGTTAACATCCTCACTAAGGATTCACTCAAATCACTCGAAGTGTTCAAGGGACAATAAATTTAAGCACTCAATAGTCAACATGAAAAGTTATTACCATAAGCTTGCATGAAAATCAAATCTCCACTATTATAAATTAAGATGATACATCGATCAAAAGATCTTTTAAAAGGGTTGTAACGTGGCTTGGTTAGGGGGCGTGGTCACAGGCTGAAAGAGGAGGTTAGAATCAAGATCGAATTGACAAATTACTTATCTAGAAAAATAGTCTAATAATGAATAATTACATTAATAAAACGAGCTTCTTCTAAAGATGTGAGATTTACTGTTTTAAGCTCATAAAAATATAGAACTAATAATGGATATACTTTCAACTTTTTTTAAGAACAAATCAAGAACAATAATTTAATAACTGAAATGGAAAACATAGTCAGGTAACTTCTCAAATCAAATCTCGATAAAAATGGTTAATACAATAAGAAAAATTCTTAATGAATCGAAAAGAGTAAGTCTTGGGTTAATTTTAAGGGTAAATCAATGAATGGTTTATTAAGATCAAAGGGGTTCACTAGGAGTTAATTATGAAGGTAGGCCTTTTGGGAAGTAAGTGGGTTAAATCCTAGGTGCCTTTATCATCTCAGTATATCAAATCAAAAGTGTGGTTTTGACATGCATAATCGAAGCAAGTTCTAGAATAACAAATCAATATGGACTCACTCAAAGCAAAAAAAAAAAAAATTAGTAAGAAAAATATATGCTCTCAAAGGCTCAAGATCTCATAGAAATTATGGTTTTTGATGTCAAGCCTGTGAACTTCAAATTTCAAGATAATACCTAAACTTGGGGAAATAACCTAACAAATTTTTAATTTTCAAAAATCAACTCCTCATGCTTGATTCTCTAAAGCCTTCAAGTTTAGACAATTAATGCACAACTGCTTATGTTTTAATTCAAGACATATCAATAGAAATCATAAATCAATAAAAAATTGTCCTAATAGTGAAAAAGAAAAGACAAAATTCAGGGATTTGAGAATAATGCAAAAAGTTTTCTAAATAAAATTCACCCCCACACTTAAGATGTACATTGCCCTCAATGTACAAAGATAGATATCTGCAATATATAAAATCATAAAATATGGAGAGAAGTGAACTTCCTGAATTTTGGATGAAGTCAAGGAAAAGAAACGGTAAGTTGGGCATAGATGAATGTGGTCGTGGTGTCTATGGTCGTGATGTGGTGATTCCCAAGCAGCCTTTAGAATCTAAATAAAAAAAATCAAAATGTAATAATAAAAATTAAAGACAAGAAAGATAAAGGGAAGGAAAATAAAGGAGAAGAGAAAAGAAAAAGAAAAATTCAATGGACTCAAATGTCCTTGGCTTGTTGGATAAATAAAGCGGCCGGCATGAACTCATGTAGATCGATCTCGCACGGGGAGACTGTGCTAGTGTCCTTTCGCTTCTTCAACATGGGAATGGTGGTGTAAAGAAAGAATGATGGAAAGGGGGAAAGGAAAATAAAGGGGGGAGATAATAGTCAAAGAAAGGTTGCGGGGGCTAGGGTTTGATTGAAGAAGAAATTGGCGAGAAAGTGAGAAAAGGGGGATTTAAATAGGAAAGAGGGATCTGATAGCTTCCCACGCCCGTGTGCCATGGGCGTGTTGGGTCACATGGCCGTATCGCACGGTCGTGTTATGCTTCATTCATTTCCCCCATGCCCGTGTAGTGGTAACCACGCCCATGTTAATAAATTAGTGTCGACCACGGCCGTATTGCACAGCCGTGGCATTTTATGGCCGCCTGTGTTTTGGGGATTTTTCGTTCTTGATTTGTACGATCTCTTCCACGTCGGTGTGCAAATCCGTGGTGTACACACGGCCACGGCCACGCCCGTGTTCAAGGCCGTATGGTAAGGAAACCTGCATTTTATTAATTTGGTTAGTCTGAAGTTAGGTGCTAAAAAATTAAAAAAATAAAAATGAAAAAATGAAAATTAATGGGGTTAGTGTTCGGTTTGCCTCCCAAGAAGCGCTTGTTTAAAGTCTTAAGCTAGACTTACCTCTCATTCGCGTATTCATGGTGGTTTGAGGAGTTGAAACTCCTCCCCTCTGCTATCAGTTCTATGATTACTATATAGTTCGAGTCGAGCAGTGTTTACCTTAAAAGTGTCGAACTTGGGATTAGTTACCTCGACTTTTCCATATGGGAAGATATTCAGTACCTCAAAAGGGATTTCTTCGTTTGTATCAAGGTCTGAAGTGGCGATACGAGGGTCTGTTTTATCCAACAATACCTGATCTCCAATCTTAAATTGGTTTGGCTCATGTAGCTGCTTTGTTTTTGTAACACCCTGGTTTAGGGGCTATGCATGTTGGGTATAATTCATGTTCTAGTAGGTTTTGGGTATGCTTGGATGTGTTTGAGAGGTGTTAAGAATGCTCAGATTAAAAGGGAAGACTTTGGAAAATTTTGGATTTTTAGTGTAAAGAAGGGAATCGGGCCAAGGGAGGCCTTAAGTATATTTTTCGGTAATTTTTGGCACAAGAAATAACTTGGCAAAGTGGCACTCATGCAGCACTTAGGCGCTGGAGGGAAGAGAGAGCGCGGGTTCGAGGGCTGGAGCTGCATGTTGGCGTTTTTATTTTTGTATGGTGATGGGCTGAAGTAGGAAGGGGTTAAAAATAAATGTGGGTGCTTTATGGCATGAAAGTCATTGAGGCCGAGTGGCCTGGGGCGTTGGGGGAAAGGTATGCAGCAGCAGGTTCCAGGTTCGAACCCAAGGCTGTGCAGTTGAGGTTTTATTTTTTTTTTTATTCTTCTTGGCAGCAGGTTAGTAAGGGTGGACGGCACATGGGAGAGTTGTTTAGTTCTTCTTGAATTCGGCTGGAAGGAGTGATAAGGGTGGGTTTTATTTTAGATAATGGTAGGATAATTGTAGGAGTATTTTATTTAGTTTAAAATTTGTGAATAGAAGAAAAATTGTTGTTACTTTATTTATTTTTTTTATAGATAAAGATTAAGTTAAGTATTGCTTAAAATTTCGGCTGGTGGGTAGCTTTGTTAGTTTATTATTTTAGATAATGTAGGATTATTATAATTAGTTAAAATTAGTCAAATACTTATTATGGCTGCTGGTGGTTTATTTTTTTTTTTAAGAATAAGTGATAAAGTATGGATAAAATAGTAAGGGATTGGTTTAACTCAAATTAAATTGAATTAGTGGCTAGGAAGGTGGCCGCTGAAATTGGGAGTCTTCAAGGGGGGAGCATGTGCCGAATTTTCCTATTTAAAGGGTAGTCTCCTTCATGAATTTCTTTTGACCCTTTTGCCGAATTCTTCTACTCCCTCTCCCTATTCTTTTATTTTCTTTTAGTTTTGCCGAAAATTGTAGTCAACCAATTCAGTGCCGAATTCCTTTCACTCTCTTCCTTTCTATACCTTTTTATTTCCTCCAACTTTGATTCTTTAACCTTTGGACTAGGCTGAAACTCCTTTAATATTGGGCACCGTTGTCGGAATCGTTGGCATCCTAGTGTGGTTGGCCGAATACCGGCAAGGGTGGTCTCCCTGGTTCATTTCCATTCGGTTTTAAGGGTAAGTGTTCTCTTTAAGGTATATTCCAGGATTCTCTTCCATAAGATGCCGAATCAGGAATCTAGGCCTTGATTCCTTTGGTTGGCCGAATGATCTTTAGGGCCATGATGATGTGTTTTTCTATTGTAGCTAGCGCGAGGGAGCACTTAGGGACTGTTTGAATTCGGTTACTCATCAAGGTAAGTAAGTTAAATTGTAGTTATTCGCCTGAGATCTTGTATTATGATGTTTAACCAAAGGATTCTGATTAAGTGATTACGATGGACGTGGATACCAGTCAAGGAGGGCAAGAGAAAGCTCCCATCCCGAAGTTTAAGAAAAGAGCTGTCTCGGCAGTTCGTGATTGGCCACCGGGGTGTGGGCGTGCAGCAGAAAACGTTAGGCAAATAGCTGTAGTCTCGCTAAACGATAGCGTCGGGATCGAGGGTTTAGAGCTTCAGGTTATAAGGTGTGTAGTTAGACCATTGTTTCCGGGGTTTGTATGATATCTGTTGTGCTATATGTTTACTAATGGATGCAGTGTCATATGTGTAATGGATACCCTAAAGGGGTATGATGACGACCAGGTTAGTAGCAAATTGGCTAATATGTGATAATTGATTTTAAATATGTGAGCATGCTTATATTTGTGAATATCATGCACATGCATCATCTCAGCATCAAATTATGTTACATGTGCATGGGTGGGTTTTTGAAAGAAGGTACGGGTGTACTTCGAGTACGTGGTTGATGTCAGCTTTGTGCTACATCGTGGATTGGCGCTGACTGAGGTCGCGTTGTGGATCTTTGCGATTTAGTTCGCGTGGTTACCTTGATTGATATTGGCTTTATGCCATATCGTGGCTTGATGGATTGCTGTGTGCTCCATCGTGGTTTGATGTTAGCTATACGCTACATCGTGGATGGCATTGGTTGCCTTTTTGGAGGGAAAAGGAGAGGGTGACTCGATAGTCCCCTGGTGTGTGGTAGGCTGGATAAGGGGGTGTGTAGCGGATGGACCTTAGGATTGGGTTGGGTTTCATGTTGCATTATTCCGTTATGAAATGATACGTGGAAATGGGCCAAGCCCATTAATCAGTGGATTAATAAGAAAAGGGCCTAGCCCAGTGCTTGAATATGATTTGATTGTGGGCTAAGCCCAGATTGTGGTAATGTTTAAATGATTATATTTACATGCTGCATTTGATATTTGGGTTGATTTGTGGCTAGCATGTGGGTGGATATCAGTGGTTTAATTTACACACTGAGTCATTATGACTCACCCAACTATTTATCCAACATCGCAGGTGACAGGATGATCGGACCGGGTTGGAGTGGATACAAGGTGGCCCATGCAGAGGACGTTTTTAATCTTTTCTTTATGCGTTTTATTATCGAGTACTTGGATTAATTATTTTTGTAATAAGGGCCTTATTATTATTATTTTTATTTTTGTTATCACTATTTTAGATATTACTTGATATTATGGTTTACTTAAAAGAAATTAGTATGTGAAGATAATTTTAGTTTTAGCAACCTATTTAATCAAAGTATTTATATATTTTTATACTAAAGTTTTAATATGGATTATTTTTAATAACAAAGCTTTATTTATAATTTTGAAAGAAAAGACATGGTTTCCAAAAGTTAATAAAATTTTCAAGTTTTATTCTAAAGTCAAAGATTTTGCAAACGGTTTCCGCAGTGACATAACCAGATCCGGTCAGGACTTGTGGGCCGGGTTTGGGGGTGTTACAGTTTTTGCTTCGTGTGTTTGCAGTTTCTCCTTGTAATGTGTCTTCCACTCGTCTAGTTCACCGAACTGAAGCCTTCATTCCTCATGAGTTATTTCCTTGTTGACACGAGGTCTAGGATCTGGCTCAATTATCTAGTTTCGTGGTGTTTCCTGTAAAGAAGGTGGAACCAAGTGGTCATTAGTACAGTTGATGTTTTCACCTTGATTACTTGATGTCCTAGCCGAATCAAGAGCCTGAAGAGTGATCGTCTCGTCACCTACACGAAGTATGAGTTCGCCTGTACCAACATCAATTTTAGTTCTGGTAGTTGCTAAAAAGGGTCTTCCTAAAATTTAAGGAATATTATTGTCCTTATCCATGCCTAAAACGACAAAGTCTACTGGGAATATAAATTTATCAATTTTCACGAGTACACCTTCAATTATACCCTTAGGAATTCTTATAGTTTTATCAGCTAATTGAATGCCCATCCTAGTTTGTTTGGGTTTCCCTAGACCTAGTTGTTTAAACATTTTATAAGGCATAACATTTTCGCTTGCCCCTAAATTAGCTAAAGAATTATCAACAGATAAACTACCAATTAAGCACAGAATTGTAAAACTCCCTGGATCTTTTAATTTTTGTGGTAGTTTATTTTGCAAAATTGCTGAGCACACTGCATTTAGCTCCACATGCGATGCCTCGTCTAACTTTCGTTTCTTTGTTAAAAGCTCTTTTAGAAATATCCTTGAATCTGGCCTCTACGAAAGAGCTTCAAGAAACGGTAAGTTAATATGTAATTTCTTTAAAAGTTTAAGAAATTTACCGAATTGTTCATCTGTGTTGTCTTTCTTCATCGCATTGGGGTATGGCACACGAGGTTGGCACTCTTTAATTACCAGTTTTGGCTTATCATGACTTACTTCAACCTTACCTTCCTCAACCACATTCTCTTGCCTCAATTTTGTTTGATCTAACCCTTCACTATCATGAGCGGTTATGGCTTGAAATTGGTCCTTTGGGTTAGTTTCAGTGTTACTTGGCAAGCTACCTTGTGGTCGTTCTAAGATCAACTTAGCAATCTGTCCTAATTGGTTTTCGATCCTTGAATTGATGCTTGTTGATTTTTAAGTGTTGTTTCGGTGTTTTGGAAATGAGTTTTTGACACCGCGATGAATTTTGTTAGCATCTCCTTAAGGTTCGGCTTCTTTTTTAGTGGGTAGGGTTGCTGTTGAAAGCCTGGGAGGGGTTGTTGTCTCTGATTTCCTTGGCCACCCCATGAGAAATTGGGGTGGTTCCTCCAACTTGGATTATAAGTATTACTATACGGGTTATTTTGAGGTCTAGAATTATTACGCATATAGTGAACTTGTTCGTTTTCAGTGCTCGGGTTGTAAGGTGGATATTCTGTATTTCTCATCCCTCTTCCATTCATATCACACTGCATTACTGGATGTACCTGCGAAGAACTACACAAACCATCAATCTTTTTATTCAAAAGCTCTACCTGATTTGATAGCATAGTGACTGCGTCGAGGTTGAAAACACTAGCAGCTTTTGTGGGCTTTGTCCTCATAACTTGCCACTGATAGTTAATCAGTGACATCTTTTCAATAAATTCAGAAGCCGCTTCAGGGGTCTTGTTGTTTAGGGTTCCGCCGGCGGCTGAATCAATCAACTGCTTGGTTGAGGGGTTCACACCGTTGTAAAAGGTTTGAACCTGTAGCCAAAAGGGTAACCCATGGTGAGGGCACCTCCTTAGTAGATCCTTGTATCTCTCCCATGCATCGTAAAGTGTTTCTAAATCCATCTGCACAAAAGAAGAGATATCATTCCTCAACTTGGCCATTTTAGCCGGCAAAAAATATTTTAACAAAAATTTTTCGGTCATTTGTTCCCATGTAGTGATTGATCCTCGTGGTAACAAGTTTAACCACTGTTTAGATTTGTTTCTTAATGAAAAGGGAAACAATCGAAGGTGAATGGCATCATCAAAAGCGCCATTTATTTTAAACGTATCGCATAATTCCAAAAAGTTCACTAAGTGCGTGTTAGGATCCTCATCCTGCAAACAGTCAAACTGAACAAACTGTTGTAACATCTGAATTGTGTTAGGTTTCAGTTCAAAATTATTTGCAGCAATAGCAGGTCTAACAATACTTGATTCAGTTCTTGTTAAATTAGGTTTAGCAAAATCATACATTGAAACACCCCACACCCGGCCCACGAGCCCGGACCGGATCTGGTATGTTCCTTAAGTAAACCGGTTTTCAAATTCTTTGTTACTTAGAGAAAATTTGTAAAATTTTAGGAAAATATTGTTTTGGATTGGGCTTAGGTTGGGAAACCCATTTAATTAATTTAAATATCCAATTTTATTAAGGTGACGAAATAATTTTCTTTAGGTTTATAAAAATATATTTCGCTTAAAATTTAATCCAACAATCGTTTGTAACAAAATAATTAAAAATAAAGCAGACATAAAGAAAATCCACTGGGCCTTATGGCCTTATTACATCAAGTAAAACCCAATAATAAAATTAAATGTACTAAAAAGAAATAAAGTCCCAAAATAAATAAAATCTTCCAATTGAGCATGGCCACCTCAAGGTCTACCGTCCCGGTCCGTCACTGTTTATCACCTGAAAATAGTTCCCACAACGGGGTGAGTCAACAGACTCAATGTGTACACAACATTAACATTCAACAAATTAGGCATACAAGTTCATATCAAATTCATGTTCATACAAAATAAATGATGCAACCCAAACCCAAGCCTAATGGTCCATCCGCTACACACCACCCGTACCTGCCAGTCACACCGTGGGGACTACTAAGTCAACCCTCCATCCGCTACACACCATCGAAGGCAGTCGCTGCAGTCGACGTGCTCATCGCCCATATAATTTGTGCCATTAGACACCATTTTCAAATAATGTAACCGAAGTTACCAAATTCAGATAATGTAACCGGAGTTACCATATTCAAATTTTGTGACCGTAGTCACCATATTCCGTTGGTGAGATCGAAGTCAACACCTTCTTCCCCTTTCACATATATCCCGTATACCCCATATATCATGCATAACATACTTAATTTCTCATTATTCACATGTTAACAATATAACATATTCGTAATCCTATCGAAACTAGGAAACGTACCTAGGTACTCTTACCACATTTGTGGTACTTAGCCACATTCACATTCTTATGCATATTCATATATTAAAAATAGTTGCCATATGATATATCGAAAATTAATGTGAGTACACACCTGATTGGCTTAATAGATTCCTTGAAATCCCGAAGAACGATCTACCGATCTAGATCTTTATCTCCTAAATTCGGCCAAATATTAAAACATATTAACAAACCTATTTGGTGTAAAAACCAAATCCTAGTAGGATTTGTATTACTTACCTTGTTGCCGAATTGGATGATTGTAAATCAAGTACCAAAATTGCTAGTATCCCTTTTCCTTGGAATCGGCTAACACTAATTCATGTAACCATGTGAGTTTTCGGCTTTTGAAATAATGAAAAAATAATTCCAAATACCAAAATTAAGCCTTGGCCGAATATCACTTACCATACAAATTCCAAATCTGAAGAGGATTCCTTGCCCTATATGTCTGTCGAAATCTTCATGTCAGATCTAATCTAACATATACATCATAACCTTTAATCAAATAAATTTATCTTACCTTAGATCCTTGATCCTTGTATTCGACAGTTGTAGAAACCCTTTTGATGTTGTAGTTGGTTGCTCCTTTACTTAGAATCAACAAAGATTCGGCTTTGACAGTAGAAACAGAGAAGAAAATAGAAGAAGAAAAGATGGATTTTTCTTAAAGAAAAATTCGGCAGAGAGGGGGAGAGAGCTAGGAAAATTTCGGCAAAGAGGAAGCAAAAGTGAATGAGTAGCCCTCCTGCCCTCCTTTTATAGCCAAAGTTATCAGCCTAGGAGTCCCTTACTTGGCCACCACTCCTGTTTTTGATAATATTATCTCTTTTATTTAAAAGATAAAAGCCTTTAATCCATCAATTATCTCCTCAAATATCTTAAAAGAAAATCATTTATTTATCACTTATTATTCACATATTTATGCTAATAAAACTCTTCCTTTTCTAGAAACCCATGCCGTCCACCTCAGCCTTCTGGAAGCAAAAATAAAACTTATTTATTTGCTTCTCAAGTGACTCGAACTCAGGCCCATTTTCCTTGCATGTGACGCCATTTCCTTAGGCCCTAAGTGGCATCTTCAGGCCACTTTTCCAAGCCTGTTTGTGTGTTAAACTTCTTCAACTTTTTCTTTTAAGGCCCTCTAGCCCTTATTTCCTATTTTGAACTTTAAAATTTGACATTTCGGCATCATTTCTAAGTTTCCTAAAATTTTCGATCGGCTCTGTAACTTGCCATTTTTCTTACATTTCCAAGTTTCCAGAAATGTTTACTTTCCATTTTTGAATCATTTCCAAAAATGTTCAGGTTTCCAAAAATGTTCATTTCCATTTTCATTTCCATTTTCATTTCTATTTCCATTTCCATTTCCATTTCTAGGTTTCCAAAAGTATCAAAAATTTATTCTTAGTACTTGAGACTTGACATTTCGTACAATTAAACTGAAAATGCATAGGCCCTATTCAGGATGTTACAGTTCTACCCCCTTAAAATAATTTCGTCCTCGAAATTACTTACTAACGAATAATCGTACGGTCTAACTCACCCCACTACGCTATTGCTGCGCACTCTGATCCTAAAGAACTATCATACTTTCTAGGCACATTCTCTAGGTTCACATCCAAAGTTTCAGTCACTTCACCAGCAATACAAGAATAAGCTAATCCTATAACAAGCAAAGCAATTAAGGGTATTCCAGAAATGAGGAACGTACCCGTAGTCATATCTGGCACATATTCCTCCTCGCAACGGCCAACTGCATAAACCAACCTTGGTTGCCTCGCGTCTGCACCTTCAGCACCTCCTCTTGGTGCTTCACGTCCACGACCCGAACCATTTCCTCCACGGTTCGGTCCACGACCTTGCTGAGGCTGCTGTCCTCCTCTACCCGTCTGGCTAGCATTCTGAACTGCCGGTCGGCTCTCATCTGTTTGCTTGGGACAATCCTTAAGCATATGGTCCTTGGACCCACACTTGAAACATCCTCCCGTCTTTCTCCAGCACTCTCCCAAGTGCCTCTTTCCACAATGTTCACAAGGTCGATACCGCCCTTCTGAACCAACTTGCTGACCTCGCGGCCCATCAACTCTAGGCCTCTTATTCCCAGATGAGCCAGACAATCCAAAACCTCTTTCTGGCCTATTCCGATCAGTGTTCTGCCTTGCAGAATCCTTAATTCCTTCAGCCACTTTAGCCTTTTCCACTAACGCAGAAAATTCCCGCTCCTGATGCGGTGCTATCAACAGTCTTAGATCGTCCCTCAGTCCGTCCTCAAAATGGACACAGCGTTCATGCTCAGTTGCCACTACACCTCGAGCATAACGACTCAACCTCAGAAATTCTGCCTCATATTCTGCTACGGACTTGTTCCCTTGAACCAGCCCCAGAAAAGCTTTCCTTTGCTCGTCTGTATACCTGGTTCCCACATATTTCTTCTGGAATGCCTCCTTAACATATTCCCAGGTCAGATCCTCCGCCGTGGTACCATCTCGAACAGTTAGCCACCATTGATACGCTTCATCGCGTAACAATGCCACCATCCCTTTCAACTTTTCCTCAAGAGTCAGATCGAGCCCATCCATGATACGCTCCGTTGCTTCCAACCAGTACTCAGCTGTACTGGGTGCCACTCCAGACACTCCTCGAAACATTTCAGCTCCATTAGCTCGGAGCCGTTCAGGCACAGACTTACGATTTCCTGAATTTCCTCCTGCCCCCGCCACCAACTCCAGAACTCGCAGCACAGCCCGCGACACAGCATCGTCCCCCGTCTGAGCTTGCTGCTCCACACCAACAGCTGGGAGCGGTGGGGGTGGTGGTACTTCATCATCAGACCCTTGACCCGATCTAACAGGTTCTGACCTAGTCATTCTTCCTCTACCGCGTCCACGACGGCCATGTCCTCTAGAGCTCATTTCGGCGTCGAGATCTGATTAAGAAGTTTTATGTATTAGTATTTTGGTTTCACTTGTTTACTCGCGAAGAAATTTTATGACAAGAGTTTTAGGAGTGGTTCTTTCGTATTCACACAAGCATACAGTCTTTCCATTCATTCATTCATCCATCAAACAAGCATGAACTTTCGTTCATTCAGAGAAACGTTGTAATTTTCATCGTTATTGTGTTTCCACTACCCAGGGGTATTTTCGTAATTTTGTCCTACAGGGGCATTTTCATAATTTTTCAAAAGAAAACGTTCCTTGGTGTTTTTGTCAAAAAGTATTTTAAAAATTTTGAAGTCTCGGGTAATTCGGAAAAATTTTGAAATCCGGGGGTATTTCGGTAATTTTTGACCTCAGGGGTATTTTGGTAATTTTTCAAAAATCAGGGTATATTTGTAAATTTTAATAAATTAGGGATATTTCAAAAGTTGTAAAACTTTGTGGGTTCTTTTTGAGAATTTCACTTTTCAAAACGATGATGTTGCAAAAATTTTAGAAATCAAGGTCATTTTGGTAATTTTGTAAGTTAGGGGCAATTTTGTAATTTTCCAAAATCAAAGTATTTTGACATTTTACAAATTAGGGTTTTTGAATGTTTCCAAAATAATGAATTTTTTTTGGTAAAGCTGTGGAGTAGTTGAACATTTTATAAACCAGGGGCATTTTGGTAATTTTACCACTAAGGGCATTTTTGTAATTTTCGCAAATCAGGAGTTTTTTTTCAGAAAATGTTGTAAAAAAATAATTTTTTTCTCAGATTTAAAAGAAAATTTTAAAAGTTTGAAAAACTAGGGTTTGTTGTTTTTTTTTTTTTAAAACATGGCTAGTTCCCTTTTTGGGTTTTAGTCATCTGTTTAGCCTATGACCGAGCCCTCTTGGTCAGGGTGAACCAAAGCTACGCACCAGGCAGGATTCGAATGGAGAGGAGGTGAGTCACGCGGACTGCTTAAATACCAAGCTCCCACCGAAACCATTCCTAGACATGCGCACAGAGGTTGCCACACCACTGAGCCTTCTGAGTTAGGGTGAACCGAAGCTACGCACCAGGTAGGATTCCTACGAAGAGGAGGTGAGTCACTAGGACTGCTTAAATACCAGGCTCTTCCGGATCCAATCCTAGACATTCACACAGGGTTACCACACCCTTAGCTCAGTGACTTAGCCATAGGGTTGTTTAGTGCATTAAGTCTTATGTGGTTTTGTGTTTGAGTAGTCTAGTCCTAGGGTCCAAGTTCCTATCATTCTATTCTACGTTCCATGCCTTTTCTACCCTTATACAGTTCATAAATCACAGAATCACACCTAAAGTTAGGGGTACTTACCTAGTGGACTGCGGGTCGGAGACTTAGGTGCCATGCCATAAAACCTGCTTATGTTCAAAGAAAATCATTTGGGCTCGAATTCAAAATGTTTTGGACCTGAGCCCACAGGCCGAGAGTTTTAAAACTGGGCTCTGATACCAAGCTGAAACACCCCACACCCGGCCCACGAGCCCGGACCGGATCTGGTATGTTCCTTAAGTAAACCAGTTTTCAAATTCTTTGTTACTTAGAGAAAATTTATAAAATTTTAGGAAAATATTGTTTTGGATTGGGCTTAGGTTGGGAAACCCATTTAATTAATTTAAATATCCAATTTTATTAAGGTGACGAAATAATTTTCTTTAGGTTTATAAAAATATATTTCGCTTAAAATTTAATCCAACAATCGTTTGTAACAAAATAATTAAAAATAAAGCAGACATAAAGAAAATCTACTAGGCCTTATGACCTTATTACATCAAGTAAAACCCAATAATAAAATTAAATGTACTAAAAAGAACTAAAGTCCCAAAATAAATAAAATCTTCCAATTGAACATGGCCACCTCAAGGTTTACCGTCCCGGTCCGTCACTGTTTATCACCTGAAAATAGTTCCCATAACGGGGTGAGTCAACAGACTCAATATGTACACAACATTAACATTCAACAAATTAGGCATACAAGTTCATATCAAATTCATGTTCATACAAAATAAATGATGCAACCCAAACCCAAGCCTAATGGTCCATCCGCTACACACCACCCGTACCTGCCAGTCACACCTTGGGGACTACTAAGTCAACCCTCCATCCGCTACACACCATCGAAGGCAGTCGCTGCAGTCGACGTGCTCATCGCCCATATAATTTGTGCCATTAGACACCATATTCAAATAATGTAACCGAAGTTACCAAATTCAGATAATGTAACCGGAGTTACCATATTCAAATTTTGTGACCGTAGTCACCATATTCCGTTGGTGAGACCGAAGTCAACACTTTCTTCCCCTTTCACATATATCCCGTATGCCCCATATATCATGCATAACATACTTAATTTCTCATTATTCACATGTTAGCAATATAACATATTCGTAATCCTATCGAAAGTAGGAAACGTACCTGGGTACTCTTACCACATTTATGGTACTTAGCCACATTCACATTCTTATGCATATTCATATATTAAAAATACTTGCCATATGATATATCGAAAATTAATGTGAGTACACACCTGATTGGCTTAATAGATTCCTTGAAATCCCGAAGAACAATCTACCGATCTAGATCTTTATCTCCTAAATTCGGCCAAATATTAAAACATATTAACAAACCTATTTGGGGTAAAAACCAAATCCTAGTAGGATTTGTATTACTTACCTTGTTGCCGAATTGGATGATTGTAAATCAAGTCCCAAAATTGCTAGTATGCCTTTTCCTTGGAATCGACTAACACTAGTTCATGTACCATGTGAGTTTTCGGCTTTTGAAATAATGAAAAAATAATTCTAAATACCAAAATTAAGCCTTGGCCGAATATCACTTACCATACAAATTCCAAATCTAAAGAGGATTCCTTGCCCTATATGTCTGTCGAAATCTTCATGTTAGATCTAATCTAACATATACATCATAACCTTTAATCAAATAAATTTATCTTACCTTAGATCCTTGATCCTTGTATTCGACAGTTGTAGAAACCCTTTTGATGTTGTAGTTGGTTGCTCATTTACTTAGAATCAACAAAGATTCGGCTTTGACAGTAGAAACAGAGAAGAAAATAGAAGAAGAAAAGATGGATTTTTCTTAAAGAAAAATTCGGCAGAGAGGGGGAGAGAGCTAGGAAAATTTCGGCAAAGAGGAAGCAAAAGTGAATGAGTAGCCCTCCTGCCCTCCTTTTATGGCCAAAGTTATCAGCCTAGGAGTCCCTTACTTGGCCACCACTCCTGTTTTTGATAATATTATCTCTTTTATTTAAAAGATAAAAGCCTTTAATCCATCAATTATCTCCTCAAATATCTTAAAAGAAAATCCTTTATTTATCACTTATTATTCACATATTTATGCAAATAAAACTCTTCCTTTTCTAGAAACCCATGCCGTCCACCTCAGCCTTCTGGAAGCAAAATAAAACTTATTTATTTGCTTCTCAAGTGACTCGAACTCAGGCCCATTTCCCTTGCATGTGACGCCATTTCCTTAGGCCCTAAGTGGCATCTTCAGGCCACTTTTCCAAGCCTGTTTGTGTGTCAAACTTCTTCAACTTTTTCTTTTAAGGCCCTCTAGCCCTTATTTCCTATTTTGAACTTTAAAATTTGACATTTCGGCATCATTTCTAAGTTTCCTAAAATTTTCGATCGGCTCTGTAACTTGCCATTTTTCTTACATTTCCAAGTTTCCAGAAATGTTTACTTTCCATTTTTGAATCATTTCCAAAAATGTTCAGGTTTCCAAAAATGTTCATTTCCATTTTCATTTCCATTTTCATTTCTATTTCCATTTCCATTTCCATTTCTAGGTTTCCAAAAGTATCAAAAATTTATTCTTAGTACTTGAGACTTGACATTTCGTACAATTAAACTGAAAATGCATAGGCCCTATTCAGGATGTTACATACATAGTACGAGGCACAGGATTTTGATTCACTGGATTTGCGGCAACCACAGGAGGTAGCGGATTATTATCAGCCATCTTTTCGGTAGTATTGGTTTCGTCCTCTTGCTCTTGTTCTATGTGTTGTAGGCTTCGCCTTATTTCTCTGCGATTTCTGCGAATGGTTCCTTCTATATCGCTATCAAAAATCAAGGGTCCTGACGGGTTCCTTCTAGTCATAAACTAGAAAACCCTATCAGAAGCAAAATAAAAGAGAGATTAGAAAACTAAAAATAAAATTAGAAATAAAAAAATAAATAAATAAATAAAAGAAAAATGGCTAAAGTAATAAAAATTGAGCGTTCCCAATATTTCAGTTCCCCGACAACGGCGCCAAAAACTTGATCGTGTCTGAGAGTTTTAATATTTATATAATGAATATCGAGCCTAGAAACTAACTATCACCACGATTGAGGCAAGCGCACCTATCGAACAGTAGTATAGCTTAGTGGCAAGACCGGAATGTCGAACCCAAAGGAACCAAAAGTACTAGTAATGACTTTCTTTTTATTATCTAGCCTAAAAATAAAAGTGATTAATGTTTATCTAACTAATTCCTAAGCTAAGGATGCCAAGAATAGAGAATGTATTGGGAAAATACTTTTGAGAAAACCAATTGATTAAGACAATACCCGAGGAAGAATCCACCTAGACTTCACTTGTTACTTAACTTTGAACCAGACGATTTATTCACTTGACTTGATCCATAGGATTCCCAAATTTATATAATACCTCTTTCGAGGCTACTAACGTCTAACCCTAGGTTGATTAATTGAAATCTTTTTCTAATTAAAACCCCTAGTGTTGTATTAACTCGATTTATGGGCTCCCATATTAGGTTTGACCCTAATCGGGTAGATTTTTTTCATTCTATCTCTAGGAGTGCGATCAACTCCACTTAATTATGCTAGATCTACTATTGAACAGGGGCTTTTGCTCCTCTGAATAAGCACATCAATACTTGAATCAATATCCTGAAATATTAAAGCAAGAATTAAGAGCACATAACTAAGAACAAATCAAGTATTTATCATGCAGTTCAGAAAACAATAACAAGATCCGTCTTAGGTTTCATCCCCTTCAGGTATTTGAGGGGTTTAGTTCATGCTTATAAAAGAATACATCTCAGAAGAACTTAAATAACAAAACATAATGAAAAACCCTAAAACCTGCTAAAAAAATTGAAGGGAAGATCCTCAGTCTTGAGCGTGATTCCGGCTTCTGAGATGGATCAACTGGCTTTCTTCAAGTAATTTCCTATATCCAGCCCTCTCTGGCTTTGCTCCTGTCAAAAGCCCTGACAAAGGCCTTCTGTCGAACTCTCCGATTAGGTTGCCCTCTAGGGTGTTTATATAGGCTTTCGGGATGCCTTACTTGGCCCACAAGTATCCTATTTGGAGTGGAAGTAAAACGGGTCACGGCAGGGACACGCCCGTGTAGCACGCCCTTGTGAATCGGGCCCCGTGCCGTGTTCAAGTCTGCTAAAGTGGCACGGCTGTGTGGTGAACTCCAAGCCATGTTGATTTCTTACTTTGGCCCATTTTCTCCGTTTTTGGCTCGTTTCTCGTTCTTTTCATCCTCCTATGCTCTCCTAAATATAAAACATGAAATTAAAGGATTAGGAGCATCAAATTTCACAATTCAAGAGATAAATCATCCAAAAGTATGCCAAATGTAGGATTAAAATATGTATATATTACGTTTTATCAATCTTCATCCCCAAATTCTAAGGAAACCCTAGGAAAGAGAAAGAAAATCAAGCAAACCTAATTGGGTAAGTAATCTTGTCCCCTTTTAAGTAATTTTTATATTTTTGAAATCAGAATAACCTAATCTAGCTATTTTGGGGATCAATTTGTAAAGTTATCAAAGTACTGAAATTTTTCCATGGATGAATATGCTGAAATTTTGAAATTTATTGTAGAAAATGAAAGGTTTTTAGTAGATAAACAACTTTTACAAAGAGAATTTTGATGAAATTATGATTTAGGGACTAAATTGAAAAGTGGTAAAACCCATGGAAAAATTTTAATTTTTGTGAAATTCATGGGCTATTATTGTAACATGTAAAATCTGGTTAGGCTTGAAATAAGGATTAAATTGCATGAATTTTATTTTCCGAGCTTAGGGACGAAACCATCATTTATGAAAAGTATAGGGGCAAAAATAGAAATTTTGCCTATGAAGTGAATAGAGTTCAATTGAATATGAAATGGATTAAATTGATGTTAAATTCATTTATTTAGATCCGGAAAACTCAAATATGAAGTTAGATCGAGGAAAAGAAAAAGTGACGGATTAGTAGATTTTTGTATACGAACAAGTAACGAGGTAAGTTCATATAACTTAATTATGTGTATTGATATGTCTGAATCGAATGTTGTATTTGTGTGAATTTCATAAATTTTTAATGTATAAAATTAATCATATGGCCGATATTGCTCGATAAATGATAAGTTCTGTTTGAATAATGAAATGTGATTGATACAATACTTTCTCGTATTGATTATAGTCCTACATATGTTGTGGAGATTATAGCTCGAACGAGCATTCTATTATAGGCCCTCTATAACACCCCTTACTCGTATCTTATGCCGAAACTGGGCACGAGGCATTACCAAACTTAATTCACTTGGTCATATAACTTAAAATATCTCTTTCACCATTAAGACATTCTCATTAAGGACCTACGAGGCCTTAAACATGCATACGGAGGGTTTCAGAATCCAACCGGAAACTTTAGTGCACTTAAAATTTTTTTCACCTAAATAGGGGCCACACGCTCGTGTGAAATGGGACACGCCCGTGTGGGCAGGCCGTGTGGTCAAACACGTCCATGTTCCTACCCCGTGTGGGATTTATTTTCATTTCAAACCTACAAGGGTTTTCACACGGCCGGACACATGCCCGTTTCCTTGGCCCGTGTCCCTCACACGGCCTCAACACGCCCATGTCTTAGCCTGTATGCCGAAACCTTGGCATATGTCATAACATATGCTACTCAACATTTAGCATTACATACTAAGCAAGAGCAATTAACATTTCATTGTCATGCTTACTCGTTTCACCTCTTACCACATTCCAACCATGTCACTAGCGTAATGCTCACATTCATTAACATACAACCCTGCACTTATCACCACATGATCACATGAAACAACACATCTTAACACTACACCAAAACAGACTTTTAGCGGCGTTTTTTTGGGCCTTTAGCGGCATTTTTAAGCGCCACTAATAGTACTTGCGGCGCTTTCTAAAGCGCCGCAAAAAACGCCGCTACAGAAACCGCCGAAAAAATTAGTGGCGTTTTTTGTGAAAAAACGCCGCTACAGGTAGGGGCTTTTAGTGGCGCTTTTGAAACAAACGCCGCTAAAGGTAGGGGCTTTTAGCAGCGCTTCTAAAACAAACGCCGCTACAGGTAGGGGCTTTTAGCGGCGCTTTTAAAACAAACGCCGCTAAAGGTAGGAGCTTTTAGCGGCGCTTCTAAAACAAACGCCGCTACAGGTAGGGGATTTTAGCGGCACTTTTGAGACAAACGCCGCTACAGGTATGGGCTTTTAGCGGCGCTTTTGAGACAAACGCTGCTACAGGTATGGGCTTTTAGCGGCGCTTTTGAGACAAACGCCGCTACATGTATGGGCTTTTCGCGGCGCTTTTGAGACAAACGCTGCTACAGGTAGGGGCTTTTAGCAGCGCTTTTGAGACAAACGCCGCTACAGGTAGGGGCTTTTAGCGGCGCTTTTGAGACAAATGTCGTTACAGGTATGGGCTTTTAGCGGCGCTTTTGAGACAAACGCCGCTACAGGTAGCGGCGCTTTTAAAAAAAAACACCGCTAATTTGTACAGATCTGCTGTGCACTTTTTTCCCAATATCCTACCCTCCCTGCAGCAAAAACTAGCCAAAAACAGCAACAATTGCATATAATTCCAACCCAATGCAGCAAATAAAACATTTAAATCTCAGTAAAAGCATTAAATCTAAACAAATACTTCAAATTTAATAAAAGATATATGATATTTATTAAAAAATGAAGCATAATTCAAACAATTCTTACAATAATGTTTAACTATAACAATGTTAAAAAAAATCTTACAACAAGAAAAGAAATGTCTAAGAGGGCGGCCTCTGCGACTGCTGCTGGAACAACTTCATCATAGCCTGCAGCTGTAGCTGGAGTTCTTCATACTTTCTGTTCTGCTCTGCCTCCCGTGCTGCTGCCTCCGCTCTAAGTTGAGAAACATGCTCCGCCTCTCTCGCTGCTGCCTCCGCTCTAAGCTTAGAAATTTGTTCCGCCTCCCTCGCTGCTGCCTCCGCTCTAAGTTGAGAAATTTGCTCAGCTGTGCTCGCTTCCATCAGAGATATCTGGTCTTTCAGTGTCTGAACTTCAGCACGAGATTGACTCCCAGAAGGCATGTATTGCCGGGAGCCGGATCCAAAATATTGGGTCGGAGTAACACCTGATCCTTGACATCGAACCCGACCATACCTTGTAAGACCCAAAACATTAGTGATAATTCTGTTATAAATATACTCAAGATTAACAAAACTATCAATCGAAGCAGTCGTACCTTTCAGGACCCAAAACATCAGTAAGAATTCTGTTATCAATCTCGTCGAGATTAACAGAACTGTCAGACGAAGCAACCGCTTCATACTCCGCCTTCTTCTCCTTTAGTTTATCCTAATAAATCAATAAAAGAGTTAGAAACGAAATATATAATAAAAATGAATGGAACATAACTTAAAATTAGAAATTTAAAACTACAAATGATGAATTAAACCATTATAATTAAACATTATAAATATTTATAAAAAATCAACTTTTATTAAATAAATATACCAAAATTTCTGCAGCCTTGGATGTCATCGGAGATCTATCCTTCTTCCTATGCGTAATGTCAAAAAGTTGAAGCCGTCCAACTTTTTGACCTGACGAAACTTCCTACATTATAGAAGAAAAAATATAAGTTAATAGTATAAATCATTAATATTTGAAAGAAGTAATAAATTATAATACCTCAGCCTCAGCCACACGAGCAAAACTTCTGGAACCTGCCGTGTGCGTGAATTGTTGTTTCTGTCTGCTGCTTGTTCCAACTTGCTCACGGTCCTACATAATGGGATTTGAATTATTTATATAGTAAATACGAGAAACCGAAAAATTTCTAAGACTTTGAAAGTACGTAATACCTCTCCTTTTTTTTGAATTCCAGAATCTAACTTGATCTTCCCATTGGTACCTCAACATTCCCGGCGGGACATTTCGCAGTTTTTCGTTGAGGCTGATGTCTTTCTTAAAATATTATTTTTTTAGGGTGCTTTTATTGTCTCTCCATTTTTTACCCAACGTCTTCTTAATATAGTCATCGGAGACCTCTAAAGCAAATCTACCCTGAAATTTTTTTTTAAAAAGTTAATATAAATGAAGGTTAAATGAAAGTATTATAAATTACATTCACCTTTTATTACCTTAATATTTTCGAGAGCCTGATTTTTGTTGGCATCAGGCATGTGATGCCATGATCCTTAGTTAATGGGCAACATATTCAAATTTCGTGCTATAATGCCCAAATAGCCTGCCAACAATCGAGCTTCAGATCCGATAGGCTGTGTAACAACCCAAACCCGGCCCAAACACTATGGTCGAATCTGGATCGTTACGGGGAAAACC
This sequence comes from Gossypium australe, assembly GCA_005393395.2. Lineage (NCBI taxonomy): Eukaryota > Viridiplantae > Streptophyta > Magnoliopsida > Malvales > Malvaceae > Gossypium > Gossypium australe. The sequence continues at coordinate 44,223,013 of CM016625.1, read as the reverse complement.
TTTTTGAAAACCATTTTGAAACCCAATATGCTTTGTTGAAAACTTTTCGGATTTGATTATCTTGATAAAATCATACTTAGTGTTTATTAAAAAAAATATTTAAATTAAGTTATAAAACAAATTTCAACCGTGCCCGATGGCATTTAAAACATTTTTCGTGTTTAATCGGGAAAATGTGATTTAAATTCAACATTAATAATAACATAGTTCAAAACAATATCCAATAGGTAAAAATAACAGAAATAAAGTTTCAGGAGGCCTCATTACAACCAAATAAAATAAATCCAAAGTAAAATTATCAAACTGAAATTTAAGTTCATTTAAATTAAATCCACTGCATGGCCACCTCGAGTCAACCCGGCTCCACATCCGCGATCTAAGTGTCACCTGAAAAATATAAAGGAGAAGGTGAGTCACCAAGACTCAGTATGTAACCCTTCCCTCGTGTTAAAAACATTTTCCATACACAACATATAACAATTAATATGCAGAATGTTAAATACCCAACCTAGCCATCCAAACGCCACTGTCTACCCCGTTGTGGTACCAAACCACTGGTGGTGCCAAACCACTGGTGACTTATAGTCACGATGTGTTGCCAAAACACTGGTGTCCATAGACACGAATCGGGTGATGGGGCCAACCCCTCGTGTGATACCAAATCACTGGCAGACGATCCCATGTCTCAAGTGGGGCCAACCCACGGTGGTGTTAACCACAGGGACAAGTCGCTATTGAGGTACCAAACCTCTGGAGGTACCAAACCTCTGGTGACCGTAGTCACAGTGTGTTACCAAAACACTGGTGCCCGTCGGCACATTATCACTGCCCCCTCCACTCATCAACCCATATCACAACCATGACAGAGTTTATACATTTATCATATGTATTAAAATAAATCATGCTTCCCAAAAGCATCACAATAATCTCATATAAACAGAGACTTACCGAGGTTCTCGCTTGTACCATTTAAGGTACCAAATCCATATCTACATCAAGCAGATTTACAACCAACAAATACTTATCACACATATTAACTGCTATAAGTGTGTATGTACACACCTGATATCGATGGTAGTCCTAAATCCCGAAAGAAAGCGTTGGTCACCACAGATCCACTTGTCCTATATTCGGCCAAATCCATGGATTAGTCTTATGGCCTATTCGGCCTAATTAACTTATTTGGGAGGGGTTCCTTGTGAACCCGAGATCTTACCTTAACACTCTTTGCTATTATCTACCGTACTTGATACTCGAATCTGCTCGTCAGCCATCATTGATTAGCAGGTAAACCAATAACCTTCGGCTTTTAATCGAATTACTAGAATAAGGAGATTGATCTTACCACCACTTACCGAAATTGAACACTAGAGATCAGGCTGTGAGTCGACTGTTTTACTTCCCTGAATACCTATAAGAAATAGGTTACTAACCGTTTAGAAGCCATTGCCGAAATCGGCACCTCTCCTTGTAAAAGAAATCGACAGAAAAAGAAAGAAAAGGGAAGATGGACATTCGGCCAAGATCACTTACCACCTTATGAACCGATTGAAGGAGAGTCTAGAGGAGATTATTCCTGCTTGCTATTCGGCCAAGTCTTGGAATATGAAGAGGGGAAATTCGGCTATCAGAAAGGAAAAAGGAAAGGAAGACAAATGAAGAAATCGGCACTTCCAATGGTATATTCGGCCAGAGAGAGTTAATAGGGGAGGAAAGAAGTTTCGGCTAAAGAGCTTGAGAGAATGGTGAAAACGCAAGAGCAAAAGAGGGCTAGGGAATTCGGCACTTAGCAAAAATTTGAAGAAAAGAAAACAAGGAGATCAACTCATGTATTTATAGCCACCAAGCACCCTTGCCGTCCACCCCTTTCTAATTAATTCAAATAAATTTTGAATTAATCCCAATAATCCTTTGATAATCCAACTAATATCCAATAATTCTTTTAATCTAATAATCCCCTCAATTATCCTACATTTATCACATTATCAAAATGATAATAGTAATATCCTCAATTTATCTTCTTAATATTAAGGAATTAAAAACCAATTAAAATGCTCACAATATCTTATTATCCAAATAAAAATCTAATTAATAATCCCTTCATAAAATAATAATATCCTCATTATTATCTCTATTATCTAAATAGATAATAAAAGAATTAAGGAGAGAAAATCTCTCTCCCTTGTGCCGTCCAAATAAAGAACAAAAAAAAAAAGGAATTTCCGTGACTCGAACACAAGCTCTCCCTTGCTCCTTGGTGGCGTCACATGTAGCTCTTAAGTGGGCTTACTTTGCCACTTAGTCTAGGCTCATTTTATGTCCCAATTATCCCCATTTATTCTTATAACACCCTCCTGCTAAAGCTCCCTACCTTTAAAGTTAAAAACTAAAATTTCCTACCAAATCGAGCCAACACAAAGCCTTAAATTGATCATTATTATTCCATAAATAATGACACAGCAGTTCATACATAAGAAAAATAATTTATTTCCAAATAGCCCCGATTTTGGGATGTTACAGTTCTACCCCCCTTAGAATAAATTTCGTCCCGAAATTTCTTGATCAAACAGGTGGGGGTATTGCTGCCGCATCACATCCTCAGGCTCCCACGTGGCTTCTTCCACACCGTGGTTCCGCCATAGCACTTTTACTAAGGGTACTGACTTTCTACGTAGAACCTTCACATCTCGATCTAGGATCTGAACTGGTTCTTCTTCGAAAGATAAGTCCGAGTTCACCTCAATTTCTGCTACTGGCACAACGTGCGAAGGATCTGACCGATACCGTCTCAGCATCGATACATGAAATACATCATGGATCTGATTCAGTTCTGCCGGCAACTCTAGCTGATAAGCTACCGGTCCCACTCGCTTTACAACTGTATATGGCCCGATGAACCTTGGGCTTAGCTTCCCTTTTCGTCCAAATCTCAACACCTTTTTCCAAGGCGACACCTTCAGAAAAACCTTGTCACCTACCTCATACTCCATCTCCTTGCGCTTCAAGTCAGCATAAGACTTCTGTCTATCCGATGCTTCCTTAAGACGATCCCGAATCGTCCTAACTTTGTCCTCAGTTTCTGCAACCAATTCCGGACCTAAGACTTGTCTTTCACCTAACTCCGTCCAACATGTAGGAGTACGGCATTTCCGTCCATACAATGCTTCGTATGGTGCCATCTGGATACTCGCTTGATAGCTATTGTTGTAGGCAAATTCTGCTAATGGTAGAAATTCTTCCCAACTACCTCGGAATTCCAAGATACAACCCCTCAGCATATCCTCTAAAATCTGTATCACTCTCTCCGATTGTCCATCAGACTGTGGATGGAAGGCTGTACTGAAATCTAATCTCGTACCCAAAGCTTGATGCAACGCTTTCCAGAACCTTGACGTGAATCTGGGATCCCTATCCGAGATAATCGATACTCGAACACCATGCAATCTGACTATCTCGGCCACATATAACCTTGCTAGCTTCTGGAGCGAGAAATCCATTCTCACTAATATAAAGTGGGCTGACTTGGTCAAACGGTCCACTATTACCCAAATCGCATCCTTCTTGCTGGGCGTAAGGGGTAGCCCACTGACGAAATCCATAGTGATCCGCTCCCACTTCCATTGAGGGATCTTTACCGGTTGAAGTAGCCCTGATGGCAACTGGTGTTCAGCCTTAACCTGCTGACATGTCAGACATCTTCCTACAAATTCCGTTACTTCATGCTTCAACCCAGGCCACCAAAACTATTTCCGTAAATCTCCATACATCTTGCTTCCTCCCGGATGCATAGCGTATGCGCTGCTATGTGCATCATGGAGAATTTTCCGCCTCAACTCCATATCCTTTGGCATACAAGCTCGCCCTTGAAAACATAACACTCCATCACTAGACATACTGTATCCTTCCAAACCACCCTCCTGGACTTGCATCCTCTTAGCGTCCAACCCTTCATCCAATAACTGCTTTTCCTTAATCTCGTCGATCCATGTCGGCTTAACTTGAAGTTCTGCCAAGAGACTCCCATCGTCATATAGACTCAACCGAGCAAACATCGCTCTTAAGTCCGTCACAACCTTCCGGCTCAACGCGTCAGCTACTACGTTAGCCTTGCCTGGATGGTATTCAATTGAACAATCGTAATCCTTTAATAGTTCAATCCACCGACGTTGTCTCAGGTTCAGATCCTTCTGAGTCAAAAGATACCTCAAACTCTTATGATCCGTGTAGACTATCGACTTCTCCCCATAAAGGTAGTGTCTCCATATCTTCAGTGCGAAAACGACTGCGGCTAACTCCAAGTCGTGAGTTGGGTAGTTCAATTCGTGTGGTCTTAACTGTCAAGATGCATAGGCTACTACCTTCCCTTCTTGCATCAGCACACATCCCAAACCAGTGTGGGATGCATCACAATAAACTGTGAATAACTTCCTCGCCTCAGGCTGTACCAACACCGGAGCTTCCGTCAGAATTTTCCTTAGCTTATCAAAGCTTTCTTGCTGCTTCTCCGTCCATACAAATGGAACACCTTTCCTTAGTAACTTAGTTAATGGCGCTGCTATTAGAGAGAATCCTTCCACGAATCTCCGATAGTATCCCGCTAAACCCAGAAAACTTCGTATTTCAGCCACTGTTCTTGGTGGTTTCCAATCCAATACTGCTTCAATCTTGCGAGGATCTACTCTAATTCCTTCTGCTGATACTACATGGCCTAAGAAAGCCACCTCCTTCAGCCAAAATTCGCACTTACTGAATTTGGCATATAACTGCTTCTCCCTCAATACTTGCAGAACTATCCGTAAATGCTTGTCATGTTCCTCCTCCGTCTTAGAATAGACCAATATGTCGTCTATGAATACCACGACGAATTGATCCAAGTACTGCTGAAATACTCTATTCATTAAATCCATGAACGCCGCCGGTGCATTGGTCAACCCAAATGGCATTACGAGGAACTCGTAGTGCCCATATCGAGTTCGGAATGTCGTCTTGTGAACATCCACTTCCTTCACCCTTAATTGATGATAACCCGACCTAAGGTCAATCTTTGAAAATACCGACGCACCCCTTAATTGGTCAAATAAGTCGTCAATCCGAGGCAACGAGTACTTGTTCTTGATTGTTAACTTGTTCAGCTGACGGTAGTCGATGCACATCCGCATAGATCCGTCCTTCTTCTTGACAAATAACACGGGTGCTCCCCATGGAGATATGCTAGGTCGGATAAATTCTCTATCCAAGAGCTCCTGAATTTGAGCCTTTAGCTCCACCAATTCATTAGGTGCCATTCGATATGGTGCTATAGACACGGGTGCCGTTCCGGGTAGCAAGTCTATACCGAATTCGACTTCCCGATCTGGAGGCAGACCCGGAAGCTCTTCTGGGAACACATCAGCAAATTCCCCAACCGTTCGGACCCTTCCAACTACTGACTCCTTAGCTTCCAAAGCACAGATTCGAACCAAATACGCCTTACAACCCTTCTTGACCATCTTTTCCGCCTTCAAGGCAGACACCACATTGGATAGGTAATTCCTTCGATCACCTATCATAACCACTTCACCACCTTCAGCCATCTTAAGAACCATGCGCTTCGCCGCGCAATCCAAATTCGCCCGATACTTAACTAACCAGTCCATTCCAAGGATCAAATCGAACTCCCCAAATGGTAGTTCCATCAGATCAGCAACGAAAACTACCCCTTGGAGTTCTAGGGGTACGTCTCTATAAAGTTTGTCTACGACTACAGAGTGTCCTAGAGGGCTTAATACCGTCATATTCCTAGAAGTAATCTCAGAGTCTAGGTCCATAGTTCCTACCACACTACTAGCAATGTACGAGTGCGTTGAACCCACATCAATCAATGCAACATAAGGAAAACCAGAGATTAAAAACATACCGGTTATGACATCCGGTGCGTCACCCTCCTCGCGACGCCTAGCTGCATAGATTAAGCCAGGCTGCCTAGCCTCTGTGTTGCCCGAACCTCTGCCCTGAGTTCCACGACCTCGGTTAGGACCGTTGTTTCCTCTGCCATTACCACGACCCCTCTGTGGTCCCATATTTCTATCCTGCGTACGATTCTGCCCCTCTGGCTGATTTTTGGCTGGTTTCCGGGGACAATCTCTAACACGATGCTCCAACGACCCACACTCAAAACATCCTCTATCGCCGATCGAACAACTTCCCCAATGGGTCTTTCCACAGCGGTTACACTGAGTCGGCCTCTGATTAGCAGTCATGGGCCTTGCTGCCTGATTTGGCCCACTTGGCCTAGCCTTTTTCTGGACATTACCACCTGACCCAGCTGGCCCAAATCCTCTCTTCTGATTATTCCTACTATAACTTTGCCTCACAGCCTCCTTGATCCCTTCGGCTACCTTAGCCTTTTCTACTAGAGATGAAAACTCACGAACTTGCTGCGGGGCAATCAGTAACCTCAAATCATCTCGGAGTCCGTCCTCAAAGCGGACGCAGCGCTCATGTTCAGTGGCTACGATTCCTCTGGCATACCTACTCAGCCTTAAAAACTCCGCTTCATACTCGGCCACGGACTTAGTTCCTTGTACTAGACCCAGAAAAGCCTTTCTCTGCGCGTCAGTGTAGCTGGTGCCCACATACTTCTTCTGAAAAGCAGTTTTAAAGTAGCCCCACGTGAGATCATCAGCTGTGGCTCCATCCCGGACTGTCAGCCACCACTGGTACGCTTCATCCTTTAGAAGCGACACCGCCCCTTTCAGCTTCTCCTCATTGGACAGGTCAAGGTCGTCCATAATCCGCTCAGACGATTACAACCAATACTCTGCTGCACTGGGTGCCACTCCCGACACACCCCGGAATACCTCAGCTCCGTTAGACCGAATTCGCTCCGGAACAGATTTTCGAGCTCCTAGGTTTCCACCAGCCCCAGCCACAATCTCCAGAACTCGCAATACCGCTTGCGATACTGCCTCACCACCGGTCTGATCCTGCTCCTCAGCTCTAAAAGTAGGAGGTGGTGGCGGCGGTGGTACTTCATTTTCAGAACCCTGTCCCGACCCAACAGGTTCTGACACGGTCATCCTACCCCTACCGCGTCCACGGCGTCCTCGTCCTCTAGAACTCATTCTATCTACTTGCGCTTTTAATCTGATTAAGAAAATTTTTATGTATTAGCGTTTGTTCCACTTTATTACTCGCGAAGAAATTTTATGGATAAGGTTTAATCAGAGATTCTTTCGAGCAAACAAGTTTTCAGTCTTCTATCCTAGTTCATACAAAGGAGTTCATGCATCCATTCCTTAATGCTTTCCATACCTATTCACTCCTCGGACATTTCTGCCCATTTCTACCCCAGGGGTATTTCCGTCATTTTCCTACAGGGTATTTTCGTAATAAAGGAATTTTAAAACTTTAGTAAAGTAGGTCGTTTTGAAATTCCCGAAACTGGAGGATGTTTTTGAAAATTGGCAAAATTAAAAATATGGCATCGTTTTGGATACCAGGGGTATTTCGGTAATTTTGTCATTTAGGGCAATTTCGTAATTTTAATAAGTCAGGGGTATTTTTAACAGTTGTAAAACTCTGAGGGTCCTTTTTGAGAGTTTTCCTTCTTAAAACATTGCTGTTTGCAAAAAGTTCAAAAGTCAAGGTCATTTTTGTAATTTTGCAATTTGAGGGCGTTTTCGTAATTTTCTAAAACCAAAATATTTTGCTGATGATTTTCAAAACTAAGTTGTTGAATATTTGAAAAATAATTGAAATTTTTGAGCAAAAACATTGAACTGATATTTTATGAACTGAGGGCATTTTAGTAATTTTACCCCTAAGGGCATTTTTGTAATTTTCCACAAATCAAATTTTTCGAGGAAAAAGTTGTAAAAAAATGATGTTCTCCGATTTGAAAGAGTTATTGCAAAAGTTTTGAAAACATTAGGGTTCTTGTTGTTTCGTTCCTTTCAAAACATGGCTAATTCCCTTTCGGGTTTTAGTCGTTAGGTTTAGCCTATGACCGAGCCTTCTTGGTCAGGGTGAACCAAAGCTACGCACCAGGCAGGATTCGAGTGAAGAGGAGGTGGGTCACGCGGACCGCTTAAATACCAAGCTCCCACTGAACCTTTCTAGACATGCGCACAGAGGTTGCCACACCACTGAGCCCTCTGAGTTAGGGTGAACCGAAGCTACGCACCAGGTAGGATACCTGCGAAGAGGAGGTGAGTCACGAGGACTGCTTAAATACCAAGCTCTTCCGAATCCAATCCTAGACATGCGTACAGGGATTACCACACCCTAGCTCAATGGCTTAGCCATAGGTTGGTTTAGTTCCTTAAGTCTTATGTTCCGTTTGTGTTTGAGTAATCTAACCTTAGGGTCCAAGTCCCATAAGTCTATCTACGTTCCATGCTTCCTACCCTTCTACAGAATATAATTCACCAAGAGGTTTAAAAGTACTTACCTGGGCGGATCGGTGCCGGAGACTCGGGCCATGCTGCTTAAAACCCAAAAACAATTCAAAAGGCCTACCAAAACATTTTTGGGCCTTGGGCCCCCACAGCCGAGCTTTGAACTGGGCTCTGATACCAATTTTGTAACAACCCAAACCCGGCCCAAACACTATGGTCGAATCTGGATCGTTACGGGGAAAACCTTTTTGAAAACCATTTTGAAACCCAATATGCTTTGTTGAAAACTTTTCGGATTTGATTATCTTGATAAAATCATACTTAGTGTTTATTAAAAAAAAAATATTTAAATTAAGTTATAAAACAAATTTCAACCGTGCCCGATGGCATTTAAAACATTTTTCGTGTTTAATCGGGAAAATGTGATTTAAATTCAACATTAATAATAACATAGTTCAAAACAATATCCAATAGGTAAAAATAACGGAAATAAAGTTACAGGAGGCCTCATTACAACCAAATAAAATAAATCCAAAGTAAAATTATCAAACTGAAATTTAAGTTCATTTAAATTAAATCCACTGCATGGCCACCTCGAGTCAACCCGGCTCCACATCCGCGATCTAAGTGTCACCTGAAAAATATAAAGGAGAAGGTGAGTCACCAAGACTCAGTATGTAACCCTTCCCTCGTGTTAAAAACATTTTCCATACACAACATATAACAATTAATATGCAGAATGTTAAATACCCAACCTAGCCATCCAAACGCCACTGTCTACCCCGTTGTGGTACCAAACCACTGGTGGTGCCAAACCACTGGTGACATATAGTCACGATGTGTTACCAAAACACTGGTGTCCGTAGACACGAATCGGGTGATGGGGCCAACCCATCGTGTGATACCAAATCACTGGCAGACGATCCCATGTCTCAAGTGGGGCCAACCCACGGTGGTGTTAACCACAGGGACAAGTAGCTATTGAGGTACCAAACCTCTGGAGGTACCAAACCTCTGGTGACCGTAGTCACAGTGTGTTACCAAAACACTGGTGCCCGTCGGCACATTATCACTGCCCCCTCCACTCATCAACCCATATCACAACCATAACAGAGTTTATACATTTATCATATGTATTAAAATAAATCATGCTTCCTAAAAGCATCACAATAATCTCATATAAACAGAGACTTACCGAGGTTCTCGCTTGTACCATTTAAGGTACCAAATCCATATCTACATCAAGCAGATTTACAACCAACAAATACTTATCACACATATTAACTGCTATAAGTGTGTATGTACACACCAGATATCGATGGTAGTCCTAAATCCCGAAAGAAAGCGTTGGTCACCACAGATCCACTTGTCCTATATTCGGCCAAATCCATGGATTAGTCTTATGGCCTATTCGGCCTAATTAACTTATTTGGGAGGGGTTCCTTGTGAACCCGAGATCTTACCTTAACACTCTTTGCTATTGTCTACCGTACTTGATACTCGAATCTGCTCGTCAGCCATCATTGATTAGCAGGTAAACCAATAACCTTCGGCTTTTAATCGAATTGCTAGAATAAGGAGATTGATCTTACCACCACTTACCGAAATTGAACACTAGAGATCAGGCTGTGAGTCGACTGTTTTACTTCCCTGAATACCTATAAGAAATCGGTTACTAACCGTTTAGAAGCCATTGCCGAAATCGGCACCTCTCCTTGTAAAAGAAATCGACAGAAAAAGAAAGAAAAGGGAAGATGGACATTCGGCCAAGATCACTTACCACCTTATGAACCGATTGAAGGAGAGTCTAGAGGAGATTATTCCTGCTTGCTATTCGGCCAAGTCTTGGAATATGAAGAAGGGAAATTCGGCTATCAGAAAGGAAAAAGGAAAGGAAGACAAATGAAGAAATCGGCACTTCCAATGGTATATTCGGCCAGAGAGAGTTAATAGGGGAGGAAAGAAGTTTCGGCTAAAGAGCTTGAGAGAATGGTGAAAACGCAAGAGCAAAAGAGGGCTAGGGAATTCGGCACTTAGCAAAAATTTGAAGAAAAGAAAAACAAGGAGATCAACTCATGTATTTATAGCCACCAAGCACCCTTGCCGTCCACCCCTTTCTAATTAATTCAAATAAATTTTGAATTAATCCCAATAATCCTTTGATAATCCAACTAATATCCAATAATTCTTTTAATCTAATAATCCCCTCAATTATCCTACATTTATCACATTATCAAAATGATAATAGTAATATCCTCAATTTATCTTCTTAATATTAAGGAATTAAAAACCAATTAAAATGCTCACAATATCTTATTATCCAAATAAAAATCTAATTAATAATCCCTTCATAAAATAATAATAATATCCTCATTATTATCTCTATTATCTAAATAGATAACAAAAAGAATTAAGGAGAGAAAATCTCTCTCCCTTGTGCCGTCCAAATAAAGAACAAAAAAAAAGGAATTTCCGTGACTCGAACACAAGCTCTCCCTTGCTCCTTGGTGGCGTCACATGTAGCTCTTAAGTGGGCTTACTTTGCCACCTAGTCTAGGCTCATTTTATGTCCCAATTATCCCCATTTATTCTTATAACACCCTCCTGCTAAAGCTCCCTACCTTTAAAGTTAAAAACTAAAATTTCCTACCAAATCGAGCCAACACAAAGCCTTAAATTGATCATTATTATTCCATAAATAATGACACAGCAGTTCATACATAAGAAAAATAATTTATTTCCAAATAGCCCCGATTTTGGGATGTTACAGGCTGGCCATGATCGTTTCTCCTTACTTCAACACGCTGGGTAGGCTGTAAGTCATATAAATCTGTAAGCAACGTACGTCCCCAAGCTCTGCGCGTCCCACCACCCTCAGCTGAAAAATGATATATCATTATATTAAAATTGAAAAATGAATCAATAATAAAATTCAACATGCATGTAAAATAAACTTAACATTACTTTGGAATTCTCCATGCTCGTCATCGATGTCCGGCAGACTAGAAGATCCAACAACTGTATCCTGTCCACTATTTACGTCTTCTGAATTTGGAGTATAATTTCTAATATTTAAACCTCGTAATCGCCTTCTAGGCATTTGTCCTGCAATACACATAAAATAGTTCAAAATTTTAGTAACAAATAACAACAATAATAGTACATTTAAAATAGTTAAATTATATAACATGACCAACATGAAAATTATAATATTACATATAAATAATAAATCATTAAATCTTACTACATCATATTTCGTAAATATCTTCGTCCACATCCTGACGAACCCATTGAAATTGTTGACTAGTACTAGGGATATTTTCAGTTAAGTCTTGTTCTGGAAAAGGTAAAGTTTCTGATCTTTCGACTATGTCATCTCTACTTCCACTGCCAATGTCGAACAAGTTTCTAGGGGTGTTTCGAAGTACAACGTACCAACCCTCATCAGTTGGATCTTCGGAGTAAAAAACTTGTTTAACTTGAGAAGAAAACACATACGGCTCGTCCATCAGTTGTTCTCCGGTGTGAATCAATCGAGAGAAATTCACCATTGTAAAGCCATATTGACCGTTTTTAATTCCGCGAGCCATATTCACATCAGCCCAATCACCTCGAAATAAGACAACTTTGCATTTGCCGTAATAATCCAACTCAATGATGTCAGTAATAAGTCCGTAATACTCCAGATTCCCCTCGACCGGATTACTGTCCCTAGCACTAGCATAACTTGTAATCGAAGAATTAACAACAATTCTGCAATTTTGGGTTCTCCTCAATCTCTCGCGATACCTTGTATGAAATCTGTATCCGTTGATGAGAAAGCCATTATATCTTTTAACTATTCTATTTGGACCTTGTGAAAGCCATTTAACGTCGTCATTTACTTCATTCCGGCTCCAAACCTATTGATGGAAAGTAAACCGAGTAATTATGAATGTTATGAGAAAACATTATGACTTGTCAATGAAAACTTAAATTGCATACCATTTGGCTTAACCATTCATGGAATGTTTCTGTGAACAACTTATTAATTTCTCGTCGATTTAATCTTCGGGATCGTGAACGAGATCTTAATATTTGTTTGTACTCACTATACGGTAAAAACGGTTTTACTTTGTTAGAAGACAAACAAATTATATTCTAGAACTTACGTCCGAAATGGTTCCATTGAATCGTGATGAAAAAGAATGTATCGATGTGCTTGGACCCACGATCTATCGTCTAATTCTACAATTTCGACTTTGCCGATCGGTTCTCCGAAACTTTGAAATAAATAAGTGTCGACCAAATTATGATCTGTGAGCCCAGCATTTCTACTTGGTCTGTTCATTCTTGTTTCAACATCTTCCAAATACCTCGAACAGAAAGTCATACATTCCTCTGCCAAGTAGCCCTCGGCAATTGATCCTTCCGGATAACGCTTATTGCGGCCGTATGACTTCAATTTGGAAAGGAACCTAAACACGGTATACAACATTAACAAAAGTTGCAACTAAAGGCATTGAGCTGAATGAAGGAATATTTTGCAAATAAATTAAGACCTTTCAATGGGATACATCCATCGATAGAAAACGGGTCCACCAAGAAGTGCTTCACGCGGGAGATGAATTAACAAGTGCACCATAATAGTGAAGAAGGAAGGCGGGAAGATCTTCTCCAGATTGCATAAAGTCAATGCGGCTCGATCTTGTAGTCTCTCAAGTTCTTGAGCATTCAAAACTTTACCACAAATGCCTTTCATTATATTTGACAGTTCAATTACAGGAGCCGTCACCTTTTTCGACATACAACACCGCATAGCAACTGGCAGTAAGTCTTGCATCAAGATGTGATAGTCATGCGATTTTAAGCCATATAGTCTTCGATCCTTAAGACTCACACATCGCGATATATTTGATGCATACGCATCCGGGACCTTTATATCCTTCAACACCGTACAGAACACTTCTTTCTCCGTCTTTGACATTGAAAAAATAGCAGGCGGCAACCGATATTTCATATTCGGAAGTTCTCGGTGATAAAGCTCACGCCGAATTCCCATGTGGACTAAATCAAGTCGACTCTGAAGATTATCTTTCGATTTTCCATCGACATTCAAAATAGTCCCAATGATGTTCTCGCAGACATTTTTCTCTATGTGCATGACATCAAGATTATGGCGTAAAATTTGATGCTTCCAATAAGGCAACTCGAAAAAAATACTTCTTTTTTTCCACAAGTCCGCCTCATGAGGATCATCCTCTTCATCAGATTCATCATCAGATTCATCCCTAGATCTTCTATTTCTTTGCGGGTTAGCCGGTTGATTCACCTTCCCATAAATGAAATTCATATCTTTCAACATTAAGAATATTTCGGATCCACCGGTCTGCGGAGGAGCTGGTCTGAACTCTTGAGTACCATCAAACTGAGCACTCTGAAATCTAAATGTATGATTTTCCGGTAACCACCGACGATGCCCCATGTACGAGAACTTCTTCCCATTAAATAACCATTGCGAACATGTCTGCGCAGCACAACACGGACAAGCATAACGTCCCCTGGTACTCCAACCAGATAAATTAGCATAAGCCGGGAAGTCGTTAATAGTCCACATTAAAGCCGCACGTAAATTAAAGTTTTCTTTTCTCATTGCATCGTATGTCTGAACACCAGCCCATAGTTGTTTTAACTCCTCAACAAGTGGCTGCAAATAGACGTCAATATCATTCCCCGGCCCTTTCTCTCCAGGTAAAATCATAGACAAGATAAAAGAAGATTGTTTCATGCAAACCCATGGAGGCAAATTGTAGGGAACAAGCACCACAGGCCAAGTACTGTACGTTGTGCTCATGAGTTTGTAAGGGTTAAATCCATCGGATGCTAGCCCAAGCCTCACACTCCGAGGATCGCTTGCAAAGCTTGGAAATTTTGAGTCAAAAGATTTCCAAGCTAAAGAATCTGCGGGATGCCTTAACAACACATCATCTGTTCGTCTATTCCGGTGCCACGTCATTGATTCGGCTGTCTTCGACGACATGAAAAGCCGTTGAAACCTTGGTATTAGCGGAAAATACCGCAAAATCTTAACTGGCTGCTTCTTTGACTGTGTATCGTGTTCATCCTCGTTACCGTCCTCTGTATTTCTATTAATCCAACGGGATTGGCCGCATACATGACAGCACTGTTGGTTTATCCGGTCGGCCCAATACAACATGCAGTCATTTGGGCAACTATGAATTTTGTTGTAGCCAAGGCCCAAATCCTTTATCAATTTCTTCATATCTTTGGAAGATTGAGGGATTTTTGCAAACGGGAACATTTCTTGCAGAAACTCTAACAGCATTGTCAACGAGTTTCCGGTCCACCCCCCCAAACATTTCAAGTGAAAAAGACGAATACAGAATGACAGTTTGGAAAATTTTGATCCCTCATACAGTTCTTCATTCATTTCACCAAGTAACGTGTAGAATCTTGCCGCTTCTTCATTTGGCTGTTCATCTGGTACACTTCTTCCCCCTTCGATAAAAGTATTTCCAACAAAATTATGATCACCGGTTGCACCCAAGTCAGGTGGAAACGACCCGAAACCATCACTACGCATATTAAAAGCATCCCGCAACTATGTTTTCCATGTTTTCGTCTCTAACATTCTGATTGAAAGCACTATGATGATACCCCAGATTCATCGATGAAGATGCTACACTAGGTGTACACTCTCCATGGAAAAACCATATTTTGTACCCCCGGAACAACTAGATGTTCGTAGACCACTTCACGACAATGCCAGTTAATATTGCAACACTTCTTACACGGGCAAAGAATCATATTCTCTTGGCTTGCATTTTGAAATGCGAAATTCAGAAAAGTTTCTACTCCATTTCGATAGTCGTTGCTTACCCTTGACAATTTCATCCAACTCCTATCCATTTCGTTGTTGTTGAAGTCTAAAGTTGACAGTAATTTACACGGCTAAATTGTTAATTGACAAGAATTTGATTTTTAAAACAAAAATTTCTTTAAGCTTCATCATACATGGCATTGTAAGTATTATTTAAATTGCATGTATTATTCAAGATTCTTCATACGTGGCATTGTTACACCTGGGGAGGATCCGTTATATCTTCCAGTGAGATATAAGGCAACCCGTCAGGTTTCCAGCCTATATACTTTGAATCTTATTATTATGTAAGTTATGTATTATGTAAGTTAAATAATTTTATGTTAGTTATGTATTACGTATTATGTGAGTTAAATTAAAATTTCAAATCGAGAATCAGTTGAGGTGTGAACATATATGGCATGCATTATATTGTAGTTTTTTTTTAAATATTATTATATGTTATTATATATTTTTTAAAAATGCTATTATATGTTTTTTATAATGTTATTATATGAATTTTTTTTTAAAAATGTTATTATATGTTTTTTAAAATGTTATATCATTTTATATCATCTTATATGCAAGTTTATTATTATTATTATTATTATTATTATTATTATTATTATTATTATTATTACTACTTTAATCATTATTATTATTATTATTATTATTACTTTAATCATTATTATTATTATTATTATTATTATTATTATTATTATTATTACTTTAATCATTATTATTCTTCTTATTGTTATTATTATTATTATTACTGTAATTATTATTATTATTATTATTACTTTAATCATTATTATTATTATTATTCTATTACTTTATTATTATTATTATTATTATTACTTTAATCATTATTATTACTTTAATCATTATTATTATTATATTATTATTATTATTATTATTATTATTATTATTATTATATTACTACTACTTTAATCATTATTATTCTTCTTATTGTTATTATTATTATTATATTATTACTTTATTATTATTATTATTACTATTACTTTATTATTATTATTATTATTATTATTATTATTATTATTATTATCAGTGGTAGTAGGTAGATGTTTAGCTGAAATTTGTTTGTCTTTTATCACCCTATTATATGTCATGGCATTATGCCTCAAATTGAAGTTAATGAACATACACATTTTCTTCTTCATTTTTTTTTTGGCTTTCACTCAAGCAAATAGCTTAAGCTTCATATCTAATTTCTTTTGTTTGCTTAACAAGCATCTAGGTTTCAAGCTCAAGTTTCTGTCTTTGTAATTCATAATCATTCTTAGTTCAAACACAGCCACGCATCCTAGTTTAAAACTTCATTTTACAGCATTTAAATTGATCAATTTGCAGCACAAAAGGGATATATATTCAGAAAATGGTTTAACAACCCCCAGCAAGCAACAACATATAAATAAGAATAATAATGATTTCATACCTGTTAAGTTATTACCACCAAATCCAATCCAACAGTTGCAGGAGCAGTAGGAAGCAGTAACTGAGATACAAACAACGTAAGATCAATTTACTTCATACAAATATATATTAAAAACGTATATTAAAAGAATAACTTAAGCATAAACAATTAGAAACAATAACTTACATGTAAACATATATATCATAATATATACATAGAAAACAAGGGATCAATTTAAGTAACTTAAGCATTTAAATTGATAACTTAAGCATTTAAATTGATAATGTAAGTAACTTAAGTAGTGTATCCCCTCAAAAACTATATCATAAACAATGAGAATTTGCTTTATATTGGACAACAAAGTTAAAATTTGCTATTACTCCCTGTATTATTTTTAAATTCTAAATTTAATACTTATATATTTTAATTAAATCAATTTTAGTTCTTGTACTTTTTCAGCTCTAATCCAATTGGTAGCAATTAAATCAATTTGGATCAATTTTGCTTGTAGTCTTATAATTAGTCTATGGTCTTCAATTTGGTCGTTCTTAAACTCTATACTTTTTCACATTTAACTAACTTACATGTAAACATATATATAATCTGAATAAACAAAGTATTCAGGATTAGAAATTAAAATAACAAATAATCAGAGGACATCTCTTTTACAGAAGCATCAACAGTTAATTTCGAAGTTCAAAATCAACTGCAAATTCAAGTACTGAAGTTTACCGATTGTCTGTGGCGGCGGAGAGCGATAGTAACAGTGACGTAGCAGAGGAGACAGTAATGCAGCAAGTCCTCGGCTCGAAAGTCCTCTTCAATTCTACTCACTTTCAAAATTACCTGTGAATCCAAATATAGAGCTTTCAGATCAGCAAATATATACAGCACGAAAATTTAATTTCACTTATTTACATCATTAAATTTTTTTAATTTAATTTTTTAAAGTCACATTTTGAAATTAATTTTTTTAATTAATAGCTATGTAATAAAAAAGTCATTATAATATGCTTGAATTTAATATAATAATTTTGATAATATTGACAATTGAACTTGTATTTTAAAATTCAAAAAATAAAAGGACTAAATTTAAAAAAAAATTATAAAAACTTAGAGCATATTGATTATTTCTACATTTTAAGTTTCAGTTTACTTTACAGTTCTGCACATGGAAAACAAAGATATACATTTGAACTTGTTGATTCGAGCAATATATATCTATATATATATATATATATAGATATATATATATATATCAACTATAATTAGAATTTACCGTTATTGAGTATAATTCTAATTGCAATCAAAATTCATGTAAACAGAGATGAATATAGTTCTAACAGAAATCAAAATTCAAGAATTTTCACCACATGGCCATATACCAGTAATCACACAAAACTTCCCATTCAGCTAATGTAGAGAGATACCTTGGGTCTACTTGAAATTTTCAATCAAAATCCATTTGCAAACCATACCCTGGAAAAGAACTGGAAATCATGGCTGAGAAATTTAAAAATTTTATTACCTACAATATCAAGCAAAGCAAAAGTAATTAACAAACTATCAAACGGAAGTGTGTAAACAAACTATACGTAGAAGAAGAAATATACTTCAATGCCAAAAAAATTCTTTAGTTTTCAAATATTTCATATATAAAAAATTCTTTATTTATTTAAAATAGATTTTTTTCAAAGTAAAAGGAATAAACGAATTCAAATATTTGAATTTTTTACTAAAAGAAGTAACAGTAATATTGAATCAAAACTAAAAATTATTTGAAAACTAAAAACTAAAGAAGAAATATTTGAAAACTAAAAATTTTAGACATCACTTGAAGTATAAATTAGTGCCTAAAAACTAAGACCCGAGTCACTGAAACTCGGCAACCATGGCGAGCGGAGAGACTCAGTAGTATATTTACCGGCCGATTTGTGACAGAGAAGGGCGACGGCGAAGGCGACGCGCAGAGAGAACACTGGCAGCGGTGGGTTTTCAGGTGAGATCGCTAGGGGATTTGGGGGAGAACTTAGGGATTATGAGATGTTTTTTTTTTTGGGGGGGGGATGAATCGGGGTATAAACTGAGGAACACAAACGGCGCCGTTTTGTTAAATAACATTGGCATTTTCTGGCGTTTTTGAAAAACGCCACTAAATCCCCTAACAAAAACGACGGCGTTTTAAATTAACTGGTTCCACTAAAACTCTAACGAAAACGGCGCCGTTTGAATTAAAATTAATAGTTTTTTGCGCCGCTAATAGTAATCTATTGTAGCGTTTTTATGCCAACGCCGCTACCGCCCCCATGAAAAAGGCGTCTTTTTTTTTATTAATATGCTTTTTCCGGAGTTTTTGAGCAAAAACGCCGCTAATACCAATAATTTTTTTTCACTTTACTTATTTATTAAATTCCTTTAAAATCATTTTTTTCCGGCGCCGTTTTCCTAAATGAAATTGGCATTTTCTGGCGTTTTTAAAAAACGCCACTAAATTCCCTTACAAAAACGACAGCGTTTT
Source organism: Gossypium australe (assembly GCA_005393395.2). Taxonomy (NCBI): domain Eukaryota; kingdom Viridiplantae; phylum Streptophyta; class Magnoliopsida; order Malvales; family Malvaceae; genus Gossypium; species Gossypium australe. Next base: position 44,203,823 of record CM016625.1, on the reverse strand, counting down.
AAATTAACCGGTTCCATTAAAACTCTAAAGAAAACGGCGCCGTTTAAATTAAAATTAATAGTTTTTTACGGTGTTTTATATAAAACGCCGCTAATAGTAATCTATTGTGGCATTTTTATGGCAACGCCGCTACCGCCCCCATGAAAACGGCGTCGTTTTCTTTTTATTAATATGTTTTTTTCGGCGTTTTTGAGCAAAAACGCCGCTAATACCAATAATTTTTTTAACTTTATTTATTTATTAAATTCCTTTAAAATTATTTTTTCCTCTTTCTAACACTATATTTAATTTATATAGTTTTATAATTTAAGTTCTCATACCTAAATCATAAATTCCTAAATTATACACCTAAAAAGTGTGTCATATGATACATTAAACCCCAAATTATACACTATAAACCCTTATTTATACACCTTAAACCCTAAACCCCAAATAGTATTTGAAATTGTTAACATATATTTTTCACACAAAATACCCTAAACCCCTAACCCCTACCCTATCAACCCTTAAACCCTAACCTTTGTCCTCTTAACCTTTAAACCCCTATCATCTAACACCTAACCGAAAAACCCTCATATCATTTAATCCCTAATCCTTAACCAATAACCCCTAAATATTAAATCATAGACACTAAACCTTAAACCTTAAATATTAAAATCTAAACCCTAAACTCATATCATTTTAAACTTATTACAAACCTTAATCCATAAACCCTTGACCATCGGCCCTAAATCACTAAACTCTGAACCTTAAAACACTAAACTTCAAACCCTAAACCATAAACACTAACCCCTAAACATTAAAACCCTAAACTTTAGAATCACAAGCCTTAAAAATCTAAACCCTAAGCTGTAACCCCCCAAACCCGGTCTATGCGTTTAGACGAGATTTGGTTTGTCACACCAATCATACATTCGTTTATTCTCAAATGGTTAAGATAAAATAGTGCTACAAAAACTTTTTGAAAATCGAGTTTAATAAAACGTTAATACAAGGATTTGACATTTGTAGCTTAAAAATAATACTTGTTTGAAAACTTATCGTCAAAATCTTAAGATAGTTTAAAAGAACTTTGAAAGAATTTTAAATAATTAAAGTGTCCAGAAATTTTGTTATAAAACCAATGTTCTTAAGAAAACTTAACATATTTTAGATAAAACCATATTCTAAGTTTAGAAATAAAATTTAAACCATCCACACAATAAAATCCATAAAAACATAAAAGAGGCCTTATTACATAAAACCCATAACAGAAATTTAAGATAATAATCTAAATAAAATCATAGTTTAAATAAAACCCAAGTTTGTAGTATGGCCTCCACCAAGTCATCTCCGGCCCAAGTCCACGTCAATTTCCATTACCTGAAATGGTTAATAAAATTGGGTGAGTTACAAAGAACTCAGTGTGCAACTCACTTACCACCATTTTTGGGCCAGATCGTCAAGACATCAAACTGGGCTTGAGCCCATTAACAGATTTCAACCATATATCATAAAATAACATAATTTTAAAAATGAGTGAATGCATGTAAAAATGAATTTCCCAAACCAACCTAGTATCCATCCGCTAACACCCCCGTACCAACCAACACACCTGTGGGGATCAAGTCAACCCACCCCGCCAAACACACCAATCATAGGCTTTAAGCCTTTAATTAATTTTGTAGTGCACTACCGAACTAGATTGTGACATTGTCACCGAACTAGAGGCATTTAGCCGAATTTGTGGCAGAGCCACCGAACTAGAGGCATTGAGCCATATTTGTGGCAACTGGCCATTCTTCTCTTCATATAACCCACCCCATGCAATCATGCGTGTATATCAATTATAGTCATATAACAAATTTTCAATTTATCCATAACCTCGGTGGGTTTATCAATAACATTTCATTAGGCCCATATAAATAATTTAGCAACTAGCCCATTTAGTAGTTTAGTGAACTTTGGCCCATTTTAGCCCATTTTATCGAACTAGAGTATTATCGGCCCATTTATCGAACTAGAGTATTATCGGCCCATTTATAGATTTAACAGTTTTTCGCATATTTCTCGATTTTAAGTATTATCGGCCCATTTATCGAACTAGAGTATTATCGGCCCATTTATCGAACTAGAGTATTATCGGCCCATTTATCGAACTAGAGTATTATCGGCCCATTTATCGAACTAGAGTATTATCGGCCCATTTATCGATTTAACAGTTTTTCGCATATTTCTCGGTTTTAACCGTTTTCATGCATTTTCACAAAAGTATCAATTACTATATAATTTCCGAATTTACCATTTTCACGTTTTTATCGCAATACTTATGATTAGAAATCTAACCCGAAAATAAGTGTGAAATTACACACCTGGTTATGGAGAGAACTAAACTTTCCCGCTCTTCAACACCTATACGTATTGTGTTAATTAAAACACTATAATCTATAATAAAACTGATCTAAATATAGCGATCTAGAAATTTACCCTCGGATTTTCGTAAGACTTCTACTTGCGATTTCTCTCCGATCGATGGTTCGCTAACCGAATCGAATCCACGAACAAATAATGGTTCGGGAGTACGAATGACTTCGAACAATTGATTTTCCTCGGTTGAACGTCCGCAACCCGGTGGAAAATCTCGGATTCCCGAAATAGTCCTTTGCTTGTACTTAGGGGAAATAACAGAACCTCCCTTCTTCCGAAGGCTAAACACCGCCCTTTTCTTCCCTATTTTGAATGTCTTCAAAGACAAAGGAACATTAATCCAATGATGTCGAAATAATTCTAAGGTTTAAAGATGTGATTTCCTTACCACAAAAATCGATTCCAAGGATTTGTGTTACCCACGACCTCTTGATTTCTAAACTTCCGTTATCGCACTAAAGTATAACAAAATAAACGTTAATAGAATGAACGTTTATTTTGATCTAATAAAGCCTTCAAACCAACATCAATATTCGGCCATAACCACTATTAACTAATCGAAGCGAAAAGAGTTCTTACCTATTTTCCACGTTGAAAGAAAGGATTTGAGAATGGTATTGATGGATGAAAGATTCGGCTATGAAAGATTAAGGAGAAGAGATAATAATTTGGCTTATGAACACCTTAGCATTCGGCCATGAAGGTGTAGGTGGAGAGAATTTCGATTGAAAAGAAATCAAATAGGAGAAAGATGGTGATGATGTTGCTTTGATTTCAAAGTGAGTAGAAGAAAAAGAAAGAAAAAGATGAACTTGAGAGAGAGATGGATATTCGGCAATGGGGAGAAGAAAAGAGAAAAGAAAGGCTTTTGGTAAAGGTGATTTTCGGCACTAATGAAAATAAGGCACAAAAGATTACCAATTGATATGCAAAAATGACCAAATGGTCAAAAATTAACAAGGCTTACCAAGGATCAAATTCGGCCAAAGGGAGAAAAGGTTGAGAGAATTTTCAAAACTTGCACAAAACAAAAATGACCAAAACAAAAACTAAAACTCCTAGCCAAAACTATCACCAAAATTCGGCTCCCCCCTATAGCCATATTGCCGTCCATGTGCATGGTCTAATGACCAAGATATTGTTTCCAAAAATATTTCCTTGATTCTTGCCTCATATCTTCACATTTTCCTTATTCTCTTGATTCCCTTCCTTAAGTTAATAATTTCCTTATTCCTTTGATATTTTAACCAAAAATAACAAGTCAACACCTTCCATAAAAGCTCTTGGCTGACACTTGCTATGTATGTGTAGAAAAATTCAAAATAAAATTCACCTAGATGCTAAACATGGGATTCGAACCTTCTCCCTCATGCCTAAACCCATGCGCCATCACCACTTGTCCAACTACTCATCTTATGCTTCACTTTGACACTTAAATTAATTTATGTGTCATAGCCACTTAATCCACTTCCATAAATTCTAAAAAATTAATACTATACCATCCCAAATAAAAATTTTAATTCTTCTTCAGGACTATACTAAACACGAAAATAAATCAGAAAATTTACTTTCTAAAATAATTACTCAAAGCACACAATGAAAATAAATTACTCAAATTTTCAGGGTGTTACAACTCTACCCCCTAAAAGAAAATTTCGTCCTCGAAATTTACCTGGTTGAAAAAGGTGAGGGTATTGTTGTCGAATTGCATCCTCAGCCTCCCACGTAGCTTCCTCCACTCCGTGGTTACGCCATAACACTTTGACCAACGGCACAGTCTTCTTTCTTAGCACCTTAACGTCTCGGTCTAAGATTTCCACTGGTTCCTCCTCAAAAGATAAGTCCGAATTCAACTCCACTTCTTCTACCGGTACTATGTGCGAAGGATCCGATCTATAGCGCCTCAGCATGGAAACATGAAAAACATCATGAATTTGGCTCAATTCTGGAGGTAATTCGATCTAATAGGCCACTGGACCCACTCGTTTCACCACACGATATGGTCCAATGTATCTAGGACTCAACTTGCCCTTCTTCCCAAATCTGAAAATCTTCTTCCAAGGTGAGACCTTCAGGAAAACTTGATCTCCTACGGCATACTCGATATCCTTACGTTTCAGATCCGCATACGACTTCTGTCTATCCGAAGCTTCCTTTAACCGTGCTCGAATAACTTTCACTTTTTCTTCCGTTTCGGAAATCATCTCAGGTCCTAACAACTGCCGATCGCCCAACTCAGTCCAACAAATAGGAGAACGACACCTACGACCATACAATGCCTCATAGGGTGCCATCTGAATGCTAGACTGGTAGCTGTTGTTGTACGCAAATTCTGCCAACGGTAGAAAATCCTCCCAACTACCTTTGAAATCAATTATACATCCTCTTAACATGTCTTCCAGAATCTGAATCACTCTCTTCGACTGACCATCTGGCTGAGGATGAAAAGCCGTACTGAAGTTAAGCTTTGTACCCAAAGCTTCATGCAAAGCTTTCCAAAATCGAGATGTAAACCTAGGATCCCTATCCGATATAATCGATACAGGTACCCCGTGCAACCTCACGATTTCAGATACATACAGCTTCGCTAACTTTTGCAACGAGTAGTCCGTACGCACTGGTAGAAAATGAGCAGTCTTCGTCAAACGATCAACAATTACCCAAACAGAGTTTTTCTTAGTAGGTGTTAAAGGTAACCCACTAACAAAATCCATCGCTATTCGCTCCCATTTCCAGAGAGGAATCTTAACTGGTTGTAAAAGACCTGACGGCAATTGATGCTCCGCTTTCACTTGCTGACAAGTTAAACATTTTCCCACAAATTCTGAAATCTCACGTTTCAACCCAGGCCACCAATACTGTTCACGAAGATCCCGATACATCTTATTTCCTCCGGGGTGCATAGCATAAGGGCTACTATGCGCCTCCCTCAAAATCATTTGCCTCAGATCTGAATCCTTAGGCATACAGACCCTTCCACGAAAACACAACACACCTTCCGGGTTTATTCCAAAATCCTCTATTTCACCATTTTTAACTTGCTGAAATAAAAGTCCCAACTTCTCATCTAACATCTGTTTTTCCTTGATTTGATCCAACCACAGAGGTTTCATTTGAAGTTCCGCTACCAAACTACCATCCTCATACAAACTCAAATGGGCAAACATAGCTCTCAAATCAGATACCACCTTGCGACTTAATGCGTCCGCCACCACATTAGCCTTTCCAGGATGATACTCAATTGAGAAATCATAGTCCTTTAACAGCTCCACCCATCTTCGTTGTCTCAAGTTTAACTCCTTCTGAGTAAGAAGATACTTAAGACTCTTGTGATCCGTAAAGATGATAGACTTTTCACCATAGAGGTAATGCCTCCAAATCTTTAAGGCAAACACCACTGCTGCTAACTCCAAATCATGAGTAGGGTAGTTCACTTCGTGCGGTCTCAACTGACGAGAATCATAAGCTACCACTTTCCCACTTTGCATCAATACGCAACCTAAACCCGTATGTGACGCATCACAATAAACTGTAAACTCCTTCCCAGCCTCAGGTTGAATCAATACCGGCGCTTCCGTTAAAACCTTCTTCAAGCTCTCGAAACTTTCTTACTGTTTGTCGGTCCATACAAACGGCACTCCCTTCCGCAAAAGCTTAGTTAAGGGTGCCGCAATCAACGAAAACCCTTCAACAAAGCGTCTATAGTAACCAGCTAAACCCAAGAAACTCCGGATCTCAGCTACCGACTTTGGTGGTTTCCAATCCAATACACCTTCAATCTTCCGAGGATCCACCCTTATTCCTTCGGTTGATACCACATGACCCAAGAAAGTCACTTCTCTTAACCAAAATTTACATTTACTGAATTTGGCATACAACTGATTATCCCGAAGCACTTGCAATACAATCCGCAAATGCGAGTCATGTTCTTCTTCACTTCTCGAATAAACCAGAATGTCATCTATGAATACTACCACAAACCGGTCTAAGAATGGTTGAAAGACCCGGTTCATCATATCCATAAATGCAGCTGGTGCATTGGTTAACCCAAACGGCATCACCAAAAATTCATAGTGTCCGTAACGGGTTCGAGACGCCGTCTTATGAATATCCGCTTCTTTCACCTTAAGCTGGTGGTAACCCGACCTTAAATCAATTTTGGAGAAAACTGAAGCTCCTTTCAATTGATCAAACAGGTCGTCAATTCTCGGCAGAGGGTACCGATTCTTGATCGTCAGCTTATTCAATTGCCTGTAATCGATACACATACGCATCGACCCATCCTTCTTCTTAACAAACAAAACCGGTGCTCCCCATGGAGACACACTCGGTCGAATAAAACCCCGATCTAGCAGTTCTTGAATTTGGGCTTTAAGCTCCGACAACTCCTTCGGTGCCATTCTATAAGGAGCAATGGACACTGGAGCAGTTCCGGGCAATAGCTCAATACCAAATTCCACTTCCCGATCTGGAGGTACACCAGGAAGTTCTTCGGGAAAAACATCAGGGAACTCCTTCACAGTTCTCACATCTTCCACTGACAGCTCTTTGACATCTAAAGCACTAATAAATGCTAAAAATGCTCCGTACCCTTTTCGCACCAACTTCTCCGCCTTTAACGCAGAAATCACGTTTGCCAAGTAATTTCTCCGCTCGCCTATCATAACTATCTCCTTATCCTCCACATTTCTTATCGACATTCGCTTTTCAGCACAGTCCAATTGCGCCCGGTGCTTAACCAACCAATCCATGCCCAGAATAATATCAAATTCGCCAAATGGCAATTCCATCAAATTTGCCAGGAATGTTTCTCCTTGAATTACTAAGGGCACGTCTCTAAACAATTTATTGACCAACACCGACTGTCCTAAGAGACTAATCACCCTCATCTCATTATCGGAGATTTCAGAGTCTAATTTCAAGTTTCCAATTATGGTGCTAGCGACGTACGAATGAGTAGAACCAATATCTATCAAAGCAATAACGGGTACATCAGAAATGAAGAACATACCAGTTATCACATCAGGTGCATTGCCATCCTCACGACGTCTGACCGCATACACCAGTCCTGGCTGTCTTGCATCCGCGTTGCCTCTAGGACCATTGCCTCGACCCGCTGCACCTTGACCACGTCCAGCTCCATTACCACCACGACCCGGTCCACGACCTCTCGGTGGTTGCTGAGCTCCTCTTGCCGGTGGTGCATCAGTAGTACGAACTTCTTGAGTTGTATCCATACGTCGAGGACAACTCCTATATTGATGATCCGTCGATCCACATTTATAACAAGCACCCGTCTTCCTCCAACATTCTCCGGAATGCCTTTTTCCACAATCAGCACAATCTCGACTCTGATTAACAGCTACAGGTGTTCTACCTTGAGCTGGCTCATCATTCCGAGACCTCTTCGGAAACCTTTTTGAAGAACCCGAATTCTTCAGATCTCTCTTGCCTCGAACTTGCTCCCGATTTTGACGTTCCGAGTTCTTAACCTCTTCGGCGATCTTGGCCTTCTCCACGAGCGTGGCAAAAGTTCTAACTTGCTGTGGGGCTATCAGAACCCGCAACTCATCTTTCAAGCCATCCTCAAAGCGCACACAACGCTCATGATCCGTTGCCACTATCGTTCGAGCATAGCGACTCAAACGTAAGAACTCAGCTTCATATGCTGCCACCGTCTTATTTCCTTGCACCAGATTCAAGAATTCCTTCCTTCGAGCATCCACATAGCTTGTTCCCACATATTTCCCTTGAAAGGGAGCCTTGAAGAATTCCCAATTAACTAATACAGCATTAGTGCCTTCTCGGACAGTAAGCCACCATTGGTATGCTTCGTCCCTTAACAAAGATACCGCTCCTCTTAGCTTTTGCTCCACCGTGCACTCAAGATCGTCCATAATTCGCTCTACTGCCTCAAGCCAATATTCAGCAACATTGGGAGCTACTCCAGAGACACCTCTGAAAACCTCAGCTCCACTTGATTTCAGTCGCTCCGATATCGACCCACGAGCTGTTGGTCCAGTTCTGGATCCAGCGACCCTTTCAAGTACTCGCAGCATTGCTCGTGTCACAGCATTATCTTCTTCCATATGGTCATGCGATCCCGTCTCACTCTCGAGTGACGCAGGTGCATCCATTTCCGGCATATAGCCCGGCACATCAGTTGCGCCCCTAATACCTCGTCCTCTACCACGGCCACGCCTACCGCGTCCACGACCACGTCCTCTAGTGCTCATAGCGACTAATTCGATTTAATCTGATTAAGAGTTTTATGAATCAGAATAATATTTCAGTTGTTTATTAACGATGTCTTATGATATGAAAGAGATAGAGTGTTTTCGCAACAATATCCTATTGTCTCAATCTCTACGGTTTTAACACCTAAAACTAGAAGTTCTAGAGTGTTTTATACAATCATATCGCAATGATAATAAACAACCAGTATACAGATACTTACTTGACTTGGCGCGGGATGCTCATGGTGCCATACTACCTTTAAATCAAAAGTCTAGAAATTTAAATTGTTTTTCAACAGAGTTCATTGTTGAACCCAAACCACAGCCGAGTTTTGAACTGGGCTCTGATACCACTAAATGTAACACCCCAAACCCGGTCTATGCGTTTAGACGAGATTTGGTTTGTCACACCAATCATACATTCGTTTATTCTCAAATGGTTAAGATAAAATAGTGCTACAAAAACTTTTTGAAAATCGAGTTTAATAAAACGTTAATACAAGGATTTGACATTTGTAGCTTAAAAATAATACTTGTTTGAAAACTTATCGTCAAAATCTTAAGATAGTTTAAAAGAACTTTGAAAGAATTTTAAATAATTAAAGTGTCCAGAAATTTTGTTATAAAACCAATGTTCTTAAGAAAACTTAACATATTTTAGATAAAACCATATTCTAAGTTTAGAAATAAAATTTAAATCATCCACACAATAAAATCCATAAAAACATAAAAGAGGCCTTATTACATAAAACCCATAACAGAAATTTAAGATAATAATCTAAATAAAATCATAGTTTAAATAAAACCCAAGTTTGTAGTATGGCCTCCACCAAGTCATCTCCGGCCCAAGTCCACGTCAATTTCCATTACCTGAAATGGTTAATAAAATTGGGTGAGTTACAAAGAACTCAGTGTGCAACTCACTTACCACCATTTTTGGGCCAGATCGTCAAGACATCAAACTGGGCTTGAGCCCATTAACAGATTTCAACCATATATCATAAAATAACATAATTTTAAAAATGAGTGAATGCATGTAAAAATGAATTTCCCAAACCAACCTAGTATCCATCCGCTAACACCCCCGTACCAACCAACACACCTGTGGGGATCAAGTCAACCCACCCCGCCAAACACACCAATCATAGGCTTTAAGCCTTTAATTAATTTTGTAGTGCACTACCGAACTAGATTGTGACATTGTCACCGAACTAGAGGCATTTAGCCGAATTTGTGGCAGAGCCACCGAACTAGAGGCATTGAGCCATATTTGTGGCAACTGGCCATTCTTCTCTTCATATAACCCACCCCATGCAATCATGCGTGTATATCAATTATAGTCATATAACAAATTTTCAATTTATCCATAACCTCGGTGGGTTTATCAATAACATTTCATTAGGCCCATATAAATAATTTAGCAACTAGCCCATTTAGTAGTTTAGTGAACTTTGGCCCATTTTAGCCCATTTTATCGAACTAGAGTATTATCGGCCCATTTATCGAACTAGAGTATTATCGGCCCATTTATCGAACTAGAGTATTATCGGCCCATTTATCGATTTAACAGTTTTTCGCATATTTCTCGGTTTTAACCGTTTTCATGCATTTTCACAAAAGTATCAATTACTATATAATTTCCGAATTTACCATTTTCACGTTTTTATCGCAATACTTATGATTAGAAATCTAACCCGAAAATGAGTGTGAAATTACACACCTGGTTATGGAGAGAACTAAACTTTCCCGCTCTTCAACACCTATACGTATTGTGTTAATTAAAACACTATAATCTATAATAATACCGATCTAAATATAGCGATCTAGAAATTTACCCTCGGATTTCCGTAAGACTTCTACTTGCGATTTCTCTCCGATCGATGGTTCGCTAACCGAATCGAATCCACGAACAAATAATGGTTCGGGAGTACGAACGACTTCGAACAATTGATTTTCCTCGGTTGAACATCCGCAACCCGGTGGAAAATCTCGGATTCCCGAAATAGTCCTTTGCTTGTACTTAGGGGAAATAACAGAACCTCCCTTCTTCCGAAGGCTAAACACCGCCCTTTTCTTCCCTATTTTGAATGTCTTCAAAGACAAAGGAACATTAATCCAATGATGTCGAAATAATTCTAAGGTTTAAAGATGTGATTTCCTTACCACAAAAATCGATTCCAAGGATTTGTGTTACCCACGACCTCTTAATTTCCAAACTTCCGTTATCGCACTAAAGTATAACAAAATAAACGTTAATAGAATGAACGTTTATTTTGATCTAATAAAGCCTTCAAACCAACATCAATGTTCGGCCATAACCACTATTAACTAATCGAAGCGAAAAGAATTCTTACCTATTTTCCACGTTGAAAGAAAGGATTTGAGAATGGTATTGATGGATGAAAGATTCGGCTATGAAAGATTAAGGAGAAGAGATAATAATTTGGCTTATGAACACCTTAGCATTCGGCCATGAAGGTGTAGGTGGAGAGAATTTCGATTGAAAAGAAATCAAATAGGAGAAAGATGGTGATGATGTTGCTTTGATTTCAAAGTGAGTAGAAGAAAAAGAAAGAAAAAGATGAACTTGAGAGAGAGATGGATATTCGGCAATGGGGAGAAGAAAAGAGAAAAGAAAGGCTTTTGGTAAAGGTGATTTTCGGCACTAATGAAAATAAGGCACAAAAGATTACCAATTGATGTGCAAAAATGACCAAATGGTCAAAAATTAACAAGGCTTACCAAGGATCAAATTCGGCCAAAGGGAGAAAAGGTTGAGAGAATTTTCAAAACTTGCACAAAACAAAAATGACCAAAACAAAAACTAAAACTCCTAGCCAAAACTATCACCAAAATTCGGCTCCCCCCCTATAGCCATATTGCCGTCCATGTGCATGGTCTAATGACCAAGATATTGTTTCCAAAAATATTTCCTTGATTCTTGCCTCATATCTTCACATTTTCCTTATTCTCTTGATTCCCTTCCTTAAGTTAATAATTTCCTTATTCCTTTGATATTTTAACCAAAAATAACAAGTCAACACCTTCCATAAAAGCTCTTGGCCGACACTTGCTATGTATGTGTAGAAAAATTCAAAATAAAATTCACCTAGATGCTAAACATGGGATTCGAACCTTCTCCCTCATGCCTAAACCCATGCGCCATCACCACTTGTCCAACTACTCATCATATGCTTCACTTTGACACTTAAATTAATTTATGTGTCATAGCCACTTAATCCACTTCCATAAATTCAAAAAAATTAATACTATACCATCCCAAATAAAAATTTTAATTCTTCTTCAGGACTATACTAAACACGAAAATAAATCAGAAAATTTACTTTCTAAAATAATTACTCAAAGCACACAATGAAAATAAATTACTCAAATTTTCAGGGTGTTACATAAGCTTTATCCTCTTAACCCTTAAACCCATAACACTTAAACCCATAAACCTGAAAAATGTATCCTTTTAAACCCTAATCCCCAACGAATAACCCCTAAACCTTAAATCATAGACTATAAACCTTAAACCTTAATTCATGAACTGTAAACACTAAACTCATAACCTTATAAACTTATAAACCCTAAACATTAGACAATTGAACCACTAAATTATAAACACTAATACCAAGTTGTTATATTGATACCATAATGGCGCCGTTTATATTCTAGAATAAAATAGCTATTTGCGGCGTTTTTGAACAAAATGCCACTATTTTATTTTTATATTGATACCAAAACGGCGCCGTTCTATTTAGAAATCAAAATAGACATTTACTGGCGTTTTTTAACAAAACGCCACTATTGTTGATTTTTTTTCCATTTTTGCGGCGTTTTTAAAGAAGCGCCGCTACAGATTGGACTTTTAGCGGCGTTTTTACAGATGCGCCGCTACAGATCAGACTTATAGCGGCGTTTCTTCACAAGCGCCGGTAAAGATCGGACTTTTAGCGGCAGTTTTTTAGAAAGCGCCGCTACAGATCGGACTTTTAGCGGCGTTTTTTCAAAAGCGCCGCTAATTTTCTCCAAATTTTATATTGTTATAGAAACGGCGTAGTTTGTGTTTTGAAAATAAAAAAAATTCATTTTGTGGCGTTTTTCAATTAGCGCCGCTAAAGGTCAGACTTTTAGCGGCGTTTGTTCAGAAGCGCCGCTACAGGTCAGACTTTTAGCGGCGTTTATCCAGAAGCGCCGCTAAAGGTCAGAATTTTAGCGGCGTTTGACCAGAAGCGCCGCTAAAGGTCAGACTTTTAGCGGCGTTTGACCAGAAGCGCCGCTAAAGGTCAGACTTTTAGCGGCGTTTGTCCAGAAGCGCCGCTAAAGGTTAGACTTGTTGCGGCGTTTGTCCAGAAACGCCGCTACAGGTTAGACTTGTAGCGGCGTTTGTCGAGAGGCGCCGCTAAAGGTCAGACTTTTAGTGGCGTTTTTCCAGAGGCGCCGCTAAAGGTCAGACTTTTAGCGGCGTTTGTCCAGAAGCGCCGCTAAAGGTCAGACTTTTAGCGGCGTTTGTCCAGAAGCGCCGCTATCGGTCAGACTTTTAGTGGCGTTTGTCCAGAAGCGCCACTAACGGTCAGACTTTTAGTGGCGTTTTTAAGAAAGCGCCGCTAAAGGTCGGACTTGTTGCGGCGTTTTATTGATAAACGCCGCTATATATCATTTGTAGCGGCGTTTTTGAAATAAACGCCGCTGTTTCTCATTTTTTAGCGGCGGTTTCATTCAAACGCCGCTAATGTATAAATTTTGCGACGTTTTTCTTTAAAACGCCACTAAAAACGCCGCTAAAAGTCTGTTTTGGTGTAGTGTAATAATTCCAATCACTCAGTGGTTTCGCACTTAGCCCACCATCAATGTTTAACAGGGTGATATCACACATAGCCCACCAACAGGTATAATTACGGTGGTATCGCACATAGCCCACAAAATGATATTATAAACGATGGTAATGCACACATCCCATCGGAATAAAGTGATAAGGTGGTATCGCACATAGCCCACCAAAAAGTATAATTAAGGTGGTATCGCACACAGCCCACCATTAATTACTACGAACATCATTCCACATTTACCTGTCTATTTCAAAGTTCATACATGAATTATTCATTATCTACCATATTCAATACACTTGAGTCATAATTGTTCTCAATCATACAAATACACCAATAAGTAACATGTGTATTTAAGATGCATTGTTTACACATAAATTTACCTCGGTGCAAAACGCGTAAATCAACGGTCTATTCCATAACCTTGCCTTTTCCTCAGTCAAGGTTGATTCCACGCTCTTTTTGGTCTATAATAACAAAATTTAATGATTCAATCATCTTATATATCATAATGCATCATAACTTCTACTTAGGCAAAAATGACCATTTTGCCATTGTAATATGGCAAAATTATGATTTTGCCCCTAGGCTTGTAAGTCATTTTTCAACATATTTTCTGATTAAACAAGCCTAGCTGAATATTTCTTCCTCTTACAACAACCCACAAATCTAACTATTTCATGCATTTATTACCAATTTACAACATTTACAACTTAGTCCCATTTAGGTGTTTTTATGACAACACCTTTCACAAAAGTTGTTTCTCATCTCCACAACATTCATTTTGTTCCATAAAATATCAGCTAACAACATAAACCCTCTCATGGCAAGTCCCTAAACTTTCAACCATTTCACAAATTAGTCCCCTCATTAGCTAGCTTAAGCATTGGGGACTCCAAAAGTACAAAAATTATCAAATAAAACCACTAAAATCACTTACTTGCAATGAGATAGCTTAGCTGAAAGTTTGAAGCCCAAAAACTCTATTTTTATCTTCAAATTTCGGTGGAAGAAGGAGGGTGAATAGTGAAAGATGATAACATCTTTTATTCATATTATTTTATTCATTTTTATCACCTAATTTCCACCAAATTTGACCAACATTTACTATCTTGTCTCCCTAGCCTCTATATGTCTGGCCATCACAAATCCAATGGCCTAATTTCACTTTAAGGACCTCCAATTGATATTCTTTGGCTATTAACACCTCTACCACTTATAATGGAACTTTTGCACTTTATGCGATTTAGTCATTTTTCACAATTACACATACAATTGCTAAAATTAAAGCACCAAAATTTTCATATAGCCATATATTAATGCCATAACACAATAATTAATACTAAAATAATTTTCCTCAACCTCAGATTAGTGGTCTCGAAACCACTGTTCCGACTAGCCCTAAAATCGGGTTGTTACACCTACTCGAGCGTCCTGTTATATAGTTCTTGGGAGCATCCTGATCGATAGTGATTATGTATGTGTTGTGCCCTACCGCAGCTCTTTGTGAACGTCCTATTACATGATTTGATCAGTTGTAATCCAGCATTTATTGCGGACACAAACGCAGCTCTTTGTGAGCGTCCTGATATAGGCTCTTATGAGCTTCCTGACATGGCTTGCTTGAACTCCCTGTTATGCTATCTGGAGCTCCCTGTTAATAACTCTTCGGAGTTACATGTTAAGCTCAATGAGCTTCTTGTTCTAAACTCTTAGGAGCTTTCTGTTTAGCCCGGATAAGCATCATGTTACCTGGCTCATTTGGGCATCCTGATATATGGCTTGAGAGTGTGCTTCCTTATTATGTGCCCTAATTGGGTACCCCTGGATATGAATTGACAGATTTCAGTTTGTACATTTTAAGTGTACTATATAAGCGTATCCATTGATATTTCAAAGAAATTCAACGGGTAAAGTTCTGACATTGTTACAAAGAATTTGAAATGATTTATCATGGAAATGTACATGTAATATGGAATAATCATATAGAAAGAATATGAATATGAAAATCATTAAATGATGAGTTAATCCATGTTCTTGGTATTATGTGAATTTCTTGACTAACATGATTGATGAAGTTGTGTTTTAAGCTATTAACCAAATTGCTTGGATGCAGTTTTTTGTGCTTATCTTAAATGAAAATATATGGTAAGTTAAATACATATTATACGAACTTACTAAGCATTTCAAATGCTTACTCAGTTTTTTTCTTTGTTTTATAGTACTCGAAAGCTCGTAAAGGTTGGAGAGTGGTCGGAGCATCATCACACTATCCTCCAGCTCGTTTTGGTATAAATAGGAAACTTACTTTGGTATAATGGCATGTACAGGCTAATGGTGACAAGTAAGGGTATGTAAATGTTTTGGTTGTAATTAGCCATTGGAATGGCTAGTGATAACATATTTAATATATTTATGCATGAAGTTATATCATGTTTGGTATGTGAATATGCTTGGATTAGTAACTTAGATATAATCACACTTGGGTAAATATATGATTAGAAAAGGGTAAGATGAATACTTGAAAATGTGAGCAACATGACATGTATAAAACTTGAATATTAGTTTGATTTATATGCCTTGAATTTGTTGGTGAATATATTGAAGTGTTGATGTAGGTGCAAGGTAAAAAGGGTGAGAAATGAGGCTTGGAAAATGGCCTTATTTTGTCCATATGAGCAGACACACGGGTGTGTGCACGGGCGTGTGGTTTGGCCGTGTGTCCCTTGCATCTTAAAAATTGAGAAACAGAATGCTCAAAATTGAGCACACAGGCAGAGACACGGGCGTTTGTCTCAGCCGTGTGAGATATATGGCCCAGCACATGGGAGTGTGTCCCGGTCGTGTAGCCCCTGCACCTAATTTTAGAAAATTAAATTTTCCACACGGTCTAGTAGACGGGCGTGTGACTGGCCATGTGACCCAAGTTAGAGAGTTACACCAGTAAGGACGCAGGCTGGAACACAGTCGTGTGCCCCACATCGAATGCCTACACGGCCTGGGACACATGCGTCTCATTGGCCGTGTGTTCCCTGCAATTAAGAAAAATTTTGAGGTTTCGTGAAAAATATTATGTGATCTCGGTTTAGTCCTGACTCGATGATAATATGTATTTTGGGCCTCGATGACCCATATAAGGAACATTATGATTGATTGTTATTGATTTTCAAAAATGAATAGTAAATGACATAGATTGATTTTTTATTCTTAGACTAACGTAAAAAGTATGATTTTAGCTATACATGCCATTATATATATTGTGATAGTGTGATAACTCCTGACCATTTTAAATGTGTTTTTGATATGATAATATCATCCAACCAAGCTAAAGCTGAATCCGAGGAAGCTGAGAGCACTGCTCAAGCTTTTGTACAAAGAGCTGCATCTAGTAGTAGTAGAAGGCCCATATCTGAGTGCCGAGGTAAGGAGGAAAAAAAAGTCTTCTTTCAAATGATGAACTAGTGGTTCACTGAATACTTGATAACAAATCTTGTTGTACAACAACCTCCCCCTCCTGCTCCTCAACCAATTCCTGACATGCCACAAGGTACTGAACATGTTAGGACTGGTATGCCTTCGGTAGATAAAATCCATAAGTATAAGGTAGAAGAATCTAGGGTTACTACCGAAGATGATCTGGAGAGGGCTGAGTTTTGGCTAGAAAATACTATCAGGGTTTAATCATACACACCAGCTGAGTGCCTAAAATGTGCTGTATCACTGTTGAAAGACACAGCTTACCAGTGGTGGAATACCATAACTTCTGTTGTATCAAGAGAAAATTTTAAATGGGAGTTTTTCCAAACAGAATTCAGAAAAAAGTATATTAGCCAGAGATTTTTGGATTAGAAAAAAAAAAGAATTTCTAGAGCTTAAACAGGGAAACATGACAGTATTTGAGTATGAACGAAAATTTGTTAGATTAAGAAAGTATGCCAGAGAATGGGTTCTGACTGAGGCTGATATGTGCAAATGATTTGAATAAGGATTAAATGAAGACATCAAGCTACTAATTGGAATTCTTGAACTAAGGGAATTTGTGGTACTGGCCGATCAAGCACACAAAGCCGAAGAATTAAGTAAAGAAAAGAAACAAGCACAGAGAGAAGCCCGGATTTCTGGTAAAAGATTTATGGGCAAGTCACAATCATCTACTTCAAAGAAATCAAAGAAATATCATGATCGTTTTATCGCATCTGTGGGATATTCCACAAAAAAACAAGGCTCTTAACGCTCTAATTCGATATCTTCATCTCCATCTGTAACATGTAACAACCCGTTTTTAGTCAAATAGGAATAGTGGTTTTGGAACCGTAAATCCAAGGCCAAAATAATTATTTTATTACTATTTTAATGTTTATAGCATGATTGAATGATTGTGTGAAAATTTCGTTAAGAAATTTTATCGTCTAAATGGTCAATTTGAGAAAAAGGACTAAATCTCATAAAGTGCAAAATTGATGTTCTATTAGCTAAAAGTACCTAATAGCTATGGAACATAAAAGAAGAGGTCCTTATGTGGTAATTAGACCATTAATAGCTTGAGTGGACATTTATGGGCATGGAATGGATGTTTTAAATGGTTATTTCTCAGGGTTATATTTGTAATTTGATAATTTAACTTAAAATAAATAAAACAAAACTAAATTAAATTAAAGCTTCATTATCATCTTTGTCCACCGAAATTAAGAAAGGAAGAACTCCATTATAGAGTTTTCGGGGTCGGTACTTGCAATGTTAAATTGGTAAGTGATTTTGACTCAATTTTTAATGATTTCTATGTTTTTGTGATCTTGGCTATGTATTCTAGCTAGCTTGTACCCTAGATTTCAAAACTATTAAAGATTTATCATGCTGCCATTGTTGAATGCTTGAGTAATTTGATGATTTATGATAGATTTGGAAGGTTTAATGTTAGATTAATAGCTTTTGTAAAGTGATTTTTGATAAAAATGTCAAAAAGGAATGAAATTGAGAAAATGTGAGATATGTGGTTAAATATGTGAATAAATGAAAAATGTGGGTTGGTATGTGTACTAGGGAAATATGGCTAGCATGTGAGTGGATGAAATTGCATAGACTAAATGTTGAATGTACTAAATTTGATAATATATAGATCAAGATAAGTTGAGATCGGGGAAAAGGAAAAGTCGACGAATAGTCAATAATTTCCATCTGAGCAACTCGAGGTAAGTTCGTATAATTAGAATTGAATCTTTAAATACTTGTAAATTATTTGAAATGAAAGTATAATTGAGTAAATGGTATTACTGAGTTTGAATGCTTATTGATGAGAATTATTGAATACCGAGTCCTGTTTGAACCGTATAGAGTAGTAGGATACGAGTGACATGTCACTAAGGTTACCGTTTTGGTCGAGATCCTGCATATGTTGTAGACTCACCAAAGTTCGTATGAGCTTACTGATATATCAGCTTGTAAGAGCTTACTATTTTCAGCTCGTTAGAGCTTACCATTTCAGTTCAATAGAGCTTACTGCCCATCAGCTCAGTAGAAGCTTACTATTCATAGCTGAAAGAGCGGAAAAGATAATGAATTGATGGATTACTGATTTATATACGTAAGGTATATCACCCGAGTATCCCTCGATATTTTAATAGGTTCAACGGGCATAAATTATGTTATTGGTTTTGTAATAAAGCTCTGTGTTTGTACGGATGAATTATTGTTTATACGGATGAATTAATGTTTATACAGATGAATTACTGTTTATACGGATGAATTACTATTTATATGGATAAAGTATTGTTTATATGGATGAGTTACTATTATCGAATGAATTATTGATTATATGATTGAGAGTGAAATGTTACAAATGATGTACATGATATATGAATTTGATATGATACAATGTATTGAGTACTAAATTGAGATAATGGATGATTATATGCACTTATGTAACTAACTTGTCAGTAAATGCTTGTGTATAGGCATTTGATAGTTGAACTGAGTACACCTTATTTACTATCTTGATCATGTCTAAATGATATGTTTAATTCTGAATTATACGGGCTTACTAAGCTATAAAGCATACTCTATTTCTTTTCTGTGTTTTATAGAGGTTCGATAGCTCGCTCGATTTGGATAAAGTCGGAGATACGCATCACACTATCCAGTTGCTGATTGGTACTTTTGAACTCATGGATATATGTAAATATGGCATGTATAGGCTAGTCATAAAGATGATAGTTTTGGTTACTTGAGCTAGTGATTTTGGTACATGTTGTGGTAAAAGATAAAGCCATTTGATTTGGCTTAACTTGGTATAATGCTTTGATTGCATGTAAGTATTCAAATATGTGTGTGAAATGTTATGGATTGCCTGCCTATTGCGTTACAAAATGTTGCAAATTATGCTTGTGCAAGTATGTAAAATTAGGGTGGCAAAATGGCTTTGCAAATGGCTTATTTTTTTCCACACAGGCAGAGACATGGGCTTGTGTCTCAGCCATGTGTGACACATAGTTATGTTACACGACCATGTGTCCCATAGTGTTGAAATTAAAATGAAGTTAGTATGCTCCACACAGTCTCACACACGGGCATGTGATCGGTCATGTGGCACAAGTCAGTATACCCCCTAATTGGCACAGGCCTAGCACACGAATGTGTAACTTGGCCGTGTTGCATAAGTCATTATACCCTACAGGTTTAGCACGGCCTGGCACACGGGCGTCTATGGCCATTTCGAATGGCACACGGGTTAGACACACGGGGGTGTGGATGGCTGTGTGACCAAAGTCAGTAACCTCACTTGTTTGGACACGGGTAGGACACGGGCTGTGACACGACCAAGTGCTCCCATTTTGAATGTTCACACGGGTGTGTCAAGTGGTCGTGTGAGACACACGGGCATGTGTCCCCTATTTTAAGAAAAAATTACTAAGTTTTGAAAAAAAATTCTTGAGTAATCGGTTTAGTCCCGAACCACTCCAAATACATGTTTAAGGCCTTGTAAGCTTGTTTAAGGGACACTATGATTGGTTATGATTGAATTATATTTGGTTTGATAAATTGTATATGAATTGTATGTTTAAAAGTGTTGCAAGTTCGGTAATGCTCCGTAACCCTATTCTGGCGTTGAATACGGGTGAGGGGTGCTACATTTATTAGTATCAGAGCTACGGTTTAGTCGATTCTAGGACTAACATAGTGTGTGTGAGAGTCTAGCTATACATGCCATATATAAACTGTGATAGTGTGATGACTCCTAAGATTTGAAAATGTGTTTTTATATAGCGAATGGATCCCAAACGAGCGATGGCTGATGAGGTTGAAAGTAATGTGCCTGCTCCCGCGCAAGGGACAGCGCCGTCTGAATCTAGACCCGTAATGGGTAGTCAAGGAGAAGAGGCTAAAGAAGTCTTCTTCCAAATGATGAATGAATGGTTCACGCAATACGTCTAAGCTAATCTGGCTACGCAACAACCTCCACCCCACCTATTCCCCAACGATCCCTGTAGTTCATCTAGGTATGGATCCTTTGAAATTGAATAAACCACCTGTTGATAAGATACAGAAATATGGGGATGAGAAATTCAGAGCCACTGTTAGCGATGACCCTAAGAGAGCTGAGTTTTGGCATAAGAACATGATTTGGGTATTTCATGAACTTTCTTGCACCTTTGAAGAATGTTTAAAATGTGTTATATCCCTGTTAGAGACACTGCATATCAGTGGTGGAATAACTTGTTATCCGTAGTTCCGCGAGAAAGAGTTACTTGGGAATTCTTTCAGGTTGAATTCAGAAAGAAATACATCAGCCAATGGTTTATTGATCAGAAATGAAAGGAATTTCTTCAATTGAAACAAGGTCATCTGTCGGTAACAGAATACGAAAGAGAGTTTGTACGACTCAACAAATATGCTCGTGAATGTGTTTCTTCTGAGGTTATAATGTGTAAAAGGTTCGAGGATGGATTAAATGAAGAAATCAAATTGTTAGTTGGGATTCTTAAGCTGAAAGAGTTTTTCATTCTAGTTGATAGAGCTTGTAAAGCTGAAGAGCTGAGCAAAGAGAAAAGAAAAGCCGATTCTGAGGCTAGAGACCGCAGCCAAATCACATCAGTCAGTATCAAAGAAATCTAGAGGATATCATCGTCGTTGTACTGCTTCTACGGGGATTTCAATCAAAGATAGAGATGCGAGACATTTCAGCTCTAAACCTCAGACGACATATGTTACCAGTGTGGATAGTGTTAGAAATGTTGGAACTGAATGTAAGCACTACAATAAGTGACATTACAGTGAATGTAGAATAATGAGCGAAGCTTGTTTTAGATGTGGATCTCTTGATCATTATCTCCGAGACTGTCAAAAAAAGTCTATAGCTGAAAGAGATCAATTGGCGAAAGTAAGTAATATGGCTACTAGAGGGAGACCACCTCGAAACATTGGAAATACGAGTGGTAACTGAGGTGCTACGAGAGATTCGGCTATGAGATCTGAGGCACGAGCACCTACCCGAGCTTATGCTATCCGTGCACGGGAGGAGGCATCATCACCAGACATTATTAATGGTACTTTTTCTCTTTTCGATACTGATATAATTGCGTTGATAGATCATGGATCAACCTATTCATATCTATATGAATTTAGTGGTTAAAAAGAGTTTACATGTCGAGTCTACGGAGTTTGTAATTAAAGTATCAAACCCCTTAGGCAAGTCTGTTTTAGTTGATAATATTTGTAAGAATTGTCCTTTGATGACTCGGGGTTACTGTTTTCTGGCTGTCTTGATGCTTTTACCATTTGGTGAGATTGATGTGATTCTGGGTATGGACTGGCTGACTATGCATGATGCAGTTGTGAATTGTAGACGAAAGATTATTGAATTGAAATGTTAGAATGGTGAAATTCTTCGGATTGAGTATGATGATTCGAGTGAATTACCTACTGTGATATCGTCTATGTTAGCTCAGAAATGTATGAAAAAGGGCTATCATGCATATCTTGCATACGTACTGGATACAAAGGTGTCTGAATCAAAGATTTAATATGTACCTATTGTTTATGAGTTTTCAGATGTATTTCCAAAAGAATTACCAGGTTTGCCACTGATCAGAGAGGTTGGATTTGGTATTGAATTAATACAGGGAACAACACCGATATCGATAGCTCCGTACAGAATGATTCCAACAGAATTAAAAGAGTTGAAAGCTCAGTTTCAAAAATTGACAGACAGGGTTTTACACGACCGAGTTATTCGCCCTGGGGTACACCGGTATTGTTTGTAAAAAAGAAAGATGGCACTATGAGAATGTGTATCGATTACAGACAGCTGGATAAAGTAACTATAAAGAAGAAATACCCTCTACCGCGGATTGATGATTTATTTGATCAATTGAAAAGGGCTACAATATTTATTTGATCGTGTTATTAACAGTTGTGAGTTAAAGAGTCGGATGTGCCAAAAACCACGTTTGGAATGAGGTACGGACATTATGAATTCCTTGTTATGCCTTTCGGATTAACTAATGCTCCTGCAGTTTTTATGGACTTGATGAACCGAATATTCAAACCGTATTTAGATAGATTCGTTGTTGTATTCATTAATGACATTCTGATCTATTCTCGAGATGAATCTAAACACACCGAGCACTTGAGAATTGTGTTACAAACTCTACGTGATAATCAATTATTTACAAAGTTCAGCAAATGTGAGTTTCGGCTCCGAGAGGTTAGATTTCTGGGGCATATTATTTTAGCCAAAGGTATTAGAGTTAACACGTGTAAGATTTCTACTATTGCTGCCTGGAAACCTCCGAAAAATGTGTCTGAAGTCCGTAGTTTTCTAGGCTTAGCAGGCTATTACCGAAGATTCATGAAAGGATTTTCGATGATTGCGACGCCGATGACACGACTGCTTCAGAAAGATGTGAAATTCGAATGGTCAGAAAAATGTCAGTAGAGTTTCGAACAGTTGAAAGTACTGTTAACTGAAGCACTAGTTCTGGTTCAACCTAAATCGAGGAAAGAGTTTGTGATTTATAGTGACACGTCATTAAACGGTCTGGGATGTGTTCTGATGCAAGAAGGAAAAGTTATAGCTTATGATTCCCGACAATTGAACCCGCATGAAAAGAACTATCCGACTCACGACTTAGAGTTGGCTGCAATTGTGTTCGCATTGAAAATTTGGCGACACTACTTATACGGTGAAAAATTTCACATTTATACGGATCATAAAAGCTTAAAATATCTAATGTCATAGATAGATTTGAATCTGCGACAACGAAGATGGCTCGAGTTATTGAAAGATTATGAATTTGTGATTAATTATCACCCGAGAAAAGCTAATGTTGTTGCTGATGCCCTGAGTTGAAAATCTTTGTTCGTATTACGAGCAATGAATACACAGTTAATGATTTGTGATGATGGATATATTTTAGCTAAATTAAAGGCTAAATTGGTATTTCTTCAACAAATCTGTGAAGCTTAGAAAGATGACCGTGAATTGCAAGTTAAACGGATTTAATGTAAGACTATCCCTAATTCAGAGTTTTAGATTGGAGCCGATGGTTGTTTAAGGTTCCGGAATAGAATTTGCATACCAAGAAATTCATAACTCATTTAGAAGATTTTGCACGAAGCGCACAATAGCTGCTTATCTGTTCATCCATAGAGTACTAAAATGTACAACAATTTGAAACAGTTTTATTGGTGGCAAGGCATGAAATGAGCTATCTCAGAGTTTGTTTCTAAATGTTTGATTTGTCAGCAAGTCAAAGCTGAACATCAAGTACCATCGGGTTTACTGCAGCCTATGATGATTCCCGAGTGGAAATGGGATAGAGTTACAATAGATTTTGTGTCGGGATTGCCCCTAACTCCGAAAAAGAAAGATGGTATCTGGGTTGTCGTTGATCGACTAACGAAATCTACTCATTGTAAAACTCATATGCTTGAGCTTACTTACTCTTAAAGATTCATACATATCTCATGATACTTACTAGTCTCATGTTTGTGAGGTAAACAAGGTACCTGTATCACTTGATCACATAGATCAATATACTTTACTATAATAAGCATAATCACAACTTCATCATTCATAACATGAATAATACTCTTAATTAACTTTAACTCGCATATCTTGTTGATAGTTTTACTTACTTAACTTTCTTGATCACTCATTCAATCCTTACTCTTTTGCCCAATGAATTACTATGAATAACAAAGGATACTGAATCTCATCTCACATGTATCTTGATGCCAATGTTATATCCTTGATATAGTCTTATATGGGATCTCTTAACTTAATATCGATGCCATGTCCTGACATGGACTCACACGAAGTCTTCCTTGTGGGTTCCCTTGGGAACTTACCATTGCTATGTCTTGACATAGTCTTACTTGGTATCTTTATTTTGTCAATGCCGAGCCTTGGCTTGGACTTACATGAAATCTTCCTTGATACTCACTAATGCCATGCCTTGGCTTGGGCTTACATGGGTCTTCCTTAATACTCACCAATGCCATGCCTTGGCTTGGACTTACATGGGTCTTCCTTGATAGTCGATGCCATGCATTGGCTTGGTCTTATACGGACTTTCTTATCTCATGTGGTAGATCGAGTATCCTAAGTAACTCAACTTCAATCGGGACTTTCTCATGCTTAATCTCATTAATTTCTTTGTTTAACATACCATTAAACATTCTCATGAAAGTAATGTACATTTAACAACATAACAAGCAATTCAATGAAAATATTCATGAAGCTTGGAAATCATTCAAACTTACCTCAATATACAAAATGTATGTAGATATGAAATTTAGTCCTTGATTTTGTTCTTGCCTCGGTTTCGATTCGGGCTTCGTTTTTCTTGATTAGCAAGCTTGAAAATTTTGAAGAACCCTAACAATGGCTCCTTGAAATTTCGACAGCCTTGGAGAAGATGAATGAATTTCTATCATCTTTTCCCATTTTAATCATTTAAATTTTTAAATGACCAAAATGCCATTTTTGATAAACTCCCTATTTTAACTCATTCATACCCAATTTTGTCCAAAAATTAGA
The DNA here is from genome assembly GCA_005393395.2 of Gossypium australe. Classification (NCBI taxonomy): domain Eukaryota; kingdom Viridiplantae; phylum Streptophyta; class Magnoliopsida; order Malvales; family Malvaceae; genus Gossypium; species Gossypium australe. Next base: position 44,178,315 of record CM016625.1, on the reverse strand, counting down.
AATTGGGAAAATTGTTATTTAAGGACCTCTAATTAATATTCTAAAGCTATTTCACACAAATAGCTTCTAGAATCGCACATTTTGCAACTTTTCCAATTTAGTCCTAATGGACCCTTTAATGCCAATTTCATAATGTAACACCCCAAACCCGGCCAAAACGTTACGACCGGATCTGGTATGTTACAAGGTGAAGTAAAAACGAAGTTTTGTTTGTTTCAAGAAAAATCGTAGATTTGAAAAATCTTCCCGATTAAAGCGATGTCTTGAAATCAATGATTTGAAAGTTAAAGAAAATTTAAATTCGTGTTTATCAAATATTCATTATGTTCAGTGATGCTTGAAAGAAATCGTATGCTTTGAGTTACTCGTCTTCTGAAAATCTCATGTTTCTTAATTTCGTGTTCAAATTTGCATAGTGTCAAGTTTTAATAAACGATAAACAGATAAAATCAAAACCCAAACATCAGTTTAGGAAGGCCTTATTACATAAAAAATCTCCGAAATAAAATTAAATGTCAACAGTAAAAAGTTTGCGAAACGAAAAAAACTTTATGGCCTCCACGAGTCCGCCTCGGCTCCCAGATCCACGGTCTACTGATTACCTGAAGAAGTTAGGAAAAGGGTGAGTCACAGAGACTCAGTGTGTAAAACCATTAAAACACACAACACGACCCACGGCCTACCATCACATATTTAGCCCATACATGATATCATACAACTACATGAATGCATCAAGCCCGGCCCAACCTAGCATTTTCCATCCTCTGCACGCCCTCCCATACCAACCATCACACCGTGGGGATTTCTACAATCAACCCTCCATCCACTACACGACGTCTCGACAGTCATGCTGCCGGTTTTAACAACGATCACTATGTGACCTTAAAATCCACTGTGGCTTAGCCACTGATCACTATGTGACCTCATAAAACATTTGTGGCAGAGCCACCGATCACTATGTGACCTCATAAATCATTTGTGGCAGAGCCACCGATCACTATGTGACCTTATCACTTCCCCTTTATCATCATTGCCACATCCCATGCACAACATATAAGTCATAATAAATGTAACATGCTATTAACAAGGCTTTAAAATATCACATACATCCAACCTCATATTGAATCATCACAGATACGTACCTGGCACTCCCTGCCTTACCCATAAGGATATTTCGACTGTATATACAGCCTTCTCCAGCTTTTCAGCCCATACAATTAATAATACAGCTAAAATAAATAAAGTGTGTGATGGTTTACACACCTGGTAACATGCAAAATAACACTCTCTAAGTCGACACTATCGGTAGCACAAACGACTGCTATCTGCCTACGACTCTGTTCTGAAGCCGACCCACAACCCGGTGGCCAATCTCGTACTGCTGACACGGCACGTCTCTTAAACTTAGGGCCTGGGTTTACCGGTCCAACCCCTTCCTTTGCCTTGCTGGTACTTGATTCCATGGAATATATCTTGGTCAGAAGACTAGGTTAAAACATCGAAGCAGGGAAACATAAGAATAACGTCCAATCAATATCTCGATTTCTTACCTAAGTCGGCAGGACCCGAAGGCTACTACTTTTGGATTTATGGATCACTGAAGTCCCTAAACAAACCCCACATTAGAATTGGCCCTCCAAGCTACAAGTTAAAAAGGGGTGGCATTATGGCCGAACAGGAAATATAAACCCCTTACCTTGATTGATCGGTTTCGATTGGCCCTGAGTACTCTTCCAACTGTTGACCAAAAGCAGAAAACACAAACACCAAGCCCCTCCTCTATTCAGCCAACACACGCATGGAACAGGATTAATATCTTTTGATTCGGACAATCAAAAGAGAGAAGAGAGAGGAATGAAAAGAAAAGAAACACCTACCACAACTCAAGAGAAACAGATTGGAAAGGTTGAGTGAAGAAGTGACGGCAACCTTTTATGGAAATTCGCCCAAGACATGGGGTTTGAGAAGTAAGCAAAATGGAGAAGAAAAGAATTGCTTCAGCTTTTGTTGGTGAAGTAATAAAAAGGGTTTCGGTTCAAGGTGATCAAGAGATTTCGGCAGTACCAGAAAAAGAGAGAAAAGAATGAGATATGATAGATGAACAATGGGAAAAATGAAATAAGAAAAGAAGAATCAAGGAGGAGACAACAGAATTCGGTTTTGGCTTCAGAAAAGGAGGCCAGAAGATGGAATTTGGTCAGGTACCTACAGCATATAGGGATTTAAAACCCAAAAGAAAGAATAAAGAAGCTTCTCGGGAACTTACCAAAATCGACACCCCCTTCTACTCCGATGACCGAATGTACCACAAGAGCAAAGAACAAAAACTAAGAACCCCTACCAACTTTCGGCCACCAACCTTACCCACACCAAATCCCTAAAAATTCTCCTAAATTCACTCCTAACCACTCATTCAAAATGATTTGAACGATTCCAACTCCTTTATTTTCTCTCAGCCACATATTCAAATATTTTGACTCAGTCCACTCTCCCATCCTGAAGTGTCCCAGTCGACTTCTGCTTCTGCTCCCCTTTGACACCAAAAAGACTCCCAAAATGTGCTCCACGCAGCTTGAACCTGCTCCCTCTCAGCTCCCTTGAGGCGTCACTACCTGCACCTTAAGTGGCGCCTCCTTGCCACTTTACCACACCACTTCTTATGTCATCAAACACAACCAACACACCTTAAGTCCTATCCTAGCTAGCTCTCCCCTGAAAGTGCCCAACACTAAAATTTTGGCCAAGGTTCTGGCTTAACCCTGGGCCTTCCCGAAGACCCCAGACATACATAAAGAACATACAGAGCATACCAAACACATAGAATCAAGAAAAATGCAGAGCCCCAAAATCCCGGATGTTACAGTTCTACCCCCTTAAAGAAATTTCGGCCTCGAAATTACCTGATCAAAAGAGATGAGGGTATTGCTGCCGCACAACATCCTCTGGCTCTCACGTAGCTTCCTTTGATCCATGGTTCCGCCACAATAATTTAACCAAAGGGACTGATTTCTTACGCAATACTTTGACATCACGATCCAATATCTACACCGGCTCTTCTTCAAAAGATAGATCAGGCCTTACTTCAATCTCTTCTACTGGCACAACATGAGATGGATCCGAACGGTAGCGTCTTAACATTGAAATGTGAAACACATTGTGGATCTGGCTCAACTTCGAAGGTAGCTCAAGCTGATAGGCTACTGGTCCCACACGCTTCAACAGCCGATAAGGCCCGATGAACCTGAGGCTTAACTTCCCTTTCCGTCCAAACCTTAATACTTTCTTCCACGGTGAAACCTTTAAGAAAACCCGATCACCAACTGCAAATTCTATGTGCTTACACTTTAAATCAGCATAGGACTTCTGTCTGTCAGAAGCTTCCTTCAATCGTGTCCGAATTAGCTTAACCCTGTCTTCCGACTCAGCAACCAATTCAGGCCCCAACATCTGACGCTCACCCAACTCTGTCCAACAAGTAGGAGTGCGACACTTCTGACCATACAACGCTTCATACGGTGCCATCTGAATACTAGATTGGTAACTGTTGTTGTACGCGAATTCCGCTAACGGCAGAAACTCCTCCCAGCTACCTCTGAAATCTATGACACAGCCTCTCAACATATCCTCTAAGATCTGAATTACCCTCTCCGACTGTCCATCTGACTGTGGATGAAACCCTGTACTGAAATCCAACTTTGTACCCAACGCTTGATGCAACGCCCTCCAAAATCTCGACGTAAACCTAGGGTCCCTGTCTGAGATGATAGACACTGGTACCCCGTGCAATCTCACGATCTCTGCTATATACAACTTAGCCAATTTTTGTAGAGAGTAGTCAACCCGAACTGGTATGAAATGCGCAGACTTCGTCAAACGATCAACTATTACCCAAACCGAATCCTTCTTGGTAGGCGTAAGGGGTAGCCCACTAACAAAATCTATCGTGATCCTTTCCCATTTCCACTGTGGAATCTTTATAGGCTGCAACAACCCCGAAGGCAACTGATGTTCTGCTTTTACCTGCTGACACGTCAAGCACTTACTCACAAATTCGGTACTTCTCGCTTCAACCCCGGCCACCAAAATTGCTCTCGCAGATCTCGATACATCTTACTTCCCCAGGATGCATAGCGTATAGGCTCCTATGCGCTTCCTGTAAAATCTTACCCCTTAACTCAGGATCCCTCGGCATGCAAGTTTTCCCTCGAAAACACACTACTCCATCCTTATTCATACTGAATTCCGTGGTCCCATCACCTGATCCCAACTACAATTTTGACTTCAACAACTCATCAGCCCACTGCTTCTCTTTAATCTGACTGACCCAAGAAGGTTTCACTTGCTGTTTATCTAGTATACTCCCATCATTGTATAAGCTGAGGTGAGCAAACATTGCTCTCAAGTTAGAGATCACCCTATGACTTAATGCATCCGCCACCACGTTAGCTTTACCTGGATGGTACTTGATTGAGCAGTCGTAATCCTTTAACAATTCGATCCACCTTCGCTGCCTTAAGTTTAACTCCTTCTGGGTAATGAGCTATTTTAGGCTCTTATGATCTGTATAAATAACAACTTCTCCCCATACAGATAATGACTCCAACTCTTCAGAGCAAACACCACTGCCGCTAATTCCAAATTGTGCATGGGGTAATTCAACTCATGCGGTTTCAACTGCCGAGATGCATACGCTACCACTTTCCCATCTTGCATCAACACACATCCCAAACCTGTGTGTGACACATCGCAGTAAACCACAAACTCTTTTCCAGCATCAAGCTGTATCAACACTGGAGCCTCCGTCAAAATCCTTTTCAGCCTTTCAAAACTCTCCTGCTGCCTATCAGCCCAAACAAAAGGTACCCCTTTCCTCAACAGCTTGGTTAGAGGTGCTGCAATTAATGAGAACCCTTCCACAAACCTTCTATAGTACCCCGCCAGACCAAGAAAACTCCTGATTTCTGCCACAAACTTAGGTGGCTTCCACTCCAACACAGACTCGATTTTCCGAGGATCAACCCTAATCCCCTCAGCAAACACTACATGGCCCAAAAAGGTAACTTCTCTTAGCCAGAATTCACACTTACTGAATCTGGCGAACAACTGCTTCTCCCTCAGGATTTGTAGAACCACTCGAAGACGCGAATCATGCTCCCCCTCTGATCTTGAATAGACCAGTATATCGTCTATAAATACCACGACGAACTGATCCAGGTAGGGTTGGAAAACCCGATTCATCATGTCCATACACGCTGCTGGTGCATTGGTCAACTCGAACGGCATTACCAGGAATTCGTAATGGCCATAGTGAGTCCTGAAAGATGTCTTATGGATATCCGCTTCCTTGACCTTAAGCTGATGATACCCTGACCTCAAATCTATCTTTGAGAAAACTGACGCCCCCTTCAATTGATCAAACAAGTCGTCAATCCTCAGCAACGGGTATTTGTTTTTGATCGTCAACTTGTTCAACTGACAGTAATCAATGCACATACGCATTGATCCATCCTTCTTCTTAACAGATAACACCGGCGCTCCCCAAGACGATACACTTGGTCGAATAAAACCCCGATCTAACAGTTCCTGAATCTGCGCTTTCAACTCCTTCAACTCCTTTGGTTCCATCCTGTATGGTGCGATAGACACAGGCGCTGTTCTCGGTAGAAGATCAATACCAAACTCCACCTCGCGATCGGGAGGTAACCCTGGAAGCTCTTCCGAAAAAACATCAGAAAATTCCTTCACAGTTCGAACATCCATCACAGTTGATTCCTTGGCTTCCAAAGTGCAAACATAAGCTATAAATGCCTCACATTCTTTCCTCACCATTCTCTCAGCTTTTAAGACGGACACCACATTGGATAGGTAGTTCCTCCTCTCACCTATTACCACCACTTCTTCACCCTCGAGAGTTCTTAACACCATGCGCTTGGCTGCACAATCCAAATTCGCTTGATACATTACCAGCTAGTCCATTCCTAAGATCAAGTCGAACTCCCCGAACAGCAGTTCCATCAGATCAGCCAGAAAAGCTACCCCTTGAACTTCTAGAGGTACATCCCTATAAAGTTTGTTTACCACTATAGTTTGTCCTAGCGGGCTAAGTACAGTCATCTCCCTAGGGGTAATCTCAGAGTCTAAACTTAAAGTTCCAAATACCATACTAGCAACATAAGAATGTGTCGACCCGATATCAATCAAAGCAGTATAAGGCAACCCATAAATAAGAAATGTACCGGTTATGACGTCCGGTGCATCACCCTCTTCTCGATGTCTAGCTGCATAGACTAACCCCGGCTGCCTCACATCAGTGTTCCCGGCACCTCTGCATGGTGTTCCACAGCCCTGACCGAAACCATTACCTTCTCTAGCTGGACCACGACCCCTCTGTGGCTGCTGACCACCTCTACCCGGCTGAGCATAACCCTGACTTCCTGGCCTTGCACCGTCCCGCTCCTGTGGACGGTCTCTAATGTGATGATCAGCAGATCCACACCTGAAACATCTTCTGTTACTCGTCCAACACTCTCCTGAATAGAATTTACCACATCATGCATACCTTTGAGGCTACCTATCAACAACAGGTCTCACAACTCGACTTGGCCTATCCATCCTAGATCTTTTCTGAAAACGCCCAGCTGACCCTGACGATCCAAAATTCCTTTTATTACTACCTCTATCTCTATCCTAATTCTGCTTTTTCGATCGCTTCACTTCCTCGGCTATCTTAGCCTTTTCCACTAAGACAGCAAATTCCATTTCTCGTTGTGGAGCTATCAGCACACGCAAATCATCTCTCAGCCCATCTTCGAACCGAACACAACGCTCATGGTCTGTGGCCACTATCCCACGAGCATAACGGCTAAGGCCTAAGACTTTCGCCTCATACTCAGCCACCGACTTGCTCCCCTGAACCAGATTCAAAAATGCCCTTCGCTGTGCATCCACATAACTCGACCTAATGTACTTACTCTGGAATGACAACTTGAAGAAATCTCAGGTCATGCGATCAGCCACAGTACCATCCCTGACCGTAAGCCACCATTGATACTCCTCATCCCGTAGAAGAAACACAACTCCTTTCAACTTTTCCTCCTCTGTGAAATCGAGGTCGTCCATTATACGCTCAATGGCCTCCAACCAATACTCAGCTGCATTAGGGGCTACGCTGGAAACTCCCCTAAACATTTCCTCTCCATTAACTCGAACTCGTTCTGACAAAGATTTCCGAGCCCCTGTACCCAAGCCTGCCCCAGCGTTTTTTTCAAAACTCGTAACATCGCCTGAGACACCGTATCGTCTCCACCCATTTGGTCCTGAAACTCTGCTTTCGCAGCTGGCGGTAGCGGTACCTCATTTCCTGACCCATGACTAGACCCTACTGGTTCCGACACAATAATCCTGCCTCTACCACGTCCACGCACATTACGTCCACGTCCCCTAGTACTCATAACTACCGTCGCGTTTTAATCTTATTAGAAGTTTTATGAGTTAGTATTTTTCACTATTTAATACCGAGCTGTTTTATGAGAAATATCTTTAGAGTGTAGTTTTTGCAGAACACATCACAACCTAGAGGTTTTCCGTCTCTAAAGTTTGAATTTCTAAGACTAACAAGTATATATTTTTTCCATGCTAACAATCATTCTATACATACACCATCAAATAGTTAAAATACTTACCTGGGTGGATCAGGTGCCGGTAGACTAGGATGCCATATTCCAACCAAAACATTCCCAAAAATCATTTAGACCAACTTAATAAAACATCATTGAACCCATTTTCACAGCCCGAGTTTTGCAACCTAGGCTCTGGTACCAAAATTGTAACACCCCAAACCCGGCCAAAACGTTACGATCGGATCTGGTATGTTACAAGGTGAAGTAAAAACGAAGTTTTGATTGTTTTAAGAAAAATCGTAGATTTGAAAATTCTTCTCGATTAAAGCGGTGTCTTGAAATCAATGATTTGATAGTTTAAGAAAATTTACATTCGTGTTAATCAAATGTTCATTATGTTCAGTGATGCTTGAAAGGAACCGTATGCTTTGAGTTACTCGTCTCCTGAAAATCCCATGTTTCTTAATTTCGTGTTCAAATTTGCATAGTGTCAAGTTTTAATAAACGATAAACAGATAAAATCAAAACCCAAACATCAGTTTAGGAAGGCCTTATTACATAAAAAATCCCCCAAATAAAATTAAATTTTAGCAGTAAAAAGTTTGCGAAACGAAAAAAACTTTATGGCCTCCACGAGTCCGCCACGGCTCCCAGATCCACGGTCTACTGATTACCTGAAGAAGTTAGGAAAAGGGTGAGTCACAGAGACTCAGTGTGTAAAACCATTAAGACACACAACACGGCCCACGGCCTACCATCACATATTTAGCCCATAAATGATATCATACAACTACATGAATGCATCAAGCCCGGCCTAACCTAGCATTTTCCATCCTCTACACGCCCTCCCATACCAACCATCACACTGTGGGGATTTCTACAATCAACCCTCCATCCGCTACACGCCGTCTCGACAGTCATGCTGCCGGTTTTAACAACGATCACTATGTGACCTTAAAATCCACTGTGGCTTAGCCACCGATCACTATGTGACCTCATAAAACATTTGTGGCAGAGCCAATGATCACTGTGTGACCTCATAAATCAATCACTATGTAACCTTATCACTTCCCCTTTATCATCATTCCCACATCCCATGCACAACATATATGTCATAATAAATGTAACATGCTATTACCAAGGCATTAAAATATCACATACATCCAACCTCATATTGAATCATCACAGATATGTACCTGGCACTCCCTACCTTACCCATAAGGGTATTTCGACTATATACACAGCCTTCTCCGGCTTTTCAGCCCATACAATTAATAATACAGCTAAAATAAATAGAGTGTGTGAGGGTTTACACACCTGGTAACACGCAAAATAACACTCTCTATGTCAACACTATCGGTAGCAGAAACGACTACTATCTGCCTACGACTCTGTTCTGAAGCCGGCCCACAACCCGGTGGCCAATCTCGTACTGCTAACACGGCACGTCTCTTAAACTTAGGGGTTGGGTTTACTGGTCCAACCCCTTCATTTGCCTTGCTGGTACTTGATTCCATGGAATAGATCTTGGTCAGAAGACTAGGTTAAAACATCGAAGCAGGGAAATATAAGAATAACGTCCAATCAATATCACGATTTCTTACCTAAGTCGGCAGGTCCCGAAGGCTACTACTCTTGGATTTATGGATCACTGAAGTCCCTAAACAAACCCCACATTAGAATCGGCCCTCCAAGCTACAAGTTAAAAAGGGGTGGCCTTATGGCCGAACAGGAAATATAAACCCCTTACCTTGATTGATCGGTTTCGATTGGCCCTGAGTACTCTTCCAACTGTTGACCAAAAGCAGAAAAAACAAAGACCAAGCCCCTCCTCTATTCGGCCAACACACACATGCAACAGGATTAATATCTTTTGACTCGGACAATCAAAAGAGAGAAGAGAGAGGAATGAAAAGAAAAGAAACACCTACCACAACTCAAGAGAAACAGATTGGAAAGGTTGAGTGAAGAAGTGACGGAAACCTTCTATGGAAATTCGCCCAAGAGATGGGGTTTGAGAAGTAAGCAAAATGGAGAAGAAAAGAATTGCTTCGGCTTTTGTTGGTGAAGTAATAAAAAGGGTTTCGGTTCAAGGTGATCAAGAGATTTCGGCAGTACCAGAAAAAGAGAGAAAAGAAGGAGATATGATGGATGAACAATGGGAAAAATGAAATAAGAAAAGAAGAATCAAGTAGGAGACAACAAGTTTCAGTTTTGGCTTCAGAAAAGGAGGCCAGAAGATGGAATTTGGTCAGGCACCTACGGCATATAGGGATTTAGAAGACAAAAGAAAGAATAAAGAAGCTTCCCGAGAACTTACCAAAATCGACACCCCTTCCTACTCCAATGACCAAATGTACCACAAGAGCAAAGAACAAATACTAAGAACCCCTACCAACTTTCGGCCACCAACCTTACCCACATCAAATCCCCAAAAATTCTCCTAACTTCACTCCTAATCACTCATTCAAAATGATTTGAACGATTCCAACTCCTTTATTTTCTCTCAGCCGCACAATCAAATATTTTGACTCAGTCCACTCTCCCATACTGAAGTGTCCCAGTCGACTTCTGCTTCTGCTCCCCTTTGACACCAAAAAGACTCCCAAAATGTGCTTCATGCAGCTTGAACTTGCTCCCTCTCAGCTCCCTTGAGGCGTCACTACCTGCACCTTAAGTGGCGCCTCCTTGCCACTTTACCACACCACTTCTTGTGTCATCAAACACAACCAACACACCTTAAGTCCTATCCTAGCTAGCTCTCCCCTGAAAGTGCCCAACACTAAAATTTTGGCCAAGGTTTCGGCTTAACCCTGGGCCTTCGCGAAGACCCCAGACACACATAAACAACACACAGAGTATACCAAACACATAGAATCAAGATAAATGCAGAGCCCCTAAATCTCTACATAAAACTTTCATAATATCATGCAAACATCTCAAATACCTTAAAAACTCATTTTGCTAACTCGGATTTGTGGTCTCGCACCACTATTCCGACTAGGCCCTAAATCGGGCTGTTAAATAAGAGGTTACGTGGGAACTTGAGGAAGCTATGCTAAAGCAGTACCCAAATTTAATTTATGGTAAGATTTTAGGGGACGAAAATCCCTAAGGGGGTAGAGTTGTAACAACCTGATTTTGGGTCTAGTTGGAACAGTGGTTTTGAGACCACAAATCTGACGCAGTAAAATTTATTTTTATTATATTTTTATGGTCTATAGTTTTATGGAAAGATTTCGTGAAAATTTTGTTAAAAAATTTTGACATTTGGGCACTCAATTTAGTTAAAAGGACTAAGATGCAAAAAGTGCAAAATTTGAGTTCTATGTTTTTAAGGTGTCCAATTGCCATGAGATTTTAAATTGAAGGTCCTTAGATGGTAATTAGACCATTTGTTAGGTTAGTGGACAAAAATGGACATAGAGTACGAGAATTTTTATGTTTTAAGTTAGGGGTATTTTGGTCATTTGGTAATTAAATGAATTAAAAAGCAAAAATCTAGCCAAAATCTTGTACATCTTCTTCATGCTAGCCCAAATTTAGAGGAGGAAGCCATAGCTAGGGTTTGGCCACTTTCAAGCTCGATTGTAAGTCCGTTCTTGCCCCGTTTTTAATGCTCTTTCCATTTTTGAAATCGTTGTAACCCGAATTATCTATTTCTACCAAAAATTTAAGAAATAATCAAGGTTTAGGGTTTAACCCATGTTAAATATTTGTGTATTTTGATGTTTAATGGTAGATTATGCAAGTTTGATGTTGGATAAACAACTTTTACTAAGTGATTTTCGGTAAAAATGTCAAAAAGGACTTATTTGTAAAGGTTATAAAATATGTAGTAAAAGTGTGATTTAATGAAAATTGTGGGCTGTTACGAGCATGAATAATGTTTGGCTAGGCTTGGGGTTTAAAGAAATTGAATACGTATCATTTTACGAGCCTAGGGACCAAAATCTAAGAAGTTAAAAAGTTAGGGGCAAAAATGTAATTTTTTATAATGTGATTTTTGGACTGAATTGGATAATGTGTGTATTAAATGAGCTAAATTTACTATTATAGATCAAGAAAAACGAAGTCCATACCTAGATCGGGGGAAAACAAAGTGTTTGACGATTAGGTCCATTTTCACTATTTTTGTACCGAGGTAAGTTGTATGTAAATAATGCAATGCTATATTTGTATTTTAATGTTTTGATACTGCATGAAATGTATTATTGCTTCTATGAGCATATTCAACGAAGTTCCGGCAAGAAAGAAATCCCGGTTGAACATTAGGAATAGATAGGATACAAATGTCATGACATTAAGGTTACTGAGATTATGTGTAAGACCATATCTGGGATATGACATTAATATGAGATTTCGTGTAAGACCATATATGGGATATGGCATCAATATGAGACTTCGTGTAAGACCATAGCTAGGCTATTGGCATCGATACGAGATTACATGTGAGACCACATCTAGGATATGGCATTGGTACGGTAGTGTGTGTACGAGATTCCCGAGTATCCTTTAGTATTCCAAATGGTTCAACTAGAAATTCAATGGGTATGTCAAAGATGAGAAAGTATGTGATTAGGTTACGAGTTGGTATGGGTATGTACAACAAACTCAAAGGAAATGAATTCGGTATATGACAAACTATTGGTAGGAATGTGATTGAGTATGTTATGTTCATGAAGTTTTAATGACATTATGTTTGATATATGTTATGTTATTCATATGGCAAATGCATGGTTAATGTTGTTTATTATTTGCATATGAACTTACTAAGCTATATAGCTTACCTCCCTTTCTTTCCCTTATCTTATAGTGTCAGCAAGCTAGCTCGGGTTCGGAGATCGTCGGAGATCCACTCACACTATCAAAAAATATTTTTGGTATCAATGATTTTAACATTTTGAGTTATGGCATGTATAGGGGACTTGGTCTTTTTGTTATGTGTCATAATTGATTTGGCCAAATGTGTTGGCTTATATTGGTTGAAAGCTCATTTTGTATAAGGCCATTGGAAATTGGCTATTATTGGTTAAGTATATTCATATGATAATGCCTTTCATGGAGTTGGGAATCTACTTGATTTGAGTTGATAAGTATGTGATGTTTGTGTATGATAGATGGTAGCATGTAAATGATGTGTTGTTGTCTTGGTTGTGGCTAATTTGGTTGTATGTATATGATTATTTTGGTGCTATGTTATGTTGTGTAGGTGTGTACATTAAAGAGTGGCAAAAAGGCTTGGTAAATAGCCTTATTTTTTTCAACACGAGCGTGTGTCTAGGCCGTATGTGTCATACGGTCTGCCCCACGGGCATGTGTTTCAGTCGTGTGTCCCCTGCAGCTTAATTGTTGCAAAATAGAATGTCCAGAATACGGCACACGGGCAAAGACACGGGCATCTGTATAACACCACTAACCCGTATCCTTTCGCCGGACTATGGTTAAGAGGCATTACCGGACATATTAGAACATTTCACAAATATTGTCTACGAGACCTTAAACATGCTTTAGGAAGGGGTCGAGACTAAACTGAGTACATACAATTTTTTCTGAAACTTAAACATATTTCAAAGTTACAGAGGTCACACGCTCGTATGGGCAGGCCGTGTGCCTCACACGGCATCAGACACACACGTGTGTCTAGGCCGTGGCAAAACAGGGCATACATACTGACTTGTCTACACTGTCACAAGGCACGCCCATGTGCCAGGCCATGTGAAATTTAGTGAGGCTACTGACTTGCTCACATGGCCAGTCACACGCCCGTGTGTCCAGCCCGCGCGACTTCCTGTCTTGCTTTGAATTGCAACCTTGAGAGACACGGTCGAGACACACGCCCGTGTGCTCAACCATGTGGGCAATTATAGGCCATTTGCAAGGCCAATTTACCACACAAAATTTGTTAAGTATCCTAGGGGAATTGTTAAAGATGTTCTGGTAAAAGTAGATAAATTTATATTTCCCGTTGATTTTGTTGTGCTTGACATGAATGAGGACGTAGAGGTACCTTTAATTTTGGGACGACCCTTTCTAGCTACTTCTAGGGCTGTCATTAATGTTGGTGATGGTAAACTCGCACTAAGGGTAGGAGACGAACAAATTGTGTTCCAAATTTATGATGCCATGCCATATTCTAGAGAGCAAGATGATTCTTGTTACTTTGTTGATGCCACTGATCACATTTTTCAAGAATCTTTGTAGGAAATCATGCACAGTGACACGATGGAACTGTGTCTTTCACAAGGTGAGGGGAAAGATGACGATATCGATGAAGTGAATCCCAATACATCATCCTCTAGACAGATGAAAATAGAGGACATTGAGATCAATGGCGAACTAAAACAAAAACTCTCTATTGATGAGCCACCCAAGTTAGAATTGAAACAATTTCCAAAAGATTTGGAATACGCATTGCTCGGGGAAAATTCTACACTTCCGGTAATCATCTCTTCAGAACTAGGACCCAAAGAGAAAGAAGATTTACTAAGGGTACCAAGGAAGCACAAAAAGGCCATAGCATGGAAAATGTCAGACATTAAAGGAATAAGCCCATCATTCTGCACCCCCAAAATTTTAATGGAAGATGAGTATAAACATTGTGTGCAACCTCAGAGACGTTTGAACCCCAATATGAAAGAAGTTGTCAAAGCTGAGGTAATTAAACTTCTAGATGCAGGAATAATTTATCCTATTTCTGAAAACACTTGGGTAAGTCTTGTGCACGTTGTTCCAAAGAAAGGAGGCATGACTGTTGTAGCCAATGAAAAGAATGAAATGATTCCTACAAGAATAGTCACAGGTTGGAGAGTCTGTATTGACTATAGGAAGTTGAACGACGCCACCAGAAAAGATCACTTCCCTTTACCCTTTATTGATCAGATGTTAGAGAAATTGTCTGGGCATATGTACTACTGCTTTTTAGACGGACTCTCCGGCTACTTCCAAATCCCAATAGCTCCTGAAGATCAAGAGAAGACAACATTCACATGCCCATATGGTACGTTTGCTTATCATAGAATGCCTTTTGGATTATGCAATGCTCCTGCTACGTTTTAACGCTACATGTTGGCCATCTTTGATGAACTTGTGGAAGACATTATGGAGGTATTTATGGATAACTTCTCGGTATTCTGTAATTCCTTCCACCTTTGCCTTAAAAATTTAGAACGAGTTCTAATAAGATGTGAGGAAACAAATCTTGTCTTTAATTGGGAAAAATGTCACTTTATGGTTAGAGAGGGGATTGTGTTAGGACATAATATTTCTAGTAAAGGGATTGAGGTAGATAAAGCTAAGGTTGAAACCATAGAAAAATTACCTCCCCCTAGTTCAGTTAAGGCTATTAGAAGCTTTTTAAGACATGCTGGGTTTTACAGAAGATTCATTAAATATTTCTCTAAAATAGCTAAGCCTTTAACGAGATTACTAGAAAAAGATGTTCCTTTCAATTTTGATCAGGAGTGTTTAGATGCATTTAAAATCCTCAAAGATAAACTAATAAATGCTCCGATTATAATTGCACCTGACTGGAATCTGCCTTTTGAACTAATGTGTGATGCAAGTGATTTTGCAGTAGGTGCAGTTTTGGGACAACGAAGAAACAAGCATTTTCAGCCAATTTATTATGCTAGCAGAACATTAACACCGGCACAAGAAAATTACACCACCACAGAGAAAGAATTGCTAGGCGTACTTTTTGCATTTGACAAATTTAGACAGTATCTGAATTATCTAAAGTTGTCATTTACACTGATCATTCAACTCTTTGTTACCTCTTAACTAAACCTGATGCAAAACCTCGACTCATACGACAGATTTTACTCTTACAGGAATTTGATTTGGAAATACATGATAAAAAGGGAGCTGAAAACCTTGCAGCAGATCACCTCTCCAGACTTGAGAACCCACATATCGAAGAGCTCGACGAGAGTGAGATAAACGACTCGTTCCCCGAGGAACAACTCTTCTTTATAACTAACACCGAGGCACCATGGTTTACAGATATTGCGAATTATTTAGCTGCTAACATCTTACCAAAAAGACTAACACATCATCAAAAGAAGTGATTCTTTGTTGATGCGAAAAGCTATTTTTGGGAGGATCCTTTCCTTTTCCGCATATGTGAAGATCAAGTAATTCGGCGATGCGTTACAAAGGCGAAATCAAGTAAAATCTTAGAACATTGCCATTCAGGACCTTTATGAGGACATTACAGCGGGATTAAGATAGCACAGAAAACACTCGAATCAGGATTTTATTGGCCAACTCTTTCCAAGGATGTCAACAGGTATGTCGGTTCGTGTGATAAATGCCAAGGAACAGGTAATATTTTTAAACGCGATGAAATGCCTCAGACATATATATTATCATGTGAGATATTTGATGTATGGGGTATTGACTTTATGGGACCGTTCCCTAGTTCATTCGGAAATAAATACATCTTAGTAGCAGTAGATTACATGTCAAAATGGGTGGAAGCCCAAGCTTTACCTACTAACGATGCTAGAGTTGTAGTAAAGTTTATTAAGAAACTTTTCTCTTGTTTTGGAACACCCAGAGCAATTATCAGTCATAGGGGCACTCACTTTTGCAATACTCAATTTGGAAAAGTATTAAGAAAATATGGAGTACACCACAGAACAACTACCCCTTATCATCCTCAAACCAGTGGGCAAGTGGAAGTAGCAAATTGAGAGCTTAAGCGTATCCTAGAGAAAATAGTTGAATCAAATAGGAAAGATTGGGTAGTAAAAATAGATGATGCTTTATGGGCCTACAGAACAGCATTTAAAACCCCTTTAGGGACATCCCCGTACAAACTTCTTTATGGAAAAAGTTGTCATCTACCATTTGAGTTAGAGCACAAAGCCTAGGGACATCCCCGTACAAACTTCTTTATGGAAAAAGTTGTCATCTACCATTTGAGTTAGAGCACAAAGCCTACTGGGCTATAAAATTCTTAAATTACGATCTCAAAACCGCAGATGAGAAGAGGATGATGCAGCTAAATGAACTAGATGAATGGCAAGCTGAAGCCTACGAGAATTCATGACTATATAAGGAGGCAACAAAATGATGCCATGATGCTCGTTTAAAACAATCTAAGCAATTCGAAGTAGGAGACCTAGTCCTGCTATATAATTCAAGGCTCAAACTATTTCCTGGAAAGCTAAAATCAAGGTGGTCAGGCCCATTCGTGATAAAATCCATTTTTCCTTACGGCACAGTCGAAGTAACACATCCAACTCAAGGAACATTCAAGGTAAATGGCCATCGACTGAAATTTTACAATGGTAAAGATTTCAAGGAATTGAGAGAGGAGCTTCAGCTCCGTGAACCTTCTTTTAGGAATGAAAATAGGGTGAGTCTAGCTTAAGACTTTAAACGACGCTCCTCGGGAAGCAACCCGAGCACTAACTTCACTAACCCCATTAATTTTTCACATTTTAATTTTATTTTTCCTTTTAGAACCTAAATCAAACTAACTGATTCAGTAAAGCGCAGGTTTCCTACCACACGGCCTTACACACGGCCTTACACCTAGGTTAATTAGTGGAACTCTCGTTCTCTTATAATAACCCCCTAGGATAGCAGTAAATTGATCAATGGACTCCCATATTAGGTTTCACCCTAATCCGGCAAAATCTCGTAACCCTATCTCTAGGCGTCCGATCAACTCCGCTTAATTATGTTAGATCTTCTCTTAGGCAGGGTCTATTCCTCCTCCACCTAAGCACATTAGATTTGGATTAAGCAACATAATTAAGATCAACCTAAGTAATTTATCATATAACTTAAAAATCAAATAATAAAATCCATCTAGGTTTCATCCCCTTCAGGTATCTGAGGGGTTTAGTTCATAATGAATAAACAAACCATCGCAAGAGAAAAGACCCAGGCCGGGGTTGAGGCACGGTCTAGGTGTTCGTCAAGGCACGGTCGTGTGTGCTTAGGGCCAAGCCGTGTCGATTTATTGTTAAGGTCCATTTACTCCGTTTTAGGCCCGTTTTGTGTTCTTTTCATCCTTGGGTGCTTTCCTGGGTATAAGACATGAAAAGAAAGGATTAAAAGCACCTTTTTATATAAAACAAGGGGTAAATCATCCAAAAGCATATTAAATGTAGGATAAAAATATGTTACTTTTACGGTGTATCAAATACCCCCACACTTAAGCTTTTGCTTGTCCTCAAGCAAAATTCTCAACTTACAATTAAAATGAACTTCCCATGATCTATGATTCTTATCAACAATGTCTTATCATAATTCATGGATAATTTATACATGGATAATATAATTCAAAGAGTCCTAAAGATTCAAACGAGATAAGTCATGATTTTGCTCCTCGAAAACATAGGTGTCTCCCCTCTTTTAAATAACTACCTTTTTCAATTCAGAACGGACAAGGATTGACATCCTCACAAAAGATTCACTCAAATCATTCAAAAAGTGTTTAAGGGTCAACATTAAGCACTCATAAGTCGAACATGAAAAGTTAATCCCATAGGCTTGCCTGAAAATCAAATCTCCACCACTGTAATATAAGATGACAAATAGATCAAAAGGTCTTTGACAAGGTTGTAACGGGGCTAGGGTTAAAGGTGTGGATAAAGGCTAAATTAGAGGCTAGAATCGAGATTGTCTTGATAAATTTCCTAACTAGAAAAAAATGAACTTAATCTTACATTAATTAAAAACTAATAATACGAGCTTTTTCCTTGAGAATTGGAATTTGAACATGCAAGCTCACTTTAATCATAGAACTAATAATGAATATACATCGTTTTTTTTTAAGACCAACTATCATAATAATAAGGAAGAATTTTTTCAACTGAAATATAGAACATAGTTAGGAAACTTATTCAAAATCAAATCTCGACAAAAAGGGTAATTAAAAAAATTGGTGATAACAAATACAAAGGGTTTTTGGTTACAATTAGTAGGTGATGTAACACCCCTTACCCGAAACCTTTGCCGGAGTCGAGTATGTGGCATTACTAGACTTGACTACTAATTTGGGGCATAAGAATTTAAAGCTGTCCAACTGCATCATGCTGACTAAATTGACGATAACTCGAGTTACAAAACTTGAAATTTAGATCTGTAAATTTTCCTTGAAACTAGACTCATATAAATTTCTACCATAATTTTTCCAGAATTTTTCATGTGCCCAATTAGTGAAGTTTATTGATCAAAATTACCCCTATATCACTGTTTGATAATTCTGATCTATCTTTACAAAAACTCATTTATCTCATTTTAAAAAATTTCAATAATGTTCTTGTTTATTCCAATAAAAAATAGACTCATTAAGGATTCTAAACATATAAACTATGCTCCATAATTATTTTTGTACAATTTTTAACAATTTTTCCAAGACAGAACAAGGTATCACGAATTCCTTCAGAACAAGTCTCACTAAACTTTAAATATCGTATAATATAAAATTTCTTTGCCTACTCTGTTTCTTTCATATGAAAATAGACACAATAAGCTTTAATTATATATCTTATTCACTTTCTAATTCAATTTATCCTATTTTTGGTGATTTTTCAAAATCACATCACTGCTGCTAACTAAAAACTATTTCATTGCAAAATATGATTAACTAGTTTATAACCGAACACAACTATGGTTCCATATAATCGAGTGTACCATTGGTTACTTACCACAATACCTAATTCAAAGGTTCATTTCATAAACATACATTTCCTTATCAAAAACGATTAAACTTTGATTAAAAAATGCACAAACATTACCATCATAAACCGACATTTGTATCAAAAGCACAAAAAGCATACTTAACTAAAAATTTAGCCATATTCGCATGGCTATTATATACATGAACCAAAAGTTTTCATCAGAACAAAGTCAAAGTCTTTCCTATACATGCCTTCATTCGAAAACCAAAATGAAAGAGTACCAAAATAGTTGATAGTGTGGCCGACTTCCTTGACGATCCCAATGAGCTTGTAGCTTGGACTCAATCTATAAAACAAAGGAGAACAATTCACACAATTAAGCTTACTAGCTTAGTAAGTCCTAAGCTCCAATTAATATAACATTTAAACATTTAGCATTTAATTTAAAATTAATCAGCCTGTATACTAGAAATCACAATTATTTTCAAACTTTCAATTTCACACCTATATAACATATAATTTCACAGAACAATTTCTCCTTAATCGAATGCTCATCTCATCAAACTATTTACTCATAGTCCAGTCTTTCAAAAGCCAAAATGCCATTATAACCAAACGTATAAACATTCTTAAAGTTCAATTATTATAATATAGCATCACATACACAAATTTTCCATGTGGCCGAATATACCTGGTCTTGTATACACATATCAAAAGACCAAAACCACCACGTTCATATCCTTCATTTATAAAACCGAGTACACATATTATAACTATATATATATATACTTCGTTTGTAACACATACAATTTGTAATAAATAATTGAGTTACTTACTTACCTTATTTTAAATAGGTAAGAAATTAATTCATACCTTAATGCTTACCTGAGCCCTTAACTTAATAATCCAGCTTTAATATGCCTTGAACAAAATTCGGTTCCTCTTTTGTAGAATACGTCACCGGCCTCAAGCCTGCTAGGCGTAAAAGCCTGATAAGTAACACCGGCACAAAGCCTGCTAGGCGTAAAAGCCCGATAAGTAACACCGGCACAAGGCCTGCTAGGCGTAAAAGCCCGATACATATCAATGTAGTTAAACATTCTAGACACATTTCATAACTATTTTATATATATATCCAATTCCATTGAGCTCACTCACCTTAAACCAATAAAATCATTATCTCATTATAATATACAACAATTCACATAGAAATAATTATTCAAATCACATAACCAACTTTAATCATCAACCATTTGTATCTACATACATTCGGCCATGACATAACAAGTACTAAAATTTATTCATTTCTAATACTTAATATATTCATAATTAGTTCTTTGATGTATTTTAGCTAAAGGACTTACCTCGGTTGTCGATAGTCCGTACGAATCGGCTACTCGAGAACCTTCGTCTTTCCCCGGTCTAATTCCGTTTTTCTTTGTTCTTGATCTAAAACACATTAAAATTTAGCTCATTTAATTGCATTTCATCTCAATTTAGTCCCAAAACACACAAATGGGCAATTTACCATTTTGCCCCTAAAGTTTCCCATTTTTTACAAATTGGTCCTTTTTATACAAAACACAAAATATGCAAAATTTCTAAACACCATAGCTAGGCCGAATCTTCCCCATAGCCATATGTGTCCATGCATTTCATTTATTTCATGTTTTAGTCCTTCAAGAATTTTATTTTTTTCAAATAAATCCCTAACATCCAATTTCATCAAAACTTCTAATTCCAAAAATGATGATTTAACACATACTAATTATAATCTACTATCAAACATTTCATGCCATGCATATACAACCATAGCCGAATCTCAATGCGCCAAAATCTCAAAAATTACCACATGGGTTGTACAGTATTTCAAGTAACCATTCCAAAAATGTAAAAATTATCAAAAACTAAGCAAAATACATACCCCAAATTAAGCTCCAAGTTGCCGAAATTTAAGCTTCAACAATGGAGTTTTCTTCCTCCAACATTCGGCCAAGAAGATGAACAAGGTATGTTCTCTTTCTTCCCACTTGTTTTTATTATTATATGCTTTGTTTACTAACATTAATTCTTTATAAAAATACTAACATAAGCATATAATAAAAAACATAATTAAACTGACATATATATCTAGTTAACTTGGCCCATTGCCGTCCATCACTATGGTCAATGGGCTAATTGTCCTTTTAGGACACCCACTTAAAAAGCCACAAGCAATTTAGTACATTACACCTGAGCATGCAACTTTAACGCTTTTCGCGATTAAATCCTTTTTATCAAATTAAGCACTTAAACAATAAAATTTTTCTACGAAACTTTCACGCATTTTAATTCACATATAATGAACACAAAATAAAATATTAATATATCACTCGGGCTCGGATTCGTGGTTCCGAAACCACCGTTCCGATTAGGGTCAATATTGGTCTGTTACAGGTGAGTTAATAAAAAGGGTTGTTAGGCTCAACGGGGTTCACTAGGGGTTAATTGTGAGGGTAGGTTTTTTTAGTGGAGTAACTGGGTTAAAACTATGTGCCTTTATCATCTCGGTATATCAAATCATAACTGTGGTCTCGACATGTATAATCAAGGCAAGTTCTAGAATAATAGTTCATAGTTGACACACTCATAATCAAAAAATATGAGCATGAAAAAGAATGTATGCTCTATAAGGTTCAAATACTCACAAAAATTATGGGTGTTCATCATCCTTATAAAATTCGAATTTCAAGGTGATATTCAAAATTGGATCAACAACCTAGCAAAAATTTTAATTCCTGAAAAATAGACTTATCATGCTTGATTCTGTATTATTCTTTAAATTTAATCATCAATGTACAATTAACTATGACTTATTCTAAAACATGTCAATAATCATCACAAATCATCAGAAATTTCATCCCAATTAGTAATAGGACAACTTTGCATAAAAACAAGACTAAATCAGGGATTTGAGAATAATGAAAAAAGTTAGGTTCTTTTATTCCACTTTTACCCTCAGGGATTTGAGAATAATACAGAAAGTTAGGTCTTTTTACCCCCCACACTTAAGATGTACATTGTCCTCAATGTACAAAGATAGATGATGACAATTAGTGATTAAAAGATAGGAGGGAAAAGTGTTACTTCCTGGGATTTCTGACGAGATCCTTGAGGATGTGGACAATGTGTGGCATCAGGTGACTTTTTGCATTTCTCCTAATTGTGCTTTTGTGTGTTGTGTAATAAATGCTTTATTCTGCAAAGTTACTTTATTAGCGATCTTTTTGATGAAAAGATATGGTATTAGGGATGCTTGAATGATTGAATAGCCAATGATAAAAATTTGTGAAGAAAATAATAAAAGTTCAAATTTAAGTGGTCATAAAATAAAGTCTTAAAAAAATTAACAAGATTAAACAAATTAAAAGGACTCAGAGGTCCTCATCCATGGTTGGGTCCGGTGGTGGTGTTGAAATATGGAGATGTTGGCATATTTGTTGGAGTGTCGCCTCCAATCCGTCAAAGCGCCGAGCGACATGTGTCTCGAACCGGTCGAGTCGAGCAGAGATGTCTACTAATGATGTTGTTGGTTGGTATGGCTGCTGGCTTGGATTCGCTGCCTCCTCTGACGGTGGTGAGACATCATCATGAATGTCCTCGTCCTCTTCCTCGTTGATCGGTGTTTTTAGTTTGTGCTGCAGAAGATCGGTCCCTCGTTGTTGTGATATCATCCTCATATGTAGCATGGTTTGGATTCCTTGAGGAGCCATGTTTCCTATCAGTGTGATGGAGTTGATTTGCTCGTCAGTGTTGAGGAGGTTGAAGTGCCGAGCTAGCCTTATAATATAGGGCCCCATTGACAAAATTCCCTTCCTATGTTGCTCTGTCTGATGTTGAATTGCGCACGCCATAAAGTATGCCAAGTCAAACACGTGTCCTTCAGACATGCAAGAAAGGAAGTAAACGTCGTGTTTGTTGACGACACCGGTGCTTTCTTTTCGACCTGTGATGGTATGCGCGAGTAAGGCATGAATGTACCGTAGTGCTGGAGGAAGGGCTGTCGCCTTAGATTTACTGGGTTGTAAGTGGCCGTTGTGGGCTTTAGGTTGATCCAACAGTCGATCGGAAGGCAGTGGGGTTCGCGGTTTAGACCGGCCAGTGGGTTCTCTACTATGAATTCCGTCGTATAGAGGCCAAGAGCTACTTCGAATTGAGGTACGCTCAATTGATGTACTGTGCCCCCGGGACGGAATTGTATAGTGCCTGGGTCGTCGAATTGAGCCATCACCATTTGTAGCGTGAATGTGGAGCAGAAATCGAGTGTGAGCTCGAGGTATGTAGGCTCATTAATTGAGAAGAAGGTCTCCCATGGATCAGTCGATATGAGTGCTTGGATATCAGTGGTGAGCCCTACTTGCCCGACGGCGTCCCAATCAATTCATCGTCCAGTGCCGATGGGCCTATCCCTGATGGCTTTGTACCGGTCCTCTTGAGCGGCTTGTGGAAATCGGAGGAATGGGTGTCGAAGTTTGGTGCTTGCAGAAGAGGATCCGGGCCCCTTTCTTTTCTTGCTTGGAACGGCGCGTTTCACTCGAGATGTCGACATATTTCATGTAAATAAAAAATAAAGAAAGTTTTCTAGTTCAAACAATATATTGGAAAATTGAGAACCATTATCATTCACAATTAAATTTTACCAATAGCAAAACATCAATTCTCCAAGAAAAGAAGCTATCTCAAAACATGCAACAAAACCACTCTAACATGCATAAAAAGATGAACCAAACATTGAAAATCATGTTTGTTTAAAGAAATAAAATAAAGCAACAAGATGCATTCAAACAAAGGAAAAAAAGATGAACTAAGCACAACCATGTATCAACTAAACAAGAAATAGAATAGACTAAACAATATAAATCAAAGTTTTAAACACAAACTTGACATAAAGGGTAAATATGCAAAAATGGTATGAAGATTTTAAGAGAAAGGGAACCAGAAATGGTGGTGAATGACGAGCACGGGTGACGCGCACGGTGGTGTTGTTGGGTCTGTGGTGTGGGCACGGCGCTGTCAAGGGCGTGCTGCTTGGGTGCACGGTGGTGTTGTGGCCGTGTGGGTGGTTGGACTGAGTTTTTGGAGGAGAAACGGTGGTGGGGATGGGGTAGACAGGTTGAGTGGCCAGATTTTGAGATGGCGAATGGAAATTTGTTTTTAGGGTTTGAGTTTTGGGGGGGGAAGACGGTTTGTTTGTTTATATAGGGAGGGGAGCACGGCCTTCCGAATGACCGTGTTAGATTTGAATTGCCCGTGCTTTTCGCGATTTCTTAAAATTGGGCGCGCTTCAAAGGTTTTGGCACGGCTGTGTGTGAATTCGCATGCCCGTGATCAATAAGAAAAAACATTAGCATGGTGGGGTAACACAGGCGTGTCAAGCCCGTGTATAACAAGTCAGTAACCTTAGTAATTTCACACGGTTGTGAGGCATGGCCGTGTTGTGCCCGTGTATTATAAGTCAGTAACCTTAGTAATTTTACACGGTTATCTAGCACGGGCATGGTCTGGTGATGCAGCCCGTGTCACCGAAAACTTTTTTACCCTGTTTAGGCATGGTGTTTTGGCACGCCCATGGTCTATTTCTGGCTATGCACGGCTATGTACACGCCCGTGTCAAGGCCGTGTTGAAATTTCTGCATTTTCCTGTTAGACTATTTTAGTGCTATGTTAGAAAAATAAAAACTATGTTAGTATGTTAGTGCTCGGGTTGCCTCCCAAGAAGCGCTCGTTTATAGTCTTAAGCTAGACTCTCTCTGTTTTTGGTTCCAAAGGATGGCTCATGGAGCATAAGCTCTTCTCTTATACCTCCAAAATCTGTACCGTTATAAATTTTAAGTCGGTGACCATTTACCTTGAATGTGCCTTTAGTGGGGTGGGTTACCTCGACGGTGCCATATGGAAATATTGTTTTGATCATGAATGGTCCTGACCATCTTGATTTTAACTTTCTCGGGAATAGTTTAAGCCTTGAGTTGTACAATAGGTCTAAGTCTCCCACTTCGAATTGCTTTGATCTCTTGAGACGAGCATCGTGGCGTCGCTTTGTTGCTTCTTTGTACAATTTTGAGTTCTCATAGGCTTCTGTTCTCCACTCGTCCAGCTCGTTCATTTGCATCATTCTCCTCTTACCTGCAATTTTGAGATCTGCATTTAAAAATTTTGTTGCCCAAAAAGCTTTGTGTTCTAATTCGAACGGTAAATGACAGCTTTTCCCGTATACAAGTTTGTATGGGGATGTCCCTAGAGGTGTTTTAAATGCTGTTCTATAGGCCCATAATGCATCATTTACTTTTAATGCCCAGTCTTTTCTATTTGATTCAACGATTCTTCTAGAATGCGCTTAAGTTCTCGGTTTGCTACCTCTACTTGCCCACTGGTTTGAGGATGGTATAGGGTTGCTGTTCTATGATACACTCCATATTTTTTTAGAATTTTTTCAAATTGGGTATTGCAGAAGTGTGTACCCCTATCGCTGATGATGGCTCTTGGTGTGCCGAATCGAGAAAAGAGTTCCTTGAGAAACTAAACTACTATCTTAGCATCATTGGTAGGTAAAACTTCCGCTTCTACCCATTTTGACATGTAATCAACTGCTACTAGAATGTACTTGTTCCCAAATGAATTAGGGAATGGTCCCATAAATTCAATACCCCATATGTCAAATATTTCACATGATAACATATATGTTTGAGGCATTTCATCTCGTTTAGAAATATTACCTATTCGTTGACATCGATCACACGAGGTAACATACCTGTGAGCATCTTTAAATAGAGTGGGCCAATAAAAACCTGATTCGAGTATTTTTTGTGCTGTCTTTATGCCACTGTAGTGTCCTCCTGACGGTCCTGAATGACAATGCTCCAAGATCTGGTTTGTTTCTGTCTTTGTAACACATCTTCCAATTACCTGATTTGCACAAATGCAGAAAAGAAAAGGATCTTCCTAAAAATAATTCTTCACATCAGCAAGGAATCGCTTCTTTTGGTGATGTGTTAATTTTCTTGGTAAGATGTTAGCTGCTAAATAATTTGCAATATTTGCAAACCATGGTACCTCAGAATGTGTTATAGAGAAGAGTTGTTCTTCGGGAAATGAATCACTTATTTCGCCTTCATCGAGCTCTTTGATGTGTGGATTTTCAAGTCTAGAAAGGTGATCCATTGCAAGATTCTCAGCTCCCTTCTTATCTTGTATTTCCAGGTCGAATTCCTGTAAAAAAAATCCATCATATGAGCCTGGGTTTAGCATCAAGTTTGTTTAAAAGATAGCGAAGAGATGAATGGTCAGTGTAAACGACAACTTTGGATAATATTAGATATTGTCTAAATTTATCAAAAGCAAAAACTACAGCTAACAATTCTTTCTCTGTGGTGGTGTAGTTTTCTTATGCGGGTGTTAGTGTTCTGCTAGCGTAGTACATTGGCTGAAAGTGCTTGTCTTTTCGTTGTCCCAAAACTGCACCTACTGCAAAATCACTTGCATCACACATTAGTTCAAAGGGTAAGTTCCAATCAGGTGCAATTATAATCAGGGCATTTATTAATTTATCTTTAAGGATGTTAAATGCATCTAAACATTCATGATTGAAATTAAAAGGAACATGTTTTTCTAGTAATTTTGTCAAAGGCTTAGCTATTTTAGAAAAATCTTTAATAAATCTTCTATAGAATCCTACATGTCCTAAAAAGCTTCTGATAGCCTTAACAGAACTAGGGGGTAGTTTTTCTATGGCTTCAACTTTTGCTTTATCTACCCCGATCCTTTTACTAGAAATCTTATGCCCTAACACAATTCCTTCTCTTACCATAAAGTGACATTTTTCCCAGTTTAAAACAAGGTTTGTTTCCTCACATCTGATTAGAACTCGTTTTAAATTCTTAAGGTAAAGATGGAAAGAATTACCGAATACCGAAAAATCATCCATAAATACCTCCATGATATCTTCTACGAGCTCATCAAAGATTGCCAACATGCAACGCTGAAAAGTAGTAGGTGCATTACATAATCCAAAAGGCATTCTACGATAAGCAAACGTACCGTATGGGCATGTGAATGTCATCTTTTCTTGATCTTCAGGAGCTATGGGGATTTGGAAGTAACCGAAGAGTCCATCCAAAAAACAATAGTACATATGCCCGGATAATCTTTCTATCATTTTATCTATGAAGGGTAGCGGGAAATGATCTTTTCTGGTAGCATCGTTCAACTTTCTATAGTCTATACAGACTCTCAAACCTGTGACTGTTCTTGTGGGAATCAACTCATTCTTTTCATTGGGCACTACCGTCATTCCTCCTTTCTTTGGAACTACCTGCACAGGACTTACC
Organism: Gossypium australe; assembly: GCA_005393395.2. Taxonomy (NCBI): domain Eukaryota; kingdom Viridiplantae; phylum Streptophyta; class Magnoliopsida; order Malvales; family Malvaceae; genus Gossypium; species Gossypium australe. The sequence goes on along the minus strand of CM016625.1, from coordinate 44,150,688 downwards.
CAAGTGCTGTTAGAAATAGGATAAATTATTCCTGCATCTAGGAGTTTAATGACCTCAGCTTTGACCACTTCTTTCATGTTGGGATTTAACCATCTCTGGGGTTGCACACACGGCTTGTATTCTTCTTCCAGTAAAATTTTGTGGGTGCAAAACGCGGGACTTACTCCCTTGATGTCAGAAATTTTCCAAGCTATGGCTTTTTTTGTGTTCTTTTAGTACCTTTATCAGTTCCTCTTTTTCTTTGGGTTCTAGTTCTGCAGAGATGATTACTGGTAACGTAAAATTGTCTCCGAGGAATGCGTATTCTAAGTGTTTTGGTAGCTGTTTCAATTCCAATTTGGGTAGCTCTTCGATGGAAGGTTTCTGTTTTATTTCGTCGTCATTGTCAATTCTTTCTTCATTCATTTGTTTGGATGGCGATGTATTCAAATTTAGCTCATCATCCTCATCTTCTTCCCCCTCTTCTTGAGTTAGACACAGTTCCATCGTGTCGTTATGTATGATTTCCTGTAATGAATTTTGAATGATATGATCAGTAGTATCAACAAAATAACAGGAATCATCTTGCTCTTTAGAATGTCACATGGCATCATAGATTTGAAAAATGATTTCTTCGTCTCCTATCATTAGTGCGAGTTTACCATCTCCTACATCTATAACCGCTCTAGCAATGGCTAAAAAAGGACGCCATAAGATTAAGGGAACATTAATGTCTTCATCCATGTCTAATATAATGAAATCAACAGGGAAAATGAATTTATCAATTTTTACCAAAACATCTTCAATAACTCCTCTAGGATATTTAATAGATCTGTCTGCTAACTGAATACTTATCCCAGTGGGTGTTGGTTCCCCAAGATCTAGTTGTTTAAACATTTTATAAGGCATTAAATTTATGCTAGCGCCTAGATCAGCTAACGCTTTCTTAATATTCAAACTACCAATTAAACAAGGGATAGTAAAACTTCCTGGGTCTTTTAACTTGGTTGGTAGCTTATTTTGGAGGATGGCCGAGCACTCTTCATTAAGTTCCACTGTTGACACCTCTTCAAGTTTTCGTTTATTCGTCAGTAGCTCTTTTAAGAATTTTGCGTACTTCGGCATCTGTGAAATAGCTTCAACAAAAGGTAAGTTGATATGTATTTATTTAAAAAGTTCAAGAAACTTATCGTATTGTGCATCAATTCGCTCTTTCTTTAACTTTGCTGGATATGGGATTGGTGGTTTGTTCTCATTGCGTAATGGTGTTCCCACCTGAATTTCCTTATCATTTTCTTTATTTTTGGTTGGGATCTGTTTCTTCATGTCACCTAATTCCTTTCCACTTCTTAGTGTGACTGCTTTTACCTGTTCTGTTTCTTTAGGAAGATTTTCTGCTCGTATTTCAAAGATCATCTTGGAAAGCATTCCAAGTGTCTTAATGAGTTCCCCAAATGACTCAGTAAATTTTTCAATTGATGCTTGTTGATTTTTAAGGGTTCTCTTGATATCTTGCAGGCATTTTTCTTTGTTTGTCGATTCCTTCACATGGATTGGTTCCTTCTCTTGTGGATAGGGCTGATTTCAGAAGTTTTGAGGAGGTTGTTGCCTTTGATTTCCTTAGTTTCCTTGTCCTCCCCTCAAAAAATTTGGGTGGTTCCTCCAACCTGGATTGTAAGTGTTACTATAAGGATTATTATTAGATCGGAAATTATTACCTATATAGTTCATCTGTTCATCTTCTGCTCCTAGTTGGTAGGGTGGGTACTCAGGATTCGCCACAATTCCACTTGCATCGCATTGCATGACTGGATGTACCTGTGATGAACACAAATTATCAAGCTTTTTATTCATCATCTCTAGCTGTGTTGATAGCATGGTCATGGCATCGATGTTGAAAACTCCTGCCGATTTTGTCGGTTTGGTCCTTGAAGCTTGCCACTGATAATTGTTTAATGACATCTCATCAATGAACTCGTAGGCTACTTCTGGGGTTTTGTTGTTCAGTGTTCCACCAGCGGCTAAATCTATAAGTTGTCTCGTTGAGGGGTTTACACCGTTGTAAAAGGTTTGGACTTGTAGCCACAAGGGTAGGCCATGGTGTGGGCACCTTCTCAAGAGATCTTTGAATCTCTCCCATGCATCGTATAGCGTCTCTACATCCATCTGCACAAAAGAAGAGATATCATTCCGTAATTTGGCCGTTTTGGCCGATAGGAAATATTTCATCAAAAACTTTTCGGTCATCTGATCCCATGTAGTGATTGACACTCATTGTAACGAGTTTAACCATTGTTTAGCTTTATTTCTTAATGAAAAAGGGAATAACCGAAGACGTATGGCATCATCAGAAACGCCATTTATTTTGAAGGTATCACAGAACTCTAAGAAGTTAGCTATATGATTGTTTGGATCTTCATCCTGCAAACCGTCAAATTGAACAAACTATTGAATCATTTGTATTGTGTTAGGTTTTAATTCAAAATTTTTAGTAGATATAGCAGGCCTAACAATACTAGATTCTACTCCTGTTAAATGTGGTTTTGCATAAGCGAACATTGTGCGTGGAATGTTGTTGTCACCCATATCGCGTGGTGGTGGGTTGTTTTCGTCCATTCCTTCAGTAGGATTGGATCTATCTTCTTCCTCTCTCTCCGTGTAATCTAGGGCTCGCCTGGTTTCCCGACGATTCCTACGACCGATAGCTTCGATTTCGTTGTCGAATACCAAAGGTCCCCTCGGGTTCCTTCTAGTCATAAACTAGAGGTACCTGTTTGAAAAGAAAGAGAGAAAATTTCAGTAAACAAAAATGAAAACAAAAAGAAAAATAAATTGATAAAAATTAGGGCTAAAGTAATAAAAATAGAGTTTTCTTAATATTTTAGCTCCCCGGCAACGGCGCCAAAAACTTGATCGCTGTAAAATCAGAGCTTTAAATATTTATAAAAGAATGATCAAACTTGGAGACTAACTCTGACAACGATATTAAGGCAAGTGTACCTATCGAACAGTAGTATAGCTTAGGCAAGACCGGTTATCGAACCTAAAGGAACTAAAAGTATTAATACTCACTTTCTTTTTATTATTTAGCCTTAAAGTTAGAGTGAAGATTACTTTTGACGAAGACTAAACTAAGGACACAAAGACAAAAAGGACGAATAGGAAAATAACTTTGAGGGAAAACTCAGTTGATTACGACGATACCCTCAGGAAGAATCCACCTAGACTTCACTTATTAATTAACCCTAAATTATATGATTTCTTTTACTTAGCCTGATCCGTAAGACTCCCTAGCCTATATTAAACCCTCTCTCGAGGCGAATAACGTCTAACCCTAGGTTAATTAGTGGAACTCTCGTTCGCTTACAATAACCCCCTAGGATAGCAGTAAATCGATCAATAGACTCTCATAGGTTTCACCCTAATCCGGAAAAATCTCGTAACCCTATCTCTAGGCCTCCGATCAACTCCGCTTAATTATGTTAGATCTTCCCTTAGGCAGGGTCTATTCCTCCTCCACCTAAGCACATTAGATTTGGATTAAGCAGCATAATTAAGAACAAACTAAGTAATTTATCATATAACTTAAAAATCAAATAATAAAATCCATCTAGGTTTCATCCCCTTCAGGTATCTGAGGGGTTTAGTTCATAATGAATAAACAAACCATCGCAAGAGAAAAGATAAAACAAAACATAGGAAAAATCCTAAAACCCCCTGAAGAAATCGAAGGACAATTCCGCCGTCTTGAGTATAACTCCGGCTTCTTGAGATGGATCAACTAGCTATCCTCGCGTTATTCCCTAACTCTGACCTTCTCGGCTTGGCTCCTTGGCCTCGCTGTCACTCCCTTCAACAGGTGATACTTGGGGGTTACTTATAGGCTCTTGAAACGCGATTGTTTCTCCCTAAGTATCTTTTTTCGACTAAAATTGCTCTTTCCAGCGTCAGAGGCACGGCCATGTCACACGCCCGTGTGAATTGAGACCTGACCGTGCTCGGATTTTTCTTGAGGCATGGCCGTGTGTGGTGGGGTTGAGGCCATGCTCTAAGTGTTTGTCAAGGCATGGCCGTGTGTGCTTTGGGCCAGGCCATGTCGATTTTGTGTTAAGGCCCATTTACTCCGTTTTAGGTTTGTTTTGTGTTCTTTTCATCCTTGGGTGCTTTCTTGGGTATAAGACATGAAAAGAAAGGATTAAAAGAACCTTTTTATATAAAACAAGGGGTAAATCATCCAAAAGCATATTAAATGTGGGATAAAAATATGTTACTTTTACCGTTTATCATGGCTCCCACATACTTATTCTGGAAAGCCGTCTTAAAATAATCCCAAGTCAGACGGTCGGGCTAAGTGTCCTCTTTAACAGTTAGCCACCACTGGTAGGCCTCATCGCGAAGCAGGGAAACAACCCCCTTAAGCTTCTGCTAAGCAGTAAAGTCCAGATCATCCATGATTCTTTCTGTGGCCTCCATCCAGTATTCGGCCACATTAGGGGCGACCCCATTGACACCCCTAAATAATTCAACCCCATTAGACCGGAGTCGTTCCGTAATCGACCCCCGGCCCCCAGATCAACTGTTGGTTCAGCGACCCTCTCTAAATTCCATAGCATGGCCCGCGATAGTGCGTCATCCCTAGCCTCACGGTCATGAAACCCAGTCTCCGTATCAGGTGAGATCGGCATCTCGCTCGTATCCGGATTAGGTATATTCTCAGATGTGGAGGACCCAGCTCGAGCCCCCCTACGGCCTCTATCACGACCTCTAGTACCCCATCTGCAGATACCTCGGGCGCTCATCGTAATTTCAGAATTTATTTGTATTAACAGTTTTATGCATTAGTTACAGTTCCAATATTTGTTAACAGATGTTTTATGCAGAATAGTATCAGAAGTTCAGAGTTCGTTATTGTGAATCGCAGTTTTATTACGATTTCTAGTTTCGCTACAGTTTTCAGTTTGCACAACCTAAAGTGTTTTCAGTATTGTATACTACCTAAGGCTGTTTCAAGCATGAAAGTAGTATTTCAGACAAATTTAAATAGAATATAGAACACTTACAGGATCAACGCTGGAGACTCGGTGTACCACATACTCAGTTCAAAAATATTTCGAATCGTTTACAAAAATCGTTTTGAAAAAACCAATTTAAAAACCTAAATCCACAGCCGAGTTTTGCAACATGGCTTTGATACCACTAAATATAACACCCCAAACCCGGCCTAGACGTTATGGTTGAATCTGGCGACGTCACATGATAGTGCTTCGGAAAACATAACTACATTAAAACCATTTTTAGATATCTTGGGCTTTTTTCAAAGCATGTAGTTTAATTATTCATTATTCATTTTCAAAACATTATATGTTGCGGAAGCTTTTAAAATGATTTGCAAAGTTGTACGTATTTTATTAAGATATTTGTTTATTTTGAAAACTCGCGTCTCATCCTATTGATAGTAGTTCATAAAATAAAAATCTCAAATTTTAAACAAAAATCCGAAAGGCCTTATTACATAAAATTTACCCAAATATAATCAAATCATAATTAAAAATAAACCGTAAATAAGTGTCCAGAACCATGGTCACCACCGAGTCCTATGTTGTACCGATCCGTCTACTGCTGGAGATTACCTTAACAAATTATACAGAAAATGGTGAGATTTCGCAAACTTAGTGTGTAATCCCCACAGAAAACATTCACACAATCATATCAGAAAATAGACATAAATTCATAGTTCGGGGCTAAGCCCCTTTCAGAAACGGTGTGGACTTTAGCCCACTTAAATACAAAATTAGACTTATTACAGGGCCTTAGCCTATTTCAGACAGAATATGCAGAAAACAGTGTCCTATCCACCAACCTCTACACACCAACTCCGTCCAACCCTACACACCATGTGGGGATAAAATCAACCCACCCAACCCTATACACCAGGTTGTACCGAATGCGGCACATAATCAGAAATTTGTAGCTGAGCTGCCAGATAACAAGCTTAAGAACCTTTCAGATACTTCCTCCAATCATAATCAACCCGCCCCGATGCAATGCAACATACAAGAATGACATGCTATTATGCAATTAAACTCATATATTCAGATCAGTATACATGTTTAGTACAGAAATTAGACAGACATATCATTCATTTAGGGGCCTAAGTATTGCTTACCGACCCTACGGTAGGTCCACAGTCAACTTGGGCGAACCGTGCAACCTTACATAGTTTTTAGAAAAATGGGCTTACACGCCCAAGTGGCCTGCTCGTGTGGCCCACACGGCCCAAATTGGCCTTGGCCGTGCAGATCACATGGCCTAGCCCAGAATCCCACACGCCTTTTTGGTTCACCCGTGTGCCTCACACAACCATGCCCAGCCATCACACGACCGTGTCACTCGCGCACGGCCTGGCTCATCGATCATACGACCGTTTAGTGACTTACAGTCTTGCACACATGGGTGACCACACGCCCGTGTGGCGTCGATAGTAAGGTTTTTGGCTTTCACCGAAACCTCCTTTTTTGCATTTTCGGGCACACACCTGGTTCATTTTTGCTCTTTATGCACTCTTGAGATCACCAGCACCTATTGAACAAAATTTACACAGTTAATTACCTAAACGATCGAATCAAACTAAACCCGAAACAGAATGCTCATCCCACGAGCGACCAACTTACCTTTAAGCAAGAAGTAGCGTTTTTGAAACCCAAAAATTTGATTAAAATCTTCGAGCAGTACCTAAATATGATTAAAATGTTTCCTTTGTTAATCACTAAATCAAAAACAATGCCAGAACTCACAAAAACCCACTTACCAAACAAGGGAACAACTGTTGCACGACATAACTGATTGAATAAGGAACGCAAAGGAGAGGAATGGGAAAATCTAAAGAAAAAGGCACCAGTAAGGGGAGGAAAAAGGGAAGAAACGGCAGCAAGGATTTTGGGGAAAACAAATGTGGAAAATGAAAAAAAATGAAAGAGTAATCAAATTCGCCAAAAATTCTGATAACTCACCTATCCAAGTCTCCTTAATTATCTCCCTCAACTTCTCCAATGTTAGAATTTTAGTCCATCTCAACCTCTTCACACGGCGCAAGCAGCAAAATGAATCCCTTGTTCGCACAGGAATTCAAACTCAGGACCTCAACATAACCAACCCTCCACTTAACCACCAGACCAGCAGGCCCATTCTGTTAATTACTTACTCACTTTAACTTATAAGCCTACTAACCAGAGTTTGGGCTTTATTCATAAAAATACTAAAAATTACCCAAGTTGAGACCTAAACCTGGGACCTCCCACACACACCTAAAACACATAACCACTAAAGCAGATACACACTTGTGTCAAAATTACAAAACTGAAATTTAAAACTCCAAATACCGCACTAAGCAAATACTTAACATGGAGGAAAAAATCACTTAGAAAAGTTGAGAATTTTAGATCCAACTTAAACAAGAAAAATGATTATTGTTTCCCCCAACTTAACCCAAGTCTCTATTGGAACTTGGTAAATGTTGAGCTGTCTTCTCCAAAATATGTCACTTCCAAGAGACCAACTTGATTATCTCCTTAGCTTTTAACTCTTCTAGTTCATATTTGGTGCGTTCCTAACCAACTTATCTTGTAACTTAACTAGCACGGGACCACAGCCATAAGGTGCACTATACTATTGGCATAAACTCAAACGCTAAAAATCATTTCACTTACCCACAAATCTCATCCCACTGATCATAGTAATCAGACATTGAACCCTTATTTACTTATATTCATTTCGAAGTCTATCTACTCTATACGCCAAAAATGCATTTGGCAAATACTACTTTGCCAATCGTACTTCTTTAAGACTATGCGCCAGATCTTGTGGTTGCTAGAACCAAGGCTTTCTAGGCGTGCTCATAGAATTCTTATATTTAGGCAGTTTCTAATACTATATATACACTCACGACTTACTCTATGTGCCTTACTACCTTAAACAATATTCGGACGTTAGTACTTCGAAGGGCGGGATATTATAGAATAAGGTAGTGGAAAGGGTCATCAAGAAAATATTGTTGAGTTAAAAAGATATACTCCATTGTGGTGAAATGCTGGTGGTTGTAAGGGAGGAAGATACAATATCTTTCAAGGAAAAAAATGTTCGACTACTGGAAAAATAGATTCAAATAATCTAGGAATGGAGGAGGACAAGGACTTTGACTTGTTAAATGATGATGTCATTATTGACAATACAGATGGTATCCAAGCTGTTAGTTTCTCTTCTAAAGTTATAAAGTTAATGGAGAAAATCATAGACAAATCCATTGTCATCAAGTTATTGGGTAGGGTAATTGGATTAAGCAATCTTTATAATAAGATTCATAGGTAAAAGAAGTCATCTAGAGGCATTTAATTGATGGGTTTAGAAATACAATATTATTTGGTAAATTTCCAATCAACAGAAGATTACACAGAAGTGTTGTCAAAAGGTCCCTAGATTATTTATGGTTAGTATTTGATGGCCTAACCTTGGTATTCTTCTTTCCCACTCTAAAGGACTTCTTCAATAAGATGGTCATTTACATTTAATTTTTGGGTTTTTTAGGCATCATATATAAACTAGAGTATTCTAAAGGTGGTTGGAAACATCATAGGGAAGGTAATTAAAATAAATTACAACACTAATAATGGAATTAAGGGCAAATTTGCTAAAATGGCCCTGAGCATTGATTTGGAGACACCTTTGATCTCCAAGAATATGATTGAGTGCCAAATTTAAATAATGGAATATGAAGCTCTATTAATATTGGTTTTTATGGTCGATACAGTTACATTAAATAAGCTTGCCCAAAAAATCAAGGATAAAAAACAAAAGATTTTAAATTAGTTACCATAACACCAATAAAGGAGATGGATGACAAGGTAACTACTAACAAGTTTGGCATTTGAAAGTTGGTCAAATGAAAAACAAGGAGGTCGGTCTAGAAGATAAGAAAGAATCAAGTCGAAGTCAATGGGATTTCAAGTGCATTCGAATTCAAAATTTTATCTAAAACTCAAAGGGTAGGGATTTTGTGGAGGTTATTATGGCATCGAATAGTGGAGTTAATGATAGAATTATTTGAGGTGCTAATGATATTTGGAAACAAAAGTTAGTGGGCTCCATGTTGTAAAAATCTAGTTAAGAAAACAACTATTTTAGGTACAGTGGAAGTTTAAGATTTTTTTCTTATATCAAGATATACCTGTGCTTTGGGTATGGTGGACTAAATTCAATCTTGGCTTTCAATCAAATGACCTTCTTCGCTATCCTTGAACCATGAATTGTCTGGGCTTGAGCAACACAAACCAAGTCTCAGAATGAAAACATTTAATTTACTTTTAGTATGAAAGTAAATTCTCTCTATAAACTTATGTCTATTTGATATTCTTAGAAAATAGAATTTATTCTTTGTAAATAAATTACCATTACTTTCTAGTAGAATACTAACGTATGTAAAGGTGTAAATTGCTTAATCGATGGTCTCTAGTTATAAGAAAAGTACAAGATTTTTACTTGAATAAGTCCTGATTAAATAATAATTTTAATAGAAAATAAAACTCCTACTCTAATTAAACAATACTAAGGCTGTTGTCCCTTGTATTGCATAAAAGGCTCAATTTTAGGCCTTTCATGTATTGGATTGAATTATGTGTTTCCTAGATTTTTCATCCAACACTTATAATTTATCCAACCTAATATTTACATTTTATTACCCAAAATATTATTTATTTAATAAATTAATAACTCAAGTAAATAAATTTCTCAACCCTATTCCAATTTCATTAAAGTCATAACAACTTTATCATAATAGAATCTATGAGCAAATATATTTAATTTTCTTATTCAATAAATTCACAATGACTTAATTTAATTCCATCATCAAACTCTAATTATTTAGTTAATTACAATTAAATAATAGTTCAAAGAACCTTAAATTAATTCCTAAGCAATTTCTTGTACTTAGCGAGAAAACGCATTCACTTCAAAGAGTGATACATGCGATCTATTGCTCTTACTTTATCATTTTCTTTCATTTCTATTCATTGGTTCTACATGCAATTCATTTTTGGTTTTCTCAAACTAGTGGGGGAACCAATTGTGTATATATAATTCGGGTTCAAATAATTTGTAATTAAGCTCCACCTATACACCTATTAATTACAACATTATTCAGTCACGAAGTCATTCCACTAAAGTATTATGACTAATCTCTCGCTTACTATATATCATTAGGAAAGCGATTTAATAAGTGTGTGTCAAATGAACTTGTCATAAGTCTGTTAACCTTATAGGGTATTCTTAATCTCTTTAGTATTAACTCATTCTCCCGATATGATCCTATTATATTTCATGGTAACCATTTCATCTTCATTAATGGAAAGTCAATTGTTATCAAATAGTAATTAAATCATTTATCACAAAGACAAATGACCCATGGTCATGTTTACTTTTAATTAGTTATGTAATTCTAATGAGATGATATCATTTACCCTTAAATGGGCTATGAGTTCCTCTATTATGGAATGATGTTACATACTATAGAAGTCATGTACCAAATGTACCAACTTTTGGTTCCTTATCTATTTGAACTTAGGCTTTCATTTACATCAATGTATACGAGTCATGCATTCATAGTCCATCATCCACTCATGATTAAGGTATGTCACACTATGGATGTTACAAGTGAATAAATCCATAAACAGATCTAGGATCTATTCTACTTGGGTCATATGCAATGTATTGCCAGTCCAGTTAGTCACATCTATGACTCTATCTTCTTAGAGTCATCCACTTCGAAACCCAAGACAAGGCATCTCCCTATTGGACTTGATAGATGGTATATTAGTCTTTCAATTGGTTTTCTCATTTTTTATTAAACTAAGGACACATTTAGATTATCTACAAACATCAGTTGTCTTTTCATATTATGATCTGACCAGTAATACTGCTTAGTATTAGTTAAATGTTAGATAATCATTGAGCGAATATTTGCTTTCATTTTTCTTTGTGTGCAAAAATCTTCGAGGACAATATGCAACCGATATTAATGTAATTGTTGGATATTTTATCAAACCAATTTGTTCAAAAAAAGACAAGTACATATAGACGAAAATACTACACTAAGGGAGCTAGATCCCAACACTTAAATATTGTGGGAAAAAGAAATTTAAAGGGAAAATAAGGTGGGTTAGAAATTTATAACTTCCCAACAATAAGCAAATTATTTGTGGGGCAATAGACCAATGGGTTGAGTTTTTTAGCTAACAACCAAGAGGGGGTTGTGTAATCCAAGGTAGATGGTAATAAACAAACTTTTATGGGCTATAAGGCCATACGAGCTAAGACCACACTTGACCATGCTCGAAATACAATTGCTCAAGTTTATAAAAACTATTATTTTAATGTTATCAGGGGAACTAAAAATTTGGTCAAGTCAATCATTAAGGATGACATTACAAATAGGATAAGTGTCAATTGATTTGTTTAACAATTCCACTGGATCCAAGGGTGGTTCACCAAAGTCTCCCCATCCTTTTTTAGAAGTGAACATGGAAAATATTGTTTCTAGTAGCGAAGAAATGATATCAACCAAGGAAGCAATGGAATCTATAGCTAACGAGCTTGAAAAACAATGGTGAGTATCTGTAACACCCCAAACCCAGCCCAAACACTACAACCGGATCTGGTATGTCACTAAAGGGATTTTACAAAATATGTAGCATTTTGGAAAACAATTACTAGGTTTAAACATTTATACCGAAAACTTAATAATTCATTAATTCATATAAAATATAAAGTTATAAATTACCTTGGTGAATTTTAAACAAAAACTATAATTTCATACATGTCTTAACTTAATTTAAAAGATAAAAATTAAAAGCCCAGTAATAAAAGCCCAACATAAAACCAAAACATAAATAATAGTCTAGTGACCCATGGCCTTATTACAAGGAAATTTAAAACCCATTAATTAAAAATATTAAAAACAATATTCTGAATAAAGTCTTCTGCTGGAATAGAATACTCTCTCGCATGGCCACCTCGCGCTCCTCTCCAGCCCAGTCCGATGCCTAGGTGCTACCTGAAATTGTTAAATAATAGGGTGAGTCGCGAGACTCAGTGTGCAACCCCCATGCACCATTAGATTTGGGCCTTAACCCACAGATCAGAATATGAAACATAATATAAAAGATAACATACGTAAAACCCAACCCAATCATAGGTTTCCATTCGCTACACGCCACCCTTACCTGCCAGTCACACCATTAGGGATTTCTACAATCAACCCACACCGCTACACGCCATTGATGGCAGTTATGCTGCTCATCGTCAAAGTTGTTACAGAGTCACCAGGCTAAAATAGCAAAAGCCACCAGAAACAGAGTTGTGACAGAGTCACCAGGCTGAAATGGCATAAGCCACCAGAAATAGAGTTGTGACAGAGTCACCAGGCTGGAATGGCATAAGCCACCAGAACAGATCACTTCCCCTTTTCATCAATCACCCAACTCCAAGCATACATAGGAATCGACATGCAAAACATATCTTTTTAACAGAAACATTCACTGAAGAATGGCAGAAAACACTAACCTGGTATTTAGCCTTTACCCTTCTCGGGTTTTCAAACGTTATGCCGGGATTTCGACATTCAACAGAGTATAGCAGATTTATACTTATATATATATACATAATAGCATTCAATCTAATGGTGTGAGAAGTTACACACCTGATTAATGTCGATACCCTTGCTAGACCGATCTACAGCTTTGCTCAAAAAGCCAGAAAGATGCGAAAATAGGGCCTCTCCTATATTCGGCCAAGGGTTAGTAAATCCTGAATTTACACATTGACACTAATAGATCTTCTTACCTTAAAATCTTGAAAGTAACACGATTCGAGTGCTACCAATCTATAACTCAGAGATCTATGCGATTGACTCCACTAAAGTTCCCTTCAGATTTCGGCACAAGTAGGCACCACAGAAGTAATTCGGCAATCACAGGAGATGAGATCTAGGGATTTCGGCTTTTAGGAAAATCCCGGAAAAAGTATGAACAAGAGAAGGCTGATGTGTCTTTGGCTTTTAAAATACTTGAGTGAAGAGTTTCGGTTTCTGACAGGAAAAGAGAAGAAGAAAACAAAACAAGGAAGAGACTTGAAGATTTTAGCTAGGAAGAAGAAGAATGGAAAGAGTTTCAGCTTTTGAATCAAAGTGAAGATGAGGGAATTGGTTTAGAGATTTCAGCTTTTGCAGAGAATGAAGAGGAAGATGGAACTTTAGAAGTTTTCGGCTTTTACTCAGAGAAGAAGAGAAAAGAATGAGAGAAAAACCCAAATGTCGAAATTGAAGAAATATTCCCCCTATTTATAGAAATTTCGGCACTTACCTAACCTTGCAGATAAATCCTATCTTTTCTCCTTTATCTTAATCTACTAGCTCATCTAAAAGAGACTTAATTATCTCTAGCTCCTCCCTCCTTTATCAGCATACTATCCACATATTTTAATCATTAAAATCCCTAAATTTTAGCCTTTATCTGCTTATTATCCACATAAAATAAATTCCTAAATAATAGCCTTTATCTACTTATTATCCACATATTTTAAACATTAAAACCCTTAAATTTTAGCCTTGTTGCCATCCATTCCACCTAATCCTAATGCCCAAAATTTAGCTAACTTAAATTAAAAGAATTGGGCTCCATGAAACTTAAATTTGGGCCCCTTACTCCCTTGTGTGGTGCCACCTCCTAAGATTGGGCCACAAGCCCACTTTGGTATTTTAAACATAGATACTACCTTTTAAACCCTATAATGCCCAAACAGATAATTTTAATCAAGGCCTCTGCCTAAGCCTGAGACCAATTTGGACCCCTAACACTTAAATTAACACATTAAACATATCCACCCATTAAACGCATAGGCGCAAAAATTCAGGATGCTACAGTTCTACCCCCTTAAAGAAATTTCGTCCTCGAAATTTCCAACTAACTATTAATCGTACTACCCAATTCTCACCACTATGCTTTCGCTGCGCACTCTAATTTAATAATATATAAACATTGCACGCATACAGTTTCTATACCCAAAAATATAGCATCCACACAAAACATACCCGACTTAATAGTGATTGAACAATCCCGAGCCTTATGCTCCTCAGACCCGCATCTTAAACACGTTCATGACTTCCTCCAACATTCACTCGGATGACGCCTTCTGCAATATTCGCAAACCCGGAAGTTTGGACATACCTTAACATGCTTCACAGAATGAGACTGCAACATTAGAAAACTACGATCTCTTTTTTTCTTACAGTCCACGCACCCAACCCGAAGTGTTTCACCGATTTCTTTAACCTCCTTTAGTACCTCCCTAACTAGCTGAGTCAGCACATCAGTCCTAACACTTCCACGGCCTCGGCCCCGGCCTCTTCTTCCTCTTCTAGCGCTCATCGTTGATTCTCGTATTATCTGAATTAGAAATTTTATGAATTATTAATTTCTTTCACTGATTAACCACGAGCAGTCTTAGGAATAGTAATTTTAGAGGTAGTTTTTTTCAAATTCGAACCTATCTACAGTTTCAGTCTCAAGTTTACCTTCTAATTCCAGGAAGCACACACATTCAGTCATCAGACATTAGCATACAAGTACATCCATAAACCTACATTCATCATGGAGGGGCATTTTCGTCATTTCACTACCCAGGGGTATTTCTGTAATTTATCCTATAGGGGTATTTTCGTAATTTTCAAAATAGAGTTCCTTGTTGATTTCATGAAATAAGGGTATTTTGGTAATTTTTGCAATCCAGGGGTATTTCGATAATTCTGTAATCTGGGGGTATTTCGGTAAATTTGTAATCTGGGGGTATTTCGGTAATTTTACAAATTAAGGGTATTTTGGTCATTTCACAAATCAAGGGTAATTTGGTAATTTTACAAATCAGGGATAATTTGGTCATTTTGCAAATCAAGGGTAATTTGGTAATTTTACAAATCAAGGATAATTTGGTCATTTTGCAAATCAAAGGTAATTTGGTAATTTTACAAATCAGGGGTATTTTGGCAATTTTGTAAAAATAATGTGGCTGGTCCCTTTCGAGTTTTAATTATAGATTTTGGCCCGTCAACAAATCCTCGTGGCTAGGGTGAACAGTCACTACGCACCAGGTAGGATTCCAGCGAAGAGGAGGTGAGTCACTAGGACTGCTTAAGTACCAGGCTCTTCCAGATCCAATCCTAGACATGCGTATGCCTGTTGCCATACCCTAATCTTGCGACTTGTTCACGGATTTATTTAGTGAAGTTAAGTCTTATGAGATTTAAGGATCTGTTTAAGCTAAGCCTAGAGTCCATCAAGTTCTAATCTAAATAATCTACGTCCCATAAAGCCCATCAAGCCCACATATATATATATCACACAATGGTTCAGAATACTTACCTGGCGGACTTGGGCCGGAGACGCAGGTGCCATGCCAAGCTAACAAACCTGTGTTATTTATGAATATGCATGTTTCAAAAACCCAACTTTAGAAAACGTTTTGAGCCCAAAAACCCCCAGAGCCGAGTTTTGAACCGGGCTCTGATACCAATTTGTAACACCCTAAACCCGGCCCAAACACTACAACCGGATCTGGTATATCACTAAATGGATTTTACAAAACATGTCGCATTTTGGAAAACAATTACTAGGTTTAAACATTTATACCGAAAACTTAATAATTCATTAATTCATATAAAATATAAAGTTATAAATTACCTTGGTGAATTTTAAACAAAAACTATAATTTCATACATGTCTTAACTTAATTTAAAAGATAAAAATTAAAAGCCCAGTAATAAAAGCCCAACATAAAACCAAAACATAAATAATAGCCTAGTGGCCCATGGCCTTATTACAAGGAAATTTAAAACCCATTAATTGAAAATATTAAAAACAATATTCTAAATAAAGTCTTCTGCTGGAATAGAATACTCTCTCGCATGGCCACATCGCGCTCCTCTCCAGCCCGGTCCTGAAACACCCCAAACCCGGCCCACGAGCCACGACCAGATCTGGCATGCTCCTTGAGTAAAACATTTCAAAAGTTTGTCTGTCAATTCGGAAAATTTGGGTAGTTTTGAAGAAAAATCGATTTGTGTTGTGATTAAATTGAAAACGGTGTCATTTTTGAAGTCTATATTTTATTAAAACGTTATTTTCATACTTCAAAACTATAAGTTAAAAGAAATGCCAAATTTTAGAGCGTAGCTTTAAGTTGAAAATCGTTGGGGTTTAGGTGTCAACACATTTGAAATTATTTCAAAGAAAAGTTGTTTAGCCTTTGGTTTAATATTAATCGTATCATAATAAAACTAAAACGCATGCATAAAACAGTTTAATAGTAATGGCCTTATTACAACAATAGCAAAACCCGAAATAAATCCAAAACTTAATATAAAAACCCAAAATAAAATAAATACTGAGCTGAGCATGGCCACCACTAAGTCCCTGCCGACCCGGTCCAATTACTGAGTGTCACCTGCAAAATGTTAGCCCACGAGGGGTGAGTCAACAGACTCAGTGTGTAACAACCAACACAAACTCCCAACGATTTAGGCATATCAAATCATATATAACGATTATAAGCAATGATGCAATCCCAAACCCACCTAAATAACCATCCTCTACACATCACCCGTACCTGCCAATCACACCGCAGGGATTACTAAATCGACCCTCTATCCGCTACACACCATTGAAGGCAGTTGCTGCAGTCAACTGCACATCGCCCTTATAATCGTGGCATAGCCACCAGATAATGTGACAAGTCACCTGATAATAATATGTGACATTAGTCACCAGATTCAGATTATGTGACATGAGTCACCAGATAATGTGGTAAAAACCACCAGATCACTTCCCCTTTTCATTATCACCCATATGCCCATGCGTCATACAAAACATGCAAAAATCATGCAATATACCTTAGTCCATATTCATAACGAATTCACATATGTGTCATATTCAATGTTCATAGCATTATTAACAGAGCATTAAGGGTAACGTACCTGAATACACTGTACCATTGAATGGTACCTTTAGCCACATTTTTCATATGTCCATTAACACATGTATTAAATTAATACCATTAATCTAGCAGGAATTAGTGTAGGGCTACACACCTGATAACCGTAAGTATGATACTATCGATACCGACACTCTCGCTAGCAAGGATAACAGTGAACAGCTTATCCCTTTTCGACGCTGGCCCACACCCCGGTGGCCAATCCCGAACAGCAGAAACCGAACGTTTCTTGAACTTAGGGGTAGGCACTACCCTTTCTCCCTTCCACTGGTATTCGCATCCATCGAATCAACACTTAATCAGGAAACACGGTTAACTAACGAGCAAGATCTAAACGAATGAAGTTTTAACTTAAAACACCTTACTGAAAAGATCTGAACCCGAGACCTCTCCTAATCCCTGTCGATCTGCCCTTAAAAGACCTCAGTTAGTTTCGGCCAACCTTAATAGACAACATGGCCTTTGGCCGAAAACTCCAATATCACTTACCTTGCTCGTCTAAAACCCGAAATCGCTACATGTCTATGGAGATGTCGAAATCCTTAGGATATTCAAATCCCGAATGATCTCCCCCTTGAAGTCGGCTACCAAAGGAAATCCCGAAATCCCCCTTCAAGATTTCGGCCACAGAGAATAATAGAGATCAAAATCTTGATTTTCGGCTAAACCAAAAGAAAAAGAAAGAAACCGAATGACAGTTGATCCTTACCCCAAATGCTAAAATCGACTGCACCCTTGCTTGAAGCCTCAAAGAGATTCGGCTATATAGGCTAGATAGTGATCGATTTTTTCGGCTTTGGGGTTTAATGAACAATCGGGTAGAGGTCACTTGTGTATTCGGCTTTTAACGTATTGTGAAAAGAAGAAGAAAAGAAAAGGGATATTCGGCCTTAGCAAATGGGAAGAAAAGAGATGAAGTTCAGAGAGGTTCGGCAATGGTGGTGTTTTGACTTAAGAAATTTCGACAATGATAACTTTTGGGAGGGAGAGGTTCGGCCTAAGCACAAAGAAAAGAAGAGAAGAGAAAATGGGACAGATTTTCAACAAAAGAAAGAAATCAAATAGCACTTTGATGGCACTAAAAATTTCGGCACACCTTAGAGAAAGGGAAGAACCTGAAATGCTCCTATACCCCTAAAGAAATTTCAGCTACTTCCCCCACTTACATGACCGAAAATGACCACCAAAAGAATCCCTTGGCCGGCCAACACTCATCCTCTTCCCAAATCCCATTTTTTCCTCCTAATTTTCCTCTTCATCACTCATTCAAAAGATTTGAATGAGTCAACCTTTATCCTCCTACCTTAGCCGAATTTTAAAAAGAATTTGACCACATCTAAAGCTCATCAACCCAGTCTCCCAATGTCGTCCAACTCCCTTCCCGCCTGACGCAAAAAGCAGTCCAAAGTTGCTTCCCCTGCTGCTCGAACCTAAGCCTTGCATACTGCTTGTGGCGTCACATCTTAAGGCTCTAAGTGGCGCCTTCTTGCCACTTTACCAAGCCAATTCTTATGTCCAAATTCCCCTACACATTTTCTTAAGGCCTCATTTCCCTAGCTCCCCCTTTAAGACTTAAAATCCAATATTTTCCTAAGGCATTCTCCTACATTCTAAAGTTCCCGGAACTCTCAAAACACATTCAACCAACACATAAGCATGCTTCCACATACATTTAAGCAAAAATGCACAACCCCTAAATCTCGGATATTACAGTTCTACCCCCTTAAAATAATTTCGACCTCGAAATTACCTTGCTGAAATAGGTGAGGGTATTGCTGCCGCATTGCTTCTTCCGGCTCCCAAGAAGCTTCTTCCGATCCATGATTACGCCATAATACTTTGACCAGAGGAACTGATTTCCTCCACAACACTTTCACCTCTCGCTCTAAGATCTGAATCGGCTCCTCCTCGTAGGACAAATCTGGTCTCAGCTCCACCTCCTCAACTGGCACTACATGAGATGGATCCGATCGGTAACGACGTAGTATCGAAACATGGAACACGTCATGCATCTGCTTCAACTCCGGAGGCAACTCTAACTGGTATGCCACTGGTCCAACTTGCTTCAAAATCCGATAAGGTCCTATAAACCTGGGACTTAACTTCCCTTTGCGACCAAATCTCATTACCTTCTTCCAAGGCGAAACTTTTAGAAACACCTGATCTCCCACAGCAAACTCTATTTCCTTCCGCTTAAGATCTGCGTATGACTTTTTCCTATCAGATGCTTCCTTCAACCGTGCCCGAATTACCTTAACCTTCTCTTCAGATTCTGCCACAATCTCTGGACCCAAAACTCGATGTTCCCCCAATTCCGTCCAACACGTAGGAGTGCGACACTTCCATCCATACAGCGCCTCATACGGTGCCATCCGAATATTGGCTTGATAGCTGTTATTATATGCAAACTCCGCTAAAGGCAAATACTCTTCCCAACTTCCTCTAAAGTCTATCACACAGCCCCTCAACATATCCTCTAACACTTGGATCACTCGCTCAGATTGGCCGTCTGACTGCGGATGAAATGCCGTACTGAAATCTAATCTGGTGCCTAAAGCCTGATGTAATGCTTTCCAAAACCGAGATGTAAACCTTGGATCCCTATCCGAAATAATCGACACCGGTACTCCATGCAACCTCACAATTTCTGCCACATATAACTTCGCCAACTTCTGCAACGAATAATCAACCCGCACTGGAATGAAATGTGCAGACTTCGTCAACCAATCCACTATCACCCAAACCGAGTCCTTCTTAGTAGGCGTAAGGGGAAACCCATTAACGAAGTCCATGGTGATTCTCTCCCACTTCCACTGCGGAATCTTTATCGGCTGAAGCAATCCTGACGAAACTTGGTGTTCAGCCTTGACTTGCTGACACGTTAAGCACTTCCCTACAAATTCTGTAACCTCCCACTTAAGACCAGGCCACCAAAATTGTTCCCGTAGACCTTTGTATAGCTTACTACCTCCAGGATGCATAGCATAAGGGCTACTATGCGATTCCTGAAGAATTCTCTGCCTTAACTCCTTATCCCTAGGCATACAGACCTTGCCATGAAAACACAGCACTCCGTCACTGCTTATACCATAGTCTTCCAATACCCCATTCTGTACCTGTCGTAGCTTAGCACTTAAATCATCATCTACCAACTGCCTTTCTTTCACCTCATTCAACCATGTCGGCTTGACTTGCAACTCTGCTAATAAACTTCCATCGTCATACAAGATAAGATGTGCAAACATCGCCCTCAGATCTGACACAACCTTCCGACTTAGGGCATCCGCCACTACATTCGCCTTGCCCGGGTGATACCCTATAGAACAATCGTAGTCTTTCAGTAATTCTACCCACCTTCGCTGTCTCAGATTCAGCTCCTTTTGAGTCAGCAGATACTTAAGACTCTTGTGGTCTGTGTAGATCATTGACTTTTCTCCATATAAATAATGCCTCCATACCTTAAGAGCGAAGACCACCGCTGCCAACTCAAAGTCATGCGTCGGGTAATTAACCTCATGTGGCCTTAATTGTCGGGACGCATAAGCGACTACCTTCCTGTCTTGCATTAGCACACATCCCAATCCTGTGTGAGAAGCATCACAATACACCACGAAATCCTTCCCTGCCTCAGGCTGAATCAGAACCGGAGCTTCTGTCAAAACTTTCTTAAGCCTCTCGAAACTCTCCTACTGCTTATCTGTCCATACAAAAGGTACCTCCTTCCTTAGCAATTTCGTCAAAGGTGCAGCTATCGACGAAAACCCTTCTACATACCTTCTATAATAGCCTGCTAACCCCAAGAAACTGCGAACCTCAGCCACAGACTTAGGTGGTTTCCAATCTAATACTGCCTCAATCTTCCGAGGATCCACCCTTATCCCTTCTGCAGACACCACATGCCCTAAAAACGCTACCTCCTTCAGCCAAAATTCACACTTGCTGAATTTGGCATAAAGCTTCTTCTCTCTTAACACTTGCAACACTATCTGGAGATGTTTATCATGTTCTACCTCAGACTTGGAATAAACTAGGATGTCGTTTATGAACATAACTACGAACTGATCCAAGTAAGGTTGAAAAACCCGGTTCATCATATCCATGAACGCAGCTGGGGCGTTCGTCAATCCGAACGGCATTACTAAGAACTCAAAGTGCCCGTACCTTGTCCGAAAAGCTGTCTTATGGATATCCACTTCCTTCACCTTGAGCTGATGATATCCAGACCGTAGATTTATCTTCGAAAATACTGCGGCCCCCTTAAGCTGATCGAACAAGTCGTCTATCCTCGGTAATGGATACTTGTTCTTGATGGTCAGCTTATTCAACCGACGATAATCTATGCACATGCGCATAGTCTCGTCCTTCTTTTTCACGAATAGGACCGGTGCTCCCCATGGAGACACACTGGGTCGGATAAACCCACGATCAAGCAACTCTTGGATCTGGGCCTTGAGCTCAACCAGCTCCTTTGGTGCCATTCTATACGGAGTAATTGACATAGGAGCTGTACCCAATAGTAAGTCAATTCCAAACTCCACCTCCCTGTCCGGGGGTATCCCAGGTAGCTCCTTCGGAAAAACATCTACAAATTCCCTTACTGTTCTAACTCCACTAACTCCCTCTCCCTTCACATCCAACGCACTAACGAAGGCCAAAAATGCTTTGCACCCTTTCCGAACCATCTTATCAGCCTTTAGCGCGGAGACTACGTTAGACAAATAGTTTCTCCTTTCTCCTATCATAATTATTTCCTCATCCTCCGGGGTCCTCAACTCCATTCGCTTAGCTGCGCAATCCAATATAGCCCGATGTTCCGCTAGCCAATCCATGCCAAGAATGAGATCAAATTCTCCGAAAGGTAGTTCCATCAAGTCAGCAGGGAATGCCACTCCCTGAATCTCTAAAGGTACACTCCGAAATATCCTATTCACCACTACTGTTTGACCTAACGGGCTCACTACAGTCATCTCCCTATTAGACAGTTCAGATGCTATACTTAGCGTTTCAACTACTCTACATGTAACATATGAGTGGGACGAGACAACATCAATTAAAGCAAAGTAAGGCTTATAAGCTATAAGGAACGTATCGGTTATGACGTCCGGTGCATCACCATCTTCCCTCCGGTGATCTGCATACACCAGACCCGGCTGTCTTGCCTCTGTATTACCCACACATCTGCCCGGTGTTCCTCGTCCTCTTCCAGAACCATTACCTCTGCCAATCGGACCACGACCCCGCGGTGGCTGCTGTCCACCCCTTCCAGCCTGATTAAAACCCTGACTTGTTGGTCGACTCCCGTCTGTTTTCATAGGACAGCCCCTAATCATGTGATCCTTGGACCCACACTTAAAATATCCCCTTGTCTTCTTCCATCACTCTCCTAGGTGCATCTTTCCACACTGAGCACAAGTACGGTACTGTCCTCCCGTAACAACCTGCTGACCTCGCGGCCCATCCACTCTATGTCTCTTCTGAACATTCCCGGATGACCCTGATGATCCAAAACGTCTCTTTTGCCTATTCTTATCCGTATTTTGTCTCACAGATTCCTTAATCCCTTCGGCTACCTTAGCCTTCTCTACCAACACGATAAACTCCCGCTCCTGCTGTGGAGCTATCAACAATCTCAGGTCATCCCTCAGTCCATCCTCAAACCGGACACATCGCTCATGCTCCGTAGCCACGATTCCTCGAGCATACCGGCTCAACCTCAAGAATTCCGCCTCGTACTCCGCTACGGACTTACTTCCCTGAACCAGCCTCAGAAATGCCTTCTTCTGCGCATCAATATAGCTAGTCCCAACATACTTCTTCTGATACGCCGCCTTGAAATACTCCCAAGTGAGATCCTCAGCTATAGCACTATCCCGAACTGTGAGCCACCATTGATATGACTCATCGAGAAGTAGCGACACCACTCCTTTCAGTTTCTCCTCAGTAGTCAGATCCAGCTCGTCCATAATTCGCTCTGTCGCCTCCAACCAATACTCAGCCGTATTGGGCACCACACCAGATACACCACGAAATACCTCAGCTCCATTGGCTCGGAGTCGCTCGGGTACAGATTTCCGAGCTCTCATACCTCCACCTGCTCCAACCACCCTCTCAAGAACCCGCAGCATCGCCTGCGATACTGCATCATCCCCCGTCTGATCCTGGTGCTCAACACCAGCAACTGGTGGTGGTGGTACCTCATTCTCAGACCCTTGACCAGACCTAACGGGTTCCGATACGGCCATTCTGCCTCTACCATGCCCTCGCACTCTACGACCACATCCCCTAGAACTCATGTCTACGATCGCGATGTAATCTGGTTTAAAAAGTTTTATGCATTAGTTCTTGTTCCACTGATTACCCACGAATAAGTTTTATGTAAAGAAGTTTAGTAGTGGTTCTTTCGATCACTTCAGAGTTTTTGTTTCAAGTCTTCTACCCTAATTCAGAGAAACACATTCATTCAATAGTATCAACCACACACATTCACCACTCAAACCTTTTCGTCCGTTCCAATCCCAAGGGTATTTTTGTAATTTGTCCTATAGGGGTATTTTGGTAATTTTCCAAATCAGGGTACCTTGATGTTTCACAAAATAGGGATTTTTGGTAGTTTTGTAAAGTAAGGATATCTTGGTAAAAATCGAGGGTAGTATGGCAATTTTATAAACTAAGGGTATTTGGGTAATTTTGTAAACCGGGAATATTTCGGAAAATATTTTTCAAAATAGTTTTTACAAATCAAAGGGGTGATTTGGTGATTTTAAAAACTAAGGTTTTTATAAAACAGTGTAGCTAGTCCCTTTCGGGTTTTAATTATTGAATTTAGCCCGTGAATAAGTCCTCTTAGTTAGAGTGAACCGTCACTACGCACCAGGTAGGATTCGAGCAAAGATGAGGTGAGTCACTAGGACTGCTTAAATACCAAGCTCTCCCTGAATCCAATCCTAGACATGTGCACAATGGTTGCCACACCCTTAACTCGGCGACTCACTCACAGGTTTGTTTAAATAGGCCTTAAATTTTATGTGATTCTATGTTGGAGTAAGCTAATCCTAGGGTTCATTAACTCCTAATGTACTAATCTACGATCCCGTAATACCCCCATACAAATCATACAATAATACAAATCATACAACAGTTAGGGGTACTTACCTGGTGGACTTCGGGTCAGAGACTTAGGTGCCATGCCAGAAAACCTGCTCAATTTCAAAAAAATTTCAGCAAAAACTTATTTGGGGTCTATTTTGAAAACGTTGTGGGCTTTAAACCCAAGGCCGAGAGTTTAAAACCTCGCTCTGATACCAAATTGAAACACCCCAAACCCAGCCCACGGGCCACAACTGGATCTGGCATGCTCCTTGAGTAAAACATTTCAAAAGTTTGTTTGTCAATTCGGAAAATTTGGGTAGTTTTGAAGAAAAATCAATTTGTGTTGTGATTAAATTGAAAACGGTGTCATTTTTGAAGTCTATATTTTATTAAAACGTTATTTTCATACTTCAAAACTATTAGTTAAAAGAAATGCCAAATTTTAGAGCGTAGCTTTAAGTTGAAAATCGTTGGGGTTTAGGTGTCAACACATTTGAAATTATTTCAAAGAAAAGTTGTTTAGCCTTTGGTTTAATATTAATCGTATCATAATAAAACTAAAACGCATGCATAAAACAGTTTAACAGTAATGGCCTTATTACAACAATAGCAAAACCCGAAATAAATCCAAAACTTAATATAAAAACCCAAAATAAAATAAATACTGAGCTGAGCATGGCCACCACTAAGTCCCTGCCGACCCGGTCCAATTACTGAGTGTCACCTGCAAAATGTTAGCCCACGAGGGGTGAGTCAACAGACTCAGTGTGTAACAACCAACACAAACTCCCAACGATTTAGGCATATCAAATCATATATAACGATTATAAGCAATGATGCAATCCCAAACCCACCTAAATAACCATCCTCTACACATCACCCGTACCTGCCAATCACACCGTGGGGATTACTAAATCGACCCTCCATCCGCTACACACCATCGAAGGCAGTCGCTGCAGTCAACTGCACATCGCCCTTATAATCATGGCATAGCCACCAGATAATGTGACAGAGACACCAAATAATAATATGTGACATTAGTCACCAGATTCAGATTATGTGACATGAGTCACCAGATAATGTGGTAAAAACCACCAGATCACTTCCCCTTTTCATTATCACCCATATGCCCATACGTCATACAAAACATGTAGAAATCATGCAATATACCTTAGTCCATATTCATAACAAATTCACATATGTGTCATATTCAATGTTCATAACATTATTAACAAAGCATTAAGGGTAACGTACCTGAATACACTGTACCATTGAATGGTACCTTTACCCACATTTTTCATATGTCCATTAACACATGTATTAAATTAATACCATTAATCTAGCAGGAATTAGTGTAGGGCTACACACCTGATAACCGTAAGTACGATACTATCGATACTGACACTCTCGCTAGCAGGGATAGTAGTGAACTGCTT
The DNA here is from genome assembly GCA_005393395.2 of Gossypium australe. Lineage (NCBI taxonomy): Eukaryota > Viridiplantae > Streptophyta > Magnoliopsida > Malvales > Malvaceae > Gossypium > Gossypium australe. The sequence goes on along the minus strand of CM016625.1, from coordinate 44,125,096 downwards.
ATCCCTTTCCGGCGCTGGCCCACATCCCGGTGGCCAATCCCGAACAGCAGAAACCGAATGTTTCTTGAACTTAGGGGTAGGCACTACCCCTTTCTCCCTTCCACTGGTATTCGCATCCATCGAATCAACACTTAATCAGGAAACATGGTTAACTAACAAGCAAGATCTAAACGAATGAAGTTTTAACTTAAAACACCTTACCGAAAAGATCTGAACCCGAGACCTCTCCTAATCCCTGTCGATCTGCCCCTAAAAGACCTCAGTTAGTTTCGGCCAACCTTAATAGACAACATGGCCTTTGGCTGAAAACTCCAATATCACTTACCTTGCTCGTCTAAAACCCGAAATCGCTACTTGTCTATGGAGATGTCGAAATCCCTAGGATATTCAAATCCCGAATGATCTCCCCCTTGAAGTCGGCTACCAAAAGAAATCCCAAAATCCCCCTTCAAGATTTAGGCCACAGAGAATAATAGAGATCAAAATCTTGATTTTCGGCTAAACCAAAAGAAAAGGAAAGAAACCGAATGATAGTTGATCCTTACCCCAAATGCTGAAATCGACTGCACCCTTGCTTGAAGCCTCAAAGAGATTCGGCTATATAGGCTAGATAGTAATCGATTTGTTTCAGCTTTGGGGTTTAATGAACAATCGGCTAGGGGTCACTTGTGTATTCGGCTTTTAAAGGATTGTGAAAAGAAGAAGAAAAGAAAAGGGATATTCGGCCTTAGCAAATGGGAAGAAAAGAGATGAAGTTCAGAGAGGTTCGGGAATGGTGGTGTTTTGACTTAAGAAATTTCGGCAATGATAACTTTTGAGAGGGAGAGGTTTGGCCTAAGCACAAAGAAAAGAAGAGAAGAGAAAATGGGATAGATTTTCAACAAAAGAAAGAAATCAAATAGCACTTTGATGGCACTAAAAATTTCGGCACACCTTAGAGAAAGAAAAGAACCTGAAATGCTCCTATACCCCTAAAGAAATTTCGGCTACTTCCCCCACTTACATGACCAAAAATGACCACCAAAAGAATCCCTTGGCCGGCCAACACTCATCCTCTTCCCAAATCCCACTTTTTCCTCCTAATTTTCCTCTTCATCACTCATCCAAAAGATTTGAATGAGTCAACCTTTATCCTCCTACCTTAGCCGAATTTTAAAAAGAATTTGACCACATCTAAAGCTCATCCACCAAGTCTCCCAATACCGTCCAACTCCCTTCCTGCCTGATGCAAAAAGCAGCCCAAAGTTGCTTCCCCTGCTGCTCGAACCTAAGCCCTGCATACTGCTTGTGGCGTCACTTCTTAAGGCTCTAACTGGCGCCTCCTTGCCACTTTACCAAGCCAATTCTTATGTCCAAATTCCCCTACACATTTTATTAAAGCCTCATTTCCCTAGCTCCCCCTTTAAGACTTAAAATCCAATATTTTCGTAAGGCATTCTCCTACATTCTAAAGTTCCCGGAACTCTCAAAACACATTCAACCAACACATAAGCATGCTTCCACATACATTTAAGCAAAAATGCACAACCCCTAAATCCCGGATATTACAGGTCTGATGCACTAGGTGCTACCTGAAATTGTTAAATAATAGGGTGAGTCGCGAGACTCAGTGTGCAACCCCCATGCACCATTAGATTTCGGCCTTAACCCACAGATCAGAATATAAAACATAATATAAAAGATAACATACATAAAACCCAACCCAATCCTAGGTTTCCATCCGCTACACGCCACCCTTACCTGCCAGTCACACCATTAGGGATTTCTACAATCAACCCACACCGCTACACGCCATTGATGGCAGTCATGCTGCTCATCGTCAAAGTTGTGACAGAGTCACCAGGCTGAAATGGCAAAAGCCACCAGAAATAGAGTTGTGACAGAGTCACCAGGCTGAAATGGCATAAGCCACCAGAAATAGAGTTGTGACAGAGTCACCAGGCTGAAATGGCATAAGCCACCAGAAACAGAGTTGTGACAGGGTCACCAGGCTGAAATGGCATAAGCCACCAGAACAGATCACTTCCCCTTTTCATCAATCACCCAACCCCAAGCATACATCGGAATCGACATGCAAAACATATCTTTTTAACAGAAACATTCACTGAAGAATGACAGAAACACTAACCTGGTATTTAGCCTTTACCCTTCTCGGGTTTTCAAACGTTATGCCAGGATTTCGGCATTTAACAGAGTATAGCAGATTTATACTTATATATATATATATACATAATAGCATTCAATCTAATGGTGTGAGAAGTTACACACCTGATTAATGTCGATACCCTTGCTAGACCGATCTACAACTTTGCTCAAAAAGCCGGAAAGATGTGAAAATAGGGCCTCTCCTATATTCGGCCAAGGGTTAGTAAATCTTGAATTTACACATTGAAACTAATAGATCTTCTTACCTTGAAATCTTGAAAGTAACACGATTCGAGTGCTACCGATCTATAACTCAGAGATCTATGCGATTGACTCCACTAAAGTTCCCTTCAGATTTAGGCACAAGTAGGCACCACAGAAGTAATTCGGCAATCACAGGAGATGAGATCTACGGATTTCGGCTTTTAGGAAAATCCCGAAAAAAGTATGAACAAGAGAAGGCTGATGCGTCTTTGGCTTTTAAAATACTTGAGTGAAGAGTTTCGGTTTCTGACAGGAAAAGAGAAGAAGAAAAGAAAACAAGGAAGAGACTTGAAGATTTCGGCTAGGAAGAAGAAGAATGGAAAGAGTTTCGGCTTTTGAATCAAAGTGAAGATGAGGGAATTGGCTTAGAGATTTCGGCTTTTGCAGAGAATGAAGAGGAAGATGAAACTTTAAGAGTTTTCGGCTTTTACTCAGAGAAGAAGAGAAAAGAATGAGAGAAAAACCCAAATGCCGAAATTGAAGAAATATCCCCCCTATTTATAGAAATTTCGGCACTTACCTAACCTTGCAGATAAATCCTATCTTTTTTCCTTTATCTTAATCTACTAGCTCATCTAAAAGAGAATTAATTATCTCTAACTCCTCCCTCCTTTATCAGCATATTATCCACATATTTTAATCATTAAAATCCCTAAATTTTAGCCTTTATCTGCTTATTATCCACATAAAATAAATTCCTAAATAATAGCCTTTATCTGCTTATTATCCACATGTTTTAAACATTAAAACCCCTAAATTTTAGCCTTGTTGCCATCCATTCCACCTAATCCTAATGCCCAAAATTTAGCTAACTTAAATTAAAAGAATTGGGCTCCATGAAACTTAAATTTGGGCCCCTTACTCCCTTGTGTGGCGTCACCTCCTAAGATTGGGCCACAAGCCCACTTTGGTATTTTAAACATAGATACTACATTTTAAACCCTATAATGCCCAAACAGATAATTTTAATCAAGGCCTCTGCCTAAGCTTGAGCCCAATTTGGACCCTTAACACTTAAATTAACACATTAAACATATCCACCCATTAAACACATAGGCCCAAAAATTTAGGATGTTACAGGATCTGAGGAATACGATGGTCTTACCAGAGGAACACATCATTGTTGAAGAGGAGGAGGAGGATTACATGGTCCTTTGATTCATGAGTTTAGATTTGTTGATTGCATCCTTTATTTCTTTATGGTTAATTTAAACATTATTGTTTAGAATACTTATGGGGTGGAGACACTTCTATTTTCATAAAACTGTTAAGGAGTATGTGCAAGAATATAGCCCATATATTTTTTTCCTTTTCCAAAACCCATATTAGTGATATGAAAGCAAATAAGACCATTTCAAAATTGGGTTTTCCTATTTCACTCAAAATCAAAATTAAATATTTCTCTAAGATTATGGGTTTGATAGAAAAAGATTGTTTCCTTATAGGCTCTTTACAATCATTCTTAATTTGATCATATTTAAAGCAAGAGTTGAATATTTATATATGACCATTGTTTATAGAAGCTCACAAAGAGTGAAGAAAACTTTGGACAGCACAAGAGGAAGAAAAGATGAATGCTTTATTCTCTCACCACTCACTACGTATATATTATGGATTAGTAATTTAATTAAGCTTAATGTATAGCCATGATGGAAAATTAACAAACATAATGAAATGAATGGTTTAGATCATCCATATCCACTAACTTGTGAATGGAAATGGTTAAATAACCATTAAGCCCTTTGCATAATTGCTAATTGGGTCCTTAAGCATTTTTCTAAATTAAAACTTGGTAGCGATTGCACTTTTACAATTTAGACCTTTTACTATTATTAATGATTTTTTCAATTTAATTACTTGATCGTCCACTAAAATATTTCCATACTAAATATGTAAACCACTCTATTCATAACTTCATGAACTTGGTTTATGAAATTGGGTTCCAAAATCGCATTTTTCAACACTAGCTAAAATCAGGTTGTTACATATGTAGAGATTTCATTGGCCCTATCTTAAACATATTCCATAGGAAACACAAGGTCATTATGTATTGTCAAGGGACTTTAATTAGATTTTTTTTTTTTTTGAGTTGTGATGAGAAGAAAAATGAGGTTGGTACGAATAATAGGGGATGTAATTTATATTGAAATTTCCATTTTAATTATAATTTGTGTGACATGAGATTTTTCGATCCTATATACTTGGAATATGGGTCAAACACTTAAACATCTTGACGGTGTTTTTTGCAATAACTTATACAATGTTTTTTTTTACCAGACTTTACGATATATCATCTACAAAAGTTGAGATCAAACCATAAACCTAACTTATTAAAAATGAGTGAAGTTTTAATATTGAAGCATGGTAGGTCGTTTCGTTTTCTATCTTATTGGCTACAGCAAGATTTCTTTAAAGAGTTTGTGATAAAAAAATTGAAAAATTCATCAACTCATTTTTGAGACTATACAAACCTTCACCAATGCAGTTATGGTTTGGAATGAAAATGACTATAGTAACATATTTTCTAGGAAAACCACATTTAAGGCCATCTTACAAGGTGTTAAAAAGACATCAGACAATCACTTTGCTACCCAGTTAAATATCTTGGAATTAGATCTTAAGGCTGAGTTAGAGGAAGTATTAGATCAATAAGAGCTGTTATGGCAACAAAAAATCATGTTGTGAATGGTTAAAAATAAGGATAAGAATATAAAAACTATCACGACAAAACTATGGTGAGCCAACATATAAACCAAATTGAGAGATTGTGACTTTGTGATGTGTAGTGTTGTTTTGAAGATAGTATTTTACAACATGAGGTTATTAATTTCTTTAATGAACTTTACTCAACTAAAGGAAATGTTGAGGGGCTTTCCCTAGATTGGAATTTCTTTCCTTCATTATTTGGTTCATATTTGGAGAATTTTTGCTCTTCATTCTCATTTTAAGACGTTCAATCAACTTTTTTTAATATGGTGTCATTAAAAGCTCCTAGTATTAACGGTTTTCTTACGCAAGTTTTTCAAAGTCAGTATGATGTTGTGTAATGCAATTTGGAGCATGGTTAATAATGTTGTAGATTTATGTCTACCAAATAGGGTTTGAACAAAACCATTGGTAATACTCATCCAAAGGTGGATCACCTAGAGTCACTTGCTAAGTTTCGACTTATTAGCCTATGCTCAGCTCTATATAAAATAATTACTAAGGTAATCATGAATAGGTTGGGGGGTTGATTGTCGAACATTAGTTCTTCGAATTAAACAAGTTTTTGGTAGGTAGAAGCATTAACGATAACATTCTGATATCAAAAGAAGTAGTCCATACAATGCAAACATGCAATGGAAAAAATTATATTATGGCCATCAAAGTATACTAAGAAAAGGCTTACGATTGGATCTATTGGCATTTTCTGAAAGATACACTTATAGATGTTGGTTTTCCAACTTAGTTCATTTATATAGTAATGCATTGTATTTCATTTACCTTAATTTTGGTTTCAAGAATGGCTTAATGGTTGTGGAGTTTAAGCCTACGAGACGGACTAGGCAAGGGGGATCCACTTTCTCCATACATGTTTTCTCTAGGGATAGAGTGACTTGGGCAATGTATATCAATTGAAGTGAATAAAAAGAAAAGGGATCCTATTCGACTTGATAGAAATAAGCCTCTTGCATTGCATATGTTTTTCATCGGTGATCTAGTCCTTTTTTATAAATTAGACTTACAACAAGCAAATTTTGTTAATTTGATGCTAGTGTAACTTTACTATTAGTTTGGGCACAAAATTAGTCTCTATAAGATAAATATTTTTCTCTGTAAAGGAACCAAATACCGCTCAAATTAATTGTGTGTTTGGGTTCAATAAACATTTGAATTGGGGAAATATTTGGGAGTTCCCTAGTTTCATGATAAAGTAAGAAAATATACATATACCAAATTATTCATGGAATAGGCAAGGATCTCGACAAGCATGTGTAATGAAATTGAGATACTTACAATGGGGTATGTGTAAAGGAGAATTAAAGCAAATTTGCCTTGGTTAAATGGGTTTTTGAAAATTAGAAGAGGATAATTGGCCTTTCCTTATCAAATTAAGGTTTAAGATTTTAACTAATATGGAGACTTTGTGGGTACAGGTTATGGGAACTAAGTATAAGTTTAGAGTTGGATATCCCTTCAATGTTAGTCGGACTATTTCATTGTAAGTGTCGAGGTTTATCACACAAATATGGGAGGACCTTCAAAGAAATGTTTGTTAATCCTTGGACAATAGGAGGACCATGAATTTCAATCTACATAATTGGATTTAAGAGGTTGGTTTGTTAGAAAATTTCTATTTGGAATCCAATATGATTAACATCAATTGCAAGCTTAGCAAGATAACCAATGATAAGGGTAGGTGGACATAGAAGGCAGTTGAATGCTTGTTATCGTGGTATGTTTTTGTAAGAAAATATAATATCATATGTAGTATTAATACGTCAGTAACAATGATAATCCAATACAATGCAGTAGTAGCAACACAACAGAATACCTTTAATCAGACAGAGTTCAAAATTAGAAGAAGAATTTTGTTGAGTCATGTATGAATAGTTTCATTAAGACAGATTTGACCTCTCCTCGGTGCTTTGAGTAAAGTTGGACATCTATCTCTCAGGATACAACAACCAATTATCACAGTAGTAGCACAACAACAGTGATAATTGAACACAATCTTGCCTTTCTCTATTACCAGGAGAAATGAATTTAGAAGGAATTTTTTATATTGATGGTTTTTGATGATGGGTCCTTGAAATATCCTAACTTTGCATTATATAGAGGAGAGGAAATGAATGAAGAGATTTAGACGAACTAATAAAGAGTTTTGTTGAAAATTTAATATATATATATATAAGTGAATAGAGACAATGAATGAAAAAATGCAATATTAAACCAAGGGATACAATTGTTTAAAAGAAACAACTGTATGAAAAAATTAAACCAAGAGATACAATTGTTTAATCAATTTATCATTCATCACTCAACAATTATTTTCCAACAATCCCCTCCATGAATGAAATTGATGGATCAAGGAGACTCAAAAACCCAAAGAGGTGACAGATTCTACGTTCGATATTTGCATAGGATAGGTAGGCATCAACCCTTGAACCTTCCCTTGTGAAAGTTATTTACTTTACTAGCTGACCAATCGTCGCGATATCCTTGAAATGTTCTATCGTTTGTGTAAACGATGATATTCCTCACATAAATACCTCCCTAGTAAGATTTTTGGTTCTCATGGGTATGTTGATATGATCATGAACAATCTTCTGGTTCTACTAGAGCTTAGAGAACTATGCCCCAATAGTGTCCTTAAAGCGGCCCCACTTCACTCTCACATAGGTGACTTATGTTGTTCATTTCACCGAAATAGACAATGGTTATTAAAAGCATTGCTTAACCCTTTCCACATTTTAATCATTGTTTTCATCATAGGAATGGTGTAACGACCCGAATTTGGTCCTAGTAGAATTGGGCCTATTGGGCTTTGGGCACAGGAGTGTTTAAAAATTTTTAAGAACAAGAGAACGGCTCTAATGCAGGTTGGACCTATTAGGAGAGTGATTTTGGAAGGTTAGGAGGCTTCTATGAAGTCCCGGGTTCAAACTTGGGCTTTAGGAAAATTTTGGTTTTAGGTGAATAAAACCCTAGGAACTAGTAGGTAGGCTTTAAGAGTAAAATGTGGAGAAAAAAAAGAGTTTGTGGTGTAGTGGCAAAGTAATGCCACTTAGGGAGCAAGGGAGTGATGCCACAGGGAAGCAAGGGGATCTAAGGTTTTAGTCATGGTACTTGCATTTCTTTTAGATTATTTTCTTTAAATGGACTTAGACCTTGGCTATAGGCTTATCTTTTGTAGTGCATGTTTTAAGACACAAATGGCCACATGGTGGAGTGGTGGTGGCGTCAGTTTGATAGCAAGGTGGGGGAGTGTTCAAATCCCACAAGCAGCATATGAGAGTGTTTATTTTATGCCTGGGAGGTGGAAGAAGTAGAGTGGTGATGGAACTCTACAAGATAGATGGAGACTCAGTCAAATGTTTCAAATGGAAGGAGGAGAGTGATTGGGGGAGCAAAATGGGGAGTGAATCATGGGATTTGGTGGAGTGGAAGAGTTTGGCCGAAAATGGGAAGTGCATGGGGGGAATTTCAGTCAAAAGAAGAAAAGGAGGAGAAAGGGGTCATTTTTGGTAAGCATATTCGGTCTTGTGTGTTAGGGGTGCCGTTTTTCCTCAAGTGTTCTCTGAGAGATTTTTGTACGTTTTTCATTATTCAACTATAGTGTTTCGAGACGTCGGGCTTCAATTTTTTTTTTGCCAAAATTCCAAGTTGCTATTCTTTTTCTTCTCAATTCTTCAAACACTATTCTTTTCACCTATAGACGCCTAAGCATCTATTGCTGAATTTTGTTCTAACCCTTTTCTTCCAAAACTGAAACCTCTCTTCTTCTCCATTGCTTATCTACTATTTTCTCCTTCGACCGAATCTTCTCTTTTCTCCCATTTGAAGCGGTTCCTCATTTCACTGCTTTAGCCAAAGCTACCTTGTTATTCGGCTCTTCTGGGATCAGGGCCGATTGTTTGTACGGATCAAGTCTACCCTCTTCTCTATTCACTCAATGTTCGGGTTCGGGAAGTATTTGGTAAGTGCCGAAACCCTTTAAGGGGGAATCAAGTACTAAATCTATTCTCCCTTAGTACTCCATCTGTTGTTCTCTGTTTGGACAAGCTGAAATTAATCTTTTCCTCTTCTTGTCTAAGGCCGAATTTTAGTTCCCTTCTCCATCTTAGGTCTCGTTTAGTTCATCATGGAGGCAAACAATAACCGATCTGGGGGGGGGATCAGGAAGGGTGCTTTTTGGGAGTGGAATCGTAGCCTCTGCTCCCAAGTTTAAGCGGCGTAGGGTGTCAGCAGCTCAAGATTTTCTGCCAGGTTGTGGAAGGGCATCGGCATCTGAGTTAACTAGGCAAATCGTAGTTAGTGAAGGCAAGTGATAGTAAACTCACCATTAGGTTTAACTCACCATTAGGTTTTATTAAAGATCTTCTTATTTTGTTCTTAATAGAATTAATGGTGCATTCTGTTTGGTATAGGTGATGATGGCCGTGGTTGTATAGTACTTTATGTGATCAGGTGTGTAATCTCACACTCATTCGATAAGTGTTTGCGATATTCTTTGTATCGGTGAAAAGCCGAAAAACCGACAACTGTGACCACTCGAGCGTGCAAGCGCTCGTGGTGGTGAATTGAGATGTAAGTCGTGACGTAAATTCGTGGGGAGTGGAACGATCACTCTCGCAATACCGAGGCTGTCATGGGCCTAACCGAGCTGAAACGGGCTTAACGGGCCCAATGGGCTACTCGGCCCACATAGGCAAAATTGCTAGAAAACTGTCCCAAGGTAAGTACGATTGTGTACTTTGGAAATTCGAGAATGAAATCGTGCGAAATGGGTCACACGAGCGTGTGGGCCCATTTGGGCCTAAAATGGATTTTTAGGCCCAATAGCTCTGTAGAGACCCAAAAAGGGTCCTGTGTCGTTTTAGGCGATAGTAGGCCTTCGAAAAAGCCGCTAAGTGCAAAATTACTGAAATACCCTTAGTGGGTAAATTACCAAAATACCCCCGGAGGGTATATGACCATTATACCCCTAGTGGTAGGTTAAGTGATATGTATGGTATATGTGCACATGATTGATTATTAATTGTCATACTGCATACATGAATTATTATGTCATGATATATTGCATGGGATCGGGATATTGATGATCGGGGAAGTATATTTCGGTGGCTTTGCCACATATTTCGGTGGCTCTGCAACAATTTCGGCGATGAGCAGCATGACTGTCATCGAGATGTGTAGCGGATGGAGGGTTGATTGTAGAAATCCCCACTGGTGTGTTTGGCTGGTACGGGTGGTGTGTAGCGGATGGGTTACTAGGCTGGGCTGGGTTACATTGCATGCCTTATCTGTTTAACTATGCTAAAAGGGCTAAGGCCCAGTGTGTTTCCGTACGGGCTAAGGCCCAGTTTGTATCTGAATGGGCTCGGGCCCAGTTCGTATCCAATTAGGGGATTACACACTGAGTTCTTGTAACTCACCCCCTCTCTGCTTAATCTTACAGGTGATCCCCAGCACTGAGGATTTGGAGCCGAGACGGACTCTGTGGTGGCCATACATCGTTACTTTAGTAAATTTCGTTTTACTTTACTTTAAATTTTATTTTAAATTGGGTTTAAGTTTTGTAATAAGGCCTTTGGGACTTATTTTGGTTTTAGTTTTAATTCGGTTATTATTCATTATTAAATGTGCAACACGGGATTTTTCTAAAATATTAATAACTGTTTTCCCGAAATGTTAACGAACAATTACAACCTATGAACTTTGGTTTCTCTTAAACTTCGGAAACAGTTTTCAAAATATCACCTTTCCAAAAATTCAATGAATCTAAATTCTACTTTAAACAAGTTTTTGGAAATCATAATAGCAATAATAATATAACTAGTAACAATAGCAACGTTGTTCTTACTCTTGAAAGTCATAACAGCAAATGCTAACTTTTACAAGCAACAAAACTCAAAGTTTTTAACGAACGTGAAAACTCTTTAACAACCATTCCATGTGACATGCCAGATCTGGTCGTAACGTATAGGCCGAGTTTGGGGTGTTACAAATGGAATCGAGATAAGAACCCCCATAGTGACCTCACAAGGTCTATGAAAGTAGGTTGTCCCATTGAACCTAGATCTTGGGATCTCTAGTCAACTAGGTTAGGTTTTCCTTCACATAACACCTTAAATATTCATGGGATTTAGTCTCATTCCTTTTGATGTTTTATCAACTTGATCTCGGTTTATCCCTTTGGTTAGCAGATCTGCAATGTTATCTTTTGATCTTACAAAACCAATAGTGATAACTTCAGTTCAGATCACTTGTCTAATGGTGTTGTGTCGACGACACATGTGTCTCGACTTACCATTATACAATATATATATTGTGGGCACAAGCTTTAGCCATTCAGAAATATCCTCTAAAAAGTTTCGTAGCCATTCTACATCTTTTCCAAATTTATTTAGAGCTACAAACTCATATTCCATTGTCGACCTAGTTATAATCGTTTGCCTTGAGGATTTCCATGACATAGCTCCTCCTCCCAATGTGAAAATATAACCACTTGTGTCTTTGGTATCTTGAATATTAGATATCCAACTCACATCGAAGAATCCTTCTAACACAGTAGGATATTTGGAATAATGTAATCTATAGTTTCTAGTATATCTGAGATATCTCAGTACCCTCACAATTGCTTTCCAGTGTTTCTCCCCTGGATTGCTTGTGAATATGCTTCAACTACTTACAGTGAAAGCAATATCAGGTCTAGTGCAACTCATAAGGTGCATTAGACTACCTATGACTCTTGCATATTCCACTTGGTCAATACTTTCACCTTTGTTTTTGGAAAGATGTTGATTTATATCTATCGGAGTTCTGGCTACACCAAAATCATCCTTGCCAAATTTCTCAAGAATCTTATCTACATAGTGTGATTGAGTCAATATGAGACCTTCAGATGACCTTTTGGTTCGGATGCCCAAAACCACATCAAGAAGTCTCATATTTTTCATGTTAAATCTTAAATTTAACAAGTTTTGGTACATTTTACCATTTCATTATTACTTCCAACAATGAGTATGTCATCAACATATAAACATAGAATTACATATCCATTAACAGTGGTTTTGACATACACACATTTGTCACACTCATTAACTTCAAATCCATTTGATATCATGACACTGTCAAACTTTTCATGCCACTGCTTTAGTGCTTGCTTAAGTCCATACAAAGACTTCACCAATCTATAGACTTTTCTTTCTTGCCCTGGAGATACATGACCCTCAGGTTGTTCCATGTATGTAACAGCCCGATTTTGGGCTTAGTCGGAACAGTGGTTTCGGGACCACAAATCCGATGTTGAGAAATTTATTTTATTTATATTTTTATGGTCTACGATTTCACTGAATGATTTCGTGAAAATCTCATTCGAAAATTTTGATGTTTGGGCACTCAATTTAGTCAAAAGGACTAAATTGTAAAAAGTGCAAAAGTTGTGTTCTACATGTTAGAAGTGTCCAATTATTATGAAATTTTAAATTGGAGGTCCTTAAATGATAATTAGACCATTGGTTAAGTTGATGGACAAAAAAAATGGACATGGATGGGTATGTTTCAAAAGATTTTTTAAGGGGCATTTTGGTAATTTAGTGAATCAAATGAATTAAAAACAAAATTTAAATGCCAAATTTGTCCATATTCAAGCTTAGGCCGAATTTAACATGTGAGAAGCCATGGATAGGGTTTTCAAGCTTTCCAAGCTTCATGGTAAGTCCATTCTAGCCCCGTTCTTCATGTTCTTTACGTTTTTGGAGTCCCGGTAACTTGATTTAGTTTATTCTAGCAATAATTTAACCTAAGGTTCATATTTGGAAAAATACCCATAGGTGAAATATGTTTATTTTGATGTTTTATGGCAGATTATGAAGCTTAGAATTATGTTAAATGTAACACCCCAAATCCGGCCCATACGTTTCGACCAGATCTGGCATGTTACGGGTTTGATGTTACAAACATAGTTCCTTATCGGTTTTGGAAATCGTAAATTAATTAGGCAATAAGTGAATAAATAAGTGACATTTGAAAAAGAAACCTTGTGTTATTATTACTTTGAATAATTAAACCTTTGACATAATTTCATAAGTTGCAAATATTAAGAACTACTTTGTTGAAAATAAACTATAGGGCCTTATTACATAAATATTCCAAAAATTAAAAACTTAAAGAAAAACCGAAATAATCTGTAGAAATAAAAACTTGATGGCCCCTCGAGTCCGTCTCAGCTCCCATGTCCACGATCTACTGCTCATCTGAAAGAGTAGAAAAAAAATGAAAGGGGTGAGTCACCAAGACTCAGTGTATAAATCCCGAAACACAACGACCTGAGGCCCACAAACACATTATGAGCCCTGGCCCATACATAAAGGCAACAATCAGATTTACATGACAAATAATAAAATGATGAATAGCCCAACCCATCCTAGAATTCCATCCTCTACACACCAACCCGTACCAACCATCACACCTTGGGGATTTCTACAATCAACCCTCCATCCGCTACACACCATAACGACAGCCGTACTGCCTATTCCTATTATTCAGGAATCATTAAACGTGGCATAGCCACCGATCACTATGTGACCTAACATTTAAATTTGTGGTTTAACCACCGATCACCAAGTGACGTATCATGCACTTCCCCTTCATTATCATAATCCCACCCCATGCACACACACATGAAAATTTAAAACATCATACCATCTTTAAGAAAACAGGCTTTCATATATATATATATATATCGATACACATAGAGATTTCTATGATTATGTACCTGGCATCCTTTGCCTAACCCTTTTTGGGTTTTATTCGACTGTCTACACAGCCTCTTTTCGGCTTTTTAGCCCATAACACATATATTTTACAGTTAACTAGTGTGTTAGAGATCTACACACCTGATTACCGTTAGAACGAGACTTTCTAAGTCGACGCTATTCGTAGCCAACATAACCGCTATCTACCTAAAGTGTTGTTCAGAAGCTGGTAACGAAACATTAGGTTAAGGCATGACTAACGAAGAGAAAACGGTTGATCATTTTAAAGAGAATTGAAATCCTTACCTTGAAATTCCCGAAAGGTGATATGAGATTCAAGGACTAGCGTTTCCAGCTTTTAGATCTAAGAGATTTACTTCAATTCCCGAATGTCGCCCAACAAGAGAATACATAAAACCATTAAACCATTAGCTTTTCGGCTTTTGTCTTCCAAAACCCGAAAGAGAAAGTGAAGAGATAGGAAAATCGGCACTCACCTTAACACAAGGAATTCGACTACCCCTTAGAGATTTCAGCTTTTTGAGAAGATCAGAGGAAAAGATGATAGGAAGGAGTCTATGTAAATTCGGCTTTAGTGAAGAAATCGGCAAAAAGGAATAGGGAGTATTCGGCTATGGAGATGAGAAGAGAGTTCAGGGTTTCGGCTTTTGAAAGAAAAGCTGTTGAGAAAATTTGGGAGGTTTCGGCTTTTGAAGAAATCAAAAGAAAAGAAATTGCAGAGAATGATTGATAGTTACGGCTCAGATAATGAAGAAAAGAATAGGGTTCAAATGCCAGAATTGAAGAGATACCCCCTATTTATAGAGAATTTCGGCACTTACCTATCAAAAATTGAAAGTGCCCTTCCTGATAACTAATAACTAATCAAATAATAAGGGAAAATTCGGCACCCCTCTGGCATTTTGAAACCGATTTCTTCCCTCCTCCAAGAGATGGAAATTCGGCCACCACTTCACTCAGCAGATAGCTCGTATCTTTTCTCCTTTATCTTCCATATTATCAACTATAATATCTACATTATCCCATTCATATAAATCCTCCTATTTTTGAGCCTTGTTGCCGTCCACTCGACCTAACCCTAATGCCGAAAATTAGCTAACTTAAATTAAAAGAATTGGGCTCCTTGAAACTTGAATTTGGGCCTCCTCAGTTGACGCCACCTCCTTGCTCTTTAAGTGGCGCTACTGACCACTGGGCCACAAGCCCATTTGCGTCTTCATTAACAAATAATATCTTTTAAACCTCATTCTAACAGGCTCTCCACTAGAGTGCCCAAATGGAAAATTTATCTAAGGCTTCAGCCCAAACCTGAACCCAATTTGGACCCCTAACACTCAAATTTACGCATTAAACGCATAGGCTCATTAATTCAGGATGTTACAGTTCTACCCCCCTTAGAGAAATTTCGGCCTCGAAATTACCTGATCAGAATAGATGAGGGTATTGATATTGCATCGCTTCCTTTGGTTCCCAAGTAGCCTCCTTAGAACTGTGATTCTGCCATAGGACCTTAACCAACGGAACCGTCTTCCACCGCAATACTTTGACATCACGATCCAGGATTTCCACTGGTTCCTCTTCAAAGGATAGATTGAGTCTTACCTCGATTTCTTCCACCGGCACAACATGAGACAAACCCAAACGGTAACGTCTCAGCATGGAGACATGAAACACATCGTGAATCTGGCTTAACTCTGAAGGTAACTCCAACTGATAGGCTACTGGTCCTACTCGTTTTAACACCCGATAAGGTCCGATAAATCTTGGACTTAATTTACCTTTTCGACCAAACCTCAATACTTTCTTCCAAGGTGATACGTTCAAGAAAACCTTGTCCCCCACTGCAAATTCCACGTCCCTATGCTTCAAGTCAGCATAAGACTTTTGTCTGTCCGACACCTCCTTTAGTCGAGCCTAAATTAACTCAACCTTCTCTTTTGTCTCGGTCACTAGCTCCAGACCCAAAATTCGATGTTCCCCTAATTCTGTCCAACAAGTAGGAGTACGACACTTCTGCCCGTACAATGCTTCATAGGGCGCCATCTGAATACTAGACTGGTAGCTGTTGTTGTAAGCAAACTCTGCTAACGGTAGGAACTCTTCCCAACTACCTCTGAAATCAATGACACATCTTCTCAGCATGTCCTCCAGAACCTGAATTACTTGCTCAGACTGTCCATCAGTCTGAGGGTGAAACGCTGTATTGAAATCTAACTTCGTACACAACGCTTGATGCAACGCCTTCCCAAATCGTGAGGTGAACCTAGGGTCCCTATCTGATATGATCGATACCGATACTCCATGCAACCTTACTACCTCCGCTATGTATAACTTAGCTAACTTCTGCAAAGAGTAGTCGACTCGTACGGGTATGAAGTGAGCAGACTTCGTCAAGCGATCTACAATTACCCAAACCGAATCTTTCTTAGTAGGCGTGAGGGGTAGCCCACTAACAAAGTCCATGGTGATTCTTTCCTACTTCCATTGTGGAATCTTCACCGGCTGTAATAACGCTGATGGTAACTGATGCTCCGCCTTTACCTGCTGACAGGTCAACCACTTAACCACCAATTCAGTTACCTCTTACTTCAAACCCGGCCACCAGAACTGATCTCGCAAATCCCGAAACATTTTACTTCCTCTAGGGTGCATAGTGTATGCACCACCATGCGCTTTATGCAAAATCCTACGCCTCAACTCCGGATCTTTTGGCATGCAAACTATCCCTCGAAAACATAACAGTCCTTCCTCATTCATACTGAATTCTATTGGCCCATCCTTTGAGATTAGCTGCAACTTCCCCTTTAGCAACTCATCGGTCTGTTGCATCTCTTTCACCTGAATGACCCAAGAGGGTTTCACTTGAAGTTCAGCTAATAAGCTCCCATCCTCGTATAGACTGAGGTGGGAAACATTACTCTTAAGTCAGAGACTACTTTACGACTTAAGGCATCTGCCACCACATTAGCTTTACCCGGGTGGTACTCGATCGAGCAGTCATAATCCTTTACCAACTCGATCCACCTCCTTTGTCTTAGATTCAACTCCTTTTGGGACAACAGGTACTTCAAGCTCTTATGATCGGTATAAATTACAGATTTCTCCTCGTACAAGTAATGCCTCCAGATCTTCAAAGCAAAAACCACCACCGCCAACTCCAAGTCATGGGTGGGATAATTTGACTCGTGCGATCTTAATTAACGAGATGCATATGCAACGACCTTTCCATCTTGCATCAACACACATACTAATCCCGTGTGTGACACATCACAGTAAATCACGAACTCCTTCCCCGCCTTCGGCTGAATCAGCACCAGATCCTCCGTCAGAATCCTCTTTAACTTCTTGAAGCTCTCTTGCTGCTTATCAGACCAAATAAACGAAACTCCTTTCCGTAGCAACTTGTCAACGGTGCCGCAACCAGAGAAAATCCTTCAACAAATCTTCTATAGTACCCAGCTAAACCAAGAAAACTCCTAATCTCAGCCACAGACCTAGGTGGCTTCCAATCCAACACTGCTTCAATCTTTCGAGGGTCAACCCTAATCCCCTCTGCTGACACAACCTGCCCTAGAAACGTAACTTCCCTTAGCCAAAATTCACACTTACTGAATTTGGCATACAACTGCTTCTCTCTCAGAATCTGCAAAACCATCCGCAGATGAGCATCATACTCCTTCTCCAACTTTGAATAAACCACCACGACACACCGATCTAGGTAGGGTTGGAACACTCGGTTCATCATGTCCATGAACGCTGCTGGTGCATTGGTCAACCCAAATGGCATCACCATGAATTTATAGTGACCATAGCGAGTTCTAAAGGCCGTCTTATGAATATCTGCCTCCTTGACCTTAAGCTGATGGTACCCTGACCTCAGATCTATCTTCGAAAAGACTGAGGCCCCCTTCAACTGATCGAACAAATTGTCGACCCTCGGCAACGAGTATTTATTCTTGATGGTCAACTTATTCAGCTGACGGTAATCAATGCACATACGCATTGATCCATCCTTCTTCTTGACGAATAACACCAGCGCTCCCCAAGGCGACACACTTGGTCGAATAAACCCTCTATCCAGCAACTCCTAAATCTGCGCTTTCAATTCCACCAACTCCTTTGGCGCCATCCTATATGGAGCAATAGATACTGGCGCCGTTCCCGGAAGAAGATCGATACCGAACTCCACTTCACAATCCGGGGGTAATCCCGAAAGCTCTTCGGGGAAAACATCAGGAAATTCCTTCACCGTTCTAACGTCCCCAACAGTCAGTTCCTTAGCTTCGAGAGCCCAAACAAACATTAAAATATCCTCGCATCCCTTTCTCACCATCCTTTCTGCTCTTAAGGCGGACACCACATTTGACAAGCAGTTCCCCCTTTCACCTATCACCAACACTTCACCACCCTCGGGGGTTTTTAACACCATACTCTTGGCCGCACATTCTACCTTAGCTTGATACTTCCCCAACCAATCCATACCTAAAATTAAATCAAACTCCCCGAACGGTAATTCCATCATATCCGTTCGGAAAACTATCCCCTGAACTTCTAAAGGTACCTCCCGATAAAGCTTGTTTACCACTACAGAGTGTCCTAATGGGCTAACTACTGTCATCTCCCTATAGGAAATCTCAGAATCTACACTTAAAGTTTCAGACACCCTACTGGCAACATATGAATGCGTCGACCCAATGTCGATCAATGCAGTGTAAGGCAAACCAAAAATTAAAAACGTACTGGTTATGACATCCGGTGCGTCAGCCTCCTCTCGATGTCTGACAGCATAGACCAACCCCAGCTGTCTCGCCTCAGTGTTTCCTGCCCCTTGGCCTGGTGCTCCACGACCCCGTCCAGAACCGTTACCACCTCTGGCTGGACCCCAACCTCTCAGTGGTTGCTGACCTCCTCTGCCAGGCTGTGCATTCCCTCGAGCCGCGGGCCTTTCACTGTCCCATTGCTGCAGACAGTTTCTAACTTGGTGGTCTGTAGATCCACACCTAAAGCACTTCCCAGTGCCTGCCCAACACTCACCAGTATGGAATTTACCATATCGAGCACACTTTTGTGTCTGGTTAGTAGCAGCAGGTCTCTCCTCCCGTTTCGGCCCATCTGACCGAAATCTCTTCTGATTACGCCCAGCTGACCCTGACGGTCCAACATTCCTCTTATTCCCACTCCTATCTCTATCCCGATTTAGTTTCTCGGTCCGCTTTACTTCCTCGGCTATCTTAGCCTTTTCCACTAGGACAGCAAATTCCCTCTCCCGCTGTGGGGCTATCAAAACACGCAAATCATCCCTCAGACCATCTTCAAACCGAACGCAACGTTTATGTTCTGTAGCCACAATCCCTCGGGCATATCGGTTAAGGCGTAAGAATTCAGCTTCATACGCAGCTACTAACCTACTCCCTTGAACCAGATTCAGAAATGCTCTGCGCTGCGCATCCACATAACTCGATCCAATGTACTTACTCTGAAACGCTGTTTTGAAGAGATCCCAGGTGATACAGTCAGCCACTGCACCATCCTTAACTGTAAGCCACCATTGATAAGCTTCATCCCGCAGGAGAGATACAACCCCTTTCAGCTTCTCCTCCTCCGAGAAATCCAAATCATCCATTATGCATTCCATCGCCTCCAACCAATACTCAGTTAACTCGGGGCTATACCAGAAATTCCCCTAAACACTTCTGCCCCATTAGCTCTAAGTCGTTCCGACATAGATTTCCGGGCTCCTATGCCCATGCCTACCCCAGCAACCCTCTCTAAAACTCTTAACATCGCCTGAGATACAGCATCATCTCCGGCCGTCTGATCCTAAAATTCCACCTCTGCAGCTGGTGGTTCTGGCATCTCGTTTCTTGACCTATGGCCAGATCCTACTGGTTCCGACACGGCCATTCTACCCCCTACCACGACCACGCGCAGGACGTCCACGACCCCTTGTACTCATTCTACCGATTCGCATTTATTTGATTAGAAATTTTATGAATTATTAATTTCTTCCACCAATTAACCACGAACAATGTTATGGAAAGTAGTTTTCAAGAGTAGTTCTTTCGAATTCGGACCTATCTACAGTTTCAGTCTCAAGTTCGTGTTTCCTAGTTCTAGAAAGCACATACATTCAATCATCAAACATCAACATACAAATAGCATCCATGCATTCACATCCATCGCATAAGAGTTTTTTTTTTCATCATTTCTCTACCCAGGGGTATTTTCGTAGTTTTATCCTACAGGGTATTTTCCAAAATAGAGTATCTTGGTATTTTTTTCGAATTAGAGGTGCTTTGGTACATTGTTTTTTTTAAAACGAGGGTATTTTGGTAATTTCCTCAAAATAGGGTATCTTGGTTTTTTTTCTCGAAATAGGGATATTTTGATGTTGTTGTTTTTTTTATAAAGCAGGGGTACTTTGGAAAATCTAATTTCGCAATCCGGGTTACTCTTGTAAATATAGGGTTTTTGGGTAAATTTGCAAAACATAGGTATTTTATAAAATCACGGTTGTTTTGGAAATTTTCACAAACCAAGGGTATTTTGGAAATTTTGCCAACCGGAGTGTTTTGGTAATTTTCACAAATTTTGGTAATTTTACATATCTAGGGTATCTTGGGAAATTTTCACAAATCAAGGGTATTTTCAAAAATTGTACAAAACTAGGGGGTATTTTAATAATTTTGCGAAATAGAGTGGCTGGTCCCTTTCGGGTTTTAATTATAAATTTTGGCCCGTCAACAAATCCTCGTGGCTAAGGTGAACAGTCACTACGCACCAGGTAGGATTCCAACGAAGAGGAGGTGAGTCACTAGGACTGCTTAAATACCAAGCTCTTCCTGAATCCAATCCTAGACATGTGTATGCCTATTGCCACACCCTAACCCATTGACTCGTTCACGGGTTTGTTTAGTTGGATTAAATCTTATGGAATTGAAGAGTTGTTTAGCTAGCCCTAAGGTCCATTAATACTATCATACTAGTCTACGTCCATCAAGCCCATCAAACCCAACATGTATATCACATCAAGAGTTAGAATACTTACCGGCGTGGATCGGGTGCCGGTAGACTTGAAGGCCATATCTTCATCCAAGACATTTTTTTTCCCAAATTTACGTCAACTTTACAAAACATTACTAGGCCCATTTCACAGCCCAAGTTTTGAACCGGGCTCTGATACCAAAATGTAACACCCCAAACCCGACCCATACGTTTCGACCAGATCTGGCATGTTACGGGTTTGATGTTGCAAACATAGTTCCTTATCGGTTTTGGAAATCGTAAATTAATTAGGCAATAAGTGAATAAATAAGTGACATTTGAAAAAGAAACCTTGTGTTATTATTACTTTGAATAATTAAACCTTTGACATAATTTCATAAGTTGCAAATATTAAGAACTACTTTGTTGAAAATAAACTATGGGGCCTTATTACATAAATATTCCAAAAATTAAAAACTTAAAGAAAAACTGAAATAATCTGTAGAAATAAAAACTTGATGGCCCTTCGAGTCCGTCTCGGCTCTCATGTCCACGATCTACTGCTCATCTGAAAGAGTAGAAAAAAAATGAAAGGGTGAGTCACCAAGACTCAGTGTATAAACCCCGAAACACAGCGACCTGAGGCCCACAAACACATTATGAGCCTTGGCCCATACATAAAGGCAACAATCATATTTACATGACAAATAATAAAATGATGAATAGCCCAGTCCATCCTAGAATTCCATCCTCTACACACCAACCCGTACCAACCATCACACCTTGGGGATTTCTACAATCAACCCTCCATCCGCTACACACCATAACACAGCCGTACTGCCTATTCCTATTATTCAGGAATCATTAAATGTGGCATAGCCACCGATCACTATGTGACCTAACATTTAAATTTGTGGTTTAACCACCGATCACCAAGTGACCTATCATGCACTTCCCCTTCATTATCATAATCCCACCCCATGCATACGCATGAAAATTTAAAACATCATACCATCTTTAAGAAAACAGGCTTTCATATATATATATATATATATATATATATCGATACACATAGAGATTTCTATGATTACGTACCTGGCATCCTTTGCCTAACCCTTTTTGGGTTTTATTCGACTGTCTACACAGCCTCTTTTCAAGTTTTTAGCCCATAACACATATATTTTACAGTTAACTAGTGTGTTAGAGATCTACACACCTGATTACCGTTAGAACGAGACTTTCTAAGTCGACGCTATCCGCAGCCAACACAACCGCTATCTACCTTAGGTGTTGTTCAGAAGCTGGTAACGAAACATTAGGTTAAGGCACGACTAACGAAGAGAAAACAGTTGATCATCTTAAAGAGAATTGAAATCCTTACCTTGAAATTCCCGAAAGGTGATATGAGATTCAAGGACTAGTGTTTCCGGCTTTTAGATGTAAGAGATCTACTTCAATTCCTGAATGTCGCCCAACAAGAGAATACATAAAACCATTAAACCATTAGCTTTTTGGCTTTTGTCTTCCAAAACTCGAAAGAGAAAGTGAAGAGATAGGAAAATCGGCACTCACCTTAACACAAGGAATTCGACTACCCCTTAGAGATTTCGGCTTTTTGAGAAGATCAGAAGAAAAGATGATAGGAATGAGTCTATGTAGATTCGGCTTTAGTGAAGAAATCGACAAAAAGGGATAGGGAGTATTCGACTGTGGACATGAGAAGAGAGTTTAGGTTTTCGGCTTTCGAAAGAAAAGCTGTTGAGAAAATTTGGGAGGTTTCGGCTTTTGAAGAAATCAAAAAGAAAATAAATTGCAGAGAATGATTGATAGTTTCAGCTCAGAGAATGAAGAAAAGAATAGGGTTCAAATGCCGGAATTGAAGAGATGCCCCCTATTTATAGAGAATTTCGGCACTTACCTATCAAAAACTGAAAGTGCCATTCTTGATAACTAATAACTAATCAAATAATAAGGGAAAATTCGGCCCCCACTGGCATGTTGAAACCGATTTCTTCCTTCCTCCAAGAGATGGAAATTCAACCACCACTTCACTCAGCAGATAGTGCTTATCTTTTCTCCTTTATCTTCCATATTATCAACTATAATATCTACATTATCCCATTCACATAAATCCTCCTATTTTTAAGCCTTGTTGCCGTCCACTCTACCGAACCCTAATGCCGAAAGTTAGCTAACTTAAATTAAAAGAATTGGGCTCCCTGAAACTTGAATTTGGGCCTCCTCAGTTGACACCACCTCCTTACTCTTTAAGTGGCGCTACTGACCACTGGGCCACAAGCCCATTTGCATCTTCATTAACAAATAATATCTTTTAAACCTCATTCTAACAGACTCTCAACTAGAGTGCCCAAACGGAAAATTTAACTAAGGCTTCAGCCCAAACTTGAACCCAATTTGAACCCCTAACACTCAAATTTACGCATTAAATGCATAAGCTCATTAATTCAGGATGTTACATTAAACAACTTTTACTAAGCGATTTTAAGTGAAAACGAGTAAAACGACATAATCGGCAAAAATACCTAACGTACATAAGTGCATGTTAGAGCAAGAATTTGATGTTGCCATACAAGGTAAAAATGATCAACATGTTAAAAAACATAATAATAAAGGATGAAGTTTAATTTTCGAGCCTAGGGGCAAAATCATAATTACGCAAAAGTTTACGGGCAAAATTGTAATTTATCCAAAGTTTGAGTTAGGGACTATTTTGAGTAGTACATTAATTAAATAAGTGAAATGTGATGTCTTAGACCCTGAAAAATGAGATTTGGACCGAGAACGGGAGGAAAATCGAAAATCGAGAAAGTTGGTAAAATGACCGTTTTGGTATCGAGGTAAGTTCATATGTTTAATAAGCATTTAATTATGCATATTTGAATGATAAATTGATATTTTGGCCATAAATAATTTAGTATTGAGTTTCAGATATAATGATTAATGTTCGATAATAATTCGATATTAGAAAGAGAACTTGTATAATTTATATGTAAGACCATATTTTGTATTATGGCTTTGTATGATAACAAGAAAGTATTGACTAGCATAGTTTGGTGAGAATAAGTTAAGTTGATGATATGATGAGATTGAGAATGTAAGTATGTAAGTTGAGTAGCATTTTATTATTATGCAATTATTGTTATTAGTAATGTTATTATTGAGTTATGCGACTAACCTTGAGAATTTGAGCAAGTATGTTTTAGCTATGACTTGACAAGGCATTGATATCTCAAAGTCCATGGCTATACCACGGAAATTAAGGAAGAATTGACGAAAAATTCCATGTTCATAACATGGCATTTAAGGAGGAATTGACGGTTAAGGATACCATGTAAGACCATGTCAAGACATGGCATTGGTAAGGCAAGGATCCCGTGTAAGACCATGTCAAGACATGGCATCGGCATTGATTAAGGACTCCATGTAAGACCACATCAAGATGTGGCATTGGCAAGAAGACAAGGATACCATGTAAGACCATGTTTGGAACATGGCAGTTGGTAAGATAAGGATATCATGTAAGACCATGCCAAGGCATGGCATTGATAAGTTCTATAAGGCAAGGATATCATGTAAGACCATGTCAAGACATGGCATTGATGAGTTACTATAAGGCAAAGGTCCCATGTAAGACCATCCCTTGATAAGGCAAGGATACCATGTAAGACCATGCCAAGGCATGGCATTGGTGAGTTCATAAAACAAGGATACCACGTAAGACCATGTCAATACATGGTGATGGTAAGTTCAAAAAGAAAAAGGTTCCCGAGCAATCCAAAGAGTAAGTCAAAGAAATGACAAGGTGAGAAAATGAAGAAAGAGTACAGGTATGCATTTAAGGCTTATTTAATATTGAGATTGTAAGTATTTGAGATTATCAAGTCTTAAGTAAGTGATGAGTTTTCAGTTATGCTTGTGACACTTTATGACATGATTGGCAATATGCCTATATTGTGAAAGAGTACTCATGTGTTAAGTGAGATGTTGTAGGTATGTAAGCAAGCTATTAAGTAAGGTGCCCTTTGTATTCTGAGCCTTTGGTAAGGTTACCGGTGAGTTCACCGGGAAAATCGATTAAGTGAAATTATGTATGGCTTGTAGTGATAAGTGTAGGTATATGCATGTGTAACGTATGAGCAATATGCTTGATATGTAATCAGAAATTGGAAAGATTGTTATAGGTAAGTAATGAATACAACTAAAGTGAGTAAGAGCAAAAATTTACAATAAAACTGTTTTGTACAGCAGCAATTACGTGAATTTGAAAAATCACCAAAAATGGTAGAAATTGAATTATAAGTTGAATGAGATATTTCTTTAAAGCTTATTGAGTCTATTTTCATATAAAAGAAACATAGAAAGTAAAGGATTTGTATATGTTTAGATATTTAAATTCTTGTGAGACTGGTTCAGAATGATTATGTGATCCCCTTTTCTGCCTTGGAAAAATCATTAAACATTGTACAAAAATGATTATGTGATCCTCGTACTCAGTTCTGGTGTAGGATAGGGTAAGGGGTGTTACATTTAGTGGTATCAGAGCTATGGTTTAGTCGGTTCTCAAACTACCATAGTAAGTGTGAGAGTCTAGCTATACATGTCATATTGAACTGTGATAGTGTGAGGACTCCCAACCCTGATGTAAATTGTTTTATTAGACAGATGCGCACTTCAACCGAGCTAAATTTGATAGTGCAAATAGTGTGTTTATGATGAGTTGAGACTCCTAAAAATTAAGAATAGTAGTTTATGATGTTTATGTGATGATGAATAAATTGTGGATGGGAATTTTTCTTGAAATATGAAAGATGAGATGAAAGGAAAGTTTATACTATGATAAGTGTTCATGTTTGTTTGGCATTTGTATGATGCTATGAGTATGACTTGTGAAATTAAGTGAATGTTATGAGTAATTTTACTCGATATTTATGAATAAAAGTATAAGTACACTTGTTTGTATAAGATGATAGGAAGGTTGTGTAAAATGAGTATGCATGTTAAGTTACTTGAAACAAAATATATATATTGATGAGTGTTAAGTTATATGCATGAGTATATAAGAGGCAAGTCAGAGGCGTTACAACCTCACCCTCTTCCAATAAGGTATGTTATAAAGAAATTTCATGAAATTTTGACCGAATGGGTTTACAAGTGGAAGACTAAAGAGTTGAATTATAGATTAATTGACAACGTGATCAGAGTTGAGAATGGTTTAGTAAATGAACACAGTTGCAGAAAAGATGTCAAATTAATATGAAAATCATTTAGATTCCGAAATGTTATAGTTAAAGAAAGGTCAGGCTCAGCTAATTAACTCATCCAGGTATAAGGCCTAAAGTATGTAATTGCTGGAATTTATTTTGAACTTATTTCTGTTTGCAATTGGAATAATATCAGATTAGTAATGACAGAATTAGATAGTGCAATCATGATCGAGATGTATTAATGACTGAATGCAGTGCTTATGGTTGAGAAATTACAGCAATCTCTTCTAACAATTATATGTTTCCATTTACTCTTAGAGGTATATATATCTGCAAGATTTCGAATGAAATTCCTATTGTATTAGAATGTCAGCTAAATTTACAGGTAGATGAAATCATTATAGTCTATTTGAGCTATGATCAAAATTGCTTTATCTTTTCTGGTTTTCTGCATCATGCACAGATAGAAAGTTGACGGTAAGGTCCGTGTGATGTTAGCGTCCTGTTTTACTAGCTATTGCTCAATGAAAATAAAGGAAGATTGTGTGGCTTTTGTTAAGATTATTTTCAGTACTTATGAGTATTTTCTATGTAGCTCTATGTTCTGAGATTTTGTTATTTCTGTTTCCTTAATAAATTATTGTTCAACGTATTAGCCATGAGATATCAGTAGGAAATGTTCTATTGATGAAAATGGTTTCTTCTTATTATTAAAATGCTCAGGATGATTATAAGTTTTGACTTGATGGCGACAGTACTTTGATACAGTTACCAGGGGTATAAAGATTGTGCTTTTGTATTGGTTGTTATGGAAATTTGTGTTTAAATTTCTTCGATGATCGAGATGTTTTGTTTTCATCCGGGACATTATCTACTAAAGTAATTGAGAAGTTAGTCTTATTATGGCACTATGATTTTTAAGCTGTATGAGTATTGTGGCATCAATACAGTTAGTGCTTCGACTAGTAACAGTTGAAGTAAATTCTATTATAAGTTTAATCTTTCTCTAGATTTAAGAAGAAATTGAAGTTGGCAAAGTGTGAATGATAGAAAGTTCAACTTAGACCTGTGTATTGGTTTTCATTTTTCAAATGATATTGATACATATATCAGCGAGTTAAAGATAGAATGTTATGCTGTCTAGCACAGTGATAATTATCTGTTTATTTAAGAAGTACGATGTTGAAGATGCCGAGACTATGAGAAGCTCAAAGTGACTTGTGAAATTAGACCTAAATCCATTAACTGGTGAGATTTTCGAGGACGAAAATCCCTAAAGGGGGAGAGTTGTAACAGCCCGATTTTGGGCTTAGTCGGAACAGTGGTTTCGGGACCACAAATCTGATGTTGAGAAATTTATTTTATTTATATTTTCATGGTCTACGATTTCACTGAATGATTTCGTGAAAATATGATTCGAAAATTTTGACGTTTGGGCACTCAATTTAGTCAAAAGGACTAAATTGTAAAAAGTGCAAAAGTTGTGTTCTACATGTTAGAAGTGTCCAATTGTTATGAAATTTTAAATTGGAGGTCCTTAAATGATAATTAGACCATTGGTTAAGTTGGTGGACAAAAAAAAGGGACATGGATGGGTATGTTTCAAAAGATTTTTTTAAGGGGCATTTTGGTAATTTAGTGAATTAAATGAATTAAAAACAAAATTTAAATGCCAAATTTGTCCATCTTCAAGCTTAGGCCGAATTTAACATGTGGGAAGCCATGGATAGGGTTTTTCAAGCTTTCCAAGCTTCATGGTAAGTCCATTCTAGCCCCGTTTTTCATGTTCTTTACGTTTTTGGAGTCCCGGTAACTTGATTTAGCTTATTCTAGTAATAATTTAACCTAGGTGAAATGTGTTTATTTTGATGTTTTATGGCAGAATATGAAGCTTAGAATTATGCTAAACAACTTTTACTAAGCGATTTTAAGTGAAAACGAGTAAAACGACATAATCGGCAAAAATACCTAATGTACATAAGTGCATGTTAGAGCAAGAATTTGATGTTACCATAGAAGGGAAAAATGATCAGCATGTTATAAAACATAAGAATAAGGGATGAA
Organism: Gossypium australe; assembly: GCA_005393395.2. Classification (NCBI taxonomy): domain Eukaryota; kingdom Viridiplantae; phylum Streptophyta; class Magnoliopsida; order Malvales; family Malvaceae; genus Gossypium; species Gossypium australe. The sequence continues at coordinate 44,096,928 of CM016625.1, read as the reverse complement.
GTTTAATTTTCGAGCCTAGGGGAAAAATCATAATTAGGCAAAAGTTTACGGGCAAAATTGTAATTTTTCCAAAGTTTGAGTTAGGGACTGTTTTGAGTAGTACATTAATTAAATAAGTGAAATGTGATGTCTTAGACCCTGAAAACTGAGATTTGGACCGAGAATGGGAGGAAAATCGAAAATCGAGAAAGTTGGTAAAATGACCGTTTTGGTATCGAGTTAAGTTCATATGTTTAATTAGCATTTAATTATGCATATTTGAATGATAAATTGATATTTTGGCCATAAATAATTTAGTATTGAGTTTCAGATATAATGATTAATGTTCGATAATAATTCGATATTAGAAAGAAATCTTGTATAATTTATATGTAAGACTATATTTTGTATTATGGCTTTGTATGATAACAAGAAAGTATTGACTAGCATAGTTTGATTAGAATAAGTTAAGTTGATGATATGATGAGATTGAGAATGTAAGTATGTAAGTTGAGTAGCATTTTATTATTATGCAATTATTGTTATTAGTAATGTTATTATTGAGTTATGTGACTAACCTTGAGAATTTGAGCAAGTATGTTTCAGCTATGACTTGACAAGGCATTGATATCTCAAAGTGCATGGCTATACCACAGAAATTAAGGAAGAATTAATGGAAAAGTCCATGTTCATAACATGGCATTTAAGGAGGAATTGACGGTTAAGGATACCATGTAAGACCATGTCAAGACATGGCATTGGTAAGGCAAGGATCCCGTGTAAGACCATGTCAAGACATGGCATTGGCATTGATTAAGGACTCCATGTAAGACCACATCAAGATGTGGCATTGGCAATAAGACAAGGATACCATGTAAGACCATGTTTGGAACATGGCATTTGTTAAGATAAGGATATCATGTAAGACCATGCCAAGGCATGGCATTGATAAGTTCTATAAGGCAAGAATATCATGTAAGACCATGTCAACACATGGCATTGATGAGTTACTATAAGGGAAAGGTCCCATGTAAGACCATGCCAAGGCATGGCATTAGTGAGTTCATAAGGCAGGGATACCATGTAAGACCATGCCATGGCATGGCATTGGTGAGTTCATAAGGCAAGGATACCACGTAAGACCATGTCAAGACATGGCAATGGTAAGTTCAAAAAGAAAAAGGTTCCCGAGTAATCCAAAGAGTAGGTCAAAGAAATGACAAGGTGAGAACATGAAGAAAGAGTACAGGTATGCATTTAAGGCTTATTTAATATTGAGATTGTAAGTAATTGAGATTATCAAGTATTAAGTAAGTGATGAGTTTTCAGTTATGCTTGTGACACTTTATGACATGATTGGCAATATGCCTATATTATGAAAGAGTACTCATGTGTTAAGTGAGATGTTGTAGGTATGTAAGCAAGCTATTAAGTAAGGTGCCCTTTGTATTCTGAGCCTTTGGTAAGGTTACTGGTGAGTTCACCGGGAAAATCGATTAATTGAAATTATGTGTGGCTTGTAGTGACAAGTGTAGGTATATGCATGTGTAACATATGAGCAATATGTTCGATATGTAATCGGAAATTGGAAAGATTGTTATAGGTAAGTGATAAACCGTAAAAGTAACATATTTTAATCCCACATTTAGCTTACTTTTGGATGATTTATCCTTTGATTTATGTAAAAAGGTGCTCTTATTCCTTTCTTTTCGTGTCTTATACTCAGGAAATCACCCAAGGGTGAAAAGAACATAAAACGGGCTTAAAACGAACCAAATTGGGCCAAGAGAGAAATTGACACAGCCTGGCCCAAATACCACACGGCCGTGCCTCATTAAAAGTCCGAACACGGCCTGGCCACGATTCACACGAGCGTGTGCCATGGCCGTGACCTTGTCGCTTGAAAGAGCAATTTCATTCTAGAAAAGAGACTTGGAGGCAAAGAAACACATTCCAAAGCCTATTCAAAAATCCTAGTAGGAATTCTACTTAAATTAGGAAACTTAGGGGCCAAGTAAGGCATCTCACAGTCTATATAAACACCCAAGGGGGCAACTTGAAGGGGGAGTTCGACAGAAGCCGAAACGATCAAAAGCTAGGCCAAGGAGCCAAGCCGAGAAGGTCAGAGTTAGGGAAAAATGCGAGGGTAGCTAGTTGATCCATCCCAAGAAGCCGGAATTATACTCAAGATGGCAGAATTCTCCTTCAATTCCTTCAGGGGTTTTTAGGATTTTCTTATGTTTTGTTTTATCTTTTCTCTTGCGATGTTTTGTTTATTCATTATGAACTAAATCCCTCAGATACCTGAAGGGGAAGAAACCTAGATGGATTTTATTATTTGATTTTTAAGTTATATGATAAATTACTTAGTTTGTTCTTAATTATGTTGTTTAATCCAAATCTGATGTGCTTAGGTGGAGGAAGAATAGACCCTGCTTAAGAGTAGATCTAAGATAATTAAGCGGAGTTGATCAAACGCCTAGATATAGGGTTACGAGATTTTGCCGGATTAGGGTGAAACCTAATATGGGAGTCAATTGATCGATTTACAACTATCCTAGGGGGTTATTATAAGCGAACGAGAGTTCCACTAATTAACCTAGGGTTAGACATTATTCGCCTCGAGAGAGGGTTTAATATAGGTTAGGGAGTCTTACGGATCAAGCTAAGTAAAAGAAATCATATAATTTAGGGTTAATTAATAAGTGAAGTCTAGTTGGATTCTTCCTGAGGGTATCGTCATAATCAACTGAGTTTTCCCTCAAAGTTATTTTCCTATTCATCCTTTTTGTCTTTGTGTCCTTAGTTTAGTCTTCGTCAAAAGTAATCTTCACTCTAACTTTAAGGCTAAATAATAAAAAGAAAGTGAGTATTAATACTTTTAGTTCCTTTGGGTTCGATAACCGGTCTTGCCTAAGCTATACTACTGTTCGATAGGTACACTTGCCTTAATATCGTTGTTAGAGTTAGTCTCCAGGTTTGATCATTCTTTTATAAATATTTAAAGCTCTGATTTGTAGCGATCAAGTTTTTGGCGCCGTTGCCGGGGAACTAAAATATTAAGAGAGCTTAATTTTTATTACTTTAGCCATTTTTTTTCATTGCAATTTATTTTCATTATTATTTTCTATTTTTAATTTTTTTTTACTTTGCTAATTTTTCCTCTATTTTACTTTTGGCAGATAATTTTAGTCTATAGAGAAGATGGCACTGAATAATTATCAATGGCAAGTCATGAGGACAATTCCTACTAAAGCAGCCAGTGCCTTGGACCTCAACGTGTTCACCAGGTTATCTACCCAGCTAGAGATGATGAATAAAAAGATCGATGGTTTGTGTAATCTCTTGCAGGTACACCCAGTAATGCAATATGACTCGAATCCAGATGGCGTGGGGAATCCTGGGTACCCACCCTACGGATATGGCATGGAGAACGAACAAGTCCACTATATGGGTAACTACTCTAGACCTCAAAATAATTTTTATAATGACACTTATAATGCAGGTTGGAGGTACCATCCCAATTTCTCGTGGAATGATCAAAGTAGCCAAAGACAGGAACTTTATCCAGATTTTCAACAACCATCTCACCAACAAGAAAAGGAGTCGAACATTGAAGAGATGCTGACAAAATTCATGGCAAACACAGATACCCCTCTCCAATACACTGATGAAACGTTTAAAAGTCAACAAACACCGGTTCAAGAGAACAAGAACCGATTAGAGGAAGTTACTAAGTCAGTAAGGGAAGCCACTAAAGCAGTCAAACAACTTGCAAAGTTAATGTCCGAACGACCACAAGGACGTCTACCAAGTAACACCGAGATTAATCCAAAGGAGCAAATTCAAGCCATAGTAGCTCAGAAAAATACAGAGATAGACGAACCCATCTCAAAACAAGAAGACAAGGTGGACGAAGGTAAGGTAAAGGTAACACAAGAAAGGCCAAAACCAGTAATTAAAGGGTACCAACCTTGCATACCTTATCCCGAAGCCATGAGAAGAGACGATACAGAAGAACAGTTCGATAAGTTTCTTAAACTACTAAAGAAATTACACATTAACTTACCTCTTCTTGAAGCTCTTTCGCAGATGCCAGACTCTAGAAAATTTTTAGGGGAGCTGTTAACGAAAAAGCAAAGGATAGACGAGGAATCACATGTGGAACTCAACGCAAAGTGCTCAGCAATTCTACAAAATAAACTACCACAGAAATTAAAAGACCCAGGGAGTTTTACAATTCCATGTTTAATTGGTAGTTTAACTATTGATAATGAGTTAGCTGATTTAGGGGCAAGCATAAATGTTATGCCTTATAAATTGTTTAAACAACTAGGTCTAGGGAAACCCAAACAAACTAGGATGAGCATTCAATTAGCAGATAAAACTATCAGAATTCCTAGTGGTAGAATAGAAAAATGTTCTAATCAAAATTGATAAATTCATATTCCCAGTAGATTTTGTTGTCTTAGACATGAATGAGGACAATTCGATTCCTTTAATTTTAGGAAACCCCTTTCTAGTAACTGCCAGGACTAAAATTGATGTTGGTACAGGAGAACTCATTCTGCGTGTATGTGACGAATCAATCAGTCTACAAGCTTTTCACTCGGCCAGGACATCAAGTGATAAAGGTGAGAAAGTAAATTCAGTTGATAATCAAATTGTTCAACTTTCACCACAGGAAACACCACAAGGCTACAAACCTGAGCCGAATTATGGGCCCCAAGATGTACAAGCTCATAACAGTGAATTGTCAGTGGAATCTGACCCAAGCCAAGAAACTGTGGTAAGTGAAGGTAAGATTGAGGTAAGCCATGATTTACCGAACCCGGTAAATACAAAGTACCAAGCTCGTGTGCTATATCCCGAAGCAATAAAGAAAGACCACACAGAGGAAGAATCTGGTGAACTCACACTTCGTGTAGACAATGAAACAATTACTCTTCAAGCTCTTGACTCAGCTAGGACATCGAGTAATAAAGGTACGAACGTTAATTCTATTGATAATCATTTGGTTCAACCCTCTTTACAGGAAGCATCACGAAATCACTTAGCTGAGCTAGATCTTAGACCTCGTGCCAACAAAGAAGAAACACATAAGGAACAAAGCCTTAGGGTTGACAAACTAAAAGAGCAAGAAACACAAATCAGAAAAGAACAGGAGCCGCACGAAGTGAAACTGAAGGAGACCCCAGGCAAGCTGATAGGAACAACAAATCACTTCAAATTAGGGGATCAGGTAATGTTGAATAAGGAAGACCCTCGAATCACCAATTCAGACCTCAAGACAAACGAAGAAATCACTTTTGAGGTACTTAATGTCTTCCTATACGGCACAGCCGAGGTAAGCAATCCTAAATTCGACACTTTTGAGGTAAACATTACTCGACTTAAACTATATATCCATAACCGAAGTGATCGCATGAGAAAGGATTTTCACCTCCTCAAACCACCATAACCATACGAATGAAAGGTAAAGTCTAGCTTAAGACTATAAACGAGCGCTTCTCGGGAGGCAACCCGAGCACTAACCCTATTTTTACATTTTTTATTTTTTATTTTTTAATTTCTTCCTTTTATTTTTCCTTTTAAGCACCTAACCATAAACTAACCAAAGAGCAGATTTCTAGGACACACGGCCTTACACACGGGCGTGCCCGTGGCCGTGTGGAAGCCAGGGGATGAACCATGGGCGTGCTAGTAGCCGTGCACGACTAGAGAAGAATTTCTTTTCCCAACACGGGCTGTGATACAAGGCCATGCCCGTGCTAACTACTCGTGCAAAGTTACTGACTTGTCGAGCACGGGGTACACACGCCCGTGCCCTACGTCCGTGTAAACTCACCGACTTGCATACCACGGGCTAAACACACCCGTGAAAAGTTACTGATTTGTCGAGCACGGGCGTGTCAGCTATAACACGGCCGTGGCTACCTTACCTGAACACACCCAAAAATTCAAAATCCCAAAACACAGGCTACATCTCTATTTAAACCTCATTCTCCCTTTTTCTAGTTCTCTTTCATTTTCCATTGTTTATTATTTTAATTTTATTTCCATTTTATCATTTTTCTTCATATTCTTTATGGTATTTAGATCTTTCTTAGGATACAATAAAATCAGACCGGTTGCTTCGAGGATTCAATTTTAAAAAGGTTCAAGATGCTTCCCCACGTTCACCTCCAATCCCATCCGGATTCTTTTCATTGACTTCATCCAAAATTCAGGAAGTTTCACTTCTCTCCCCATGTTATGATTTTTATGATTAATTTGCTATTATCCATCTTTGTACATTGAGGGCAATGTACATCTTAAGTGTGGGGGGTTAACTATAGTATTATCTGAAAATCCCTGATTATGCCTTGTTCAAAAGTAAAGTCTCTCATATTATGATTAGAATGAAATTTCCTATGATTTATGATCTTTGTTGATATGTTTTGGAATAAGTCATTGATAATTGTGCATTGATGATTAAATTTGAAGGATACTAGAGAATCAAGCATGATAAGTCTATTTTTCAGAATTAAAATTTTTAGGTTGTTTACCTGAATCTGAATATTACTTTGAAGTTTGAAATTTACGAGGTTGACATCAAAATACCCATAATTTTTGTGAGATTTTGAGCCTTTTAGAGCATACATTCTTTCATGCTCACTTTCTATTATGAGTGTGTCAACATTGATTTGTTATTCTAGAACTTGCCTCGATTATACATGTTGAGACCATACCTTTGATTTGATATACAGAGATGATAAAGGCACCTAGGTTTTAACCCACTCACTCCACTAAAAAGCCTACCTCCATAATTAACCCCTAGTGAACCCCATTTAAGCCTAACAACCCTTTTCATTGACTTACCTACTAACATTAACCCAAAACCCTTTGTATTTGTTATCACTGTTCTTTTTAACTACCCTTTTTGTCGAGATTTGATTTTGAGTAGTTACCTAACTATGTTCTCTATTTTAGTTGTTAAAGTTCGTTATTATTATAAATTTGTTCAAAAAAAAAGAGAAAAAGAAGAAGAAGAAGAAGCCCGTATTATTAGTTTTCAATTGATGTAATTATTTAGGATTAGTTCATTTTTCTAGTTAGGAAATTTTTCAGGTCAGTCTTGATACTAACCTCCTAATTCAGCCTTTATCCATACCCTTAACCTAAGCCCCGTTACAACCCTGCTAAAGACCTTTTGATTTGTGTATCATCTGATTTTACAGTGGTGGAGATTTGATTTTCATGCAAGCTTATGGGATTAACTTTTCATGTTTGACTTATTGAGTGCTTAATTTTGAACATTAAACACTTTGAGTGATTTGAGTGAATCTTTAGTGAGGATGTCAACTCTTGTCGATTTTGAATCAGACGTAACTATTTAGGTAAAGAAAAAAAGGCCTATGTTTTCATGCTATAAATGTATGACTTTGATTGTTTGAATCTTTAGGACTCTTTTGAGTTGAATTATCCATGTATGAATTATCTTTGACTTATGATAAAGCATGATTGATGAATTTTATGAATCAAGGAAGTTCGTATTAATTATGAGTCGAGAATTTTGCTTGAGGACAAGCAAAAGCTTAAGTGTGGGGTATTTGATAAACCGTAAAAGTAACATATTTTAATCCCATATTTAGCATACTTTTGGATGATTTATCCTTTGATTTATGTAAAAAGGTGCTCTTATTCTTTCTTTTCGTGTCTTATACTCAGGAAAGCACCCAAGGGTGAAAAGAACATAAAACGGGCTTAAAACGGACCAAATTGGGCCAAGAGAGAAATCGACACAGCCTGGCCCAAATACCACACGACCGTGCCTCATTAAAAGTCTGAACACGGCCTAGCCACGATTCACATGGGCGTGTGCCATGGCCGTGTCCATGTCGCTGGAAAGAGCAATTTCATTCGGGAAAGGACACTTGGAGGCAAAGAAACACATTCCAAAGCCTATTCAAACACCCTAGTAGGAATTCTACTTAAATTAGGAAACTTAGGGGCCAAGTAAGGCATCTCACAGTCTATATAAACACCCAAGGGGGCAACTTGAAGGGGGAGTTCGGCAGAAGCCGAAACGATCAAAAGCTAGGCCAATGAGCCAAGCCGAGAAGGTCAGAGTTAGGGAAAAACGCGAGGGTAGCCAGTTGATCCATCCCAAGAAGCCGGAATTATACTCAAGACGGCGAAATTCTCCTTCAATTCCTTCAGGGGGTTTTAGGATTTTCTTATGTTTTGTTTTATCTTTTCTCTTGCGATGTTTTGTTTAGTCATTATGAACTAAACCCCTCAGATACCTAAAGGGGATGAAACCTAGATGGATTTTATTATTTGATTTTTAAGTTATATGATAAACTACTTAGTTTGTTCTTAATTATGTTGTTTAATCCAAATCTGATGTGCTTGGGTGGAGGAAGAATAGACCCTGCTTAAGAGTAGATCTAACATAATTAAGCGGAGTTGATCGAACGCCTAGAGATAGGGTTACGAGATTTTGCCGGATTAGGGTGAAACCTAATATGGGAGTCCTTTGATCGATTTACTGCTATCCTAGGGGGTTATTATAAGCGAACGAGAGTTCCACTAATTAACCTAGGGTTAGATGTTATTCGCCTCGAGAGAGGGTTTAATATAGGTTAGGGAGTCTTACGGATCAAGCTAAGTAAAAGAAGTTACATAGTTTAGGGTTAATTAATAAGTGAAGTCTAGGTGGATTCTTCCTGAGGGTATCGTCGTAATCAACTGAGTTTTCCCTCGAAGTTATTTTCCTATTCGTCCTTTTTGTCTTTGTGTCCTTAGTTTAGTCTTCGTCAAAAGTAATCTTCACTCTAACTTTAAAGCTAAATAATAAAAAGAAAATGAGTATTAATACTTTTAATTCCTGTGGGTTCGATAACCGGTCTTGCCTAAGCTATACTACTATTCGATAGGTACACTTGCCTTAATATTGTTGTCAGAGTTAGTCTCCAGGTTTGATCATTCTTTTACAAATATTTAAAGCTTTGATTTGCAGCGATCAAGTTTTTCGCGCCGTTGCCGGGGAACTAAAATATTAGGAAAGCTTAATTTTTATTACTTTAGCCATTTTTTTCATTGCAATTTATTTTCATTATTATTTTCTATTTTTTATTTTTTTTTACTTTGCTAATTTTTCCTCTATTTTGCTTTTGGCAGATAATTTTAGTCTATAAAGAAGATGGCACTGAATAATTATCAATGGCAAGTCATGAGGACAATTCCTACTAAAGCAGCCAGTGCCTTCGACCTCGACGTGTTCACCAGGTTATCAACCCAGCTAGAGATGATGAATAAAAAGATCGATGGTTTGTGTAATCTCTCGCAGGTACACCTAGTAATGCAATATGACTCGAATCCAGGAGGCGTGGTGAATCCTGAGTACCCACCCTACAGATATGGCATGGAGAACAAACAAGTCCACTATATGGGTAACTACTCTAGACCTCAAAATAATTTTTATAATGACACTTATAATGCAGGTTGGAGGTACCATCCCAATTTCTCGTGGAATGATCAAAGTAGCCAAAGACAGGAACTTTATCCAGGTTTTCAACAACCACCTCACCAACAAGAAGATGAGTCAAACATTGAAGAGATGCTGACAAAATTCATGGCAAACATAGATACCCCTCTCCAATACACTGATGAAACATTTAAAAGTCAACAAACACAGGTTGAAGAGAACAAGAACCGATTAGAGGAAGTTACTAAGTCAGTAAGGGAAGCCACTAAAACAGTCAAACAACATGCAAAGTTAATGTGTGAACGACCGCAAGGACGTCTACCAAGTAACATTGAGATTAATCCAAAGGAGCAAATTCAAGCCATAGCAGCTCAGAAAAATGCAGAGATAGACGAACCCATTTGAAAACAAGAAGACAAGGTGGACGAAGGTAAGGTAAAGGTAACACAAGAAAGGCCAAAACCGGTAATTAAAGGGTACCAACCTCGCATACCTTATCCCGAAGCCATGAGAAGAGACGATACAGAAGAACAGTTCGATAAGTTTCTTAAACTACTAAAGAAATTACACATTAACCTACCTCTTCTTGAAGCTCTTTCGCAGATGCCAGACTCTAGAAAAATTTTTAGGGGAGCTGTTAACGAAAAAGCAAAGGATAGACGAGGAATCACAAGTGGAACTCAACGCAAAGTGCTCAGCAATGCTACAAAATAGACTTCCACAGAAATTAAAAGACCCAGGGAGTTTTACAATTCCATGTTTAATTGGTAGTTTAACTATTGATAATGCGTTAGCTGATCGAACGCCTAGAGATAGGGTTACGAGATTTTGCCGGATTAGGGTGAAACCTAATATGGGAGTCCGTTGATCGATTTACTGCTATCCTAGGGGGTTATTATAAGCGAATGAGAGTTCTGCTAATTAACCTAGGGTTAGACGTTATTCGTCTCGAGAGAGGGTTTAATATAGGTTAGGGAGTCTTACGGATCAAGCTAAGTAAAAGAAATCATAAAATTTAGGGTTAATTAATAAGTGAAGTCTAGGTGGATTCTTCCTGAGGGTATCGTCGTAATCAACTGAGTTTTCCCTCAAAGTTATTTTCCTATTCGTCCTTTTTGTCTTTGTGTCCTTATTTTAGTCTTCGTCAAAAGTAATCTTCACTCTAACTTTAAGGCTAAATAAAAAAAAGAAAGTGAGTATTAATACTTTTAGTTCCTTTGGGTTCGATAATCGGTCTTGCCTATGCTATACTACTGTTCAATAGGTACACTTGCCTTAATATTGTTGTTAGAGTTAGTCTCTAGGTTTGATCATTCTTTTATAAATATTTAAAGCTCTGATTTGCTGCGATCAGTAAGTAATGAATACAACTAAAGTGAGTAAGAGCAAAAATTTACAATAAAACTGTTTTGGGCAGCAGCAGTTACGTGAATTTGAAAAATCACCAAAAATAGTATAAATTGAATTATAAGTTGAATGAGATATTGATTTAAATCTTATGAAGTCTATTGTCAGATAAAAGAAACATAGAAAATAAAGGATTTGTATATTTTTAGATATTTAAATTCTTGTGAGACTGGTTCAGAATGATTACGGGATCCCCTGTTCTGCCTTGGAAAAATCATTAAACATTGTACAAAAATAATCATGGGATAAAATTTATATCCTTGAATTTTTTTAATGAGTCTATTTTCAAGAGAAACAAACGGTAACATTATTTGAGTTCTGTACAATGAGATAATTAAGTTTTAGTAAAGAAAGGTCGAAACCGTCAGACAACAGAACAAGGGATACTTTAATGAATAAACTGTATTAATTGGAAAGACCAAAAATTCTAAAAACTTCATGGTATGAAGATATGTGAGTCTAGTTTCACGAAAAATTAGCGGTTTGTAATTTGGAGCTCTGTAGCTCAAGAAATAAATAATTTAGCGACAACGATTCAAGTAGACAAGTTAATGTGAACATGAGTAACAAGGTATAAGCATGTGAGTTAATGATTGTATCAATTTGAGAACTTGTTGTGAGGATTTGTCATGTTGAAGCTTTGGTAAGGCTACAAATGAGTAAGTTGGGAAGTAAGAACTTAGCATTATTTATGCAAGTTATGACAGCTTAGTAGTAAGCTAAATTCATTGCTAATGCTATTATTTTTTCATGTGAACTTACTAAGCTTTATAAGCTTACCCCTTTTCTTTCCCATGTTACAGAGTCCTATTAAACAAGCTCGGGTTGGAGGTCATTGGGGATTGCTTCACACTATCAAGCTATCTATGGGTATCTTTACTTATAAATGATTTAAGTTATGGCATGTATAGGGGCTTGACTAAGTCATTTTATATATGTGTTAATTAATTTGACCAAATGCATTGTTAAGTCTGGTAATGCCTCGTACTCAATTCTGGCGTAGGATACGGGTAAGGGGTGTTACAATGTAAATCTCCTCATCAAGATCTCCATTTAGAAAAGTTGTTTTAACATTCATTTGATGAAGTTGTTTTAACATTCATTTGATGAACTTCTAGATTCCGCAAAGTTGAAATGGCAAGTATCATCCTTATAGAAGTTATTCTTGATTCAAGAGAAAATGTATCAAAGTAATCAATGCCTTCCTTTTGTCTATAACCTTTTATAACCAATCTGGCCTTGTACTTATCAATTGTCCCATCCGTTTTTTTTTTTTTTTGAAAATCCATTTAGAATTTAGTGGTTTAATTCCCTAAGGTACATCCACTAACTCCCACTATGATTTTTCATGATGGAATCAATTTCACTCTTGATAGCATCTTTCCAAAAAATGTTTCTAGATGAGCATATAACTTCATTATAAGTTTGAGGTTCAGTCCAAAGGACTTTTCCACCCTTGCCCTTTTACTTCTTATTGGTTTTGCCTCGACTTCAACTTCTTGTTGAAATTCTTAACTCTCAATAGTCTCTGAAATTCGTTTTGTTGAACTTGACCCATCTTCCCTAGTATTATAATGGAATATATTTTCCAAGAATAAGGCATTTTTAGATTCCAATATCGTATTCTTGTGAATTTTAGAATTCTTTGATTCATGTACAAGAAACCGATATGCATTGTTGTGGCGTGCATAACCAATGAAAATACAATCTATCATTTTAGGACCTATTTTCATTTGCTTCGACAAAGGAACCATTACCTTTGCAAGGCAACCCCACACTTTCAAGTAGTTGTAGGAAGGTTTCATGCCCTTTCATAACTCATATGGTGTCTTGTTCTTTTTCTTGTGGGGCACCTTATTTAAAAGGTAATTCGTTGTTAAAACAGGTTCCCCCCACATGTTTTGTGACAACCCAGAACTTCCTAGCATTGCGTTCATCATTGAGAAGAGTATGGTGGTGTCACTTCATGAATAATACTATGTTGTGCATAAAATTTACCAAATGGTTCAAAATATTCACCACTACGGTCACTTTTCACCCTCTTCATTCTTTTATTAAGTTGGGTTTCAACTTCATGCTTATAGAGAACAAATTTCTTTATAGCTTCATCTTTGATTTTAAGTAAATATGCATAGCAATATTTTGTAAATGAAGGTAATAAAATATTTATTCCCTCCTCTAGTTTAATTAAACTTTAAGTCACAAATATCACTATGTATTAGATCAAGTGATTCAGTATTTCTTTCAACATATTGAAATGAAGACCTTGTTAGTTTGGCCAAAACTCACATTTCACAGTTATAATTATAAATAATGTGAAATGAAGGAATGTGCTCTAAGTTAATTAATCGACATAAAGTATTAGAATTAACATGTCCGAGCCAACCATTCCATAAATCAAATGACTCAAGTATATAAACAGAAGAAGAAGTATCATTCTTTTTCATAGTATTAGCTTTTACATAGATAGCATTAAGTTTCCACATATCATTTAATACATATCCCCTTCCCACAAATGTTCCCCCTTTTGACAAGACTAACTTATAGGATTCAAATACCATCCTAAAGCCATGCATACTTAGGAGGGTCCCAGAGACAAGATTCTTGCGTATGCTAGGCACATACAATAAATTTTGAAGTTTCAACTCTTTTCCAGAAGTCAACTTCAAAATCACAGTGTTTTCCCCTTGATCTTGGAAGTTACAGCGTTGCCCATATAAAGATTCTCCCCTTTCTCACAAGGAACCAACTCAACAAAGGAGTCCTTGTCACAGTAAATATGGTGTGTGGCACCAATGTCAAGCCACCATTCTCTTAAATTTGGTTCAACCAAGTTGACTTCAGAAATCACAACGTAGAGATCAAGATTAGATACTTCCTTAGAAATATTTTCCACAACATTGGCCTCGTTTGTTCTGACCCTCTTTTGAAGCCTACAACCGGATGACTTGTGTCTCATCCTATTGCAATTAATGCATTTCCTTGGAATTTTGGCTTCTTAAAGAATCGTATTTTGGTCCTAGTTTAGACCCAGTCTGAGAATGTTTTCCTTTCTTGGGGTCCTTCTTGACTTCCACTACGATTTCCTTGGCAAAGTTAGGATTGGTTGCTTTGTTTAGCCTTTTACTTGCATCTTAATTGTCTTATTCAATTTGTAGTCTAACAATCAGATGTTCCACTGTCATTTCCTTTCTCTTATGCTTAAGATGGTTCTTGAAGTCATTCCAAGCAGGGGGAAGTATTTCAATAATGGCTGCCACCTGAAAGGATTAACTTATATCCATCCCTTCTTCGAGAATACCATGAATGATCAGTTGGAATTCATGCACCTGATTTACAACAACTTTAAAATCAACCATTACAAAGTTTAAAAACTTAGTGATCGACTGTTTAATGTCACAGCAATAATGTGCAAGCATACACTGTCGATGCAAGTATAGTAGACAGATATGAGTTTGTCGGATAACAATCCCACGAGGATGGTTGTCTTTTTTCTATCAATGTCAGTGCAATAAATAGATAGAAATGAGATAAATTGTAAGAGTAGTTTTTGAAGCAATAACTTGAAAACAATAAGATAAAATATGATAATCATAAACTTGGATCCCCAAAGTGAATATTCAACAGAATACTAAGTGCTCACAAGGTATAAAAGGATAGGTGTTGTCGATGCATTAAATTGCAATGAATATCTTACCAAGCTTCACTTCTATATTTAATATAAGATTTAAACATGCAAATTAACCACACCTTCCGATGATGGCAATGGAACACTATTAGGAAGAAGTGGATTAAATTTCTCTAATCCTCAAGCAACTTCTGATGTCATGCTTGTTAGCTTGAACTATCGCTACACTTTCCGGTGTCAGTGACCGTAATAACACTTCCATGCTAAAAACATTCAAACCCAAAGATTAAAAGTAAAATCAAGATTGAATAAAATAACATTTAACCCAGAAAACATGTGTACTTCCGTACAAACATGAAATAGAAAGTAATCACCATCGTTTAGAAAAGAAATATAAAAGAAACAAGTAGAGAATACTATTCCTAGACAATCTAGACTTGAATCTCTCCATTCCTACTTGGGTCGCACTCAGGGCTCCTAGTCAGGAGATGATCTACATCCCTTTCACGTTGGTTCACCCTAGGAGACTTAAGCCGCCATAGCCGAAAAGCTTCAAAAGATAGGTTGAAGAAGATAATACCCCTCAAAAAGCCTCCCTTTTTTTTTCCTTTTCATGTGAATATTTATATTCTTCCAAATAGCACAAGTGTCCTTTTTTCAAGTATCATGCTGCCTCTATACGTACAAGTTGGTTATACCAGATTGGACAGCAAACATATTTTTGTTCTTATCCGGACAGCTGCCAAGTGCGGCGACAATTTTGGGCGCAATCTGGAAATACTCATGCAGCGACATCGGTACCAAAACATGACAAGATCAAGGATAAATAGGCTAAGATCCATTGAGTTATAGAATGCAATTAACTGAACTGAAAATGCTAAAATATGTGCTAAAGATAACTAAATGGGGATAAATTAAATGTAACAGCCCATTTTCGATAAAATCTGTAATGCCCCAACTTTTGGGCCGAGAAGAAATGGGCTTCGCATATCGAAGGGATTGGAATTTAGTTGTGCATATGAATAACATAAAAGTATGTCTGCTTTGGTGGTTAAGGGTCCTGAGAAGTATTGGAGAAGTCTTGGGTTCAAACTTGGGCTTTAGCAAAAATTTTGGTTTTAAGTGGATAAAACCCTGGATGCTTGGATGTTGGCCTTTTAAATTTTTGAGATTAAAAAGAGACACAAAAGAACTTGTAGTCCAGTGGTAAGTGACGCCAATGGTGGTATAGGAGGACTGGTTCTAGCATTTGTAAAAGTTTTATTTTTGCTTCTAAGTGAACCCTTGGTGATTAGAAGTAGATCTTATAGTTAATTGTGGTTAAGAAGTGACATAAGAAAGCCTGTGGTCTAATGGTTGTGGCGTCATTAAGGTTGCAAGGGAGCCTGGGTTCAAGTCTTGGCTCTTGCAATTTATTTCGGTTTTTCTTTTAAAGGAACCTAGACCTTGGTCTTTAGACCTCTTAATTAAATGAAGGTAAAATGTGACACAATGAGCCTGTTAGTGTAGTGGCAAGATGGCGCTACATGTGTGGCAAGGAGTCTAAGGTTCGAGGCATGGCATGCGCAATTGTATGTTTATTTTGATGCTTTAGCTGGGGAGGTGTTGGAACTGGACTGGAACTCTGCAAAGGTGGTTGGAGACTTGGTCATCAAGTTTGAATGAATTTGAATGGGAGGTTGAGAGCAAATCAAGGAGAAATCTGTGGAGATTTCTAAGGAATTGGAATGTGAGCGGAGTCTTGGCCGAGTGAGGAAGCTTGAGTAGGGAAAATTCGGCTAGGGGCTTTCATTGGGTGCGTTTTCGGTAATTGGGAAGAGTGTAGAAGCTGAATTCCTTCTCTGTTGTTTGGGAGTTTCTCTTTTTTTGTTTGGGGTTTTGCACTTTTGACCACTCATGTCTTTTTCCTTTTCAGTTCTCTTTTGCCGAAACACATAAACAAGTGCTAAATTCTCCTTGAAACCCTTCTTTTCTTTGCACATTCTTCTCTGCCATTTTGGCATACGTCCTTTTCTCCTTGGAACTAGATCGAATTATGTTCATCTGTTCCCTCTTCTCCCTTTATTCTCCTAGGCCAAATACCAGTCACCTTCATCTGGTTTCGATTTCTTATCAGGGTGAACCGAATCTTTTTCTTGATAGTTTTGTGGTGACCAATTCTCCGTTCTCTTTCCCTCTCTGTTTTGATTCTGCAACGGCTCTGTTAATCGGTAAGTCTCTCGATTCCTTTTAGTACTCTCTTTTACTACTTAAGCCTATGGTGCGATCCCTTATGACCGCTTCCTCTCCTGTATATGTCCTCTCGGGTTTTAGAACTTCCGATGAGTGAAGAGGGTGCTAGTAACAAAGTGATGGCACAGGTACCGGTTGAGGTTGAGCGTGTAGCCTCTACTCCCAAGTTTAAGAGGCGTACAGTGTCGACTATTCGGGACTTTCCGCTGGGATGCGGAAGGGTGGCTGCACCAAACTCTGGTTCGAGTCGGCAAATCACAGTTGACCGATCGAGTCAAGGCAAGTGGTAGCCGATCCTTCGACTAGGGGGTTTTGTTAATGTTCTTTTAACTCTGTTGACAAGTGATTAACTATTGTTATGTTTGAATAGGTTCCGGCGCGCGGGAATTCTTAGTACTCTATGTGATCAGGTGTGTAACAATACCTTTATTCGATAGTTGGCGAGAAAGCCTGCAGAGTGTCTCTAACCACACTCCTTCTGATCGTAGACCGAAAAACGCCGAAAATTCGAAGTATCGACGAATGATGCCACACAGGCGTGCGATCGCACGTGTGGTGGACTAAGCCCACGAATATGGGCGTAAGATGGTTGAGGCCACCATGAGCGTTCTCATGGGCTTAGGTCGTTCTGGGCTGCGAAATGGGTCGTGTGGGCCCAATGGGCCTGTGGGCCCCACACGGATTAAATTTGCATATTGTGGTAAATGTTAGACCGAGCCGTGTAGTCCACTGGGCTGGTGGGCCCCACACGGATAAAATGCATGTTATATGGTTTCTATTGGTTTGAACTGTGCTATTCATATAGCCGAGGCTATTTTTGGACTAATTGGGCCTCATGAGCGTGTGGGCCCACTTGGGCCGAGTAATGGGCCTTAGGCCCATTTACACTGTTGTGACTGTTTAGGTTACTTAAGCCACTCGAGGCTACGGTGGACCTTCTGTTGGGTCGCTGAGACCCCCGTTTTGTAAAGTTACCGGGTTTGGGGTGTTGCAAAATCGAAACAGTAGTTCCGGGACCACAGATCCGAGTCCAGAAAGAAAAATCATTTTAATACTATTTTATGATCTATAGTATGATAATAAAAATTTCGTAAAAAAATTATCGATTACATGTTTCATTTGATAAAGGACCAAATTGCAAAAAGTGCAAAAGTTGAGTTCTAATAGCTAAAGGGAATAAATAGCTATACAACTCTAAATTGGAGGTCCTTACATGGTAATTAAACCATTAAAAATGCTTAGTTGTTAAGGATGATGATTCATCTATGGAAAATAAAATAAAGAAAAGGATGAAAATGGAAAGATGAAAAAGAAATTGGTGGTAAATTAATTAAATAACAAAATATCATCATTTTATGTCATCTTACTCCCCAAAATGCATGGAAACCCTATGAAAGAGAAAGAAAGCTTTATTGGCTAATTAGGTAAGTATTCATGTCCCATTTTTAGTAATTTTTATATTTTTGAGATCGGGATAACATAATCTAGCTATTTTGGGGATCAATTTTTAAAGTTATCAAAGTTTGAAAATTTTTCCATGGATGAATATGTTGAAATTTTGAAATTTATGGTAGAATATTAAAGGTTGTTGATAAATAAACAACTTTTGCAAAGTGAATTTTGATGAAAACATGATTTAGGGACTAAATTGAAAAGTTGTAAAAATCATGGAAAAATTCTGAGTTTTATGAAATACATGAGCTGTAAATGTTACATGCAAAAAATTTTTAGGCTTGGAACAAGGATTAAATTGCATGAATTTCATTTTCCGAGCCTAGCGACGAAATTGTCATTAATTAAAAGTTTAGGGGCAAAATGGTAATTTTTCCTAAGATGTGAATTGGACTGAATTGAGTTTAAATTGTATTAAATTGATGATAAATTTACTCGTATGGATCCGAATAGACAAAATTCGGAGTTAGAACGAGGAAGAGAGGAAAATGTCGGATTAGGAGATTTTACGTACACGAACATTTGTCGAGGTAAGTTCGTGTAACTAAATTTTGTATATTTATATGTTTGAATTAGATGTTTTGTATGTGAATTGTATAAATATCATATATGTATGACATGAAAATATATCCGACAAAGCCCGATAAATGATAATGCCCGATAAATGATAAATGATAAAAATGTTACTTTTATGTTTGAAATGAATGAGGAATGTGTTTATTTGAATTATATGAATTTTATAGATTTATGAAATAATCACATGTTTGATAAGGGCTGAAAAATGTTAAATCCCATTTGAATAAATGAAAATCGATGGATACGTGATTTCCCCTATTGAATGAGGTCTTGCATTTGTTGCTTACAGGATTTAGCTCGGACGAGTAATCCTATTGACCTCATTACAGAAATGATTTAGCCTGGACTGGTAATCCTGATATAAGCCCTCTTAAGCATATGTTATAGATAGGATTTAGCCCAGATGGGTAATCTTGATTAAGCTCTTACGAGCATATGTTGGAAACAAGATTTAGCTTGGACAGGTAATCCTGTTATATGATATGTGGCTCGAGAGTGTGCTTTCTGATTAAGTTCCTTAATGGGTACCCCTGAATATGAATTGATGGATCTGATTTGTACACCTCGAGTTTAATACTTGTTTATCCATCGATATTTCAGATAAATTCAACAGGAAAAATCCTGACATGAGAGGATATGAATAAGAAATGAATTATTACACGTATTTGCCTAAAATACATAAAAATGATGATATATGATAATTGATATATGAAAACATGAGATGATGATATTTTTACATAGAATTTATTTGATGAATATGTTCATCCTTGATTATAGAATTGTACACCTTGAGTGTCCTACTTGTGTGACATTGATATTTCGAATGATATGAGTAAAGTTCTGACATGAAATAATCTGAACTTGAGATGAATTATTATGAAAATATACTTGTAATATAAAGATATGATTTATACATATTAAATGAATATGTGAAGTGGAAAGAATATTGATAAACCGTAAAAGTAACATATTTTAAGCCCACATTTAGTATGCTTTTGGATGAATTAAGCCTCGATTTATATAAAAAAGGTGCTCTTAATCCTTTGTTTTCATGTTTTATACCCAGGAAAGCACCCGAGAATGAAAAGAACGTAAAACGGGCCCAAAACAGAGTAAATGGGCCATATCACAAAATCCACACGGCCTGGGCCCAAGATCACACGGACGTGCCCCCGTCCTACTAGAACATGGTCGTCTCCCGATTCACACGGCCGTGTCTCATTCAACAGGATTGAACACGACCTAGCCATGACTTACACGGGCGTGTGCCATGACCGTGTCCCTGTCGCAAGAAAGAGCAATTTCATTCGGATTTGGATACTTAGGGGCGAAGAAACCTATTTCAAAAGCCTATATAAACCCCCTAAGTATTACATAAAAGAGGGCGGTTAGCTAGGCCAAGGAGCCGAGCCAAAAAAGTCAGATTTGTGGGAATCACTCGAAGATAGCCAGTTGATCCATCTCGAGAAGCAGGAATTATACTAAAAACAGCGGATCTTTTCTTCAATTCCTTCAGGGGGTTTTAGGGATTTCTTATGTTTTGTTTTATCTTTTCTCTTGAGATGTTCTCTATTATTATTATGAACTAAACCCTTCAGATACCTGAAGGGGATGAAACCTAAGACAGATCTTATTATTGTTTTCTGAACTATATGATAAATATTTGATTTGTTCTTAATTATGTGTTCTTAATTCTTCTGTTGATATTTTCGGGATATTAATTCAAGTATGATGTGCTTAGGTGGTGGAGCAAAAGTCCCTGCTTAAGAGTAGATCTAGCATAATTAAGCGGAGTTGATCACACACCTAGAGATAGGGTGACGAGATTTTGCCGGATTAGGGTGAAACCTAATATGGGAGTCCATAGATAGAGTTAATGCGATTCTAAGGGTTTTAATTAGAAAGAGATTTCAATTAATCAACCTAGGGTTAGACGTTATTCGCTCGAGAGAGGGTTTAATATAACTTAGGGAATCTTACGGATTAGGTCAAGTGAATACATCGCCTGGTTCAATGTTAGATAACAAGTGAAGTCTAGGTGGATTCTTCCTAAGGGTATCGTCTTAATCAACTGAGTTTTCCCAACAGTATTTTCCCCAATTCATTCTTTTTTGTCTTTGCGTCTTTAGTTTAGTTGATAGTTAAATTTAGATTAGATAACCATTCACTTAATTCTTAGGCTAAATAATAGAAAGAGAGTTAGTATTAGTACTTTTGGTTCCTTTGGGATTCGATATTCTGGTCTTGCCTAAACTATACTATTGTTCGATAGGTGCGCTTGCCTTAAAATCATTGTCAGAGTTAGTTTCTAGGTTCGATCATATTTATTATAAATTCTAAAGCTCTGATTTCGACGATCAAGTTTTTGGCGCCGTTGCCGGGGAACTGAAATATTAAGAAAGCTTAATTTTTATTACTTTAGCCATATTTATTTTAATTTTTTGCAATTAAATTTTATTTTTTTTTCTAAATTTTCTTTCTTCTTTCTTTTGTCCCTTTTAGGTACCTCTAGTTTATGACTAGAAGGAACCCGACAAGACCTTTACTTTACGACAATGATATTGAAGGTACTATTCGCAAAAATCGTAAAGAGATAAGGCGAAGCCTAAACTACATAGACGAAGAGCAATAAGCCGAAATAAATATTACGGAAGAAATGGCTGAGAATAATCCGTCACCTCCAGAGATGGCCGAACGTCATGCTCCACGTACTATGTATGATTATGCTAAACCTAGTTTAACAGGAACTGAGTCTAGTATTGTTAGGCCTACTATTACTGCAAATAATTTTGAACTGAAACCTAACACTATACAAATGATACAACAGTTTGTTCAGTTTGATGGTTTGCAGGATGAGGATCCTAACACACATTTAGCAAATTACCTAGAATTTTGCGATACCTTCAAGATAAATGGCATTTCTGATGATGTCATCCGTCTTCGGTTATTTCCCTTTTCCCTGAGAAATAAAGCCAAACTGTGGTTACATTCTCTTCCACGAGGATCAATCACTACATAGGATCAAATGACCGAAAAATTTTTATTAAAATATTTTCCACCGGCCAAAACAGCCAAGTTAAGGAATGATATCTCTTCTTTTGTGCAGATGGATTTAGAGACACTTTATGATGCTTTGGAGAGATACAGAGATTTGTTGAGAAGGTGGCCACATCACGGATTACCTTTGTGGCTAGAGGTCCAAACTTTTTATAATGGTGTGAACCTTTCAACAAGGCAACTAATCGATTCAGCTGCCGGTGGAACCCTGAACAACAAAACTCCTGAAGCAGCCTACGAGTTGATAGAGGAGATGTCACTGGATAACTATCAGTGGCAAGTTACAAGGACAAGGCCAGCTAAAGCAGTCGGAGTTTTCAACTTTGATGCAGTGACCGCGTTATCAAATCAGGTGGAATTGTTACATAAAAAATTGATGGCTTCTATGGTTCTTCGCAGGCACATCCAGTAATGCAGTGCGACGCAAGTGAAGGAGTGGTGAATCCTGAGTACCCACCCTACGGACAGCGCATGGAGAGCGAACAGATGAACTATATGGGTAATAATTTTCGATCTAACAATAACCCTTATAGTAATACTTATAACCCAGGTTGCAAGAACCACCCCAATTTCTCATGGGGCAGTCAAAGAAATCAAAGATCACAACCATCCCAAAACTTCCAACAACAGCCCTACCCACAGGAAAAGAAGCCGAACCTTGAAGAGGTCCTGACAAACTTCATAACAGCCTCAGAAACACGTTTCCAAAAGGTAGAAACAAAACTTGAGGCATTGTCATAAGAATTCAAGGATCAATTCGGGCAACTTGCTAAGTAGATTTCTGAGAGACCACAGGGGAGACTACCGAGCAACACCGAGACTAACCCAAGGGAGCAAGTTCAAGCTATAACAGCTCAAGATAGTGAAGGGTTAGACGCGTCTAATTCAGAACAAAAGAAGATGGTAGAAAAAGATACGGTTGAAGTCAATAACAAGTCGAAACTGGTAATCAAAGAGTACAAACCTCGCATACCATATCCCCAAGCAATAACGAAAGACTACACAGAGGAACACTTCGGTAAGTTTCTTAAACTTTTAAAGAAATTACATATTAACTTACCATTTCTTGAAACTCTTTCGCAGATGCCAGATTCTAGGAAATTTTTAAAGAAGCTTTTGACAAATAAGCGAAAGATAGACGAGGAATCACATGTGGAACTGAACGCAGTGTGCTCAGCAATGTTGCAAAATAAACTACCACAGAAATTGAAAGATCCAGGGAGTTTTACAATTCCATGCTTAATTGGTAGTTTAACTATTGATAATGCGTTAGCTGATTTAGGGGCAAGCATAAATGTAATGCCTTATAAATTGTTTAAACAACTAGGTTTAGGGAAACCCAAACAAACTAGGATGAGCATTCAACTAGCTGATAAAACTATTAGAGTTCCTAAGGGAATAATTGAAGATGTACTTGTGAAGATTGACAAATTCGTATTCCCGGTAGACTTTGTCGTTTTAGACATGGATGAGGACAACACGATCCCCCTAATTTTAGGACGACCATTCTTAGCAACTGCCAGAACTAAAATCGATGTTGATGCAGGCAAACTTATTCTCTGTGTAGGTGACGAAACAGTCACTCTTCAAGCCCTCGATTCCGCTAGAACATCGAAGAACCAAGGTGAGAGAGTCAATCTATTGATAACCATTTGGTTAACCCTTCTTTTTAGGAAGCACCACAAAAGGACACAATTGAACCCGATTCTAAACCCTATGCCAACAAAGATATAACTCACGAGGAACAAGGGATTTAGATCAATGAAATAAAAGAGGGGAAGAGGCATCTTAAAAAAGAACTAGGAATACCCGAACCAGAACCAAAGCCACCCTAAGAAGCACACGAGTTCAAAATTGGAGATCAGGTATTTCTAGATAAAGTAGATCCACGAGTGCCCCCTCCTGATCCTAACACCAGCAAGGAAATCCCTTTCAAGGTAATCGATGTTTTTCCGTACGGAAGAGTCGAGGTAAGTAACCCTATTTTTGGCACTTTAAGAATAAATGCTGCTCGTCTTACACTTTATCATGATAAAGGAGCTGCTAGCATGAGGAAGGACTACCAACTCCTAAAACCACCATGAATAGGCGAATAAGAAATAAGTCTAGCTTAAGACTATAAATGAGCGCTTCTCGGGAGGCAACCCGAGTACTAACCCCATTAACTTTTACATTTTTATTTATCTTATCTATTGTATTTTATTCTTTCTTTTTATCACTTAACTTTAAACTAACCAAGGGTACAGATTTCCAGGCCAAACGGCCTTGCACACGGCCGTGGCCGTGACCGTGTGTACCTCAAGAATCTTTGTACTAACATGGCAGAGGCGGTACGAATCAGACTCAACTAATTTTTGAAGTTCACGGACCCAACCACTCCAACACGGGCACCGACAAAATCCCACGGCTGTACGACGCGACCGTGGTCGACACTGACTTCTTAAAAATGGGCATGGCAATCCGTAAAA
The DNA here is from genome assembly GCA_005393395.2 of Gossypium australe. Classification (NCBI taxonomy): domain Eukaryota; kingdom Viridiplantae; phylum Streptophyta; class Magnoliopsida; order Malvales; family Malvaceae; genus Gossypium; species Gossypium australe. The sequence continues at coordinate 44,072,657 of CM016625.1, read as the reverse complement.
CGGGCGTGGGTGAATCAACATGCCTAGACACACGACCGTGCGAGGCGACCGTGTGAAGAGACACGCCCATGGTCCAGGGGCGTGGGGGAACATCAGACTCCAAAACTCTATTTAAACCACCCCTCCCATTCTTCCCACACCCATCCTCTTTTCTTCCTTTTTCTCCCTTCTCCATAACAAAGTCTCCAAACTCTTGAGCTACACATATCCATGACGAAGAAGCGGAAGAAGGCAAGCGTAGTCTCCTCAAGTTCATGCCGGCCGCTTCATCCAAACAACAAGCCAAGGGTCTTTGAGACCATTTAGATTCTATTTTTCTTTTCTCTTTTTCTTCAATTTCCTTCCCTTTGACAATCTTATGCTTAATTTAGTTTAATATATTTTAGTTTCTTAGTGTCAGGTTCAAAAGGCTGCTAGGGAATCACCACGACCACGACCATAACCACTCCACTTCCACCACCGCCAGCACCTCCGCAACCTTAGAGGTCACACCCACCTCGCGAACCAATGGACTCCTCGGTCCATCCACCTTTTCTTTTAACTCTATTTTATTTTATATTTTCCTTCTCTTTAGTTTTCTTGTCTTTAGTTATATATTTAGTTTATTTTAAATGTGTCTTAATAATCCCTGGCTAATTCTTCACGAGCTCCCCAATTTCTTCATCTAGCGCAAAGCTCGTTAGTAACTGCCACAACAAAAAATGACACCTCCAACGTATTCTACACATCCTCCAAGGAATCCATCCATAATTCAGGGAGTGTCACTTTTTCCCCTCTCTTTTGATTATCTAATAACTGATATTATCTATCTTTGTACATTGAGGGCAATGTACATCTTAAGTGTGGGGGGTAAAAGTGCCTAACTTTCTGCATTATTCTCAAATCCCTGAATTTAGTCTTGTTTTTAAGTAATTTCCTCATATTACTAATTAAGATGAAATTTCTGATGATTTATGATTTTTATTGACATGTTTTTTAGTAAGTCATAGTCAATTGTGCATTGATGATTGAAATTTTAAGATACTAGAGAATCAAGCATGATAAGTCTATTTTTTCAAAATAAAAAATCCTCTAGGTTGTTAACCTAAATTTGAATATTACTTTGAAATTTGAAATTTACAAGGTTGATGTCAAAACACCCATAATTTTTTGTGAGATTTTGACCCTTAAAGAGCATATATCCTTTTCCTTGCTCACTTTTTGATTATGAGTGTATTAACATTGATTTGTTATTCTAGAACTTGCATCGATTATACATGTCGAGACCACACCTATGATTTGATATATCGAGATGATAAAGGCATCTAGGTTTTAACCCACTTACTCTACTAAAAGCCTACCTTCATAATTAACCCCTAGTGAACCCCGTTAATCTTAACAAACCCTTTTTATTGACTCACCCACTAATATTACCCCAAAACCCTTTGTATTTTTATCACCATCCTCTTTGACTCCCTTTTTGTCAAGATTTGATTTTGAACATTTGCCTGATTATGTTCTATATTTCAGTTGTAAAAGTTCTTTCCTATTATTTGACTTGTTCTAAAAAAAAGAAGTATATTCATTATTAGCTTTGTGATTAGGTGAGCTTATGTATTAAATTCCAATTATTGAAGAAGAGGCTCGTATTAGAGTATTATCAATAATAGTATTATTAGTTTCCAATTGATGTAATTATTTAGGATGAGTTCATTTTTCTAGTTAGGTAAATTGTCAGGTCAATCTCGATTCTAACCTTCTAATTCAGCCTTTATCCACACCTTTAACCCAAGCCTCATTACAACCCCGTTAAAGACCTTTTTGATTTGTGTATCATCTCATTTTATAGTGGTGGAGATTTGATTTTCGTGCAAGCTTATGGGATTAACTCTTCATTTTTGACTTTTAAGTGCTTAATTTTGAACCTTAAACACTTCGAGTGATTTGAGTGAATCTTTTGTAAGGATGTCATTCCTTGTCGGTTTTGAATTAAAGGTAATTATTTAGATAAGGGGAGACACCTACGTTTTTGTGCTACAAATGTATGACTTTGATTGATTGAATCTTTAGGACTCTTTGAGTTAAATTATCCATGTATAAATTATCTATGAATTATGATGAGACATTGTCGATAGGAATTATAAATTATGGAAAGTTCGTTTTAATTGTAAGTTGAGAATTTTGCTTGAGGACAAGCAAAAGCTTAAGTGTGGGGGTATTTGATAAATTGTAAAAGTAACATATTTTAAGCCCACATTTAGTATGCTTTTGGATGAATTAAGCCTCGATTTATGTAAAAAGGTGCTTTTAATCCTTTGTTTTCATGTTTTATACCCAGGAAAGCACCCGAGGATGAAAAGAACGTAAAACGGGCCCAAAACTGAGTAAATGGGCCATATCACGAAATCCACACGGCCTGGGCCCAAGATCACACGGCCGTGCCTCCCGTCCTACTAGAACACGGCCGTCTCTCGATTCACACGGTCGTGCCTCATTCAACAGGATTGAACACGGTCTGGCCACGACTTACACGGGCGTGTGCCATGGCCGTGTCCCTGTCACAGGAAAGAGCAATTTCATTCGTATTTGGATACTTAGGGGCGAAGAAACCTATTTCGAAAGCCTATATAAACTCCCTAAGTATTACCTGAAAAAGGGCGGTTAGCTAGGCCAAAGAGCCGAGCCAAAAAAGTCAGATTTGTGGGAATCACCCGAAGATGGCCAGTTGATCCATCTCGAGAAGCCGGAATTATACTCAAAATGGCAGATCTCTCCTTCAATTCCTTCAGAGGGTTTTAGGGATTTCTTATGTTTTGTTTTATCTTTTCTCTTGAGATGTTCTCTTTTATTATTATGAACTAAGCCCTTCAGATACCTGAAGGGGATGAAACCTAAGACAGATCTTGTTATTGTTTTCTGAACTATATGATAAATACTTGATTTGTTCTTAATTATGTGTTCTTAATTCTTGTGTTGATATTTCCGGGATATTAATTCAAGTATGATGTGCTTAGGTGGTGGAGCAAAAGTCTCTGCTTAAGAGTGGATCTAGCATAATTAAGCGGAGTTGATCGCACGCCTAGAGATAGGGTGACGAGATTTTGCCGGATTAGGGTGAAACCTAATATGGGAGTCCATAGATAGAGTTAATGTGATTCTAGGGGTTTTAATTAGAAAGAGATTTCAATTAATCAACCTAGGGTTAGACATTATTTGCTCGAGAAAGGGTTTAATATAACTTAGGGAATCTTACGGATCAAGTCAAGTGAATACATCGTCTGGTTCAGTGTTAGATAACAAGTGAAGTCTAGGTAGATTCTTCCCAAGGGTATCGTCTTAATCAACTGAGTTTTCCCAACAGTATTTTCCCCAATTCATTATTTTTGTCTTTGCGTCTTTAGTTTAGTTGATAGTTAATTTTAGATTAGATAACCATTCACTTAATTCTTAGGCTAAATAATAGAAAGAGAGTTAGTATTAGTACTTTTGGTTCCTTTGGGATTCGATATTCCGGTCTTGCCTAAACTATACTACTGTTCGATATGTGCGCTTGCCTTAAAATCATTGTCAGAGTTAGTTTCCAGGTTCGATCATTTTTATTATAAATTCTAAAGCTCTGATTTCGACGATCACATATGTGTTTGGGATTCTGAGTTTTGTTAAGCCCATATATATCTCTTGATGTTATTATAGAATATATGACTAACAAGGGCAATGAGGATATGTGTAGGGCTTGAGATCAAATTGATTGAATGTGCCTTAAATGTTTATCTTGAAAAAGAATAAATGGTAAGCTAAGTACCATGTTTTACGAACTTACTAAGCATTGTATGCTTAGTTTTATTTTCTTATTTTATAGTAAATCGGAAGCTCGTTGGATTGAAAGCTTGGCGGAGATCACTCACACTATCCATCGGCCCATTTTGGTACATATGGTAAATCAATTATGGTTATAATGGCATGTATAGGTTAATTAACCATATTTATATGTAAATGGTTTATTGTAATCTACCCATTGGAATGGCTAGTAAAGATTTATTTTGGCAAAAATTATAAAGTATATCCTAGTGAATATCCATGTGTTTAGTGTGGTTGATTAAATTATGTTAACATATATGTTCACAAAAGGGTAAGATTATAAACATGAATGCATGAAATGATGTACCATGTTAGATGTTAGATTCAATTTGGTTATGATGCATGAATTGGTTGGTATATGAATGTAAGTTTTTGGTGTAGGTTATTGGCAAAGTTTTGGGTGAGAAATAAATCTAGAAATGGCTCTATTTTGTCCACACGGATAGGCACACGAGCGTGTGTCTTGACCGTGTGTGACACACAATCATGCATATGGGCGTGTAATCTGGCTGTGTGTCCCCTGCATCTTAAAATTTGAGAAACAGAATGCTCAGAATTGAGCACACGGGCAGAGATACGGACGTGCGACCTGACCGTGTAAAACCTGTACCTAATTTTTGAAGCAATAAATTGACCACACGGCCTAGCATACAGGCGTGTGGCTGGCCGTGTGACCTAAGTCAGGGAGTTACACGGGCTAGGACACGACCTGAAGCACGGGCATGTCAAAGGGTCACACGGACGTGTCCCTTAACCACACGGGCGTGTGTGCCCTGTACCAATGAAAAATTTTAAAATTTTGTGAAAAATTCTCTAATTTCTCGATTTAGTCTCAACTCGATTTTAATACTCATATTGGGCCTCGAGGGTCTATTTAAGGGACGTTATAAAAAATCCCGAAAAAATGAATGGTAATTGACATGAATTATCTGTAAATGTTCTGAAAATTTCAGTAATGCTCCGTAACCCTGTTCTGACGATGAGCACGGGTTAGGAGTGTTACATTAACCAATAAGTAGGGAGAAAAGATATGTTCTTTCTAGTACAATCACACACCCCCAAACTTGAGTTTTTACTTGTCCTCATGTAACGCCCCGAATTTGGACCTAGTAGAATTGGGCCTATTGGGCTTTGGCCATGGGAGCATTTAAAACTTTTGAGAACAAGACAATGGCCCTAATGCAAGTTGGACCTATTAGGTGAGTGATTTTGGAAGGTTAGGGGGCTTCCATGAAGTCCCGGGATTAAACCTGGGCTTTAGGAAAATTTTGGTTTTAAGTGAATAAAACCTTGGGAGTTAGCAAGTAGGCTTAAAGAATAAAATGTGAAGAAAAATGACACAAAAGGAGTTCTGGTCTAGTGGCAAATGGCACCACATGGGAGACAAGGAAGTGACGCTATAGAGGAAGCAAGGGGTCCAGGGTTCAAGTCTTGGCACTTGCATTTCATTTTGATTTCTTTTTAAATGAACTTAGACTTTGGGCATATGCTTATATTTAGTTGCGCGTGTTCTAAGTCACAAAAGGAGCTTGTGTTGTGGTGGCATGTAGCGTCTGGAGCATAGGAGAGGGCAAAGGTTTGAATCTCATGTCAAGCAAGAGGGTGTTTATTTTGCGGATTGGACGGTCAAAGTTTGTGTTGGAATTAAACTCTGCTGAAGGAGGGATCCCACATCGGGAAGCTAGCATGAGAGTAGACAAGAAGCTGGCTTTAAATAGAGCTATCTATGAGGAGAGTAAGCGTGCCTTGGTTGGCGTTTGGGGCATAGGAGTTCTCAGAGTGCGGATTAACTCCAGATTCCTATCAGGTGTGTATTTCGCACTTCTCTAGCTGTAGAGCGGCAAATAACGAAATGTCGGTCACAAGGCGATGGTAGCCACACGAGTGTGTGAGCGCACGTGTGGGAGCTTCGACGCAATAGTTGAGGCCATCATGAGTGTTCTTGTGGGTTTAGGTTGTTTGGGCCAGTGGGCCCAATCAAATAAGTTGTATGATTGTGTAGTAAATATGGGACCGGACTATGTGAATCTCATATCTGTGGCTAAATTTGGGCTAAATGGGCCACACGAGCGTGTGAGCCCATTTGGGCCGAGAATTGGCCCTAGGCCCATTCGCATCGTTATCATTGTTTAGAATGCTTTGGTTTGCAAAATTATCGAAATACCCCTAATTTGCAAAATTACTAAAATTCCCCCAGATTGCAAAATTATCGAAATACCCCAGATTTGTGAAATTACCGAAATACCCTTGGATTGCAAAATTATCAAAATACCCCTAATTTGTGAAATTACCGAAACACCCCTGATTTGTGAAATTACCGAAATACTCTTGGTTAGCAAAATTACTGAAATACCCCCGGTTTGCAAAAGTACTGAAATAGCCCCGGATTACAAAATTACCGAAATACCCCTGTAGGGTAAAATTACCGAAATACCCTTGAAGGGTAGGATTACCGAAATACCCTTATAGGGTAAAATGACTATTTTGCCCTTGAGGGTAAATGACTGATTTTGTGCCATGACTTGATTGTGATCGCATGTCTGTGTTTTAACTGACTTGACTGTGGTCGTGTGACTGATATGCTTGTAATATATGTTAAATGGTTGTTACTAAGTATGGTCATTCTACATACACCTGTGATGATTGAGCATGAAATACACGACATATTGCATGGGTTGGGACAAAGTTACGGAGGAAGTGTACGGCCCATTGTTGTTCTGTACAAGGCTTTCAGCCTTTCTGCGATATTTATGGCTTTTAGCCGTTCTGTCTACGGCGCCGAGCCATTCTGTTGACTTAGTGCCGCAACCGGTGCTAAGCTTGGTGTGTTGGCTGGGTGGGTCGATTTTATCCCCACATGGTAAATTGGTTGGATTGGGCTGGATTTCTGTCTACATATCTGCACCTGTTACTGTGTATGCGATGGGCTCAAGCCTAGTGTAACACCCCAAACCTAGTCAATACGTTACGACCAAATCTGGATTGTTACAAGAAGTGTAGTTTTGAAAATTTAACGGTACATCGTAACTTGTGAAAAACTTTTTGTTTTGGTGATTCCATGTTAGGGGTAATTTAGAATTTGGTTCGGATATATCTTACCAACTTCCTATTAGGTTATCTAGGAGCTGAACACGAGTTTATTTCGTAAAACCGAACTTAGAAAATTTTAGTGAGGTGACAGTTGAAAACAAAGTTTGAGGAATGTGACCTTTTTGAAAATAATATTTGTAGTTCTATTAAAATCCCAAGTTTAATTATTTATTGATTGTGAACCGTTTGTTAACATTTTGGAAAACCCGTTATTCATATTTTAGGAAAACCCCAATTTCGACAGATTATAAGTTATATAATATCAGCATTGAATCAAAATCCAAATTTTAAAGTTAAAGTGGCCTTATTACAAATCAAAATCCCAATTAAAAATAAACTTAAATAAGAGAACGAGTTTACGAAAGAAATGATAACGCATGGCCACCTCGAGTCCGCCTCGGCTCCAGATCCGCGATCTAATGATTACCTGCACAATTAAGCAGAGGGGTGAGTCGCCGAGACTCAGTGTGTAAATTCCTGTATAACGCAAACTAGGCCTTAAGCCCACAGATGCACATTGGGCCTTAGCCCACTCAATATGGGATATATCACATCTATGCAATGCAGCCCAGCCCAATCTAACTATCCATCCAAACACCCTTGGCATTACGCCACTGTGGTTCTTGACCACCGTGGTCCCAGACCACTCGTGACAAGGTCACTAAAATATATAATCGTGGGGCCAACCCACTGTGGTCTCAGACCACCGTGACGATCTCTGATAAGTTTATGTATACGTGGGGCCAACCCACTGTGCTCTTAGACCACCGAGACAAGTCACTAATATAAGTACTCGTGGTTTCAAACCACCGTGGTTCTTAGACCACCGTGACAATAGTCACTGATTCTCACTTCCCTTTTCATTCAATCCCGAGCCCATGCTCATTTCATCATGCTAATTATGAATGCAAACATACTCACAAAGTATAACAGTCAATTATTTCATACATGCATATAACTGAAAGTATCATCATAACAGAACTTACCCGGTCCAACCTTACCCACAAGGGTATCTCGACTATCGTTACAGTCATTTCGGCTTTCATCCAACGCAGTTAATAACGCAAACAGTAAAGAAGCGTGCAAGTAGTACACACCTGATAACGCGTAACACTAAACTTTGTACGTCCACGCTTTCACTAGCAGGGACAACGGCTATTTGCCTATCCCAGGCAGATGTCGGCTCTCTACCACAGCCCGACGAAAAATCCCGAACCACCGACACCACACGACGCTTAAACTTAGGAGCGAGGGCTACAGATACACTCCCCTCCTCAGCTTGACCGTTTCTTGGTAAATGATGAACTGCACCACAACTGATTCATCCTCGAATCAGAGATGAGTTGAGAGGAACTGAAGTTTGGCCTAACAGTCACAAATAGCCTTTGAGTATTCGGTTAACCAAAAAGAGACTTAAAGAAAGAAAAAGGTATTGCCCGAAGTTACCTTGCGTTGAAACAGTTGATGAAAAGCCAAAGCAGATTTGGCAGAAAAGTAACCCTTCAGACCTTAGGCTACTCAAACGGCATTGATTCGGGATGAAAAGAAGAAACAGAGATCCAATTAGCGAAAATAGAGATAGAGGAGTTTAAAGAAGAAAAGAGAAAGAAACCGAAAAGAAAAGGAAAGAGAAGGAGATTCGGCCTGTGTAACAAGAGAGAAAAGAAACATTACCTTCAATAATCCAGAAGCAGGGTGGAACCGATTCACTTGGAACTATAGGAACCATTCGGCTAAAAGAAAAGAACTACAAAAGGGTGCCAATGGAATAGATGCAAAGTTTCAGCTAGAGAAGAAGAAATAGAGGTGAATGAGAGTTCCGATTTGATGGAAAAATATGGAGAAGAAAAAGGGAAGGGGTGAAGATTCGGCTAAATGAGAAAACAAGTGGTGAAAGAGGTGTTCGGCTAGTGAAGCAAGAAATAGAGGTGCAAGAAGAAGAATAGATGAAGAAAAGTAATAGGAGTGTAGGAGATGGGTGATTCAGCAAAGGTGTAAGTTAATCAAGAAACTAAAATGATGTGGGAAAATGGTTCGGCCAAAGGTGATTGGTAACTTAGTAGGGTAAGCAATGAACGAACAATCAAAATAGATAAAAGGTGGTTTAGGGAGGGTTCGACAAGATGAAAGAAGAGATGAAGAGAATGCTGAAAGAAACGAAGGGAAGAACCTATAATGTACTAGGGGATTTCGGCACAAGCATAAGATAGGTAACCAACCCGAATTGCTCTTTGACAAAACACCCAAAATGTCAAAAAAAAAATAACTCAAGAAACTACAACATTCGGCACACACACTAAGAGCTCTCAGTTTTACTATCACTCCCACAATGCCAAAATTCCCTGACCAAATGCACCACATAGCCGAAATTCTCCTCCCCCTCTCCAACATTCGGCCAACACTTAACCACCAACCCTCCTCCTTGATTTCCTCCACCAAATGCTCCCCATCACCCATTCGAATTGTTTGACCATTTCAAACTCCCCAAACTCCTCATGTCCATCCATTCAAATGGCTTGACTCATTCAACCAACAACCATGAAGAGTCCAGCCGACAGCCACCTCCTTACTCCCTAAGCACAAAAAATTCAAGCTTCTGAATGCCACTGACGAGACTCGAACTCTTTCCCTCTGCTGCTCTGTTGTGACGCCACACCCCTGCACCTTAAGTGGCGCCTTCTTGCCACTCCACCACAACTCTTCTTGTGTCAACAAACACAAGAAGTTATCCTTAAGACCTGCTTCAACCAGCTCTCCCCTAAAGAGCCTAAAAACAAAATTTTCACCAACGCTCAAGCTTGACCCCGAGCCTTCCCGGGATCCCCAAACATACCAAATTAACAAACAGAACAAGCCAAACACATAGCAAACATAGAAATGCAAAGCCTCTAATTCCAGGATGTTACAGTTCTACCCCCTTAAAGAAATTTTGGCCTCGAAATTTACCTGCTCAAAAGAGGTGAGGGTATTGCTGTCGCATCACATCCTCTGGCTCCCACGTGGCTTCCTCTGAAGCGTGATCCTGCCATAAAACTTTAACCAACGGAACCGTCTTTCTTCTCAAAACCTTGACATCTCGGTCTAAAATCTTAACTGGTTCCTGTTCAAAAGATAAATCAGGTCTTACTTCGATTTCTTCCACCGGCACTATGTGAGATGGATCTGAACGGTAGCTCCTTAACATCGAGACATGGAATACATCATGTATCTGCCTCAATTTCGAAGGTAACTCGAGCTGATAAGCTACTGGTCCCACACACTTCAACACATGATAAGGCCCGATGAACCTGGGGCTCAGCTTGCCTTTCCGTCCAAACCTTAAAACTTTCTTCCACGGTGAAACTTTCAGAAAAACCCAATCACCCACTGCAAATTCTATATCCTTACGCTTCAGATCAGCATAAGATTTCTGCCTATCAGAGGCTTCCTTTAACCGAGTCTGAATTAATTTAACCTTTTTCCTCTGTTTCCGAAACCAATTCCGGACCCAACAACTGGCTCTCACCCAACTCTGTCCAGCAAGTAGGAGTACGACACTTCCGACCCATACAACGCTTCATAGGGTGCCATCTAAATACTGGATTGATAGCTATTGTTGTACGCGAATTCTGCCAACGGTAGAAAATTCTCCCAACTACCCCTGAAGTCGATAACACAGCCTCTTAACATGTCTTCTAATATCTGAATTACCCTCTCAGACTGACCATCAGTCTGTGCATGAAACGCTGTGCTGAAATCCAATCTTGTACCCAACGCCTGATGCAACGCCTTCCAGAACCGCGATGTAAACCTAGGGTCTCTGTCTGATATGATAGATACAGGTACCCCATGCAACCTCACAATCTCTGCTACATACATCTTGGCTAACTTCTGTAGGGAGTAATCAACACGAACCGGTATGAAGTGAGCGGACTTCATCAACCGATCGACAATTACCCACATTGAATCTTTCTTCATAGGCGTAAGAGGTAACCCACTAACAAAGTCTATCGTTATCCTCTCCCACTTCCAAAGTGGAATTTTTACTGGCTGTAGCAACCCCGAAGGCAACTGATATTCCGCCTTCACTTGCTGACACGTCAAGCATTTACCCACAAATTCGGTAACTTCCTGCTTCAGACCTGGCCACCAAAACTGTTCGCGCAAATCCCGATACATTTTACTCCCACTAGGATGCATAGCGTATGGACTACTATGCGCTTCCTGCAGAATCTTCTGCCTTAACTCGGAATCCTTCGGCATACAAGCCTTTCCTCGAAAGCACAATACCCCATCACTGTTCACACTAAAATCTTCTGTTTCACCACTCGCCACTAGCTGAAATTTAGAACTTAGTGATTCATCTGCCAATTGCTTCTCTCTAATCTGACTGACCCAAGAAGGCTTCACTTGAAGTTCAGCTAGCAAACTTCCATCATCATACAAGCTGAGGTGAGTAAACATTGCCCTTAAATCCGATACTACCTTACGGCTCAACGCATCTGCCACTACATTAGCTTTACCCTGGTGGTACTCGATTGAGCAGTCATAATCCTTTAACAATCCAATCCACCTCCGCTGCCTTAAATTCAACTCCTTCTGGGTAAAGAGATACTTTAGGCTCTTGTGGTCTGTGTAGATGATCGACTTCTCCCCATACAGGTAGTGTCTCCAAATTTTTAGAGCAAACACTACCGCAGCTAACTCCAGATCATGTGTGAGATAATTGACCTCATGTGGTCTCAACTACCGAGACGCGTATGCTACCACCTTCCCCTCTTGCATCAACACATATCCTAACCCCGTGTGCGATGCATCACAGTAGACGACAAACTCCTTCCCAGCCTCAGGCTGAATCAACACTGGTGCCTCAGTCAAAATCCTCTTCAACTTCTCAAAACTTTCCTGCTGCTTATCTGACCAGACAAACGGGACCCCTTTCCGTAACAACTTGGTTAATGGTGTAGCTATTAACGAGAACCCCTCAACAAACCTTCTGTAGTACCCCGCCAAACCAAGAAAACTCCGAATGTCTGCCACAGACTTAGGCAGTTTCCAGTCCAAAACAACTTCAATTTTCCAGGGATCAACCCTAATCCCCTCATCAGACACAACATGTCCCAGAAAGGTAACTTCTCTCAACCAGAATTCACACTTACTGGATTTGGCGTACAGCTGCTTTTCTCTCAGAATCCGCAGAACCACCCGAAGATGCGAATCATCTTCTTCTTCCGTACTTGAATAAACCAAAATGTCCTCTATGAACACTATAACAAATCGCTCTAGATAGGGTTGGAACACCCGGTTCAACATGTCCATAAACGCAGCTGGTGCATTCGTCAACCCGAACGGCATCACTAAGAACTCGTAGTGACCATAACGAGTTCGAAAAGATGTCTTATGAATGTCCGCTTCCTTGAACTTGAGCTGATGACATTCGGCACACACACTAAGAGCTCTCAGTTTTGCTATCACTCCCACAATGCCGAAATTCCCTAACCAAATGCACCACATAGCCGAAATCCTCCTCCCCCCTCTCCAACATTTGGCCAACACTCAACCACCAACTTTCCTCCTTGATTTCCTCCACCAAATGCTCCCCCTTACCCATTCGAATTGTTTGACCATTTCAAACTCTCCAAACTCCTCATGTCCATCCATTCAAATGGCTTGACTCATTCAACCAATAACCATGAAGAGTCTAGCCGAAAGCCACCTCCTTAGCTCCCTAAGCATAAAAAATTAAAGCTTCTGAATGCCACTGAAGAGACTCGAACTCTTTCCCTCTGCTGCTCCCTTGTGACGCCACACCCCTGCACCTTAAATGGCGCCTTCTTGCCACTCCACCACAACTCTTCTTGTGTCAACAAACACAAGAACTTATCCTTAAGACCTGCTTCAACTAGCTCTCCCCTAAAGAGCCTAAAAACAAAATTTTCACCAAGGCTCAAGCTTGACCCCGAGCCTTCCCGGGACCCCCAAACATACCAAACTAACAAACAGAACAAGCCAAACACACAACAAACATAGAAATGCAAAGCGCCTAATTCCAGGATGTTACACCTAGTCTATTTTTGAATACCATATATCTGACTATTTGTGTTATAAGGGATTACACACTGAGTTTTCGCAAACTCACCCTTCTGTCTAACTATACAGGTAATCCGTAGACTTAGTGGATTTGGAACTGCGAGGGACTCGGAGGTGGCCACAGTACTGCTCCTATTTTCGTTTACTTGGCTTTTTATTAGTTTCTGTCTGGATTTTTTTTATATCTGTAATAAGGCCTCTCCAATTTTATAGTTTTCAATTTGAGGTTTTAGTCATTATGATTTATAGATGTTAGAAGTAGAACGTGGTTTTCCCAAAATGATAACTGCTTTCAAAACACCATGTTTCCACAATGATTTTTTTAAGCTTCCACAACAAACAAGGTTTTAGAAGTAATGACGTTTTAAATTGATTAACAAAATACTGGTTTAACATGAGTTCTAGGAAAAGGCTTCAACTTCCAAACGAGTTTTTTTTCAACAAGGAAAAAAAAGAAGGGTTTCCAAAAAGCACTCCAATGTGACACCGCCAGATTCGGCCATAACTCTTAGGCCAGGTTTAGGGTGTTACACCTCAAGTAAAATAGAAACTAGCAATGCTACACAAGAATTCAATAAGGCAAATGATCATTTTAGCAACTTGAATCACCTAAAATCCCAATGAATGAGTCACATTCAGATGACAAAATATTGCATTGACAATACATAAGTATGAATGAATAAGATTGCAACTTCAACAAAACCAGCATCATGCTCCAAATCCTAAATTCTATCTACCAATACAACATTTATTGTAAAATACTAAGTATCTATGAAGATCATAAATATATGTCTCTTTTCTTTTGTGAATAAGGGATATCCTTGCGTTACTGTACTCTTATTCCTGAGAAGTAACCATGGAGTGCAACAAACCCCCATGGAGTACATAATTGCGCTGACACACACTTATGCAATGACAGCCTTTGGCCAAATTCATTTTTCTAAATCTTGCATTGGAGTGCTCCCTCTTTAACATTTCATAATACACCCACTTTGAAGTGTCCCTTATTCATAACTATATATATATATATATATATATATATAAGCAGCTGTAAAAGGCAGATTCATTCAAGATTCAAGGAATGCTACTAGCCATCCATTACTAATGCAACCTAAATTATTCATCAAAGAATTGAAGATACAACATTTAGTCAAATTTATCCAACCCATTTATTGATAATTCATATGATTCAAGAATTAAGCATCGAATGTACCAAAATTTTTCAAACACATTTGCATTAACCACGAATAAACCTTGCATGCTTCATTAAACTCAAAAAAAAATTGAAATGTGGGTGTATTTCCAAACCCTATATGCGTTCCCCCAAACTTAAAGTTTGCATTGTCCTCAATGCGCTAAAATTAAAATGCAATGACAATAGAAATACAATGGCAATGTGCACTAACAAAATAAAAATTACAGCTACGTGCAATGCATGAACACTACAGCTAAAAAAAAAACTAAAAATAAACTAACTCAGTTTTCCTCAACCACGGATGTGGTTGCACGATGTTTCTTTTTCTTCATATTTTTCTCCTCCTTCTTGCATTTTTTGTCTTTGGAGTGCTTTCTCTTCTTTTCTTTGGGCTTCGCACGGTCCTCGGATCACTCATCATGTTCCAGCTCTGCCCTGGCATTATCAGTTGCTTCCTTTGCAGCTTCTGCCAATCTAGCTCCATCTCGCTCCAAATTATCAGTAGTTGCACCCACAAACTCGGGTGCAGTGACAATGTTCTGAGCAGATTCTTTCTCAACATCTTCTTCTTCATCCTTCGCATTCACATCTCCAACAGGGACTTCTTCCTTTTCAACAACAACTTCCTCCTCAACAGTAGGTTTCTCTTGACCAGCAATGAAGTCACCCTCGACCAGTCTATCAATCCTTTGCATGCACTCCTCAATGTCCTTTGATTCCTCTTCTTTCTCATCAACAAAGATGTGCACAATGGGCGAGGATGCCACTGATCTATATCAGTCCCCTAAGTCATCATCCTCGAATGAAAGTTCATAATCTTGGAGATTCGTGGGAACACTGGAAATTTTGGGAGAGTGACTGGGCTTAACTGACTTAATACGGCTACAATAGAGTTGTTCCAGGCCTTGATATAAGCATAGAACAAATTTTGTGATCTATCTATATCCTCTATTGTAGCGACAATCCTGAAATGCTTATTGCTAATGGAATTGACCAACTTCTCGATATCATTCATTTTGTGCAACAATAATGTCTCTGCAATCAGGTTTGTTCCCTTACTTTCTGCCTTGGTTTTGCCCTTCCTCGTCTTACTTGTCCTTGCCTCCTTCATTGTTGGCCTATCTTTTCTACGAGTCATTCTTTCAATAGAGGCTTCATTTATCGAGCCCTTATTATCCAAGACTTCTTCATCATCATAGGGCACGATCTCTATCTTTTGGTACAATAGCATCACCAACGGTGGGTAAACCACAATTCCAGTTTGCCTTATGATGCAGTCAACAATTTCCCGGTGAAGTATTGCACCGACATTAATCTTTCTACCCTTAACGATTGAATGTTCAAGAACATTCTATCGAGGGTGACTTTGGTGCTGTTAGTAGAGGGCTATAGCCGACCGTTGACAAAATGAAACCAAATTTTGCTTTACAGTGTTAAGAAGCGTTGGTGCATTGTATAATTCCCTTGATGTGAACCCGTCCACAATGCTCCTCTGACACATAAATCCTTCACCAACAAGTCTTTTTTATCATCTGTGATATCCTCAATGAACTCAGAGTGTTCATCTACATCCACTTTAGTGTTGCACAGATCATTGATTTTTTTAGCATCCCTTGGGATTAAGCCTTCTCGAACAAAGGTGAACTCTAACTCGTGGTCATAAAGTTTAGCGTAAAACTCACGTACCAGTGAAGGAGAATAGCTTCTAGGATGAGTGCAAAAAGTCTCCCACTTCAGCTTAGAGATGGTTTTGTAGATTTGCTTGCCCAAGTCTTGCTGTTGCAAAAGGAGAATGCCTTGTTCTGGATGGAGGTTTCGTTTCACAATGTTTTCTTGAAACCTGTCCTTGGCCGCTTTCGTTAAAAAGATCATTGGCTATTTTTTCTCCATTTCCATGGAGGATTCTGGTTCACGAACTGCAGTTGCAGAGGGCGACCGTTCTTCAATAGACTCGGTGGCTTTCTTGACTGATCATCTTGTTCTTACCATACTTTTTTGAGTGAAGACAATTTAAATTTGTATAGGTACGAGCTTAGGGAAGAGAAAGTGAATAAAAATGGCTACTTTGTATGTGTTACAGTCAGCACAATGGAGAGGGGCTTTACAGCGAGCGAAAGAAGATGGAAATGCATGACTTTTTGAAGGGATATAAAGCTGGCGAGAATAAATATGTCCAATGACAATTGCGTCCGCTCAGACAGATCAGACGGCTCGATCACTTTTGATCAAATGGTGGGATCTGAAATTTCTGATATGCCCTTATTCTTGATGAGTCATAAGTGACAGTACAATAGTACGAACTACATTGACAATAAAGCCCCAGTGTGTCAACAATGGTACCTAATTATTTTGCAAAAAAAAAAAGAAGTAAAACAAGCTTGAACAAAAACAAAAATAAAATAAAATCACATAAAGATAAATTCAATAAAATTTAAATTTTTACGACCAATTTAATGGTCTCTGCCAACTTTTGATTAATATTCCCAAAATAGTGTTTCAATCGCTGTCTATTCACTTTGAACTGATGTCTATCATGTAAACCTCTAATTGTGACTGCACCATGAGGAAATACTTCGACAACTTTGAAAGGTCCAGACCAACATCAGCGCAATTTACCAGGGTGCAATTTCAGTCTAGAATTGAATAATAAAACTTGTTGACTCGTGATAAATTGTCGCTACAAAATAATTTTGTCATGCCATCGTTTGGTCTTTTCTTTGTAAATTACAGCGTTTTCATAGGCATTTTGCCTAATCTCCTCTAGTTCAGTGATATCCAATAGCCTTTTCTTTCAACTAGCTTGCTTAATTTCCCACATTACTTTGTGCTCCAGTTCAACTAGCAAGTGACATGCTTTCCCAAAAACCAATTGATATGGCGACATCCCTAATGGACTTTTGTATGATGTCCGCAATGCCTATAAAGCGTCATCCAGTCTGGAAGACCAATCTTTCCTCGAAGGGTTCACAACCTTCTCAAGAATGTTTTTAATTTATCGATTCGAGATGTTGACTTGTCCATTAGTTTGCGGATGATTAGTAGTAGCCATTCTATGATTAACTCCATATCTCTTTAGTGCGGCTGCCACTTGGTTGCAATGAAAGTGTGTACCTTGATCAATTATCAATGCCTTTGGTGTGCCAAAGCGGGTGAGTATATGCTTGTGAAAACATTTAAGCACTATCTTTACATCATCCTTTGGGACTGCAACAGCTTCAACCCACTTCGAGACGTAGTCAACAGCTGCTAATATATAAAGATTTCAAAATGAACTTGGAAATGGTCCCATAAAATTCATACCCCAAACATCGAACAATTCAACCTCCATAATTGGCTGCTGCAACATTTCATTGCGTCGGGATATAGAACTAGTACGCTAACACCTATCGCATTGATTCACAAAATTGGGGGCATCTTTGAATAATGAAGGCTAGCATCAGTTCGCATGCCACCGAAATGACCTCCACAAGGAGCATCATGACAGTGCTTCAGGACTGAAAGCATCTCCTCTTATGGAACACAACACCGAATGATGTTTCCATTGCATACCTTGAATAAATACGGCTCGTTCCAATGATACTTCACTACTTCAAGAAGAAATCTTTCTTTTTTATGGCCTGTGACACCCAGTGGGAGTTTTCCACACACTAGATAATTAACCAAATCCA
The DNA here is from genome assembly GCA_005393395.2 of Gossypium australe. NCBI lineage: Eukaryota > Viridiplantae > Streptophyta > Magnoliopsida > Malvales > Malvaceae > Gossypium > Gossypium australe. The sequence goes on along the minus strand of CM016625.1, from coordinate 44,054,798 downwards.
CATACCAAGGGGTTGCATCTACAGTAAATAACTTTTCACCTGGGAATGCGTCGACAATTTGAAATAAGTTTCCATCTTCGCTGCCAACTTCCAATCGAGACAGATGGTCTGCAACTTGATTCTCTGAACCTTTGCGGTATTTTATCTTGATGTCGAATTCTTGCAACAGTAAGACCCAGCGTATCAGTCTTGGTTTTGTATCCTTCTTCGCAAAAAGATATCTCAACGCCGAGTGATTAGTAAATAGAATAACATTTGTGCCGACAAGATAAGAATGAAACTTGTTTTCTCTATAGTGGTATAATTGATTGGAGCCTCTGTAAGAGTTTTGCTAGCATAATAGATGGCGTGAAATAATTTTCCCTTTCGTTGTCCTAGAAAAGCACCCACGTCAAATTCACTTGCATCGCACATAACTTCAAAAGGATGAGACCAATCTGGTGCAATGACAATGGGTCCATTTACTAACTGCTTCTTTAATTGAATAAATGCATCCAGACATGCATCGTCAAAGAAGAATTTTTGATTTTTTTCCAGCAATAAGTATAAGGGTTTTGTAATTTTTGAGAAATCTCTAATAAATCTTTAGTAAAACACTAACTGCTTCTTTAATTGAATAAATGCATCCAGACATGCATCGTCAAAGAAGAATTTTTGATTTTTTTCCAGCAATAAGTATAAGGGTTTTGTAATTTTTGAGAAATCTCTAATAAATCTTCAGTAAAACACCGCATGCCCAAGAAAACTGAGAATACCTTTCACATTTTTCATTGACAGTAATTTCTCAATGATTTCCACTTTAGCTTTGTCTACTTCAATGCCTTAACTAGAGATGCGATGGCCTAACATAATCCCTTCAATTGCCATGAAATGGCATTTTTCCCAATTTAAAACAATATATGTGTCTTCACATCACTTCAATACTTTATCCAAATTGTCAACGCAATGATCAAAATCATTCCTATAGATTAAAAAATCATCCATAAAAACCTTCAAAGAATCTTCAATCAAATTCGAGAATATTGCCATCATGCACCTTTGAAATGTGGCTAGGGCGTTGCAAAGACCGAAACGCATACGGCGAAAAACAAAAGTACCAAAGGGACAAGTGAAAGTTGTTTTCTCCTGATCCTCCGGTGCAATAGCAATTTGATTTTACCCGGAATAGCCGTCTAAGAAGCAGTGATAAGCTCTTCCAACAACCCTGTCCAGCATTAAGTTTGCGATAATCTATACAGACTCGCCATCCCGTAGCAAAGCGTGTAGGAATTAATTCGTCTTTGTCGTTGCTAACCAAAATGATGCCACTCTTTTTAAGAATGCATTGCACTGGACTTACCTAATTCCTATCAAAAATAGGGTAAATAATTCCAGCATCAAGCCATTTTATAATTTCTTTCGTAACAACTTCCTTCATCTTCTCATTTAATCATCTTTGTTGCTCAATCGATTGCTTACCTTCATCTTCCAACTTGATCTTGTGCATGCAAAAAGATGGACTAATGCCTCGAATTTCGACAATACTCCAAGTAATAGCTCGTCTATGTTGCTTAAGAATATGGACCAATTTCTCTTCTTGAGTTACATCTAGTGTTGCGGAGCCAATAACTTGGAGAGTATTGTTAGCACCAAGAAAGATGTATTTAAGATGAGTAGGTAGTGGTTTCCATTCCAGAGTAGGAGCTTCGTCAATAGATGGCTAGAAAATTGGAGTTGTTATGTTGGCTAAGTCTAAGGATTCAATCTGTCATCCATTCCTGAGTTCAATATTATTAACTTCAACCATGCTGTCACAATCATCTAAGAATTTATCATTAGATGTCACTGCAAACTTCTCAGAAAGGATTGTGCTTTGTTCATTGAGTTCTTCCTCAATTAGATTATCTAGCACATCGACAATATGGCATTCTTCTTTATCCTTGCATTGAATAGATTCGAAAACACTGAAGGTAACATGCTCATCATTAAGTCGCATGGTCAGTTCATCTTTGTAAACATCAATAAGAGTTCATCCGATGGCTAAAAATGGTTGTCCCAAGATTATGGGAACCTCATTGTTTGCCTCTCAGTCAAGTATGATAAAATCAGCCTGAAAAATGAATTTATCCACACGAACTAAGATGTCTTTGATTTGCCCTTCAGGTTGAGCCAAGGATCAATTTGCTAGTTGCAATGTCACTGCAGTAGGTTTCATGTGACTAATTCCCAACTTTCTGAAAGTAGATAATGGTATTAGGCTGATGCTAGCTCCAAAGTTGCATAAAGTCTTGCCTAAATAATGGTTGCCAATTGAACATGGGATATTAAAGCTCCCAGGATCTTTCATTTTGGGGGACAACTTATTTGTCAAAAAAGCACTACAGCCTTTTGTGAGTGCAATAGTTGTAATATCAATGAGCTTCTTCTTCTTGGACAAAAGCTCCTTCATAAATTTCCCATAATTCAAAATTTGCACAAAAGCATCTACTAAAGGAATATTGACCTAAAGTTGCTTCAGTGAGTCCAGGAACTGTTGGTACTGCTTATCCTACTCATTCTCCCTAAATATTTGTGGAAAAGGTAAAGGTGGAGATACATCTGATTGCGCCAACACCTTTGATTGTGTCGACAGTTTCGAGGGTCAGACATTCGGGATCTAAGAGAATTTTTTGCAAAATTTAAAAATTTTTCTTTAATATAGGGTCACACGCCCGTGTGACTAGGTCGTGTGGCTCACACGACCAAGTGGCATGCCCATGTCTCAAGCCATGTAGGCATTCGATGTGAGGCACATGGCCGTGTCCTTGCCCATGTCCTTACCCGTGTAACTCCTTGATTTGTGCCACACGGTCTGCCACACGCCCATGTCTTTGCTCGTGTGCCCATGTCTTTACCAGTGTAACTCCTTCATTTGTGTGGTCAATTTAATTTTCAAAAATTAGGTGCAGGTTTCACACAGCCAAGAAACACGTTTGTGTTCTGGGCCGTGTAGCACACACGGCTGAGACACATGCCCGTGTCTCTACCTGTGTACCCAATTCTGAGCATTCTGTTTCTCAATTTTAGGATGTAGGGAACACACGGCCGAACCACATGCCCATGTGGCAAGCCGTGCATCACACACGGTCAAGACACACACCCGTGTGTCTAACCATATGAACAAAATAAGGCTATTTCCTAGCCTTATTTCTCACTCAAATTTAACCTTCAACCTACAACAACATTTGCATATATTTCCCAACCAATTCAAATCATATAAATCAAGCAAACATCATTAGTATTTATATGAAATAGGATGACATATTCATATGATCAAATTTACCTTCTTGTGATGATTTATATTTTACTCTAATTAAATCTAACCAACCACATACATATAGGTTAAACATGACATATAACCTTATAGTATCATATCAAAACAATCCATTTTATCCATTCTAATGGCTAGGTTACAAACTACTATTTATATGCCAACATAGGCCAAGTTAACCTATACATGCCATTATATCAAAATAAGATTTCTTTTTATACTAAAACAAGATGGGGGATAGTGTGATGATACTCTGACCGATCTCCAACCTTTACGAGCTTCTGAGCACTATAAAACAGAAAAAAGAAAACCTAGAAAGCATTTAATGCTTAGTAAGTTCGTATAACAAGAATTTAACTTACCATATATTTACATTTAAGATAAACATACAATAATGCATCCAAGCAATTTGGCTCATAGCCTAAAACACAACTTTACCAAATCATGTTAGTCAAGTAATTCACATAATACCAAGAACAAAGATGAGCTCATCATTTAATGTCTTTCATATTCATATGCTTTCCATAATATTATCCCATATTACATGTATACTTTGATGATAAATCATTTCAAATTCAGTTTAGCCATGTCAGAACTTTACCCGTTGAATTTATTTGAAATATCTATGGATACGCTCATATAGTACACTTTAGTGTAGACTACTATAATTCATCAATTCGTTTCCAGGGGTACACAATTTAGGCACATAATTGGGAAGCACACCCTTGAGCCTTGTAACGGGAAGCTCACACAGAGCCATTTCAGGAAGCTCATAAAAAGCCTATCGGGAAGCTTATCCTGGCTATACAATGGGAAGCTCATAAGAGCCATAATTGAGAAGTTCACAAAGAACCTTACCGGGAAGTTCACAAAGAACCATATTGGGAAGCTCCGGATAGCCAATATCGGGAAGTTCAAGCGAGCACTATCAGGAAGCTCACAAAGAGTCAATTAACGGGAAGTTCAGAAAGAACCTTTAATCAGGATGCTCATAATAGCTAAGGTGTGTCCACAACAAATGTAGGATCACAACCTATCGGGACGCTCCGAAGAGCTATAACGGGAAGCTCGCTTAACCATATAACGGGAAGCTCGAGAGGGCCTATAACGGGACGCTCATAAGAGCTATGCTGTGTCTACAACATATGCTGAACCACAACCAATACAGGAAATCTTGTATCCACCGACTTTTATTTATTCAAACGGGATTTGACATTTATCGAGCATTATCAGATATTCAATCAATTTCATATACATGGAAATTATACAATTTACATATATAAAATTTAATTCAAACATATAAATGTACAAAATTTATTTACACGAACTTACCTCGATACTTGATCATACACGAAATCTACTAATCCGAAACTTTTTGATTTCCTCGATCCAACTCAATATTCGGTCTTTCAGGATCTAATTAAGCTTGATTAGTTTCCTTTCTCTCTCCTAGGGTTTCCATGGAATTTTTGGGGATGAAGATGATATAAAATTATATTATTTCTATTTAATTATTTATCATCCATTAATTTTTCCACTTTCCAATTTAGTCCTTGCCTTTTTCTAATTTTCAATGGATGATTCATCAAAAATATCTACTAACTTTTCTTTAATGGTCTAATTACCATATAAGGACCTCAAATTTTGAATTCCAAAGCTATTTCATGCTTATAGCTACTAGAATTCAACTTTTTCATTTTATGCAATTTGGTCCTTTCTCTAATTAAACACATGATCGATAAAATTTTCTTATCAGAATTTTCATATGACATTCCTATCATAATACAGATCATGCAATAATATTCAAATAAATTTTCTTTTCGACTCGAATTTGTGGTCCCGAAACCACTGTTTCGATTTCACTAGAAATGGGTTGTTACACAATGCGTCAACAAGATTCCTCGTGTGTAAATTCAGCCTATTATAGAAAATTTCAATTTGTGTTTCCTGTCGAATGTCGTGATTAGGGAAACGTCGAAGGAAAGATTTATAACATTCCCATGTAGTGTGAAGATTCTCATTATCCAGTTGATAATAAGATGTAATATCATTTCGGAGACGAGCATTCATCGTTGGCGAGCTAAAGCGCAAAACAAACTGTGTTACTAGTGCATTCCAAGAAGTAATTGATCCGGCAGGTAGCCCAAGGAACCAAGCACGAGCTCTTCCTTGCAAGGAATTAGGAAATAATTACATCTACAAAGCATCATCAGGAACGCCTTGTTGACTAAAGGAAGCATTACTGGCTTGACTTCAAAATTCCAACTTGGATTGTTGGCCTAACAACTCCCAGTTGCAAGTCATCTAAGACAGGTACTACAAAGTCTCGTATAACCCTGTTTTGTATTTGAGCGTCTTGCAGCAACGGTGGGTCATTAGCATTTTGGTGCTACACCTGGGGTATTGCTTCATTGTTTCTTGGTACAGCCATATTCATTTGTTCTTGAAGTCTCCTCCAAACAGTTCTTTCAATTTCTGGGTCAAAATCAGTAATAAACTCCAAATTGCTTCAGGTCATCAAATACCTAAAATAAAATGTGAAAATAGCGACAAAAAGAAAACAAGTTAGTGGCAACTAAATATTATATAACAAAAAACAAAGTGAAAAACAAAAATAAATATCAAACAAATGCCATCCTCGAAAATGGTGCCAAAAATTGATCGGCTGTTTCACGTCACAGCAATAATGTGCAAGCGTACACTATCGATGCAAGTATAGTAGACAGATATGAGTCTGTTGGATATCAATCTCACAAGGATGGTTGTCTTTTGTCTATCAATGGCAGTGCAATAAATAAATAGAAACGAGATAAATTGTGAGAGTAGTTGTCGAAGCAATAACTTGAAAAATTTAACATAAAATATGATAATGATAAACTGGGGTCCCCAACGTGAATATTCAACAAAATACTAAGTGCTCACAAGGTATAAAAGGATAGGTGATTGTCGATGCATTAAATTGCAATGAATATCTTACCAAGCTTAGCTTTTATATTTAATCTAAGACTTTAAATATACACATTAACCACACCTTCCGATGATGGAAATGGAACACTATTAAGAACAATTGGATTAAATTCCTCTAATCCTCAAGCAACTTTCGTTGTCATGCTTGTTAGCTTGAACTGTCACTACACTTTCTAATGTCAGTGACCGCAATAACACTTTCATGATAAAAACATTCAAACCTAAAGATTAAATAGTTGAAGCAAGATTGAATAAAATAACATTTAACCCAAAAATCATGTGTACTTGTAACGCCACGAATTTTTGGGCCTAGAAGTGTTGGGCCTTGTGCATGGGAGCCGCTAAGAGACTGCACATAAAAGTTTATGTGTGTAAGAAATATCACAAATTGCTTGTTTGCTTTAGTGGCTAAGTTATTTAGGAAGAGTTGGGAGTGTTAGAGGAGTCTTAGGTTCAAACCTGGGCTTTAGCAAAAATTTATGTTTTTTCTCTTAAAGGAGCATTGTTGTTAGTGGGTAGGTTTTAAGAATATTTCTTTGGATGATTTATAACACAAGAGGAGCTTGTGGCTTAGTGGCAAGTGGCGTGTGGTGGATTGGCAAGGAGGTAGCGTCACAAGGGGGCAAGGAGGTTAGTCTCTCCCTGCTCAAAAGAGTAATTTATTTTACTCCTTGTTAAGCTAGAAGTTGAGTTGGAATGGAACTCTACTTGGTGAAGGTTTGAACTGGTCTTGGAATTTGAATGTGTGGTGGGAGTCGATTAAGGAGTGATTTATGGAGTAGCTTAGGGAGATAATCGTGGGATTTTGAAGGGGGAGGTGTTGTAACCGAGTTGGACTTTGTGAGTGTGGCAAATTCGGCATAGGGTAAGGTGAGTGTCGTTTGTGGTCATTGTTGGGTATAACCGAATCTTGCTAAGAAGAGTTTTTTTTTTCTTTTCACTTGTTTTTGGTACCTTTGTTTTTTGGTTTTCAAGATTCTGGTTATACTTTTTTCTAAGCTGAAATTGCATTACCATTTAGGCCACCTATTAGTCGATTTCTCCTCTCCTAGTCCTCTTCTTTTCTTTCTAATTCTTTTATCTTTCTCCTTTCTTCATCTCAAACTCATGTGCCAATTTCTTCAATCTAGACTCTTATTCCTTCCGTTCGTGGTTCATTCCTCTATTGTGTCGGGTATTGTTCTTCTTCTTTCCCCCCTTCTCTACTAACCTCTTCTTCAATAGGTTTTGGGCCATAGCCAAAACTTCTTACTATATTTCTTACCCATTTTCTTTGGCTAGGCCAAATCTTTGTGTTTCTCTGCCAAATTGTTGTTGTTTCCTTGCCGAACTATTCTCCTTGCGTTTAGTTTTCAGTGTGGTAAAGGTTCCTGATCAACCAGTAAGTGCACACTTTTTCTCCTTGCTTTTAGTTGAGGTCGAATTCTCTTTTATGTTGTTAAAGGTTATCAAATGTGGTCGTAAACCACAACCTTATACAATCTTGGTTAATAAGGTTCTTTGGGTAACGCAGATATCTACAAGAAGCTCGATCGAGTAGGGTTCGGTGCTAGGGATTCATGGCGCACTTCGTAGTCAAGGTGTGTAACCACACTCCTTCTGATCGTAAATCGACAAAATGTCGAAAAGGCAAAATACCGGTGAATGATACCACACGAGCGTGCGATCGCACGTGTGGTGGACCGAGCCCACGAACATGGGCACTAGTCTGTAGAGGCTACCATGAGCGCTCTCGTGGTATTGGGCTATTCTAGGCCTCGTTGGGCCGAAATGGGCTGTGTGGGCCAGTGGGCTTGTGGGCCCACACAAATAAAATGTATGTGATGTGGTAAGTGTTGTTTGGACTATGACAATTGCATAACTATGGCTATTTCTGAGCTAAATGGGCCACACGAGTGTGTGGGCCCACTTGGGCCGAGTAATGGGCCTTAGGCCCATTTACCCTATTATGACTGTTTAGGTTACTTAAGTCGCTCGAGGTGATGGTGGACCTTCTATTAGGTCGTTGAAATACTCCCGATTTGCAAAATTACTAAAATACCCCCGGTTTGTAAAATTACCGAAATATCCTAGGTTGCAAAATTACTAAAATACCTCCGATTTACAAAAATACCGAAATACCCCTATTTGTAAAATTACTAAAATACCCCCAGTTTGCAAAATTATCGAAATACCACAGTTTGTAAAATTACTAAAATACCCTCGGTTTGTAAAATTACTAAAATACCCCTATAGGGTAGAATTATTGAAATACCCTCGATTTGCAAAATTACCGAAATACCCCTGTAGGGAAGAATTATCGGAATACCCCTGTAGGGTAGAATTACCAAAATACCCCTAAAAGGTATGATGACCGAAACACCCTTATAGGGTAAAATGACTATTTTGCCCTTGTGGGTAAATGACTGACTTAGACTATGAATTGACTAATTTGATTGTGAACGTATGATTGTGTTTTAACTGACTTGACTGTGCTCATGTGACTGATATGCTTTTAGTATATGTTTAAATGATTGTTACTAAGCATGGCCATTTTGCATACACGTGTAATGATTAAGCATGACATACACGACATATTGCATGGGGTTGGGAAATTGATACAGAGGAAGTTTTGATAGGGTCGCACAGGTCTCATGAGACGACTGTGGACCCAGTATTGATCTGTTAAGGTCGCACGGGTCGCATGAGACGACTGTGGACCGACGGACAGCTTAAAACCGCGTAATCTGAATATGGCTCTGTGCCATCTTGGTTATGGCTTTGTGCCGATTATATTATCGTCGCTGACAGCTATGTGCCAAACTTATTACAGTTACCGATAGCTTTGTGCCATCCTGATTATAGCTCTGTGCCATCCTGATTATGGTTTATAACCATTCCGTTTATGGCTCTTGGCCATTCTATTTACTGGCAGCTTTGCTGCGATTTTGGTTAGTGTCGCAACCAGTGCTAACATTGGGAGTGTAGGAATGGCGTGGGTGATTTATTCCTTGCAGGTAGTGCAGGGTTGGATGGGATGGGTTAGCATGCATCACACATTATGCATATGGAATTGATACTGTATTGGGCTCCGGCCTAGACTGATTCTGAATTCTATCTGTTTTACTAACTGTTTTTAGTTAGGAGGGGATTACACACTGAGTTTTCGCAAACTCACCCCATTTTTAACTGTGCAGGTAATCCCCAGCATTAGATTCTATTTTGGGTTTTAATTTTTGTAATAAGGCCTCTTTAAGGTTCTGGGTGTTAACTTGGGGTTTTTATTTACATTAAATTATATCCATTAGAAATAAATCACGGTTTTTCAAAATGTTAACTATTTTCAAAACAACACTACGTTTTCGCAACATTTTCGAAATGGTTTCGCGACTTAATCTTTTTCGTAAATTGAATACTCTCAAAATTAGCTTCCACAACTAAAAAGGATATTTTGGGAATAAAATCAATAATTTTTCAATGGACCACATTTTAAAAATAAACTAACGTAATTGGGATTCTACTTAAGCTTTTAAACAAGAAGGGTTTTCAATGAAAACATGGTTTTCGAAAAACAATTTAATGTGACACATTAGATTCGGGCCTAATTCTAGGCCGGGTTTGGGGTGTTACAGTACTTCCGTATAAACATGAAATAGAAAGTAATCACCATCGTTTAGAAAAGAAATATAAAAGAAACAAGTGGAGAATACTATTCCTAGACAATCTTGACTTGAATCTCTCCATTCCCTCTCGTGTCGCACTTAGGGCTCCTCGTCGGGAGCTGATCTGTGTCCCTTTCAAGTCAGTTCACCTATAGGAGACTTAAGCCGCCATAGCCGAAAAGCTTTAGAAGATAGGTTGAAGAAGATAATACCCCCCAAAAAGCCTCTCTTTTTCCTTTTCATGTGAATATTTATATTCTTCCAAATAGCACAGGTGTCCTTTCATCAGAATCAAGTTGCCTCTGTACGTACAAGTTGGTTATACCAAACTGGACAGCTCACACATTTTTGTTCTTATCCGAACAGCTGTCAGGTGCGCGACAATTCTGGGCGCAATATGGAAATACTCATGCAGCGACATAGGTACCAAAACATGACAAAATTAAGGATAAATAGGCTAAGATCCACTGAGTTATAAAATGAAATTTACTGAACTGAAAATGCTAAAATATGTGCTAAAGATAACTAAATGGGGACAAATTAACCAATAAGTAGGGAGAAACATATGTTCTTTCTAGTACTGTCACTTAGCAACTAAGAATTTCTCACCACTAGCATTTTCAGTTTTGTATTTATGGTCCAACGATTCCAATAATTCCTTAGTCATTTCCTTGATACTGTATACCTCATAAAGTTCATCAGATAAATAGTTCAAAATGTAGTTACAGCATAGGAAATCAAAGTTGTTCCATGCTTCGGCAATGTTGAAGGCGGTACTAGCATCTCCCAAATCCTCTCTAAAATATAAGGATCATCCTTTAGAAATTTTTCCATATTCAACATGGTCAAATTAAACAACATTTTCTGTTGTCATGTTTTAAAATTCTCTTTAGTGAATTTCGAAGGCTTTTCATTGTGACTCATAGTCACAGGTAATGTTTGGCTCGCAGCCTGAGCCTGAGGAGCGATGATCACCTCATCCTTTGAATTGGATGAGTTGTTTGACATATGAGACATTTTTCTGTATTCAGAATAAAAATCCATAATCTATAGATAAATTAAAATCCAAAATAGAAGCATAAACCAATCTTAAAGGTACTTCTATCATATGTCAAAAATGTCATTACAACATTTAAAATCTCAATAAAAGGTCTCATATCACCCCATCACCACAAGTCACAATTTTTTTTCTAATACATAATCTCACATTCTTCTAAATGTCTCAAATACCCTCAATGACAATTACAATTTTCCCTTACTCTCGAATTTTTTCTTAATTGGCCCAATAACAGTCAGATTAGCTAAAATTCCATTCTATAGGCTTCTCAATAAATTAAAATTAATTTAATCCCTTGTAAATTCTAATTTTGTCATTCCAAAATTCTACTAAATTTCTCGATAGACTGATATATAATAAATCAAAAATTTTGGGATGTTACAACACCTTTATGTTGACCATATGATTGATGTTCCATAATTGCAAGATACACCAACACATTGTCTTAACAATAAAGAGGTTTTTAAGGTTAGTAAAAAATTGAGTGAGGGAAATATAAGTGTAACAGCCCATTTTTTAGTGGTGTAGGAAACAGTAGTTTCGAGGCCACCAAATCTGATGAGTAAGTTCGTAAATATTATTATTTAATATTTACGATTCAAAGTTGGTGTTAAAAAGGTTTTTGATATGATAACTTATGTTATATAAGCGATTTATTAAGTTCAAGTGGTATGACCCTAAGGTCAAGTGCTTTTAGAAAATGAGGTATCAGGACCTTGTTTCTATAAACTTATCAGGACCTTGTTTCTATAAACTAAGCCGTAAATATTTTTATAAATATTTACGAAGTGTCATTAAGATGGTATTAAAATTTTGTTGAAAATTTTTAACGCTTCGATGGTTAATTAACTAAAAAGGACTAAATTATAAAAGATGTAAAATTTGATCACTTTTTTATCTGGGTGATTAAATGGCTTAGTGAATGAAAGTATATGGACTAATATGTTAAATATACTATATTATAAATGAGTGGACGGTTCAAGCATGAAATAAGTTAAAAATGCATGTATAATTGAAGGGTAAATTAGTAATTTAATAAAGAAATAATTAAAAAAAAGATAAAAATTGATTGTCATCTTCCAAATTGAAATCCACCGAATTTGAAAGTAGAAAACTCCATGGAAGATGAGCAAGGTTCAGCAATGGCTTTATCTATGCATGGTAACCCATTTTTCACCCGTTTCTTTAAATTTTATATTTTTGAGATCGTTGCAACTAGGTCCACCTATCCTGTACCTTGTGAATGTTTCCATTGATTAACCTTGTGATTTTAGATGTTAAATGATGAATTTAGAATGTTGATTTATATTTAAAACTATTTTATTAAGTTATTTTTTATGACTTTACCAATTAGGGACTAAATTGTTAAATTAATAAAAGTACAAGGATTTAATGTGAAATTGTTGAATAAATGAGCTATTTTGGATACCATAAACATTCTTATAAGCTCAATTTTGGGTAAAAATGGTTAATTTGCATGTTTTGGGCTCATGGACTAAATTGAATAAAAGTAAAACTTTAGGGGCAATTTTGTAAAAATGTCAAAAATGACTAAATTGCATGAAATGAATTGTTTTATTGTCTAAATTAATATATAGAATGAAATTATTAATTTAGATCAAGATCGGGTGGAAAATCGAGGAAAATGGAAAATTACCAAAATACCCCTAAACTTTGGTATTTCTGCAATTTAGCCAGGTAAGTTCATATGAACTATATTCTGAATAGTTTTGATTAAATTGTAATATGTGATAAAATCAATATATATGTTAGTCTGTGATTTATCGTGTTATGAAACGACGTAAATCCAACAACGTACGACAATTACCGAGCCCCATTTGAACCTTAGGAATTCATAGGATGCAAATGACATGTCATTAGGGTTTACATGACTCGGGTGCTGGTCTTAAACGTCCTATGACAGCTGAGGTCGGGCATGTGTTGCGGATACTCCACATCTCGTGTGGGCAGCATCATATAGCTACGTTCCGACACACAGCTCGTGTGAGCAGGCCCATTTTCATAGCTCGTGTGAGCATTCTAATTCACAGCTCATGTGAGCATTCTTATTCATAGCTCGTGTGAGCATACATGTACAGGAATTGATAGATTATAGTTATATGAGTTAGCACACTATGTGTGGGCTATCCCGAGTATCCAACGGTATTCTAAATGGTTCAACGAGCATTACTCGGATAAGGAACGGTAAGAGAACGATATGTTTTATGACATGTACATATATGAACATCCTTGATATGATGATACATGAAAATTATATAGGTTGAGATGAGTTATAAACTCATGAGATACATGTGGCTAAATGGCTATTTATGTTAATGTGCCTACGATTTATATCTTGTATGCTAACATGTTTGGTGTAAATGCTTAGGCTTTGGCCAAGTTGTGGTTGGATTATGCCATGTTAAACTTATAAGTTATGCATTGATATCGTAAGTGTCTAAATGGAAATATGTTGGTGATAATGAAAGAGTGGTAAGGTTTAAATTATGTAATTTCTATTGAAATGGTTATCATGTGGTTAATTCCAAAAGAACTATGTTTAAATGCACTAGCTTGTGGCTATGGTTAAATGATATGCTTATGCCTTGTGTGATATGCATATGAAACGGATGTGGAAAGGTAATGAAATAATAAGTTCATACTTGAAGTGTAAAATGATGAAAAGGGGAACGATGAGTTAACTTGATGTTGTTAATTAAGTTAAAGAAATTAAATGCAATGGAAAGTAATGAAATACAAATGAAAATAAGAAAATTCGAAAAGGTTTAAAGTTTTATAAATCCTACTATGCTAGGGATGATATGTATATGTGATGCGGTGAATTTACTCACTTTGTGAATTGTTGAATATGGTTTCATGAATCTTGTGGTATTGGTATAGGATTATTTTTTATAAGTAAAAATTTCATATTTGAAATGGATTTTTATGACTAAATTTTATACGAGCTTACTAAGCATTCATTGCTTACGTATTTATCTTTTTCTTACCTTACAGATTATCGAAAGCTCGATTGAGTTGGAAGTTCGTCGGAGATCTATCACACTATCCAGTGATTATATCAGTAGATTTTGATGTCCTGGTTAAGGTTATAATGACATGTATAGGTGGACTTATGATTGATGATTAGTTGAATGTTAGTTGATGAGTTTGGCATGTATATGTCATTTTGGGTGATATAGCCTTGGTACATTTGGTGCCTTGTTGATATGTGTTAATTTGATAATGTGTTATAACATGTTTGAATGTCCCAAGTGATATATGATGAATTGAGCTCAACATGGTCAAGATATAGTATGCTTTGGAAAGGTTTTGAATAGATGTGCAAGATTGAAATATGGTTTATATGCATGTTGATTGTTAGAACCATTTGGGTATGGTTAGATTTGTGTCATTTAGATGGCCTTGATGGTTGGAGTTGATATGGTCGTTTGAAGTTGTGTTTTGAATAACCAAATTGGCATGTTTGAATGTAATTTTGACATGTGGTCAATTATGGTATAACTTGGTATGGAATTAAACTATATATATATATGGATGAGTTAAGGTCAAATATGTATATTTGGGATGCATGATAATTATATGATGGAAGTTCAAATGGTGGATAAAAATGTATATTATAAATGGCCTTTTGATATGTTTGAATGTGGTGAATTGGTATAATTGTTATAGATGACATGTATGGTTGCTGGTGCTAGATGTAAAATGGCATATTTGGTACTTTTGGTGTGGAATTTGATAGGTAAACAAAGTGGTAAGTTATGACATAAGTTTAGTTATAAGTTAGTTGAACTTTTGGCCAATTTATATATATGGATATACATGTTTAATGGTCATGATTGAGGTGCCTTTCGGGCACATTGGTTGTATGCTTATGTACCTTAATTGGATAGCTTGTTATAACATGGTTTGGTGCACTTTGGAGTGCTTGATTATATGTGGAAAATTGGTTGAAGATGGATGCATGTTTGGGTGAGAAAAATGGCTTGAAAGTGGCCTATTTTTCATCCAAATAGGCAGAGACACGAATGTGTGTCTCAATCATGTGTGACACATGGCCAGACGACACGACCGTTTGTGACACATGGTCAGGCGACACGGCCATGTGTCCCCTGTAGCTTTCAAAGGGTTGCAAGTTTGGCTATTACACGGCCTAGCCCACAGCCTGGCACACAGGAGTGTGAGGCCATTTCGAAGGGTACATAGCCTAGCACACGGGCATGTGGCTTGGCCGTGTGACCCAAGTTAGTGTGTTACAAGGGCACGGACACGGGCTAGAACTTGGTCGTGTGCCCCTATTTCGAATGCCCACAACGTAACACCCTTAACTTGAATTCGTCATCGGAATAGGGTTATAGAGCTTTACCGAAGTTTACAGAACAAATAACAGACATTTCATAATTCTTTAGTAATCATATCAGATTTCAATCAAATTTCATCATATAGTCCCTTACATGAGCCCTCGAGGCCCAAATCATGCATTAGAATCAGGTCAGGACTAAACCGGATACTTAGAGAATTTTTCGTGACATTTCAAAAACTTTCCTAGGTGCAGGGGTCACACGTCTGTGTAATTCTCTAACTTGAGTCACACGGCCAAGTCACATGCTTGTGTGCTAAGCCGTCTGTAGGTGCAGGGGTCACACGGCCAACCCATACGCCCGTGTGCCAAGCCCATGTGATCAATTCTGAGCATTTTGTTTTGACATTTTAAAGATGCAGGGGACACACGGCCAGGTCACACGCCCATGTGCTAGACACACGGCTGAGATACATGCCTGTGTCTCTGCCCTTGTGGACGAAAATAGGCTATTTTCCAAGCCACATATCTCACCCATCTTGTCTTTCACCTACACCAACACTTAAACACATTCACAAACCATTTCAAAGCATTCAAAACAAGTCCAAATCATGTCTTAAACATGACATAATATCACATACAACCAATGTACACTTAGGTACCACAAATGACAATTTATTGTCATGTTAATCTATCTTTCATATATATCAATTTACCAAATGCACACATGCATGGTCACATTCATTTTCAAACCTGATAGATCCAGTTATAAACATATCAAACAGTTATAAACATATCAAAATATGTCAAACACAAGCCAGATATATAAATATGTTTTCCATATCATCTATTCATATAACATGTATAAATCAACTATTTGTATTTCAAGTACATTTTTATAATAATTTATCTCGAGTTCAAATTATTTCATATCAGAACTTTACCCAATAAATCATTCGAAATATCAATGTCAGTCGAGTAGTACACTCAAGGTGTACAAATCTATAATCATGGATGAATGTATTCATCTAATAAATTCCATGTACATATATCATCATCTCATATTTTTCATATATTATGTATCATCACTTTCATATATCTCAGGCCAGATACGTGTAATAACTCATTTCTTATTCATATCTTCTCATGTCAAGATTTTTCTCGTTGAATTTATTTGAAATATCGATGGATAATATGTAGTACACTCCAGGTGTACAAATCAAGATCCGTCAATTCATATTCAGGGGTACCCATTTAGGGCACTTAACTAGGGAGCACACTCTCGAGCCACATATCAGGATGCTCAGATGAGCCATATAATCATGTAACATGACACTTATTTGGGCTAAATAGGAAACTCATAAGAGTTTTAATCAAGGAGCTCATAGAGCTTATCAGATATCTCTGAAGAGATAATATCAGGAAGCATTGGATAAGGTAATAGGGAGTTCAAGCGAGCCAGGTCAGAAAACTCATAAGAGTTTATATCAGGACGCTCAAGTAGAGCTGCGTTTATATCATTTATTTGAGGCATTATCATTTATCGGGTTTTGTCGGATATGCTTTCAATATCATATATATATGATATTTATACAATTCACATACACAACATTTAATTCAAGCATATAAATATACACAATTTAGTTACACGAACTTAACTTGACAAATGTTCGTGTACGTAAAATCCACTAATCCAACATTTTCTCTTCTCCACGTTCTAACTCTAAATTTGGTCTATCTGGATCAATACGAGTAAATTTAACATCAATTTAATACAATTTAATTTCGATTCAGTCCAATTCACATCTTAGGAAAAATTACCATTTTGCCCCTAAACTTTTAATTAATGACGATTTCGTCCCTAGGCTCGAAAAATGTAATTCATGAAATTTAATCCTTGTTCCAAGCCTAGCCAATTTTTACATGTAACATTTACAGCACATGTATTTCATAAAATTCAGAATTTTTCCATGAATTTTACAATTTTTCAATTTAGCCCCTAAATCATGTTTTCATCAAAATTCACTTTGTAAAAGTTGTTTCTCTATCAATAGTCTTTCATTTTCTACCATAAATTTTAAAATTTAAGCATATTCATCCATGGAAAAATTTTCATACTTTCATATCTTTACAAACTAATCCCCAAAATAGCTAGATTAGGTTATCCCGATCTCAAAAATATAAAAATTACTAAAAAGGGGACTTGAATACTTACCTAATTAGCCAAGAAAGCTTGCTTTCTCTTTCCTAGGGTTTCCATGCATTTTGGGGAAGAAGATGGCATAAAATGATTATATTTTGTTGTTAAATTAATTTCTCACCTTTTATTTTTCATCTTTTCAATTTCATCCTTTTCTTTATTTTATTGTCCATGTATGAATTATCATCCTTAACAACTAAGCATTTTTAATGGTCTAAATACCATATAAGGACCTCCACTTTAAAGTTCTATAGCTATTTAATCCTTTTAGCTTTTAGAACTCAACTTTTTCACTTTGTCCAATTTGGTCCTATATCAAATTAAACATGTAATCAATAAAATTTCTTTACGAAATTTTCATACGGCATTATTATCATAATATAGATCATAAAATAATATTAAAATAATATTTTTTTCTGAACTCAAATTTGTGGTCCCGAAACCACTATTCTGATTTTACCGAAAATGGGTTGTTACACACACAGTCTGAGACACGGACGTGTGTCTCAGCCGTGGGAGTCACACGACCTAGCTAAACTACCTTGTGACCCCTACAGTTTGAAAATTTTCATCTTTTTCCAAAAAATCTAAATGTTTCCGATTTAGTCCCAATTTGTTTCTAATGTGTTTTAGGGCCTCGAGGGCTCGTATAAAGGACAATATGTATGTTATTGATGGAATTCACTATGGTTGATGTTGTGAAGTAAATTATTTATATTTTTGATAGTTTTCTAATGTAAACTTTGGTAATGCTCCATAACCATATTCCGGCGACGGATACGGGTTATGGGTGTTACAATAGGGGTTTGGTTGTATTAGACACAATGTTAAGGTTAATGACAGTTTTAATGGTATTAATGTTTTAAAAGTTACTGGTGAAGGTCTAGAAGGTGTTAAAGATTGTAACAGCCCATTTTCAGTGGTGTCAAAAACAGTGGTTGCGGAACCACGATTCCGACGAGTGAATAAATATTTAATAATTATTTAAAGTCTTTAGGATTATATTAGGATCATAGTAAAGTTTCGTTAAGAAATTTTTAAGTTTAAATGGTTAATTAGGTAAAAACGATTAAATTGTAAAGAGTGAAAAAGTGGGCTTCTATTAGTTAAAAGGGATAAATGACTATGGAATGGAAATCTAATGAACTTAGATGGTAATTATACCATATATGTTGATAGTGGATGTTTATGGATAAGTTTTAATGAAATATTAATAGATTTAAAAGGTTAATTTAGTAATTTGATAATTAAATTAAATGTTAAACAAAGAAAAGGGAAAAAGGTTATCATCTTTCTCATTTTACAATATCAAAATCGAAAATAGCCATTGAAGGAGAAAAAAACTTTGGTTTTGCATTTTCTTCATGCATGCTATGTTTTTAAGCTTTGTTTTTATCGATTTTTATGTTTTTGAGCTCCTTTTAGCTTAACCTAGCTAGCCCTAGGGTTAATTTGCAAAATTGTTAAAGGTTGAGGGACTTTACATGAATGAGTTTCATTTGTTTGTGATGTTAACTGATAGATTATTAACCTTGGTTGTTAAACAAACTTGTTTTGTTAAATCATTTTTTATTAATTTGAGATTAGGGATTAAATTGTTGAAAGTGTAAATCCATAGGTTTTAATGTGAAATGTTGGTAATTATGGGTTGTTCCATGGTCTCTTGTAGATTTGGTTAACATGGATTTAGGTTAAAATGGTTAAAATTCAAGTTCTGAGCTTAAGGACTAAACTGTGAAAAGTTAAAATAGGAGGGGTAAATTTGTAATTTTATGATAATGTGAATTATGGATTGAATTGAATGGTTTAAGTTAATTGAAGTACTTAATTGAATGTAATTATCTATTTAGATCAAGATAAACCACAACTGGATTTAAACTGAGGAAAGGCGAAAGCTTTGGATTAGTCTCCCATTCTACTTCTATGACTATAATTATCGTGGTAAGTTCATATAGATTATAATCGTATTAATGATAGTTAAACTGGTTATCTACTATATCGTGTTAATTATAAATGAACTTGAATATACATATATTGATGTTTTGAGTAATTGACAGATAAATAGTCCCGTTTGAACCTTAAGAATTTTTAGGATACAAATGACATGTCATTAGGGATTTCATGTTTCCGGTGCTGGTCTTGAATGTCCTATCAATGGCTGAGGTCTTGCATTTGTTATAGATTCTCCACAGCTCGTGTGAGCAGCATCGTGTAGCTAACATTCTGACCCACAGCTCATGTGAGCAAGCCCATTTCATAGCTCGTGTGAGCATTATTGAAAAGGAAAGGTTACGATTATATGGAAAGGCACACTATGTGTGAGCATTCCCGAGCATCCCATGTAATTCTAGATGATTCAACGGGTATACAAAGGTTAATGGCAAGGTATGTATACATTTGGATAATGGTTCATGATCCTATGAAAAGGTTAATGAGTTAAGTGATGTGTACATGAAAGCTATTTGCAGTATGGTTGAACTCACATATATCATGTATGAAACTACTAACTTGTGAGTTTCATGGTGCTTGTATAGGCTTTTAAAAAGCTTATGGACTTGGTAATGATATTATGCTTATTTTATTATGTGTTTAAAAAATGGTAAGTTATGTTTAAGTTTATATGAGCTTACTAAGCACTAGTTGCTTATGTAGTTATTTTCCTTTGTTTCGTATATTATCAGAAACTCTATTGATTGGAAGCTTGTCAGAGTGCTATCACACTATCCAGAAAGCATTTCGATAGATTTTGAGTTATTTTGGCCAAGGTTATAAATGGCTTGTATAGGACCTTTTGTAATGGTAGTTCTTGAATGTGTTAATGGTTAGTTTGGTATGTATATGCTTTTGAAGTTTATGTTTTGTTTGATGGACTTTAATGCCTTGACAAGTTAGGTCATTTTGGCCAATTTTAGGTACTTGTAAAACATGATCCTTTTTGGTACGTTGTGATGATATGTAAATGGCCATATGTGATGTTATTTGGTAGTTAAAGGAACTAGGTTTTGTGCTTGAATTGTGGCTATATTACTTTGTTTTGGTTAATGATGTTTTGGTATAATTGCGGTTCCTTTGAATGGCATATTGGTTATATGAAATAGGATGTTTGAAATGGTATGTTTATAAGTGTTTGAAAGGTGTTTAGGTCCTTTGAATATATGCACAATTTGGATGGTTGATTAAGTGTGTTTTGGCCTTGAAATGGCTTGTTTTAAGGGCCAAATTATGCAGCACACGGCCTGGGACACGAGCTATCACACAGTTGTGTGTCACACACGGCTTGGCTAAATAGTCGTGTGTCACTTTTTAAATTCGGTGTATCAAGTTAGTGTGTTACATGGCCTAGTACACGACCTGCGACACGGCCATGTGACCCTACTCAATGAGTTACACGGTTTGAGACATGGGCTAGGACATGGCCGTGTGTCCCTTTGTTTGATTGATACGCGGCATGGGCTATGTCACATTGCCGTGTGACCCCTGTTTTCAAATTTTGCAACTTTTTCCCAAACTTTCTGATTTGTTCCGAATTAGTTCCGAATTGTTTCTAATATGATTTTAGGGCCTCAAAAGTCTGATTTAAGGCCCTAATGTACATGTAGGCTAGGGTATTGATGATTTTTAAATAATTATTGCTAAATGTCATCTTTGAAATATTTTGATATTAATTGATCGGATTTGCATGGTAATGCTTTGTAACCCTAATCCGGCGACAGAGATGGGTTGGGGGTGTTATAGAGATAGGTTAAAAGTTGTTGATGAAGGTTTATGGGGTGTTAGAGATGATTTAAAAGCTACTAGTGAAGGTTTATAGGGTGTTGGAGATGGTTTAGATGTTGTTGATGAATGTTTATGTAACACTCCAACCCGACCCATCCGTCGAATCTGAGTATGGAGCGTCACAATGGACTGGGTTCACCTATTCTAAATTTATCGACTAAACTTTTAGAAAACAAACTATATTAAATCAAAAATAAATCTTACAAAAAAAAACCTCAAGTTTTCTAAAAGTTGGATCTCACAAGGTTTCTATTTCCATACAGACTATTTGTTTATAAAATAACTCATAAATTTAACTACGGACTATTTGTCCTATAATCTAGATTAGAGGAATGTTGTCTGGCTTCGTTATTATTGATCCCCGAGGCATAGCCTCTAATGGTACCCCATTCTTTTGTGCATGATGTAACACCCCAAACCAGGCCTAGAAGTTAGGCCCGAATCTAGAGTGTCACATTGAAGTGTTTTTCAAAAACCATGTTTTCATTGAAAACCCTTCTTGTTTAAAAGCTCAAGTAAAATCCCAGTTACGTTAGTTTATTTTTAAAACGTGGTACATTGAAAAATTATTAATTTTATTCCTAAAATATCTTTTTAGTTGTAGAAGCTAATTTTGAGAGTAATCGATTTACGAAAAAGATTAAGTCACTTGTTTTAAAAACAGTTAACATTTTGGAAAACCGTGATTTACTTCTAACGGATATAACTCAAAGTAAATAAAAACTCCAAGTTAAAACCCAAAACCTTAAAGAGGCCTTATTACAAAAATTAAAACCCAAAACGGAATCTAAAGCATAAATGAAGTCCAAAGGCAGTCGTGTGGCTATCTCCGAGTCCCTCGCAGCATCGATCCTCCTAATGCTGGGGATTACCTGCACAGTTAAAAACGTGGTGAGTTTGCGAAAACTTAGTGTGTAATCCCCTAATATAAAAACAGTCAGTCAGATAGTTAGAATTCAGAAGCAGTCTGGGCCTGAGCCCTATTCAGTCACAGTACAGTTTCAGTGGGCCTAAGCCCATCGCAAAATCGTTTGGGTCTCGGCCCATAACAGATTCGTTTGGGCCTAGCCCATATTAGTATCGGATCTCATAAACAGAAATGCAATAGTGCACAAATGCACCCCACCCCAATCCAGCCAGCACACCACCCGTACCAACCAACACACCATGTGAGGATAAAATCGACCCACCCAGCCAGCACACCAATATTAGCACTGGTTGTGGCACTAACTGATATCGCAATAGAGCTGCCAGAATATAAGCGACTTAAAGTTGTTAGTACGTCCACAGTCGTCTCGGGTGACTCGTGCGACCCTAACAATCAAATCGATGGATCCACAGTCGTCTCGAGCGACCCGTGCGACCCTAACAGATCAATCACTTCCTCCAATTACAAAATCCCAATCCCATGCAGCATGTCATGTATGCAAAGCACATAAATATAAATCACATGGCATACTCAAGAAAGACAGACAAATCATAGCTCAGGTCAGTCGAAACATAGCATAAAACTATCATTTATCCACGAGGGCAAAACAGTCATTTTACTCTATAAGGGTATTTCGATAATCCTACCATTCAGGGGTATTTTGGTAATTCTACCTTATAGGGGTATTTCGGTAATTTTGCAAATTAGGGGTATTTCGGTAATTTTGCAAATTGAGGGTATTTTGATAATTTCACAAGTTGAGGGTATTTCGATAATTTTCACAAATTAGGGGTATTTCGGTAATTTTGCAAATTGAGGGTATTTCGATAATTTCACAAGTTGGGGGTATTTTGGTAATTTTACAAATTGAGGGTATTTCGATAATTTCACAAGTTGGGGGTATTTCGGTAATTTTCACAAATCGGGGGTATTTCAGTAATTTTACCCTTCAAGGGTATTTTGATAATTTTACCCTTCGAGGGTATTTCAGTAAATTTACCCTTTGAGAGTATTTCGATAAATTTACTCCCTAGGGGTCTCGGTATAGTATACGACCTTTCCAAAAGCCTACCGTTGTCTCGAACGACTTGGATAACTTATATGGCCAAAACAGTGTAATTGGGCCCAAGGCCTAAAACTCAGGTCAAGTGGGCCCACACGCTCGTGTGGCCCGTTCAGCCCAAATTTCATTATGGCTATACGAATTTCGCTACCCAATCCACTATTATTCGCTTACCGTGAATTTTACCAATGTGGGGCCCATTGGGCCCACATGGCCCATTTCGACCCTACGAGGCCCATTATGACCTAAGCCCACGAGAACGTTCGTGGCGGCCTCTACGGTCTATCACCAATGGTTGTGGCTCGATTTGTCCCTATGAGCGTTCGCACGCTCGTGAGCCCTCAGATGCTGAAGTTTCAACTTTTCGGCTTTTCGGCTTTTGCCGATTCACAATTAAGCATGGGGTGTGAATACACACCTTCATCCATCGTTTTGACAGAAACAACATTGGGTGTACGATTACACACCTTTTTTGCATCTCGTACAAGCAACCCACGAACGCCAAACCTACATCCATCAACGTTTTTCCTTCGGTTAATATCAATATCTAATACTAACGTTCAATCCCAACGAGCATGGAATTGATACTCACCTTCCCCCAAGAATGTTGTCCAACCCACTTATGATGCTAATCTAAGATGTCTATACCCCTATCCTGCCGAAATGCTGCATGAATCAAAAGAATCCAACACAAGAGAAAGGTCCAAGAATTAGCAACCTTAAACCGAATCATTCGGCTTTGTCAGCGAAGAGCTATCAAAAAGGGACCAAGAACCGAATAGGGACAAGGAATACTTACCAAAATTAGTTGATAGAAACAGTAGAATAAAGCAACAATCGGCCACTTGACAAAGGTTGGCGTCACAAGGGAAAGAGACTAATCGGCTGAGGGAATCAAGAGAGGCAAGGAGTTAGATTCGGCCAAAGGAGAAAACCAAGAGAAGAAGAAGATGAATCAGATTCGGCAGAGAGAAAGATGTGGAGAAGAAAGGTAGGACTCAGTGAAGAATTTGGCAATTGGCAATTGATATTGTGTTTGACAAAAATGAATGACAGTTGAGAAAAAAAGAAAGTAGAAGGAAGAAAGACCCGAGTGGTCAAAAATGTTGCACAAGATGCCATGAAAGAAGTAAATCCTGATATGAAAAAGAGAAAAACCCGAAATTGCAGAGAGGTTTTCGGTTTCTATCCTCACACAAAGCTTCCAAAAATGCACAAATGAAACCCCCTTGGCCGAAATCCCCCTACTCAAGCTCTTCCATTTGGCCAAGACTCCCTTCTCATTCAAATTCCCTAAAAATCTCCACTGATTTCTCCTTGATTCACTCCACACCCCCTATTCAAACTTGATGACCAAGTCTCCAGCCTCCTCTGCAGAGTTTGAATCAAGATCTACCTCTCACGCTACAGAGATGAAAAATAAAACCTCCCACTTGCATGCCATGGGATTCGAACCCCCTCCTACATGCATGCCCAACATGCCACCTGCCACCATAACACAAGCTCACTTGTGTCCTAAAACAACAACCTTAATATATAAACCCTTTAAGCTAACATCCAGGTTTTAATTCACCAAAAACCAAAATTTTTGCTAAAGCCCAGGTTTGAACCCAGGACTTCTCCAAGACCCCAAACACTTCAATATTGCTAACCCTGCAGTACTAACATGCATTTATGCCGTTACCTTGCTCTCAAGAATTTTAGGCGCTCCCAAGCCCTTCTAGGCCCAAAATTCGGGGCGTTACACATGACTTAAACTACTTGCAAACCCCGATCTCATCATTCCATCTGGCTTGGTCCCTCCTCTGAGTCCTTAATCAACCTTGCAAACCCTGCGAACATCATACAAACTCCTATAAGTTGAAATAAACTTAGTGAGTTCCTTTACTGCCCACAATTAACCCTATCACACGAGGGTAACGAATGTAACATAATTGAACATAGATACACTCCTTGCTTGTGTAATATCTCATTTTCTCTCAATTTCTTAATAAATCTTGCTAAATGAAAACCTAATTTCTAGATCTGGAATTTATGGGATTTTTGAAGATTTAATAGGTTTTTTTCTGGTTTTTTAATTGATCTTAAAAGTGGTTTCAAATCAGCCCCAATTTGGCTACCATGGGTGGTGGTACGTGTGCCTATGGGTAAGAAAGGGGGCTACTTTTCTTTATTTCTTTCCCATATTTTTCCAGCATTATCTTGATTTCTTGAACCCCTCCTACTAAGCCTTTAAACATGTGTTAATTAGGGAAAATCGATCTTAATCAATTAGTAACAATTCAGGAGTCGTAAGTGTGGTTAATT
The DNA here is from genome assembly GCA_005393395.2 of Gossypium australe. NCBI lineage: Eukaryota > Viridiplantae > Streptophyta > Magnoliopsida > Malvales > Malvaceae > Gossypium > Gossypium australe. Next base: position 44,029,251 of record CM016625.1, on the reverse strand, counting down.
GTAAACTAATGAATAGTTTCGGTTTAGATATTAGGAAAAGTTGTTAATTGATAAATGGAACGATGGAAATGTGCAAGTGTACACAATCTAACAAGTAATAAAAGTGACAAGTAAATGTCGAGTTATCGTACCCACAGGGACTGTAAAAGAATTATTTATGAAATAATTTCAAACACTTTGGTTAGGGAAAAATATTTGATTTTTGAAAACTATTTGAAAACTAAAAGAAAAACAAAGTTCAAGTGTGCGATTTCAAAAACTGATTTTAATCAAGATGACATAATTGTGTTGGTTTAATCAAATTTCTTACCTTAGAATTATTAAACTTGTGTTTATACTTGTTAAAACATGGCAACTCGGTAATTTGCTAACTATTGAACATATTTACAAATCAAAAATCCATCTATCTCTTGTACATATTTCTATGCCAATTCGACCGATTAAACAGACTGCAAAAAGTAAACATGTTATTGCACATACATACTCATTAAATTAAACAATCTCTCGCATATTCCTATGTCGATGCAAACGAATAATTCAACCTAACAAACATATAAAAGATCATGTGAAGTAACAAGGTATTTTTACCGTGAAACAATTTAATCACAAAAATCCTGCAAGTTATGCAAGGCATACATATTGTCAAATACAATGCTAATTTAATCTCCAGCTACCTTAGAAGAATTAAACATGCACAGATTAATACCTTAGAAGAATTAAACATGCACAGATTAAGTACTGTGTCCATTAATTACAATTTCAATGCGTTTAAATAATTAATTCATTAGCTATCTAAACAATTATAATGCCAGATAACTTAGCATAATTTTACTTAATCAAACATTTCACCGAGGCCTTTAACAGCATAAACATAATTTTAATAATCTAATAGGGCGAAATGAAATCAAACCAACACGAATTAAATTCAAGCTAAATCGATTAAATTAAACATTTCAAAAGCATGAATATCCATAAACATGTTCATCAAAACAACAACAAATAATTTAAAGAGATAGGAAACGAGAAACAAATCCGGTGGCTCTCCGTGACTTGTCTACTTGATTCCTCCTTCGTTCTTCGTTGTCCTCGGCTATCAAGGGGGCTTATGAACACTTCAAGTGCTGCTTCAAATGGCTGGAAAACACCTCTTTTCCAAGAGGGGAAATCGGCACAAGAACAAGGGGAAAATGGAATGAAAATGAAGGGAGAAAAGTTGAGAGAAAAGAAGAGAGAATGAGAGAATGTTGGAGAATTGAGGGATGATTTGAATGAGCAGCTAGGGGCTGTATTTATAGGTGTTAGGGGCTGCTAAAAATAGCAAAAAATCAGCAGCAAAAGAGTCCCTCTTGGCCGGCCATCCTATGTGGCAAAGTTGATGGATTCAACTTTGCTAAAATTAGCTTGGACAAATCTTTAAACCCATGAATTTTGGAGGGGTTTGAATGGGATTTTGAGAAGTCTTCAAGGGCTTCTTTGCAACTAAATTAATCAGAAAATAAGCTGATTTGGGCCTTCATTGTGGACGGTTTGGGCTGCCCAATTGGTGGCTGGTCCGGTTTAATTGGTTCAGTTCAACCAGTGCGGTTTTACTGGACCCTTTTTCATAATTAATTAAAAATAATTTATTTATCCCAAATTAAATTGGGAATAAATTAAAATTAATTATATTATGATTAAATCTTTATAATTGGACCGTCTTGGGCTGGAAATAGAGTCGCCTTGACACTTCAAATCGCTTCTCGATTTTATTCTTCGAGCAGTGTCTGCCGAGCCAATTTTTTCCCTTTTTGGATTCTGTCGAAAATAGTCAAAATTAAAAAAAAATTAACTATAGAATTAATTACAATTCAGAATGTTCATAGTTTTAGCACAAATTAATTATTTTATAATATTTAATTATTTTCCGACAAGAATTTACTCGAAACCACATGAATTTGGGTCAAAAAGGGCATTGAAAAAGTATATAAATTTTCGTGTTTCCAATAAAATAAGGAATTTTTAATCATAAATTAACTACTGATTTTTCAGTATTTAAATGTGTTAGGTGCCGACTTAAATGCCCCAAATCAGCAGTAAAGCCAAAAGACGTTCGCGCGTACGATTCGCCTCAAATCAGTGTAAGAAATCTAACTAGTTTGGATTCGAAAAATAGTTGTAATTGTGACGATTGGATTCAACCCATAAAATGTGTTTAGGGGCTTTTTAAGAGGTGTATTAATTGAGTTTTATGCTGATTTTTAATTTAAGTTAGTTTCAAAGTTTATTGGAGAAACCGCAAGATTCGCTAGTGTGCTGCAAAAGAGTGTAAAATAAGGTGTGAGTCCTAAAATCAATAACTTGATTAGTAATGATAATTATTATGATTTAATTGGTGATTTAGTTTTTCTTATTGGGCTTGACTTAATAGCTAAGTAATTAAATCTGTGAGTGGCCGAATCAAGTACTTTTTGAGCCTTAACTATTTGGCATGGTAGCAATTTTGCTAGTTTGACTGAATGATTGAATGGTTGGTTAATTTTATGTATGATTGATTTTATGTACAGAATGTTTTGAATGAAAATAAGACTTATGCATGATATATTCGTACAAAGTGAATTACTATGAAACGTTTGTAAGACCGCTATACATGCACACGGAAAAGTTGTAAATGTACAAGAAATTATAATTTGTAAATGATGCCATCTTAATGGAAATTTGAAAGTTGGATTATTGATTCCATACTCTGAAAGTATTTGATAATTAAGGGCGTGTTGAACATGCCAATTAAATGTGAAAGTATTGAATTTTGGCTATGTATGAAATTGTGTAACATAATGCATGTGCATTAGGGTGGGTAATTATTGTGGTTAACGAAGGAGTTCCGTGGAGTATCGGCGGCATATTAAGTATGTATTTATACGTAGCCAGTGTACTGCACCTGGAGTACTGTTGCGTGTGAATATAATATGCGACTGTGCAAGTGTACACATTGAATCAAGTAATAAAGTAGTAAGTAAGATCATCTCCTCAGTGATCGGATAGGATTAATTTGGTTAAGCTATTACTATAAACTATATGAATCAGGTTGTGGCAAAACAGAATAACAATTTGTAATGGAATAATCACGTATGCAATATTAAAAACCTAATAACTAACTTAAAATGTTGTGTCAAAGATACGGAGACAAAGTTGAGAGGATCTACATTGTTGAATGGGAAGGTTGGGATTACTAAGATTCTTTCCTCATAACACAATAATGCCATGGAAAAATCTTAACCAATCTACTATTCAAATTAAATCTAAGGTAATATGCTTCTTTCGAGAATCAGACTTCAAGCTACTCTACCTAAGGCTTTGCATGTCTACAAGCCTTAAAAAGGATACCCTACCTAAGAAAGATTCAATAGGTTAGGCACAACCCATTACCAAAAAAAAAAATAAAAAAAACAAAAAATACTATCAAAATAGATGGGGTTTCTTGAATTAAATCTGAATCTCTTTCAAAAATGAGTTGAAGAGAACCCAAAACTTCAATTGCAAATCTCCCATGGGTTTTGTTTTTCTTTTTATTTAAAGCCAAAACAAAAAGTGATTGAAAAAATGGGTTTTTCTCAAAGGAAGAGAATTTGAAGGAAAGAAAATTGAATGCTTCTTTTGGGCTGATTTGATTTTTTCAAAGGTCATTGTGGATGAAGGTTGTGTTTGAGGTCACTATTTGTTAGTTTGTCTTGCCATTCTTATTTGAGCATGGAGTTGTCGTTCTTTGTTTGGTTTATTTCTTCTAAGTATTAATAAAATTCATATTACTTTTCAAAAAAAAAAACAAATACAAGTTGAGATTTGAGATGAAGAAGATGGAAAATAATAAAATGTGTTTTTTTTTTACAAATTCTAATTTAAAATTTGAGGAAGAAGATGGCATTTGGATTTTTGGGGGTTTTTAACCATTTAATTTTTTGTTTTTATATTATTTTGGTTAATAATTAGTTTAAGTAAAATATATTTTAGTCCTTTAAAATAGTATGTAACACTTATGACGTAGTAAATTGTATCATATGAAATTCAATGATTGGTCCACGTGTTAAAAAATCATGTCAAATTTTCGTTAAAATTTTTAATCGAAAAATATGAACGAAAAGGAGCTTGGGAAAGGATGGCGAGGTTGTTTTAGTTGTCATTTTCCATAAGTAAAGAAAAATGAAATTGATGAACAAAAAAGAAGAAATAGCTCATCATAAATTAACAGGTTGAAGATATCATAAAAATGTAAAGGTTTCTAGAATAGAGCAGCAGTTATATTTGTAACACCCCAAACCCGGCCCATGCGTTATGACCGGATTTGACATGTCACATGAGAAAACGTGTTAAATCCTTTTGATTCGTACTAAAATAGGTATTATTTTGTTATAATCAAGGAAACAAGTTTGATTTGAAATATTTGATAAAATACAACTATTTTTGAGAGATTGTTTGATGAAACAAAAATCGAGGTAGTAAATTTTAAAACCGTGACTTTTGAAAATGTCGTTGATAATTTAAAAGAAAGTCTGAGTTAAATCATTTGTAAAAGTTTATTATAAAAATCCATTTATTAATCAACTTTGGAAAAACCATTGTTTATGCTTTTAGAAAATCCTCATTTAAAAATAATTCAAGCAAAATGATAAATACGTCCAAACATAAAGCAAATTAAAGTTTATCCCAGAGGCCTTATTACAACTATAAAACCTGAAATATTAAAGGTAATGAAATAATATGGAAAAGTAGTTTACTAATGTTTGCAAACATCATTTATGAAGTATGGCCTCCACCGAGTCATCCATGGCCCCAAGTCCTCGTCACTGAACGTTACCTACAGGGATTAAGAAAAGAAAGGGGGTGAGTTACAAGAACTCAGTGCGTAATCCCCTTACCGTCATTCACTGGGTCTGAACCCGTTTAGCAAAAACTTGGGCCTGAGCCCATAAAGCATAATATTGGGCCGAAGCCCATTTACATAACAAAACATATATATACATGTGCAATGTATGCAACCCAACCCATCCTAGTAATCCATCCACTACACACCACCCGTACCATCCCATCACACCTGTGGGGATCAAGTCAACCCACCCCACCAAAAACACCAAAACGCAGGCTAAATGCCATTTAATATAATAATTCACAGGCCAGTGGCCATTTATAAACGCAGGCAAGATGCCATTTATAATATTTGTGGCTGAGCCACCAGAGTCAGAATTATGCGTGGCATAGCCACTATACAGATTGTGCCAGAGCCACCAGATATCATTTACGGTAATATAATCGACACACAGCCTTGGGTAAATATGATCGACACAAAGTCGTTAGTCCATATGCTAGGCACATAGCCGTTATCAGAATTTGTGGCAGAGCCACCAGAATATGTGGCAGAGCCACCAGAATTAGAATGTGGCAGAGCCACCAGGCTACACTTCTCTTCTTTAACATTTTTCCCATCCCATGCAAAATATGCAAATGCAACATAATTAATAAAACATAATATTCACATATATAAACAAAAATCATTAATCCAATAATTTATTATGGTAAATCGGTCCACTAAATCATTCTAGCAATTCGGCCCATAGGGGCATTTTAGTAAATTGGCCCGTAGGGGCATTTTCGTAATTCGGCCTATTGGGGCATTTTCGTAAATAGGCCCATAAGGGAATTTTTGTAATCCGATAATCTTACCCACTAAGGGTAATTCGGTAATCTCGCAACCCAGGGGTATTTCGGTAATTTACCCTCTAAGGGTATTTTGGTAATTTCGCAACCCAGACTTAACTACTAATTTGGGCATAAAAATTTGAAACTGTCCATCTGCGTCATACTGACTAAATTGACTATAAATCGATTTAGAAAACTCAAAATTTAAATATGTAAATGTTTCTTGAAACTAGACTCATATATCTTCTTACTACAATTTTTCCAGAATTTTTGGCTTATCCATTTAGTACAGTTTATTCCTTAAAGTTTCCCTTGTTTCACTGACCAACGATTCTGACCTCTCTTACCCTAAATTCAAATATCTCACTGTACGGTTTTCATATGTTACTCCCACTTGTTTCTATTGAAAATAGGCTCACTAAGGAATCTATACATATAAATTATAACTCATAACTCACTTTGTACAATTTTAAACGATATTTCCAAGACAGAACAAGAAACCCCGAAGTCAATCAGAACCAGTCTTACTAAAATTAAAATATCACAGAATATAAAATTCCACTTCCTCCTCTGTTTCTTTCATATAAAAATAGACACAGTAAGCTTTAATTAGATATCTTATTCACTTCCTAATTTTCTTTCTCCTATTTTTCGTGATTTTTCAAAATCATGTCACTGCTAATGACCAAACTATTTCATTACGAAATATGGTTACTACTACGAATATACGCACGCCCGAGTGGTCACGGATGTCGGTTTCTGGCTTTTCGGTCTTTCGAAAGAATCATAGAACATTTCATGCAACATTCAAAGAGGTATGAGATTACACACCATTTCAACCATGTATACGGAAGGTATGGGATTACACACCTTATTCGACATCCGTAACACGATACTCTTCGCGGCACCTAAAGGTACAATCGGGCAACAATTAGTCCAAAGCCCAATTTACAACTTCAATCAAGTATTGCTATTGATTATCAATCTATATCACTTACCAACAATCTGAGTCTCTTATTACGAGGGATAGGTGTTCGATTGGCCCTCCGATAAAGTACTTCGAGACCTACTTACCAAACTTCCTTCCAAAAGCCAACAGCTAGAAAGATGATGAGAGTATAAGCTAACACTCTACCGATTTGGCCCACACCAAAAGAACCAAGAAGATAGAAGTATAAAAGAATAGATTCGGCCTTGCAACCACCGAAAACCCAAGAAGGCAAAGAAGCTTCGGCAACCACAAGAACCAAATTTCGGCTATGAGATGAATTGATGTTTCGGTTATGGTGGATAAAAGAGAATGTTTGAAAAGAAAAGAGTAGAAGTCAATAGGCAAATTGAAGTTTCGGCCAAGAGGGAATGCAATCAAAAGAGCCAAAATATTTAGAAAGGAAAACGAAATGACCCCCCAAAAAATGTGAAAATGCAAGGGAGAGCTAGAGAAATTCGGCTCCCCCTATTTCCCTAACCAAAACCTTGTATTCATCTTTTCCAAAAAGATGAACATTGACCAAAATAAAGTCTTTCCAAAACACCTTCCACACTATATGCCAACATGTTCCCTTATCCTTCCTTTTCTTTTGATTTTTTTTTCCTTCATTATCTCTTATCTTCCTCCTTACCATAATCCTTAGCCACCTTTCCATAATTTAAAAAGTCTTCCTTGCCTAAAATACCACCATTGCCGACACTATGGATGAATAGCATAAAATTTTAATCAAAATTTGCACTAGGTGGGATTCGAACTCCACCCCTCAAGCCCATACATGCAACACCACACCACTCCTCTACTAGCTTCACTTGTGCTAGCAAAATGCAAACTTATTTCCTTAAGTCTTGATGCCACTTACCTTCTCTCCTAAAGTGCTTAACCACAAAAATTTTCTTATAGCCTAACTTGAACCTAGAACTTCCTAGAACTCCGTAACTTTCTAAAATTACCTTCTTAATAAGTCCAACTTGAAATAATGTTATTCTCTTGTTCTCAAAAATTCTAAACACTCCTACGCCCAAGGCCCATTGGGCCCAATTCTACTAGGCCCAAATTCAGGTCGTTACAATATTAATGTATATTAGACAAATATTTTACAATGATTATTGATAAGTATGGTTATACAAGTAAAGAATTTTAATTTTGATAAGAATGTTAAGTAAATCTCGACTAGGGGTGTGCAAATTTTGAGTAAAATTGAATTTATTCGGTTAACCGACCGAATTCAGTTAATCGGTCGGTTAACCAAATTAATTCGGCCGGGGGTCGGTTAATAATTTTTTGGAAGTTTGGTTAACGGTTAATTCGGATCGAAATCAGTCAGTTAACTGGATTACTCGAACTTAATAAATAATTTTATTATATATAAGTATTCGGTCGGGGTCGGTCGGTTCGGTTAATTTTTTGGCAGTATAAATTAATCGATCGGTTAATTCGATTAATTTTTATATGTTTTATACTTGTTTTAACCAAAAATTAAAAAAAATTCAATTAATTCAGTTAATCGACCGAATTAACTGAAAAAGTTCAGTTCGCTTAATATTTTTTGCAAAAATTTCGATTCGATTAACAGTTAAGGGTTTAAAAAGGTAGGTTAATTCAGTTAATGGTAGTTCGCATCGGTTAACCGATTGAACACCCCTACCAAATAGGGAGCATAATAGGACCATAATACCATGGACTCATAAAGAATTTAAACAACTTTTCTCATAAAGCAGAATGTGTGAGAAGGTAGAGAATCACTATATAAGCGATTATAAAGGGCTAACCATGCAAGAGTTTCTATTCCAAACATTTTAGACTTGAAAATAAGTAAAAAAAAAATGAAATAGGATGAGAAATACGATGATGAGAGTTGAAGGAAGAAAGTAGGGAGCTTGAAGGAAGAGTGAAGAAAGGAGGGAGTTTGAAGGTTGAAAGAAGAAATGAGGAAGTATAAAGGCTAAAGGCAGTCTTGTGAATTTTGTGTAATTTTCATAGGTGTCATTTTCATATTCTTGTGATTTTGTCTTATTCTAAATAAAAAAAGAAAAAACATATTAGTGGGACTAAAACCACGATATAACTATTTTTTATATTGAAAATGCTGACTGTTGTTATGGTTTTATAGTACCAATCACCATATTTGCTCGTATTATTATAGTATTTGGATTCAATTTTTCCGATAAGAGGCTTTGTTGGAGGTTGGATTGCAGGTTATTGTGATCAATTTGAGACTTAATGAATTTGAGACGTGCATGTCATTACTACAATACCATATTTCCCCAAAAACTTGTAAACATTAGTAGAGAACAATTAACTAGAGAAAAGAATCAACTGCCAAAATAGGGAACATAATAGGACCATAATACCATGGACTTATAAAGAATTTAAACAACTTTTCACCTAAAGCAGAATGTGCGAGAAGGTAGAGAATCGTTGTATGAGCGGTTATAAAAAAGGTTGACCATGCAAGAGTTTCTATTCCAAACATTAGAGTCGAAAATAAGTAAACAATGAAAAGGATGAGAAATTTGATAATAAAAGTTGAAATAAGAAAGTAGGGAGCTTGAAGGAAGAGTGAAGAAAGGAAGGAGTTTGAAGGTTGAAAGAAGAAATGAGGGAGCTTGAAGGCTAAAGGCAGTCATGTGATTTTTGTGTAACTTTCGTTGGTATAATTTTCAGATTCTTGTGATTTTGTCTTATTCTAAATAAAAAAGAAAAATTATATCAGTGGGACTAAAACCACAACATAACCAGTTTTTATATTGAAAATGCGAACTGCTGTTATGGTTTTATATTACTAATCACCATATTTGCTCGTATTATTATAGTATTTGGATTCAATTTTTTCATTAAGAGACTCTGCTAGAGGTGGCATTATAGGTTATTATGATTAATTTGAGACTTACATGCATTTACTATAATACCATATTTCCCCAAAAACGTGTAAATGTTAGAAGGGAACAAATAACCAAAGAGGAGGGTCAACTACCAAATAAGGAACATAATAAGACCATAATACCATGGACTCATCAAGACTTTAAACAGCTTTTCTCCTAAAGCAGAATGTACAAGAAGGTAGAGAATCGTTGTATAAGCAGTTATAAAAGGGGCTGACCATGCAATAGTTTCTATTCCAAACATTTTAAAGTCGAAAATAAGTAAAAAATGAAAAGGATAGGAAATGTGATGATGAGAGATGAAGGAAGAAAGTAGTGAGCTTGAAGGAACACTGAAGAAAGGAGAGAGTTTGAAGGTTGAAAGAAGAAATGAGGGAGCTTGAAGGCTAAATGCAGTCTTGTGATTTTTGTGTAATTTTTGTTTAATTTTTGTAGGTGTAATTTTCATATTCTTTTCATTTTGTCTTATTCTAAGTAAAAAAGAAAAATTATATTAGTGCAACAAAGACCACAATATAACCATTTTTTATATTGAAAATGCTAACTGTTGTTATTTGTTTTATATTACTAATCACCATATTTGCTCGTATTATTATAGTATTTGGATTCCATTTTTTTGATAATAGACTTTTTTGGAGGTGGCATTGTAGGTTATTGTGATCAATTTGAGCCGTAATGAATTTGAGACGTGCATGTCTTTACTATAATACCATATTTTTTGAAAAACGTGTAAACATTAGCAGAGAACAAATAACAAGAGAGGAGAATCAACTGCCAAATAGAAAAAAATAATAGGACCATAATACCATGGACTCATAAAGACTTTAAAAAACTTTTCTCCCAAAGTAGAATGTAGAAGAAGGTAGAGAATCATTGTTTAAGCGGTTATAAAAAGGGCTGACCATGTAAGATTTTCTATTTGAAACATTTTAGAGTTGAAAATAAGTAAACAATGAAAGGGATGAGAAATATGATGATGAGAGTTGAAGGAAGAAATTAAGGAGCTTGAAGAAAGAGTGAAGAAATGAGGGAGTGTAACATCCTAAATTTTTGGGCCTATGCGTTTAATGGGTGGATATGTTTAATGTGTTAATTTAAGTGTTAGGGGTCCAAATTGGGCTCAGGCTTAGGCAGAGGCCTTGATTAAAATTATCTGTTTGGGCATTATAGGGTTTAAAAGGTAGTATCTATGTTTAAAATACCAAAGTGGGCTTGTGGCCCAATCTTATGAGGTGACGCCACACAAGGGAGTAAGGGGCCCAAATTTAAGTTTCGTGGAGCCCAATTCTTTTAATTTAAGTTAGCTAAATTTTGGGCATTAGGATTAGGTGGAATGGATGGCAACAAGGCTAAAATTTAAGGGTTTTAATGTTTAAAATATGTGGATAATAAGCAGATAAAGGCTATTTTTTAGGAATTTATTTTACGTGGATAATAAGCAGATAAAGGCTAAAATTTAGGGATTCTAATGATTAAAATATGTGGATAATATGCTGATAAAGGAGGGACGAGTTAGAGATAATTAAGTCTCTTTTAGATGAGCTAGTAGATTAAGATAAAGGAGAAAAGATAGGATTTATCTGCAAGGTTAGGTAAGTGCCGAAATTTCTATAAATAGGGGGAATATCTCTTCAATTTCGGCATTTGGGGTTTTTCTCTCACTCTTTTCTCTTCTTCTCTGAGTAAAAGCCGAAAACTCCTAAAGTTCCATCTTCTTCTTCATTCTCTGTAAAAGTTGAAATCTCTAAGCCTATTCCCTCATCTTCACTTTGATTCAAAAGCCGAAACTACACCTATTCTTCTCCTTAATATTCATTGGCCGAATCTCCCTTAGCCATCTTTTCAATTTTTAGTTCTTTCAAAAGCCGAAAGCGCGATAGATCATCTTTCCAGGATTTTTCCTAGAAGCCGAAACTCATAGATCTCTAAGTTATAGAATCGTGTTACATTCGGGATTTCAAGGTAAGAGGATTTGTTTATTCATATATATAAAATCGGGTAGAATAGTAACTACGGCCGAATATAGGAGAGGCCTATTTTCACATCTTTTTGGCTTTTTGAAGCAAAGCGTAGATCGGTTTAGTAAGGGTATCTACATTAATCAGGTGTGTAATACTTCCCCACCATCTAGATCTAATCATAAAATGCATGATCATAAGATTTATATATGTTTTGATAATTGCCAACATCTCGGTTTATTGATGAAAGCCCAAGGAGGGTAAAAGCGGATCCCAGGTTAGTAAATAATTTGTTTAAATGTTATAAGTAAAATGCTTTTATGTGATTGCATGGGTTGGGTTGATGAAAGGAGGAAGTTATACGTTATATGTGTAGCGGTTTTTACCGTGATCTGATGTAGCGGCTAATGCCGTGAACTGTTATACGGGCTTCGGCCATTAAATATTATACGGGCTTCGGCCATTATATGTTATAAGAGCTTCGGCCATCATACGTGGATGAGCAGCAAGACTGCCATCATGGTGTGTAGCGGTGTGGGGCGATTGTAGAAATCCCCAATGGTGTGAACGGTTGGTACGGGGGCGTGTAACGGATGGAAACCTAGGGAAATGGGTTGGGCCTTGCATATTATTTGTTATTAATGTTTGTTATGAGTATTAAACTATTTATTTTGCTTAATGGGCTTAAGGCCCATAAATCTAGTGGTGCATGAGGGTTGCACACTGAGTCTCGCGACTCACCCTTTTAATTAACATTTCAGGTGATACCTAGTGCTTCGGACCGGGCTGGAGAGGAACGCAAGGTGGCCATGCAGCGGATTATGTGGATTTAGCAAAAAGACTCAAGTTATTATTTTATATTTTTTTTAATTAATGGATTTTAAACTTCGATGTAATAAGGCCATGGGCCACTAGTTTATATTTTGTTTTATTATGGGCTTTTATTACTTTTAGTTATTTAAATTTTTATTTTAATTAAACTAAGGCATGTAATTAAGTATGGGTTTTATTTTACAAAGGCATATTCTTTATAAAATATATTTGGGCTTTTCTGAAAATACGACATGTTTGACAAAATTTTTCTTAGTGACATACCAGATCTGGTCGTGGTGTTTGGGCCGGGTTTGGGGTGTTACAGGGAGTTTGAAGGTTGAAAGAAGAAATGAGGGAGCTTGATGGCTAAAGGCAGTCTTGTGATTTTTGTGTAATTTTTGTAGGTGTAATTTTTCAGATTCTTGTGATTTTGTCTTAGTCTAAATAAAGAAGAAAAATTATATTAGTGGGACTAAAACCACAATATAATCATTTTTTATATTGAAAATGCTAACTGTTGTTATGGTTTTTATATTACTAATCACCATATTTGCTCGTATTATTATAGTATTTGGATTAAAGTTTTTCATAAGAGACATTTTTGGAGGTGGCATTACAGGTTATTATGATTAATTTGAGACGTAATGAATTTGAGATGTACATTTCTTTATTATAATACCATAATTCCCCAAAAGCGTGTAAACATTAGCAAGGAACAAATAACCGGAGAGGAGAATCAATTGCCAAATAGAAACATAATAGGACCATAAAACCATGTACTCATCAAGACTCTAAACAACTTTTTCCTTAAAGCAGAATGTGTGAGAAAGTACAGAATCACTATATAAGCGGTTATAAAATGGGCTGACCATGCAAGAGTTTCTATTCCAAACATTTTAGAGTTTAATAAAAGTAAATAATGAAAAGGATGAGAAATTTGACGATGAGAGTTGAAGGAAGAAAGTAGGGAGCTTGAAGGAAGAGTGAAGAAAGGAAGGAGTTTGAAGGTTTAAAAAAGAAAGGAGAGAGCTTGAAGGCTAAAGGCAGTCTTGTGATTTTTGTGTAATTTTCGTAGGTGTAATTTTCAGATTGTTTTCTTCTTATCTTATTCTAAATAAAAAAGAAAATTTATATTAGTCGGGCTGAAACCACAATATAACTATTTTTTATATTGAAAATGCTAACTGTTGTTTTCGTTTTATATTACTAATCACCAAGTTTGCTCGTATTATTAAACTATTTGGATTCGATTATTTCGATAAGAGACCTTTTTGGAGGTGGCATTGCGTGTTATTGTAATCAATTTGAGACGTAATGAATTTCAGACGTAAATGTCTTTACTATAATACCATATTTCCGCAAAAACGGGTAAACATTAGTAGGGAACAAATAACCAGATAGGAGAATCAACTACCAAATTGGGAACATAATAGGACCATAATACCATGGACTCATAAATACTTTAAACAGCTTTTCTCCTAAAGTAGAATGTGCGAGAAGGTAGAGAATTGCTATAGAAGCGGTTATAAAAAGGGCTGACCTTGTAAGAGTTTCTATTCCAAACATTTTAGAGTCAAAAATAAGTAAACGATGAAAAGGATGAGAAATGTGATGATGAGAGTTGAAGGAAGAAAGTAGGGAGCTTGAAGGAAGATTGAAACAATGAGGAAGTTTGAAGGTTGAATAAAGAAATAAGGGAGCTTGAAGGCTAAATACAGTCTTGTGATTTTTGTGTAATTTTCGCAGGTGTAATTTTTAGATTCTTGTGATTATGTCTTATTCTAAATCAAAAATAAAAATTATATTAGTGGGACTAAGACCACAGTATAACCATTTTTTATATTCAAAATGATATCTGTTGTTATGGTTTAATATTACCAATCACCATATTTGCTCGTATTATTATAGTATTTGGATTTAATTTTTTCAATAAGAGACTCTGTTGGGGGTGGCATTGCAGGTCATTATGATCAATTTGAGACGTAATGAATTTGAGACGTACATGTCTTTACTATAATACCATATTTCCCCCAAAACGTGTAAACATTAGCATGGAACAAATAACAAGAGAGGAGAATCAACTACCAAATAGGGAACATAATAGGACCATAATACCATGACTCAAAAAGACTTTAAACGGCTTTTTCTCCTAAATCAAAATGTGCGAGAAGGTAGAGAATCGCTATTAAAGCGGTTGTAAAAAGGGTTGACCATGCAAGAGTTTCTATTCCAAACATTTTAGAGTTGAAAATAAGTAAACAGTGAAAAGGATGAGAAATATAATAATGAAAGTTCAAGGAAGAAAGTAGAGATCTTGAAGGAAGAGTGAAGAAAGGAGGGAGTTGAAGGTTGAAAGAAGAAAGGAGGGAGCATGAAGGCTAAAGATAGTGTTGTGATTTTTGTGTAATTTTCGTACATGTAATTTTCAGATTCTTGTGATTTTGTCTTATTCTAAATAAAAAAGAAAAAATATATTAGTGGGACTAAAACCACAGTATAACTGTTTTCTATATTGAAAATGTTAACTGTTGTTATGGTTTTATATTACTAATCACCATATTTGCTCGTATTATTATAGTATTTGGATTCAATTTTTTTGATAAGAGACTTTTGTTGAGGCGGCATTACAGGTTATTGTAATCAATTTGAGACGTAATGAATTTGAGACGTATATGTCTTTACTATAATACCATAATTCCCCAAAAACGTGTAAGCATTAGCAGGGAACAAATAACTAGAAAGCAAAATCAACTGCCAAATATGGAACATAATAGGACCATAACACCATGGACTCTTAAAGACTTTAAACAGCTTTTCTCCTAAAGCAGAATGTGCGAGAAGGTACAGAATCTTTATATAAGCGGTTATAAAAAGGGCTGACTATTCAAGAGTTTATATTCCAAACATTTTAGAATCGAAAATAAGTAAACAATGAAACGAATGAGAAATATGATTATGAGAGTTGAAGGAGGAAATTTGGGAGCTTGAAGGAAGAGTGAAGAAATGAGGGAGTTTGAAGGTTGAAAGAAGAAAGGACAGAGCTTGAAGGCTAAAGGCAATCTTGTGATTTTTGTGTAATTTTCGTAGGTGTAATTTTTAGATTTTTGTGATTTTGTCTTATTTTAAATAAAAAAGAAAAATTATATTAGTAGGACTAAAACCATAGTATAACCGTTTTTTATATTGAAAATGCTAACTGTTGTTATGGTTTTATATTACTAATCACCATATTTGCTCGTATTATAATAGTATTTGGATTCAATTATTTCGATAATAGACTTTGTTGGAGGTGGCATTGCAGGTTATTGTGATCAATTTGAGATCTACATGTCTTTACTATAATACCATAATTCCCCAAAAACGTATAAACATTAGCAGGGAACAAGTAACAAGAGAGGAGAATCAATTGCCAAATAGGGAACATAATAGGACCATAATACCATGGACTCATAAAGACTTTAAACAGCTTTTCTCTTAAATCAGAATGTGCGAGAAGGTAGAGAATCGCTATATAAGCGATTATAAAAAGGACTAACCATGCAAGAGTTTCTATTCCAAACATTTTAGAGTCGAAAATAAGTAAACAATGAAAAGGATAAGAAATATGATGATGAGAGTTGAAGGAAAAAAGGAGGCAGCTTGAAGGCTAAAGGCAGTCTTGTGATTTTTGTGTAATTTTCATTGGTGTAATTTTTAGATTCTTATGATTTTTTCTTATTCTAAATAGAAAAGAAAAATTATATTAGTGGGACTAAAACGACAATATAACCATTTTTTATATTGAAAATGCTAACTGTTATTACGGTTTGATATTACTAATCACCATATTTGCTCCTATTATTATAGTATTTGGATTCAATTTTTTCGATAAGAGACTTTGTTGGAGGTGGCATTGCAGGTTATCGTGATTAATATAAGACATAATGAATTTGAGACATACATGTCTTTACTATAACACTATATTTCCCCAAAAACGTGTAAACATTAACTGGGAACAAATAACCAGAGAGCGGAATCAACTGCCAAATAGTAGGGGTGTGCAAATTTCAAGTAAAACTGAATTAATTCGGTTAACTGACCGAATTCGGTTAATCAGTTGGTTAAATGAATTAATTTGGTTGGGAGTCGATTAATAATTTTTTGAAAGTTCGGTTAACGGTTAATTCGGTTCGATTAATTTTTTTTGAAAAAATTTCGATTCGGTTAACGGTTAAGAGTTTAAAAAGATCGGCTAATAGTAGTTCGAGTTGGTTAACCGATTGAACATCCCTAATCTCGACACCCATTATCTTATTCTACTATAAATATCATCCCACTATTTTGTATTTGAAGCTATCTTATTCTACCATAAATGTTTTGTTGCTTTAACATGCAACTATTGATTTGCTACATTATGAGTTACAAAGAAATGCATGAAGGTGGATTGAAGATCGTAAAGAAATTAGTAGAGAAGCTTGAGATTAAAAAGAGCATCGTGAAAAAAAATTCTAGAAGAATGTATTGATTCGGCTATCAAGCTTGCCAAAACGAAAAAGCTTTAAGCTTAAAAAAGTTAAAGCAAAAGTCATAAATTTAATGTTTGGATGTTTTAATTTTCATATTTTTTTGGTGAATGCTTCAATTTGAATGACTTTTTTTTATACAACTTCAACTCACCCGGTTCATTTTCTAGATATATTTCATCCATACCAATATTATTAACATTAATCTATTTTTTTTCCTTTATTTGAATGGTTTTCCCGAGGAAAAATAAATATATAATGACTAGTTTTAACAAATAAAACACGTAGAAAAACTATATTAAAAGAAATGAAAAATGGAGGAAAACAGAGAATGAAACAAAATAGAATTGAAAATAAAGAAAAAAAAAGTTAAAAGAACATAAAAGAAAAAATTAAAATGCTCAAAATAAAAAAAATATAAGGACCAATTGTAAAATTTAACCTAAACTTTTCATTTGAAGTGATGATTTAGCGTGTCATGTCAGCATACTCTTACACCGTTAACGGTAATTAATGGCTCAGTGACTAAAATATTATAACACGATAACGTAAATAACTAAAAAGTAACATTTTAAATATAAGTTACTAGAATGTAACTTGAGATAATTACTAATATAAGATAAATTTAAATCTATATGCCTAGCCTCTGCTCCTTTATTTCAATAAATTACAAGTTTGAGATTTATTTTTAGTGACAACTTTCATATTTATGGTTTGCTTCATTATACGATTTCTTGGGATATATTAATGGGTATTAAAATCAGAAGTACACAAATGATTAGAATTAATGCAACAACTAGAAGCTTTGTTTAATTCCAAATTAAAACATCAGTAGGATAGTAAATAATAAAACTACAGATATCATTGATAAATATTTATAATTAGTAAATAAAATGAACACGTGGCATATATCTTTCTCAAAGGGGTCTCAGAATTCGTAATAATTTAAAACTCCATAAATCTCACTATTTTATTAAAAAATTAACTATTTTATCTATAAAGGCCCATTTTTAATTTTATTTACGAAAATGGACTAATTTTTTCATTATTTACCTAAAAGAGCCAAAAATAACAAAACGCGTCCACATAGAAGCATTTTTAGGTAAAATTTCAGCAAAACGAGCTCTTAGGGGAGCAATTTTGCCATGTTAGCACAAAACACGCTGACGTAGAAATATTTTATCCCCTGTCAGCAAAAACGCACTGATGTGGGCGCACTTTTGCCCGTTCTCAAATTAAATTTTCAAAAAAGGTCATTTTTCAAAAAAAAAATATAAAAAAAGACCAATTATTTTGAAAATTTACAAGAATAAGCTTTTATAAAGACCCATAAGTGGCAACACCAAATTTTTTTTATTTTAAAGTGTCACCAATTAATATGAAAATAAAACTTACAAAGCAGATCATTATACAGACCCAAAGTCTCATTTTCCTTATTTTCTTAAGCAATGTGGGATATGAGACATGTATATATATATATAGATTCATAAATAGGTTTGTAGCTTCTTCCTAAACAATGTGGGATTCCTTCATCTTTTAACTAACAACATAATATTAAAGGCTACACTATATTTTATATTTTTTTACTTATAGAGTTTAAATTTTTTTACAAAAAGCTTAACATTTGTTACATTATAAATAAAACTTTTAAACTCTATAAGTAAAAAAATTATAAAATATAAAATGAGTATGGTAAAATATTAAAAAATAAATATTTAAAAAATTACTAATAGTTGAGTGATCATTTTGTAAGTTTTTATAATTCGATAGCCAAAAAATCATAGTTAAGTGACTACTAATGTAATTTAATCTAGATATAAAAATATGAAAAAATAATTATTATATTTTATGTATATTATCTATTTCTATAAAAAAAACTTATTTAACATAATTATATACTATGTTTAAATAGATTATCTATCTAGTCAAAATACATCTGAAATAATTTATCAGCATTCATTAGGTGATGGAAATTAAATTAAAATTAGGATTAAAAAAATTAACGAGTATAGTAAAATATTAAAAATAAATAAATATTTTAAAAAATATATCAATTTGTTAAAATTGCAAAAAATTATACTATTTGAGTACCAAATACTCACCAGTTACTTATTAATCAAACATTCATAATATAAATAAAAAAATTAAAAGTATAACTTCTAAATTTAAATAATAGAAAATTATTTTAAAAATTAGAATTGCATGGATATTAACTTCTAACATTTAAAATTGAATAGAAGATTATTGCATGTACAAGTTTTATATGTGTAATTTATTCTTTTTTTTAATAGTCCTTTTGTATATGCTAACAATTCTAAAATGCAATAAGATTAAAGATCTCAAAAGGTAATTTTATAATATGAGAAAATATTAACAAAATATAAAAAAGTAGAAATTGTTTTGTAAAAAATATATAAAATATAGTGCAGCCTTTAATCTTATATTGTTAGTTAAAAGAGGAAGGAATCCCACATTGTTTAGGAACAAGCTGCAAACCTATTCATGAGTCTATATATACACATGTCTCATATCCCACATTGATTAAGAAAATAAGGGAAATGAGACTTTGGGTCTATATAAAGATTTGCTTTGTAAATATTATTTCCATATTAATTTGTGACACCTTCCAATAAAAAAATGATGTTGCCACTT
Organism: Gossypium australe; assembly: GCA_005393395.2. Taxonomy (NCBI): domain Eukaryota; kingdom Viridiplantae; phylum Streptophyta; class Magnoliopsida; order Malvales; family Malvaceae; genus Gossypium; species Gossypium australe. Next base: position 44,009,783 of record CM016625.1, on the reverse strand, counting down.
TAGATTTTTATAAAGGCTTATTCTCGTAAATTTTCAAAAAAAATTAGTCTATTTTTATAATTGTTTTAAAAAAATGATCTTTTTTAAAAATTTAATATGAGAACAGGCAAAAGTGTGCCCATGTCAGCGCATTTTTGTTCACACAGGGTAAAACACTTCCATGTCAATGCATCTTGCTGAAATTTCACTTAAAAACACTTTTACGTAGATACATTTTGTCATTTTTAACTATTTTCGATAAATAATGAAAAAATTAACTCCGTAAATAAAATTAGAAATAAGTTACAGGTAAAATATTCTAAAAAAACCACATTATTTAAATAAAATTCTGGTAAAACGCGAATCGAGGCTGGTATTAAAATTGTTTTCGCCTTGTTTAGAGTGGGGTTAGTGCAAGTTGAAAGACTCAGCCAAACGGTGGAAAGGTTTTGGTGTCAGTTTTTTAAAACAAAAAACTGGAAATATATCTTTTTTATTTCTCTAATTTCAAGAAATTGCATTCTAAGATATCAAAGCATGAGAAAGAAAAGAAAATTAAGACACACTTAATTTCTTCTCTCTTTAATGTACAATTTTTTTTAAGAGTAATAATATTTTGGCTTAATATAATATTTATACCTAAATTTGAGGACATTTTTTTCTAAATTGGGTTTAATTGGTACTTAAATTTGACTTATTTTTTTAATTTGGTACTTGTCAAACATTTTATAAATTACTCTAATATACTAGTAATGTTATTTTTTATGAGATAATAAAAATAATCAATGCATGATGGATATGTAACGGATGATATAATATTCTTTTTGTATTTTATATATTCAATTCCTTTTAATTCTATTTATTTTATTAATTGAAAGTATGAATTTCTTTTGATTTGGAGTTTTAAATATTTTTCTTATTCAATATTAATTCGTTAAATATATCTCAATATCTATTTTTTAACATGAATTTCTTCTAATATTGATAATATTTTTGTAGCATAAAAAAATTAACACCATTAGTGTTGCATAATTTTTATAACATTTAATAAATTTAAGTACCAATTTGAACCTAAAAAAATTTTAGGTATCAAATTAAGAAAAACGGTCAAATTTAAATGCTAAATTAAGAAAAATTGTCAAATTTAAGTACCAAATGTTATATTAAGCATAATATTTTCAATGTAATAAGTATATATAATAATTAAATGTATCTCTTTATTAGTGTCTTAAAAGGAGAGATCTTTATCCAAAGTCCAGATTTGTGCAGTGCCTGCCTTCTGAAAAATAAGGTCAGGCTTCCTTTTTGTTTTTTCAGTTTCAAAAATATGAAATTGCACTTTGAGAAGAGAAATGAAAGCAACCCAAAAATCTTATAATATTCCAACAAGTGGAAATATGAATTCGGAATATTTAGTTAAAATTGAAAATAATAGTTGGAGTAATAATAATAAAATATAACAAACACACGTGCACCGGCCTAGACCCAGCTCACTAACAAAATAAATTTTTTCTAATTACAAAATTAATATTTTAACTGCAATCCCCAAATCAAGATAACATGATATGCAGAATATTTAAAGAGTTCAAAAGACCAATTTTACTTCACAACACAAACATAAAATCAAAATGACTGTTTTTTTTATTAATTATTTATATATTATGAACAACAATGTCATTTTTAGAACTTTTTTTCTTTTTTTGCGCTTCGTTTCATGGTACAACGCGTTAGCCCCCATATATTTTTACTCTCTTTTGTTTTTCTCAACTCCAGACCCCGAGGCCCTCAATATTTTTCAAATTACAAATTAGAGTTTTTCTTTTTCAAGTAAAAAGGGAGAAAAAAGTTTTCTGGAAGTTGTATCATGAACCCGTAACCGATTCAGCAAGTTTCCCGATTTTTTCAACCAGCGCCGGGGATAATTTCTTGGCAGGTTTCTTTTCCTTCTCCGGTCGAAAATCGAACCCTAACGCATCCGAAACTTCTTCCGAGCTCCACCCCGCTTTTCGAAGTGTATCTGAGAACCGATCCGCTTTTAAAAGAAGCGCATCCAGAACCGCTTGATTATCCAATAAAACCATCTCTCCTTCGAAGAACCCAGATGCTGACACGTGTGCGATCTCCGTTATGTCGGACTCCCCCCACCCGCCTTCTCGTAGAACTGATCCGATTTGCTCCATGTATTCGTCGACCCATTTTGGAACTTGGGTCTTCCGCATCTCGAAGTATCTATCAGGCGACGAATTCGACGATGATGACGACGAGTTTCGCCGGCGCCGATCAACTGCCGCGTCACTCCAGAACTCCACCCATCTAGGTGTTCTTGTCCCGCTTACCAAACCCGCATCCATACTCCGCCTGGAGAAATTAGTGGAGGAGCCGGCTGATTTTTCACTAACCGATCTCTGTTTTTTCAACAACTCCGGATTGGATACGGAGCTCCTAAACAGAGATTCTCTCTCGAAAAAATCGGATATATCAAATCCGCAACAAAAAACACGGGTCTCATCGATGAAGAAAATCGGGTTACCCGCTAAAGACGGGTTACAGGGAATATAGCAGTGGTTGAAAATGGGGATCAAAAGGGGAGCTCTCTTTAGCGCATTCCTTGCGACTCGTAATGCTTTTTCCGGTTCAGACGGTCTGGGGCCCCAATATTTGGACCACAAAGTGTTACGCGCTATCTGAAAGGAAATTGCAGCAATGGGAAGATCAAGCGAGGCCCGGAGATGGAGTCTTGCTCCAGCAGACCGCCAATCGGGAAAACCTGGACCCACAGGTAAACCGGCTGATAATATGGCTCGGAGGTCAGGTGGGAAAACGAAACCAAACTCGGCTTCCGCTCGGGCGAACTCGGCGTCCGATAAACCCGCCTGGACTTGAAAACCCGAATTCCTTAAATGGGTTATAACTTTGTCAGCTAAAGAAGAGAAAGACTGAAGACCGTTGCGTACAGGAAGGGATGCCGGAGTTGAAGGAGCGGAAGCGCGAGCAGAGAGACGGCGTAGGCCTGCTATATGGCCCGGATTCAGACCGGACATCCTCCGGTCCACGTCGACCATTGTTGCTCTAATAACTGACGTCGCCTTCTAATTCCCACCGGAAATTAAAAAAAAATCTCCGTCGGAAAGTAAATCCGCTACGACTTTCTTTTTGTCAGTGAAAACGGAGAGAACTGGTGGGTAGAGCTCAATCTATTGGGGGGAGAGACCTCTAACTTCTAAGAAGTCAAGAAATGGTGCGTATTTATAGCTGTTTCGAGATATTGGTAATATTCTATTTAAATATTTTGTTTTTCTTAATTTTACTTTCCTTAATTAACCTCTGATATTTTTTGACAAGGATTTTTGATAATGACAAGTGAACATGTACTAAACTAAGGTAAAAAAGTGAACGACTTTTTGTCCGAATCCAATTCCACATCTAATCTTAAGCAACGGCTCTTTTTTTATTTTATACGCGGTCTCTTTAAAAATAATATTCCGAAATTAAAATTATGAATATTTATACCAATATAAAGTTTTAAAATATATATTTATAATTTTCCAATTAAATTGATATTCAGGTTTAAATAGCATTACAAAATATATAATTAAGTTAGGAAGTTGAGAGAACATTATTATGCAGTATTATTACAAGTAATATTTGTTTGAGGCGTGGGAGAAAATCTACTATTAGAGAGACAAATTATCGTATGGTACCTTTACAGGATTCCTTAGTCTAATCAACTTAGGGTGAGTATGTTTAGGGGGAAATTGAAGTTACCGCTTGACCCCTGGTACGGCGAATTTGGGGGACCCATTAACAATGATGAATTAGCTTGACAGCTTAGATAAAGGGGAAGCATACAATCATAATTCCACATTGTTGGATACTTACTAACGTAATTAAACATGTTCTTTTTGTTTTTCCGATTTTTGGTAATTAGTAAAACTTTATTAAACAAATATTATCCCCTCTAATATGTATCATATTTAATAAAGGAATACAAAACTAAATGATTGGTTGTAAGCATGAGATTAGTAGTATGTGAGGGAGTCATCCTAAAACAGGGTTAAAAAATCCACGCCTATCAAAGTTATGTCTCATAAGGGGAATGCATACTTATAATAACATTCATTAAGTTCTTGATGCCAATTCTTTTTATAAAAATGATCAACATATTAGCTTTTGGGCAAGGACATTATTATATAAAAACAGTGCCTTGGAAGCTCTTATTAACAAAATCTTACCGGTAACACAAAACTGATAGAAATGAAATCACGAGCAACCCGAGGTGGAATCAATAACCCAAAATCCCCTAAAGTAATGCAGTTGAAAAGTAACAAAAATTGTGGCACCGTTTCTTAATTAATGGAGAGTTTTCCAATTTTCCGAAAAGCCATAATGGTTGGGAGCCATAATTTAAACCTCACTTACTTTTACGCCTTAAATCTTAAACCTCACCTCCTCGTTTCATTTTTAATTCTACTTATAAATAGTTCATGTAAGTATACTCATTTTATTTTTTAAAAAATAATTATTTTTAGTTAATATTTAATGATTATATATTTTTATTACCATTATATATTTATTAGATTTCTAAATATAAACAGCTTAATATATTTTTTATTTTTTATTATAATATAGCAATATATTTAATTTTCATATAATATAAATTATAATATAAAATAATATATAGTCAAACTTTTCTATAACTATCTCACTTGTGTGCTAAAATTTTAGATTTTATAGAAATGTAGTGGTTGTTATACACTTATAATAGCATTTGAAATTAAATCATATTTGATTTTTTTTAAATTTAAAAAAAAATTATATGCCCTTAATAATATTATTAATTAGTGAGATTTAGATTATTTCATTAATATAATTTACAAATGTTATTTCATCGATTAAATTTTTTTTTTTCAATTTTATAAACTATTTATTAACATATTTTTATATAAAATAAACATGTTACTGAATTAATATTTTTACTAAAATTTAAGACAATAGATTATTATAAAAAGTACTTTATATTTTATAGTTGATGTTATAGATGAAAATTGTTATGAAGGGTGAAAATAAAACATAACAAATTGGTTCTACAACAAAATTAGTTGTTATAGAGAATAACTATTATAAAAAGGGAAAACTGTATTTTAAATTTGAAAATGGATCATATCAATCAGACTTTAAATATTGGAATTTGAAGTCGACTCATATTTTAAACAGATTTAACTTTTTTCTACTCTCATTTTGCGAGTATAATATTTTATACAATTTATCTCAAATTCCGAACCAATCGTCAAGCTTCAACAAATTAGACTTTTAAACAAGTTTACTTTAAAACATTCATTTCAAAATATGTTTACTTTTAAATAAGTTTACTTTAAAAAATCTGTTGCCTAATTATTCTCTTTAGGAGTATACCGTACGAGCCACTTGTCCTCGTATTTTAATAATCTTATTTATAATTATATTAATTGTTACAAATAAACTTTTGTCGTCGGGGTTTTGAATATAAAATGACTCAATGGATCCGTCAGTGTGAATGGCCCTTCCACTATGGACAATTTTTTATTTATTACTTAAATTATAGTTCAATTTTAAGAAAGAAAATGCGATCAACTCCCTTCAGCCTTTGCACTCAAAGGGTCAATCGTCCGAGTATGAAATTCAAATCAATAATAATATACAGAGGGTAGCTATCGTTTTACTAATTTGCTATATATTTTAAAGTTAGTGTACGTGTCGACTGAGTTTAACTTGGTTGATATAAATATTGTTATTAATACAAAAGTATATGGTTTAAGTGTATTAAAATATATTTATCTTTCCATTTAAAAGTTGAATAGAGATTATGAATAGTTCAATACATTATATAAAAAGTTTAGTGTAGGCATGTATTTTCTTTCTTGACTAAAGCAATCAAATAGGTGGAGTGAAAATATTTATATTCAAATTCTTAGTTAACTTCGGTTAGTCTTGGGTTCAATCTCTTTTTGTTAGAATGATTAAGATCTCCTTCATTTTCATTTTACCGTTTATCAAGATTAATCCTTTTTAAGATTGATGGTTATTCTTTTTAATAATGTGTCTTATCACAATACTTGACACTTATTAGTTCAGGATTGTTTTTTGAACAATGCTGCTCCTAATTTAAAAAAAAAAAAAACCATAGTGTAGGCAAGTTTAGTGATGAACAAGCAAACACATCCTTTTCACAATGAATAGAGGCAAGGATGTTGAAAGAAAAGAAAGACGTATGTGGGATAGGACTTTGCATTGCATGGACCACTCACTGAAGCAAGAAGAAATGTTTTGGATTAGATTTGTAGGGCTTTAGAAGGTGAGGATGGAGCAACATGGCATGGTCACCAAATGGAAATCATGACCTATAAAAAACTAAGTCACCAATATATGGTTGTTTGAATGTGGAGGGGTTGGATTGGGTCCATGTATTGCTCACCAAAAAACTCCCCACCTCATTTTAATTTCCCTATCTTCCTCCATCCTACATATATGTTCCCTTAATCACCCATTAATTGCCCTATTAATCCATCCTCCTTAATTTGCTTTTATGCTTATTTCAAACATATCTCAAGCACAGAAGATATTGTCTTGAGACCCATAACTCTCATTGCCATCTTTTTTCAATTTGAAGTCACATATGTTTCTAAGGCATGGGGATGCATTTGGCATTAATAGGATTTCACAACATATTTGTCGTGATAAAGAATATTTAAAAAAAAAACTCTGATTTCAAAATCATAATATTATTTTAATTTAAAAAATTAGATTAAAAAATTATTACTAGGTACACCTAGCATAATCTTTTAATTCTATAATTAAGAGTAAAAATTTATATTATATATTTATGATTCATAATTCTTCTTCTCAATAAATGTAATTTCAAAGGTTCAAAATTAAATTTTTTTTCATGAAATCTTTTCGTTGAACCTACCACTTATTAATGCTTTTTTTTTTAATCAAACTTGTATAATAATAATTTTTAAAATTTAAGAGAAGAAAAGAAAAATAAATAGATAGAATTCAGAAGATGAGTGGTGATTACGATCATATTATAATATTGGCATAATTATTATAAGATGAAAAATATGCATGCTTTGGAGAATATTTATCATTTTGTAGGGCTAGGATCTAACCTAAATTATAATAAAAATCAGTTTGATAAAAAGATGGTTATTAAATTAATCAGAGAAAAGATTACATTCCTCTATGATTACTAATTCATAAAATTAATCAATTAATTGCGGTTCTGGTTCTGGTTCTGGTAGCTGCTATATGGGGAGCTTTCTAGCAAGAATTTAGCATGTAAAGCCTACTAATTAACAAAGAAATGAACTAGGATTCGATTGCTTCATTTGTTTAATGGGAGCATATTTGATGCAGTGTGGAAATTTTATAAATAAATATTAATAATTTTATTTAAACATAATTAAATTATAATTAAATGATAAAACCCTAAAACTTAAATCTAAAATTTTAAACTTCAAAAGCAAGACCCTAACTTCGAGAGTTATTAATATTTATTTATAACAATTATGATTAAATAAAACTATTAGTATTTAGTCAAAAAATTCTATATTTTTTAATTAATTTAATGATAATGTGTCATTTTATTATTCACTAATAATGTATGAGATTTATGCACCGACGATACATTAAATATTATTTTTTTTTAATTTTAAAAAAGCTAAAATCAAATATTAAATTATTAACTCAAAAAGTTTCCTGGAGAGGCAATTGATTATCAAGGCTTGCTAGCGATGTCATATGATTCTTTACGAAGTACATTTTCCTTTCGGTTCAAAGAAACCACTAAAGTTTGCCATAGGTTTACCCTACTATTTGCCTATACTTCAACAATGATAAATCAACATATTCCATTGAAATTTAGTTCAAGATAGTTTTATACATTATCGGCAGAAGTGGATCCGAAGGCAGGCACGACTTTGGCTCTCTAAAAGTGGAAATTTGCTTTATAATTTTTTAAATTAAAAAATTGATATATACAGAGAGTAAAGTTACACTTTATCTCTCGAAAATGAAAAATAATATCATAATCTCTCATAATAATAAAATTATACTTTAGTCTTTAAAAATTTTTTTTACACATTTTATTATCAATGAATATGATGATTGAAAAAAAATTTATTAATGATGTATCATTTATCTTATACGTATTAAATATTATATTTAAAAAAAATTAACTTTTAATCCACTTATTAAATCATCGTAATAAAAAAAATTAAATAAAATCTTGGGTATTATAAAAGAAATCATAATCCATTGATTGAGATTTTTTTATCCATATTTGAATTAAATTGTGATTAAAGTAAAGAATCATCCGTATGGTGGTCAGATTATTTTTGATGAGTTGATGCCCCTTTTTATAAAATTGTTTTATCGTGTGATTAATCTGAACCAACCGGCAGGGAAGGATCTGAGTATGTTTGAACTAAAAAGGGCATCTGTTTTTGACAAGGATGGAATGAAGGGTGGATTCAACAGTAAGTTTTCGGTAGCTTTGCTTTAATCGATTAATATAAAAATATATATAAAGAGAAGAATTCTACTTTGGATGATGACAAGAAAGATAAAATCCGTGATTTGCACGGGAAAAGCTAAAAAGGGCAGCTCACAGGCAAGAAAGATGATAGCCATCTAAGGGGCCAACTTCGATTCTTCCCGCTTTTGCCATCTTCGATGGCTTTAATTAAATCAACACAACTTTGCAATTTGTAGTTTGTAGTTGTACACACCTTTTGTCTTCATAGATTTGACGATGGTTGAGAGAGATCGCTTCTTTTGAGATAAATTTTTAAAGTGTTATTCGTTTGAAGTTGATGGATCTTTCAACATATTTCATATTGTTCTCAATCGAGATTTTGTCTCTTGATTGTAAATAATGTGATTGCTTTAGATAGCAAGTTATAGTGTAAGAATGCCTTGTCAAATCAGACCAAATTCAATTGACAAATATGAGAACAAAATCGACCCTATATGAAATAAGGACTTTTGAATCTTGCTAGTAGCCCAAGAAAAGATGTCAATTCTAAAGTAACCAACATCAACAAGTTAATTTCTTTTTCTAGGTTGAGAAGTAAACTACATAAGAGCCAGATGGTTATCCCTAAGTTTAGAGATAATTTTCGGTCCATATTCAACACCCTCACTATTTTTAGTTTTGAAAGGAAATATATTTTCATGAAAAATGACCTCTAATGATTCAATTATAATATTATTATCTAAGTCCAGAAACCTATATGCCTTACTTGTCAAGGTATTACCCATAATGTGTAACAGCCCGATTTAAAGGCTAGTCGGAATAACGGTTTCAGAACTACTAATCCGAGGTCGAAGGAAATTATTTTAATATTAGTTTATGTGTTATAGCATGATTATATGAGTGCATGAAAAATTTGGTGCATTAATTTTAGTGATTTCATGCTTAATTTTGAAAAAGGACTAAATCGCACAAAGTGTGAAAGTTTTGTTCTACAAGCTAAAGGTGTCAAATAGCTATAGAATATTCAATTAGAGGTCCTTAATGTGCAATTAGGCCCTTAGGGATGTGTTGGTCGACCATAGGGGACATAGAAATGAAAATTTGGTCAAAGTGGGTGGTATTAGGTGATTTAATGGAAGGGACCATAGGGATGTCTGGGACATGGCATCGGCCACATTAAGAGAGCTAGTGTAAGACCATGTTTGGGACATATCATCGGCGATGATATGTGTACTAGTGTAAGACCATGTCTGGGACATAGCATCGACCACATTAAGAGAGCTAGTGTAAGACCATGTCTGGGACATGGCATCGGCATTTTACCCTATTGTGTGAGGCTTGTCGAGTATCCTTTGGTATTCCAACTGGTTCAACGGGAAATTTAGAGCTTATGTTAAAAGTGAGAAAACTTACTACTGTAATAACCAATTTTGCCCAATGCAGATTAAGAAGCCCGAGATAAAACAAAAAAGAAAAAAGAAAAAGCCCAAAAGTAGTATGAAAAGAGTCCAAAATTAGCAGTAATAATAATGTCCATTTACAAAAACCAAGTACCAGGACCAATAATGACAGTCTAAATGTCCAGTTACAAACCCGAATGGCCCAATTACTAAAGTGGGCCCGAAACTAGTTTTTTTACAAACCCAAGTTTAACACAAGTACCAGCCCAAATCAAAGCAAACCCTTTGACCAATCCAAACCCAAGTTGGGCCACCCACTAAGCCAAAACCCCAGTTCAAGCCCACAATGAACTAGCCCAAACATTTTCGGCTAAGCAGAGAACCCTAGCCCCAACACCGCCGCCGCAGGTCTGCCTCCTGACATTCCCACTCCCACGCGCGCACCTCGCATCGTTTCGAGCAACCCACGCGCGCTCGCATCACGTCGATACCCGCACGCCTCGGACGCCCCTTCCCGAGACCTCGACCGCTCCTCGCACGCCTCCACCCCTCGCCCATCACCTGCAAACAACACCAAAAGCAACAGAAAACAGAGAAGCATGGGACGAAAGAATAGAATAATGAAAGTCCTAGGAATCTCGATTATAAAATCGTCGAAAATTGAAGTAAAAGGGGTTCGGATTTTTTTTTGTTTTACAGAAACATTGTAAACGGAAAGCAAAGAAAAGAGCAATAAAAACAATCAAAATAGATTCTCCTTTTTCGCATCATCAGTAATCAGAAGCAGATACTTTGAAGGTTGATTTTTAAATCCCTGATCTTATTATCCACTGTCGTCCTCTCACCTATTTTTATTCATTATGATTTTCAAGCCTTTTTAAACAATAATAAAAAGAGGACGAAGAAAAGTACTTACGTTTGCATTCGGTCTCCTTCGATCGGCGTTTGAAATGGGGCTGGAGGCTTTTCTCCACACGGCATGGCCATCGGAGACAGTGATAGTGTGGCGATTTGCGGCAAAAACTCGATCGTTGCACCAAAAGGCGGAGAGGGGAGTCAGTTTCGGCTGGAAAAGAGGGGGCTAGGGTTTTTTTTTTGGAGAGAAAAGGAGAGTAAAGATCTGTTTTTTTTTTAGGGAATGAAGTAAATGAAATTTTTTCAGAAATTTTGGGCTTAAATAGCCTTAATAAAACGGCGCCGTTTGGGGAGGGGCAGATCCGCGCTTCGACCCGTCTGCGACCCGGAGAACCCGCGTGTTTGGGTCAGAAGGGCTATTTTCCGAATTAGTCCTTCCCCATTTATTTTACTCACAATTCGGTTTTGTTAAATTTTAATTTAACCCTAAAGCTCGGTTCTGTTTCCTTGTTAGTCCAGCGCCAAAACGCTGCACATAAGGCATGGGATTATTGCTGTTTCGGCCCTCCATATTTACGCGCGCATCTCAAAATCAGCCCTCCCCTCCTCATTTTATTTCAAATCGATCCCAAAGTCACATTTTTAATCCCGTGTGCTCCCTTTTCTAGTATTTTTTGATTATTATTATTATTTACCTTGTCCTTACGTTATTATTACTATATTATTATTAATAGTATTATTATTATTAGTATTATTATTACTATATTCATGTTCGCATAATATATTTATGTTCATATCATTATTGTTATTTCATTATTGTTGCCATTACTATTATTATCATTAATATTATTACTACTACTATTATTATTATTACCCCTATTATTATTATCTATTATTATTATTTATATAGTCTATATTGTTAGATATTTCATTTAAACCTATTACGTATTATCTCATTATATATCGTTTACTTTGTTTATATCATCGAAATGTTTTTACTATTATTTTTAAACTTGCATGAAATATGCTCATATTTGTTTTCTATGGCTCATTGTATTTATCTATACTTCATCATATACTAGTAGTTGTTTGAATATGGAAATTATTATTTGTCGTATTTCTTGTCAATATTTCTTGATTACCTATTTGAAACGTTAGCATGTCATGATTGCTTCTAATGGCGTTTTGGAATAAAAAACACATTTTTTACGAAATTATACTCCATCCAAATTTTTTTTTCAAAAAAAAAACAAGGTAATATTCGAGTGTTTAGAAGTTCGAAAGATCGCGTCCTAACGTGCTGGATGTTGATTTTTTTTTGTTCGACTAGATATTCGAATACCCTTCTTCACGCGATTTGAAGATCAAAGATGGTCTCGATGTCAAAGCATAAAGGCGTCATATCCTAACGTGTTGGGTATGACAATCTTATTCCTTTGAAACGAGTTGATCTTGAGATTCAATCCCGATTTAATTAATTCCTTCATTTTTTTACCCTAAGTATTTTCAAGTTTTCAGCGTTGGGACATTAATCAATCAATTCGGTACCGATTTTGGGCGTTGCAAGGGTGCTAATCTTTCCTTGCACGTAACCGACTCCCGAACCCGTTTTTCTCAAATTTCGTAGATCAAAATGCCGTTTTAGTAAATCAAAAATGTTTTATTAAAACAAAGGTGACCCGATCACACCAAAATGATCGGTGGCGACTCTTCTTTTTAAAGTCGATTCCCGTTTTGTCAAAAAATGGTTACGACAGCTTGGCGACTCCACTGGGGACCCTCGAGAGTCAGGCCATAAATTGATTGATTTTGTCCTTTTAATTGAAGATTTGGAAAATGGTTTTGAAAAAAAAATCATGTTTCTCTTTGATACATTCGTTTGTGCCATGGTATCGAGTCCCGTGAAATATTTTGGCATTACATTGCATGACCGTCGGTCTCACCTTTAAGTGGAAGTAAGAAACTAAGCTTTCGTGAGGTTTTCACCTCCGCATGGGCTAGTGGATTGCTTCCGGGAGACATACGTACCTACGTGTTTCGTGAGGTTTTCACCTCCGCATGGCCGTAGGGAAATGTATTCCCCTGAACCGAACTTGGTCTGTATGAGCCTATAATGGGTGAGGATCGAGGAATCTGCTGGCTCAGGTACCCCTCTGTAGAACTGAACCCCATATAGAAGCCCTAGAGCCTACCCTAGGCATAATGTCGAAATAGTTACCCGGATAAGCGTTTATTGATATTCTGCTTGTTTGACTGTGCAGTACTAACTTGTTTTTGTTTGTTGATTTGCATGACATTCCATATAATAGAGGTGTCAATTTCTGCTCGGTTGCCGAAATAGGAAGTTTGCTATGGAAAACGACTTTCTTGATAAAGTAGAGGACAATGCGGCCGTGCGCACATGGTCAGAAAGGTTGCAATCTGGGGAATGAGATAGCTTAGTCGAGGGTCATACATCAGAACTGTGGGACTTTACCCGTGTTAGTGTGACGCAAAACGAGCTTCGAGAGTTGCGGGATATCTGGACCCATTGGGAAGACGAAGCCAAACAGATATTCTACCGCCGCTATGGTGATATATCTCACTTGTTGGATGTCAAAATAGATAAACACTTGTTTCGGGCTATGGTCCAATTTTGGAATTCCGCGTACAGCTGTTTCACTTTTGGGGAGGTGGATTTGGTGCCAACAATAGAAGAATACACCGCTTTGCTTCGTATTCCCGAGATGCAAGTCGATAAGGTCTATATTAGGCCTGCTTATGTCCCTCCTTTGGCAAAGAAGTTGATGAAGATTACGGAAATGAGTGAGCAGTGGATCTCAGCCAAGATTCAGCAAAAGGGTGAAGGGAGATGCTTTCCTTGGGTGGATTTAAGGGATCTGATTTCGACACACCCTGGCGGGGGGAGGAAGGTTGATATTTTTGCCCTAAGCCTTTACGGTTTAGTCATCTTCCCAAAAGCTCTGAGGCACGTAGATGAAGCGGTGGTGGATCTGTTCGACCGATTGGATAAGCAAGTCACACCTGTCCCTGCGATTCTCGCGGAAACCTTCAGATCGTTAAATGCATGCAGAAGAGCGGGAGAGGGAAGGTTTATCGGATGCGCCCAGTTATTGATGGTATGGTTTCACGGGCATTTTTGGAAGATGGACAAAGTCTCTTGTCGACCTTTTCATAGAGACTATTCACCAATAAAAGAGGAAGCAGCTATGTCTAGAAGAGAGGACGTAACAGAAGAGGGATGGATGGCAATTTTTCAGAACCTTTAAGGAAAAGACGTTGAGTGGAGAGCTCCTTGGATGATGCCTGGAGAGATACTTTATAGATGTGGAGACTTCAATTGGGTACCTCTACCCGGAATTTGGGGAGTCATCGGGTATGCCCCATTGCTAGCGGCGAGACAATACCAGTCTAGACAGTTCGTGCCGGCAACACATGGTTTAAACCGAAGTGAGTTCTCTTATACGGGAGAGGGATACAAGAAGAAGATCAAAGAAACGGCAAATGCTTGGAAACAAACACATCGAATGAAGAGGCTAGCTGCGGGCGAAACGGCAACTTCTGAATACAAAGCATGGCTAAGCAAGAGAATCAATGATAATATCCCGGGACCAAGCTTAGATAATGCTCAGTCTTTGGAGGAACGGTTGCGAGTGATACCAACAGAATTAGAAATTATAAAGCAAGATTTCGTACAGCGAAGTTCCGAGCTTGAAAAGAGAATCGAGCAGTTGGAGGAGGAAAAGATGTTTTTGAAGTTAAATGTAGAGATACAGAAATCAGAGACGGAAAAGGTGCAGAAGGGGAAGAGCAAAGCCGAAGAAGAATTGGATAGCTTAAAGGGGGACTACAAGAAGATGCGCCTCTCGATGAGAACTGCCGGACTAGGAAAGACTTCGAGCCAATGGCGACAAGAGTTGCAAGAAGAAATAGCTAAAGCCGAGCAATGGGAAAAGAAATTTCGAGAAATGAAGGTTCAAAATGAGATCCTAGAAAAGCAAATATCAGAAGGCCAGAATAGAAGAAACGAATTGAAGACATGGGTGTCAGAGTTGGAAAAGTCCCTCGACCATTATCGAAACCGTAACTCAGCGAGAGAGTTAAAAGCAAGTCTGAGTAGAATCGAAGAAATGAAAAAGAGGACTGAAGAGTTAGAAATGGAGCTACTGCACTGTCAAAATCATATTGGGCATTTAAAAGAGAACGAAGAACGAAGGAAAACGGAGCTGTACCATTCCCAGAATCAAGTCAGGGATAGAGATTACCTCATAGGGGAGGCTATAATCCGAATACGAGAGATAGCTGAGTATTTACAAACTCTAGCTATACAAGCCGACACATTGAGCATACAATTCGAGACACAGTCGGATCGTGGGTGAGAATTAGCTTCCCTACTGACAAAGATTAAAGCCTTAGGTGTTAGAGCAAGGCCGTTTCTGTAATCTATTTTATGTAAAGAGCTTTGTTATCTAAGGAAGTTTTCTATGGGGAATTGAATCAGAGTTGACACCTTTTCGCACTCATACCATGCATTTGCATTGCATTACATACATTAGCATCATATCACCTTAACTATTCGCTAAACTTAAAATCACATAATCCGCAGCTACGACATTACGAACC